>OX422215.1:227916080-228571080 GCA_949130495.1 Sambucus nigra
TAATAACGTCATGCTCATGCATATCTAAAACTAACATGTCTGCAGGCAATACCAAGCTACCAATCTCTACCCCCACACCCCAGCATATAAAGAAAATAAGCGAACCACTCCCCAGTGGTGAGTCTACACACGTCATAGTGCTCTCTAATGTTGCTAATAACCCTAAGGCCTTCGCAAAATGAGTGGCTATAAAACAGTCCGTCACTCCAGTATCAAATAAAACTCGACCCATAGTACCATGGTTAGGAAACATACCCTCAATCGCGGGTGGTGCCTGTGGAGCTGCTGCCTGGTGGACGTTATAGACACGTCCATACTGTAACTGCCCTTGCTGCACTGGAGCTGCTGGAATGGCTGGTAGGGCTGGTGCTGGGAGGACGACTGGAAAAAGTGGCCTCTGTGGCTCATTACAGGCACCCTGCTGCTGTGGGGCCCTATCACCCTGTGGGCAATCCTGGAGCTTATGGCCATGCTTTCCGCACACAAAACATCGGCCTCTGAAGTTACCTCCCCTCTGACCCTGCTGACTACGGCCCAGCTGTCCGTTTCCACCCCGCTACTAGCGTTGTTGGCCCTGGTGAAAATGCTGTTGGCCCTGTTGACCCTGCTACTGACCCTGCTGCTGTCGGTGTTGGCCTTGCTGGCCCTACTGATTAGGCTGGCCCTGCCTATAACCCCTAAATTTCTGATTGTAATCACCTGACCGGAAGCGCTTGGCAGGGTCCCCCTGATGGGAACTCTGCTCATGCTAACGAGTCTATCCCTGGGATGTCGGTGCTCCACCACCGCCACTACCCCCTGTTCTGCCCTGCTGGTCGGACTCTCCTGCTTGCTTGCTTCCCTACAGATGAAAGTGGTGATCCTGGCAATGTAGTAAGGTAGCATTGAGTACATCTATAAAGGTACTCAAAGACAAATTCCCTATAAGATGCTGACAGATCCTCCAAGCTAACTCGTCCACAAACAACATTATCTTCTTACCCTCAGTAGGTGCCTCATCTGGCACTATGGTGAGAAATCTCGTGAACCCCTCCTCATACTCCGCAACGGTATAATTTTCCTGCTTCAAGTTTAGTAATTTCTGCCTCATCTCATTCTGCACGGCGGGTGGAAAATATTTGCGGTCAAACTGCTCCCAGAATACCTGAATCGAAATAATATCCCTCTCCTCCAAGGTGGTGGTTGATTCCCACCACTGTAAATTGGCCCCCACTAGCTTAAAGGAGGCCAACAACTGTCTCTACACGTCCGTGCACTCATACATATGAAGATGTCGCTGGATATCTTTCTTCCATTGGCTGACGATGACGACATCTGAACTACCCGAGAACTCCGGGGGATGCGCCTTCTGTAAGGCATCCCTAACCCGCTCCCATGCAGATGGAAGCTGTGCATGTACTGGCGCCACTGCCTGAATCTGGGGTGGAGCCTGTTGTACCACCTCTAGCGCGACATTCACCACCTGAGCAACAATAGTGGCTACCTCATTAGCATTCATCGTACCCTGTACCGGAGCTACTGGTTGCTCGGCTGGGGCACGTCTATCCTTTGGTGCATGTCTCGGAGGCATCTGAAACGTGAAGAAATTTATTAGTCTATAGTTATTAACAAATCTCAAATAGCTGAAGACGTAAACGTAAAAGCAAGAGTACAACAATCCTAAAATAGGGATCTATAGCAAAAATGTTAAGCTGAAAGCGAAATAAGCTGTACAGATCCTAAGGACACTAGAACCTGATGCTCTGATACCACCTGTGACACCCCGCCTAATTAAATACCGGGCGATCACTCCTTTATTAAATTAAAATCAAGGTGAACAGTTGGTTCATTCTTAGCATCACTGTCGTAAAAATAACTTTTCCAATTTAAACACCCTAATTAATTAAGCTAAGCGTCAAAACCGTTTTAGACTTTACTTTCCAAATTTTATTTTATATAAACCAACATTTAAATTTTTACATTATTCATAATTAAAGAATCACACAACAACTATACTGGAACAAACCATCCAATAATTAAACATTCAACTAAATGAATCCAACATTTAATACTTAAATGAAAATATCCTGACAATAATAAATCCAAAAGAATAAAATACTGGAAATAAATGAATCTCAATGTCCAATAAAACAACTGGATAATGGAAATGGGCGACACATGCCCAACTGAATAAATATGATAAGAGTGGAATCAAGTAAGTGAAGTCGTCTAAGTAAGAGGCCTGCCACTCCCACCTAAGCTGCAGCACGTTCCTTCCAAAGGCCCCTATGCAAGATTCCCCTGTGACTGGGCACCTGTAATATATACATATATATACAAGAGAGAGAGAGAGAGGAGAAATAGAGATGGGTCAGAGCCCGATAGTGTAAATGATTTAAAATTTGTTTAGAAAGTATTTTAAATGTTTACAGGCCAATGCAACAACATATTAGTGCGACACTCTCTTGAGAAATTCTCACCTCTCTTCTAATGTGCACACCTATCACACTAACCTTCCCAACGGTTTAACTCATCTTATCTTAGGTTACTCGTAAGGTTTAAACTGAACAATTCAACTGTTTAAGAAGTAAATTTAATTTAGTGACAAAGCTCGCATCTTTGACTTTATTTATTAATAAAGGTTTTTCCAGAAATATACTATACTTTCGAAACAGGCATTTCTCAATTGAAATCATTATTCATCTCTTACTTACCATAAACACAGTAGGAAATTCTAAATTTCAGAAATTCATATATATATATTAAATACTCGCATAATTTATATATTCTATCAGCACCCCACAAAAAAATTATGGTGCGGGCATACTCTATTATCCAATCCCCGTATCACTTGTACTAAGGGAAATACAAGTTCGGAATCACTCTCGAACTGTATTAAACAAAACACAAACAATATTGAGGCGAAGCATAGTTCCCAATTCCAAGAGGTCAGTACACACCCTCACGTCTCTTAGGACCATCCGACGCGACATGGGCGCGTCCCGACTGAAATTTCCAAAATTGTCATTTTATTCACTCTTGACATTTTATAGAACCAATATTATATTACTTCACTCATTAGTAATATTCAACAACAAGTTTCCCATAATTACTAACTCACATCACGTTAATAATTATAAAGTGATTTATTTTCGAATTTATATTAAATTAATAACTCATTAAATTTAATAAATCCCCAAAATAATATAGCATAAAAATACGGGGTATTACATTTTTTTAAAGAAATTTTTCATGCTTTATAGCTCTAAATATCTCTAAAAAAGTTCACCAATTTTTGTTAATCATTTATGATTAATTTTTACCAAACATTAACCAAAGTTTATATCCAATTTGTTTTGATCAAGGTTTTAACATACATATATGCTTTGAGATCAAGTTTTGGCACCGGGTTTTTCATTCTTTACATTATTGAGGATTGTTTCTTGCGGAGGATTTTCTGCTTATTGGTTCTCATATGGTAGAGTCCATATACGTGACGATCATTATGCCCCATTGATGGACTTCAAGATGTAGGTGGACTCCTACGTTGTCACTAGGAAGAGGTTGAAGGAATGAAGAACGTCAAGGCTTGTGTGGGTGTCGAGTCATTGTGTAAGTATTCACTACAATAAAAACACATTTTTATGACCCTCGAAAAAATAATTTAATGACATTTATTACAAAAATGTCATTTAAAGGTTATTGTTATTATTAATGTGACATTTCTAATACAAAATGCTATTTTATATATATTAGTATTATTTTTTATGATAATTTAAATATAAAAATCCTATTTGATTATAGATATTATGACATTTTTTACGAGTCTCTAACCTAAATATACATATTATGACCTTTTTACTCTCCTCCAAAATTTAGAAGCGGAGTTTTCCCCCCCTAAATTATTCTTGGTCTTTTACCACTCCTTCCAAACTTTTTTGTTTTTCCCTCTCCTCTCCTCTTCTATTATCCTCACAGCTCTCCTCTCACTCCATTCTCCTCAAGGCTCTCCTCTTACCCCATTCTCTTCATGGAACTATAGCCTTTTTAAACAACCACATTGCTTGCACATCTCTGAAGCAAAAGAGAGAAAAAGGTATATTTATTAATTATAGTGCCTATTTCTTTTCGTTAAAAACCCTAAGTGGGGTTCTTGCTCCTCACGATTATTTATGAAGCAGGATTATCGGTTTATCTTTTTTCTTTCAGGTTGTTTCGGCTATATTAAAAAGGGTATTTTGTTTTTCATTTTCTTTTGTGATTGGGAATTCTTGAAAAAAAAAGGTATGTATGCTTGGTTTTCTGCTATTTTTTAAAACTTTCTATGATTTTTGATTTATTAAGGTAATTAGATACTATTGGTATGATTTGATAAGCTCTTATCAATAATAGGACTATTTTCTTGATTACTTTATACAAAACTTTGGTTTATTTCATATCTGAGAAAATAAAGATGACGTTTATGAGTAGTAAACAACATT
The DNA here is from genome assembly GCA_949130495.1 of Sambucus nigra. NCBI lineage: Eukaryota > Viridiplantae > Streptophyta > Magnoliopsida > Dipsacales > Adoxaceae > Sambucus > Sambucus nigra. The sequence goes on from OX422215.1 coordinate 227,920,541, forward strand.
ACACAAATGCAACAACCAAAGTTTCGTATTTGTTTTAACTTTCGTATTTTCCATTTTTTGTACTCTATTAGAGCCATTTTTAATTCGAATTTATTGCCTTTTTTCTTGAAATTCTATTAAAAGTTACATTTCAGATTTAATTCGGATTTATCATCATTTATTAAGAAATCATATTGAAAAGTAACATTTTAAATTTAATCAGATCAAATAATCTTTGTATTGCCTTAACTACACACAATCGTATAGCTAATGTTATACTTGAATGAAATATCTTGAATATTGATGTGATCTTGATCTTAAGAACCCAAATAACATCGTCTGAGCGTAGGTTTTATGATCCAAAATGACAGTGGTTAATATAAGGTTATACTTAAATTGGTTATAACCACCATAATATATTCTTATTATTCTTATTTAATTACAATTTACTCGGCTAAATAATTGTAATGCCCTCTAAATTGTTAAAATCGAACATTTATTTTAGTGATCATTTAATAGAGTGATTAAGTTTTCATAGATTAGGTTTACACCTGTTGTTCAATTAAGTTTGTGTACTCCGTTTCTCTCCTACTATGTTCTGATTAGACATGTTGTATCAAGCTTGGCACCTGGATACGATAAAATGGATGCAACACTATCGTTTTGATTAACGAGTTGGTGTGTCTTCGAATTGAAACATTGTCATTTTGTTTAACTGATTTAACCAATACCTTTAGATTAGGTTCTAACAAGTGAAATGTTCAAAAGTCATCTAATGTCGTAGGAGGAAAGTTAAATGGCATCGTATAAAATTTGGGATCCGTCCACAAGCGTTGTTGATTTAATTACTAAGCTATAGTGTCTTCCTAATGAAACATTGCCATTTTTTTATTAATAGTATTGTCTTGGCCAATTAATGTTAATATGGAAGATTATGTTATAATAAGTGCTTTTTGATATATTGGTTATAGAGATCATTCAATGCTTCCATCTTGGATGATTGTTTTTTAGTGGATCCAATTCTTGAAATTTTTTGTTCTCATTCGCTCCCCCCCCCCCCCCCCCCCCATTTTTATCCCCAAAGCCAATTTCGTATTGACATAATATTTTTTTAATAAGTTCTATAATAGTAATTTATCACAGCTTATGATTAAATCACAAGGATTTTGGAGTATGTCAACTCTGATTAATCGTATAACACCACAATACAACACTTATTGGGTATCTCATACATTTATTAGGTTGCCTTAATATTCCTAGGAGATAAAAGATATTAGGGGTGACTGTTTTTCTCATATTCTAGTTTGGTTTAAAAGTTAGTAAAGTGATTTGTGATTTTTTAAATAGTTTTATTGATTTGAGTTTAGGTTTAAAAGGTATTGGATTTGATTTTGAACTATTCGTCTTCTATGATATTGTGACAGTTGATTTAAGTTCAATCTGAATCTGAATCGGTCCAGGTAATATTAATTGACAAATAATACTAATCGACAAACATTTTATTTCTCTTTCTCTGAAGACATTTATATTTTGTAATATGTTTTTTGATTTACAAACCATTTATTGTGGATTGAAGATATCTTTTATTTCGCTCATCATTGTTTGAAGCTTCCATTAACTTCTTCAAGTTTCAACTCTTATTATTAAATCGACAAATAATATTAATCGACAAATAGTTTATTTCTCTTTCTCAGAAGACATTTATATTTTGTAATGTGTTTTTTTATTTACAAATCATTTATTGTGGGTTGAAGACATATTTTATTTCACTCAATGTGGTTTGAAGCTTCCATTAACTTCTTCAAGTTTCAACTCTTATCGATTATTTGTTGTCAATCTATTTTTGTTCTTACAGTCAACTATTTACAAATATTCATCCACAAGAGTGCTACTAGGGTTTAATTATTTTCTCATTGTATTTGATTAGTGATGAAATGTGGTAGTGAACTTAGAAGTTAATATTTTTTTTTGTCTCCTTGACCTATGAAATTGATACTTTCCACTTTAACCCATAAAAAAATAGTTTCATTGAACTTAGTATTAAAATTCATGGTAGTGATCTTAATTACCTCATATAGGACGACTATTCGACGTTATTAGGCATTAGGGATGATAATTGGGTCGTGCTGATTTGGGTCCATCAAGGGGCTTTGGGTCGTGTTGACATATCAAATGTTTTGTGGTAGATAAATTTAAATTGCAGCAAAATTTTAAGAGAATGAAGCATGCCACGTGAGTGGAGGACCACCATACTACCGTTGTATAAAAATAAAGGGGATATACAAAACTGCATTAATTATAAAGGAATCAAACTGATGAGTCATACTATAAAATTATGGGAAAATGTTATAAAACAAGGATTTAGAAATGACTAAACTACTTCAGATAATTAATTATGGATTTATGCCAGGGAGATCAACCATGGAAGCTATTTACTTAGTAAGATAGTTAATGGGAAAATGTACAAGTAAGAATAAAAATTTATATATGGTCTTTATAGATCTAGAAAAGGCTCGTGGTTGAGTACCTAGGGATATAATTTGGTGGGATTTAAGGAGGAAAAGAATAAACTTGAATTATATTTAAGTTATTAAAGATATGTATGATAACACAAATACAAGAGTAAAGACTATATGTGTATAAACTAAAGACTTTACGATTATAAAGTGGGTTTACATCAAGGGTCGACCTTAAGTCCTTGTTTATTTACCATAGTCTTGGATGAGATTACTAAGGACATATAAGAAGATATACAATTATGTATGTTATTTGCGGATGATATAGTTTTAGTAGACACTTCAAAGGAAAGCTAAGCGATGAGAGTAGATAATTGGAGAAAAGTCATAGAATATAAGGGTTTAAGAATTAGTAGAAATAAAACGAAATTTATGGAATGTAAATTTAATAATGAGACGTCGAGTAATATAATGTTAAAGATTGAAGAAAATGTGATGGGGATATTAATGAGGATGTTACAAGTAGAATATCAAATGGTTGAATGAAATGGTGACAAGCGAGTGGGGTGTTATGCAATAAGAGTATAACTAATAAATTAAAAGAAAAATTTTATAGAACAGTTGTTAGGCCAGTGACCATGTATGAAGTGGAGTATTGGGCGTTAAATAAAAACATGAACAAAGTCTCCATGTTAGTGAGATGAGGATACTCTAGTGGATGATAGGAATTATTTGAAAGGACAAAATTAAAAATCAATACGTGAGAGAAAAGTTAGGAGTAGCTCCCATTAGCGACAGCTTAAGAAAAAGTAGACTTAGGTGGTACGGTCATGTGTTACATAGACTTATAGATGCCCCTATAACAAGAGGAAGATTGTTGGAAATAGTGGGTAAAAGAAAAGTGGCCGCCCTAAGACATCGTGGGAGGAAATTATTAGGAGAGACGTTAAGGAATTAAACTTGAATGATATTAATGCATATAATAGATTAGAATGGAAAAGGAGAATCAATGTAGCTGAATCCATATGATGGGATTAAGTCAAGGATGATGATGATGATGATGTCATGAAACTGCATATTATATTTGCATATGCTCTAGTAGATAATACCTTTCCACATGGATTAGGATTGAAATTGTTTCTCTTATAATTTGCTACATTTTGTGTTGATTTTAGCCTCTCCTTTACATTGGTCGTTGTTCAAGAAATCTATCACTGAGCTTTCATTGGTCTTGAGTTGCCAAATAATCATATAGATTATGTTGTTTTGGGAGTCACAATTATGTTTTGTAAATCTTTTTGGCACCTTATTGTTGTTTATGGTAAATAATCCTGGCTACTTATTGTTGGTGGTGGTGTGTTCAAGACTATTATTCTTTCTATTTTAATTGGATTTTGAAGTTTGGTTACTTAGTATGCCCAAGCCTCTATGGTGTTTTCTTGGGGGATCAATTTTACTAGGTAGCACTGTACTAGTCAAATATGGGTTCCAAGTTGGATCATTTAAAATATATTAGTATATCTCCTTAGTGGTTATCAACACTTATTATGAATTGTGTTTTAGTTTGCAATCTTTTATTTATGAAAGTTTATGAAAGGTTTCTTGAACCTAATTGAACACCGTAGTGTTTACCTCAATTAAAATTTTGGCTACATGTATATCACTCTTTTGCAATTTCTCTTTATTAAAACTAACGAGGAAAAACTTTTACATTATAGTATTTTTATACTTCTAGGAAGTGATTTTATTTCTCCTTTGAAGTGAAAAGTCACGTCAAAGTATGTTCACCGGGAATGCATTGATCATTGGCGTGCTGTCAAGGTAAAAATCATTTATTTTCATCGTTGTCTTCTGTTAACTTATGTCCATGCTTATTTTAGTACATTATAGTTGGTATCATTTTCCTATCGCAACTTAGTTGGTATCTATTGCTCATTATGTTGATTATTTGTTCTTGTGTTTCCAAATTTCTTCCTTTTACTTGTATCCATATACACCATTGCATGATATAATTGTTTTTACTTTATGCTTATCCCCTTGTTTCATTTAGGGTGAGAATTTGTTTACTCGGGGAGAAAAAAAAATGCATCTTAAACTTTGTCTATTCTTAAACAAAAGGGGAGATAGATTGAATCTAACTCTTTCATTTTGGGAGATCCATTTCTTAGGGGGAGACATCCATTCTTAGGTAAACATTGTCCATTAATTAGGGGGAGACGTCCTTTCTTAGGTAAACATTGTTAAACAAAGGGGGACGATTAAATTATGCGATTTATATTATTATATTCTCTATTCGTTTATGGTGTGTTTGCGTGTGTAGGCTTGCAATCATGTGGAAAAGTTTTAATAGAAGCAAAGTTACTCAGAGTATGTGTCGATCGAGCTTGACGACCCATAGGTGTTCTTATTTTTGGTTTTATCTCGGAATAGCCAAGGGTGTATATTTTCAAGGACAAATTTCCAATTGAGTCAATATGTATGTATTGGCTTAATTACGGACAAAACAATTTGAGTCATAGAATAAAAGTTGAGTGAGTGACCTTTCATGCCTATGACATGTTTGTTGAATATGTAATGGCCAAGTCAAAAAGATCACATTCTTAGGTCATATTTTCTACCACATTTTGTCATCAATGGTCCAAGGATATCTCAAGTATGAATGCATATTTTATGTTGAGCCTTGTATATTTAATTATTGGGTGTTTAAATTTTGTTAGTATTATTTTAATATGACTTTATATTTTTTTTAAAAGATTTTTTTTATGTTTGGTGCGTGTCGTTGAAACGACAGTTCTAATGAGATGTTTTTTCCTTGTTCTTTCATCTCGTTAGAAGTCTCATTCGAATTAGACTTCATGCGAGTTGTTCCTGACATCTCGTTTGAATTCTTGTTCGAACGAGACTTTTGACAAAATGGGCGCAAATCTAAAAAAATATGTTGTTTGCAGCATTTTTCCTCTCAACTCCCCACCACTTTCTTATCCACTTTATGTAGTGCAGGATGGGAGCTTTTTCACATAATTTTTCATGCTTTATAGCTCAAAATATCTCTAAAAAAGTTCATCAATGTTTATTAATCATTTATGATTATTTTTTTATCAAACATCAACCCAAGATTACACCCAATTTGTTTTGATCCAAGTATCGACATGCATATATTCTTTGAGATCTAGTTTTGGCACGGGGCTTGTCATTATTTACATTATTGAGGATTATTTCTTGAACAAGATTTCGAGCTTGTTGGTTCTTATACGTTGGACTTCATATGCGTGACGGTTATTATGCCCTATCGGTGGACTTCGAGACGTAGGTGAACTTCTGCATTGTCACTAGGGAGAGGTTGAAGGAATGAAGAGTGTCAAGTCTTCTAAGGTTATCAAGTCATTGTGTAAGTATTCTTTCATTTCCTTTTGTAATTGTGTACATAGTGGACTTATGGTTGGGCTATTCGAGATTTTTCCTATTGTGGGTCTTCCTCGTACATCATGGCATTGTGGTTGTTTATTTTATCTTGCTATTCAGAAATAGATGCATGCTTAGGTTAAAAAGATAAAATTAGTTTATCCATAAGATGTTGTAATTAGCGTTTACTTAATTTGGGTAATTTATTTTACGTTTATGTTAATTCAATATTGAATGAATTTGTGTAAATTTTCACTTGATTGAACTTTTATTTAAAAGGAATTTAATTTGAAGAAATTTAAAATTTGGAATTTTGGGAGCCATCGTCCCATTCTCAATTTCTTATCATCTCCTAGAACAAAGATGGAATTTCTCGCATGAGAGAAACCTTCCTTTTCTACAGAGAACAAGATAGAGGTTGTGACTTGATTTTTCACCATTTGAGTTTTGTACGCAATTCACGTCTAGTGAAGTTCTACTTTTCTATATACAGACCTAAAACAAGTTTTTAAAATTAGAAAAACAATATTTTAAATACATAATATGACCTTTTGATATATGTTTATGTAAGAAAGATATATGGCATATGTATCTGGCAAATCTGAAAACCACCTTACACATACACATACTAGTTTAATACATTTTTCAATTAAAGAAAAATCAATTTTACTTGGGTTGAATCATGGGTGTGTTCAAAGTCATCTAAATCCTTTACCTTTGTCCTAAAGAAACACTGTCATTGAACATGGCATGAGGTAGCTCTCGGATGAGGATAAAGAAGTCCCATATTGAAATCTTGAACATGAAGTGTTCCAGAACAACATAACTTATTACTCAAAGTGTTTTGGTAACGAAATAAGAAAATCCTAAAATTGAGGGAACTTAAGCATAATTGTACTCTTACAACATATGTTTCTCGATCTTATCCTTAATATAATTTGTGATGATCATATAGTTCTAAGATCCTCAAATTAGAAGACCTATAACATATTATAGTTTTATAATTTAAGGATTGTTACATGTATCAGATTAAAAGCCTCAAGTAAAACTTTTAATTGGGTGATCTTAATTTAATTATAAACCTATGTGTGTCAAATAAATACGTTACGTGTGTATGTGTGTTAGGTGGAACTGAATCTCAAAAATACCAAAGAATAACTCGACTCCACTTTACAATTTTTTATATTTATTTAGGTTCATTTTGATTATACTCGAGTTTGATACTATGCACAAAAATCATTCTCACTGTTAAACATCCGTTAGTGTGTTTATATTTTGTTCCAAAATACCCCAAAATCTCTGTCTTCTCTCTCTCTCTCTCTCTCTCTCTAAATAAACTGTTGGAACTAACAAATATTTATAAATAAAAAAGGTTATAAACAAGTTTTCCCAAAAGTTAGTTTTTATTTTAAAAAATAAAGTTTCTAGTAAAAAAAATATAAAAAATATGTTATAAAAAATGATTAAAAAGTTTTGTAAAAAAGTCAATTTTATGCTAATATATATATATAAATATAATTAAAAAATGTTTAAAAAAAAGATTTTATAGAAAATGTCTAAAATGAATTCAATTTAATATTATTAAAAATATCTTTTTGTATAAAAGTGTTCTAAAGAATGAAAAATACATATAAAAATCTTTTGTAAAAAAGTTATAAAACATTATCAAGAAATATCTTGTAAAAGTCAAATTTTCACTTACAGAAAGAAGTTTTCTATTTAAAAAAAATATTTAATAAAACTCTCAATTATTTATTTATAAAATACTGTATTTTATTTATAAATTAATTAATTTTTTGGTTAAAAAATATTTTGTAACAACCCCCATTTTCTCACGTAAAAGCTAGCCAAGCACGATGCGCTGATGATAGGGGTTGCTTGTCAATTAATACAACCCTTAGCACAAATGCAAATGTAAATAATTTTAATTTAAGGCCAAAGTTTGAAAAGTAACAAACACATCCATAATTAATAAATAGATCCAAACCACCAAAAATAATATAAATATCCAGTGAGAGTAATGCAAAGCTCCACCAGCATAAAGTAAAAGTCTCGGGCTTTTGCCCTTACAAATGTTCCAAAGTAAACAGAATAAGAATAGCAGAATAAGAACCTATACTAGAATGGAGAAATTCGAAAGTTGAAACACAAGTGAGACTGCAAGACTGATACAACACAATCTGACTGTCCCTGTCTAGGAGCGCCTAGGGGGAAAATATTTAAATTTGGGTTAGATCTCGAGGTGTGCAATAATTAACTTGAATATTTTACGATGCAATAATACAATCAATGCACAATAAACACCCCCTTTCGTCACTCGCTTGCGTACAACACCACACCCCTCATCTAAGTGTGATATTATTCGCTCCCAATACATCCCAAATAATCAATTGTGACCTCATCTCAAATTATAAAATGATTGTATCAATACTTAACTACTTAATTGTAATCCCTATATTTAATTATTAACATACATTTATTTCAGCCTCATAAGTGTCATGTATAAGGCATAAACATCTATTATGCATTATAGGGATGGTGATAATATTTATTGTCCAGATTGTTAGACAATTATATTTTTTTCAAAAAGATCCGGGGAATTATTAATACATGTCCTCCCATATATATGACACACAAGGGCATCTATGATTGGTGTCTAATTCGTTCTCTATCGCCATGTCCGGAGGAATCCCTTATCCTAAGTGAATAAAGCAACACATATAAATTGGGGGCGATCCCTACGCATGATATCGGCACGTGGCCTATACCCAGTGGTGATAGAGGAACGGTCAGCGTCAACACCTACCTCTCGTGGGTGGAGCCTCCACTTAGTACCAATATGGCCTACACATGATCAATCCCACCTGGGCCGACGTGTGGTATGCGGCCCGAACATGTGAACCCCAGAGCCGATAGGACAGTCCACTGGTATGTCCACACAAATACAGGATAGTACATATTACTACCCATATAATATGTATAGGTAATTACTCTATAATTACCGTAAAAGTCCAATCCAAGGTCCATAATATTTTTCCAATTTTTACTAATTTATCATCCAATAAATTATTGATTCCATTCCAAAAATAATTACTCAACCATCCAGTTTATTGTAATTATTATTAATTAAAGTGTGGGTATAACATTACTCCATTAATTTTGTTAACCCACAAGAAACCCCTTTCCCAGTTGATATTACCGTTCGTAGTTAATTTCTGCATATGACTATTCCCGTTAACTGGAGGAGTTTTAAAGTATAGAATTTAGGCTAAGATAAAAAAGGGATGAAAAAGTCAAAAGTCAACCCCAACACTCAAACAACTAGGGGTTCGTTCGCGTGAATTAGCATGTTGTTCGAACGACTGCCTTGGTCGTTTGAACGACCCCTTCTTCTTCCCCCAACATGCTTCTCATTACAGCTCGTCTCAGATGAAAAATCTTGACTCCACCAGTACAAATTTCTCAATTTATCAAGCTCAAAAATTTATACCAATTCAATAACAATTATAATAAAGGCTAAAAACAATTTCCAATATTCAGGTATTCAAATCCAGTTAGTTTCATGTGTTAAGGGTTTTTAAAAATTTGGACATTCTTCCAGTTTCCAACTTTTTTAATCTTCAGCAACAAAGGGATATTCATTTTGGGATTTATAACAAGATTTTAGTCTTTTAATTAATATAGCATTCTCTAAATTGGATATTTACTTTGTCCCCAAATAGCTATAAGGAAATCTAACATCAATAATCAGATTTTCGATACCGAATTTCTAGGACCATTTTTGCATATAAATCATTCCTCTACATGTGTGGTTCGTCATCAACTCAAAAATATTTAAATCGAAATCCCAAAAATTTAAAGGGAATAATTATATGCATCCAGAAATAAATTGGAAACACAAATTAAGCAAGAAAATTCTTGCCTTAGAATGGTAGAAGAGATGTCCTTTGATTATTCCTTGGTTCCCCCTTTGTTCTTTCCCTTTCTCCCTTTTTTTGGTGTTTTTCCCTATTCTTCCTATAACTGTGATTTTTAGGTTTGTGGAATGATAGTGGGGGAGTGGTTTACCCCCACTTAACCTCTAATTAGGGGCTTAATACCGAGTTAGGCCCTAAGTCCAACTTTTGGACCCCCAAATAGACCCGAATCCATCATCTAATTGGTGCACAACTTCTCGAGACTATATATTATTGACCCAGGACTATTTTTAAAGGCCTAAATATCTAAACGAACCCATATGTGTCCCGAAATGTGTTCCGAGTTATTTATGTCACTAATAGTTACTTTTAATTTGTGTCACACATAAATTATGTATTTTTCCTTTATTATATGCAAATGGATATTCATGCACATAAAAATGAATCATGAACAAATATACTAAACAACAAATTTCCACTTGACATTTATGAATAAAATTTTTATTTAGGTCAAATTTTCATATTAATTATTTATTCCAAAAATAATATTCCATTATTTATTTATAAGAAAATACGGGGTATTACATTCTTCCCCCTATTAATTGGATTCCGTCCTCTGAATCAATATACCTAGATAGAAGAGTTCGAGATACTTTGTTCACATGTCATCCTCCATTTCCCAAGTTAGCTCATCCTCCCGATGTAATCCTAATTGCACCCGAATTGAAGGAACAACCTTGGACCACTATCGGCGCTCCCGTATATCCAAAAGGGCTACCGGTCTCTCCTCATAAATAGCCTCTGGCTGCAGCTCAATCTCATTTATATTGATGTGCTTGTATGCCACCTCATCTCTAAGGAATCTCCGCAATGATTATATGTGAAAGACATCGTGCATCCGCTACAAGTGATCCGTTAATCCCAATCGGTATGCTATGGGCCCAATTCTATCCAAAATAGGGAACGATCCCACATAGTAAGGAGCCAACTTCCCTTTCTTCCTAAATCTCATCACCCCCTTCATGGGAGACACTTTAATCAACACCTATTCTCCCACATCAAAGTCTAAGTGTCTCCGACCGACATCCACATAGCTCTTATGCCTATCCTGGGCAATTCGTATCCTGTCTCGAATCATCTCCATCTTCTCTAAGGTGTCCTGAATGAAGTCTGGCCCAAGTAACTTGTTCTTGCCCACCACTAAATGAGGGTGAACGACAAGGTCTCCCATAGAGTTCCTCAAACGGTTCTATCCCGATTGGGAACTGGTAGCTGTTGTTGTATGCAAACTCGACTAAAGAGAAATACTGCTCCCATCTTCCTTTAACATCCAAGATACACATCAGTAGCATGTCCTTCGGCATCTAGTTTACCCTCTCCTTTGACTATCGGTCTGGGGATGATATGATGTCCTCAATCTGAAATCTACCCCCAAGGCTTGCTGGAAACTCCTCTAAAAGTGGGACACAAGCGTCTTGTCCCTGTCTGATACTATATTGGGCGGTACCCTATGCAGATTAACAATCTCGATAAGAAAGACTTTTGCATACTTCTCAGAGCTATAGTTTGTCCTGACCGGTAAGAAATGACCCACCTTTGTCAATCTGTCAATAATCACCCATTTCGAATCATGCCCCCTCTGTGAAGTAGGTAGCCTAGTAATAAAATCCATAGATATGCTTTCCCATTTCCACATCAGGATCTCAAAAGGTTGTAGAGTACCTGCAAGATGCTAGTGATCCACCTTCACCAGCTGACACGTATCACACCTAGACACAAACTTACCTATATCCATTTTTATACCGGCCCACTAATACTGACGGTTCATATCATGGTACATATTATCCCCTCCGAGATGTACCATAAATAGATAATTATGAGCCTCTGATATGACCGCTCACTTCAACTCCTCATCATCCGAAACAACCAGTCTCTCTTAAAATCTCAGACTGCCATCGAACTCGATAGAAAAAATTCTCTACCCCCTAGGCTAGAAACTCTCTCACTTACTACTGGTAAGGCTGATCCTCCACATATGTCTTCACCAACTGAATAAAGATCTCGGGGGTGATGGTGAGAACTGACATAAATTCTCGAGTTAAGTTTTCGTCCCCATGAAGTGACCTCCACTTAGCCTTCCACACGATTGCCAACTCCAAAAATGTCTTACGGCTCAATGCATCCTCTACGACATTCACCCTCCTCGGGTGGTAATTAATGTCAAACTGATAGTCTTTCACAAACTTTAGACACCTCCTCTGTCTCATGTTTAGCTTCGGCTGTGTGAAAAAGTATTGCAGGCTTTTGTGGTTTGTGAAAAGCTAAAATTTCTCCCCCAGGAGATAGTTGTGGCCATCCTTGATCCTTGCAGTGGGAGAGGATCCCTTTTTTGGTCCCGTGCGTCCATCTCGGGAGTTCTTTGATCGGCGTCATTGATGAGGTAAAAATTTTAGAGAGACTTAGTCGCCAGTCTATTTGACTCAAAATAGACAAATGAAAAGGGGGCCATCCCAAAGGACAGTATCCAAAGACATACTGATACATACGAAACCAAAATGATTCGAAAAGGGTTCAGAGGCTAAGTTACGAAATGGGAAGGTGTTAGGCACCCATTCCGCCCTTACGGTCTCTCATGGGTTGTTTCTATTTTCCTTTATTTCCCAGTGATATGTGTGCATGTGTATAATTAGTGGAGTTAGGAATCATCGACTTATATTATGGAAGAGATAAAGCAAGTCATCCATAGGAATGTTCCTACAAAAATAATATTACAAAATAGCATTTACGCGATTATCCTTGCATTAATCGTTATAACGGAACGATAACGCACATGGAATAATACGCCACTAAGAACAAATATATGTATATGTAAATATATAAATTTAAGAGAATTGAGTTTAAATAATATAAAGAAATTAGAAAATAAGAGAAAAGTAGGAATATGACTCGAGTCACGGGTTTTATCCCGAGACGCCTACGTAGCCTATAGAGGCATCAAAGTTCACGTAGTTCATATGAAAAATGAGGGGTGGGATTTATCCCATAAATATAACTGGGTACCTCTCTTGTATGTGTGTAAAAAAGTGTTTTAGTTGTGAGAAAGGTGTGAGATAAGTGTGAGAATTCCCATTTGGAATTTATGAGTAAACCCTCTTTTTCTTATTTTTTGGGTTTTATTTATATGAAAATAAGAGATGTGAAATAATACTAGATAAAAATTATATTAAGATATGTGAGATGAGAGAGTAAAAGTGCTAAGTAATAAAACAAGTTAATGCGAATTTAAGGGAATTTAAAGATAGAGTTGAGAAAGTTGGACCTTCTTGAAGATCTTGAGCTTGATATTTAATGTGGGAGAGCAACCCTTGTACTTGGGTGACAATAGAGGATACTTAATTAACCAAATTTGAGGGAAGATGTGAATAAAGGTGAAGGTTGGAAAGGTATTTGGATGTGGAAATCATGCTGACTTCGAGAGGGGTTTTCTGAGCTTGCTAAGAGTAATGGATTTCTGATCTTCTCTTCTTTAGAATGAGGTTAGGCCCTCCTTTTTATATGCCCAGGACATTTTCAATTGGCGTAGACCTGGTCCTACCAATCAGCTGGTGTGTTTAGGCACACTGTCGATAGGCAGGGTCTGGGACCTGTCGTTTGCATTCTCTTCCAGGTTCCTTAAAAAAATTGGTCGTAGAGCACAAATCGTTGATCTGAATCGCGCATGGGGAAAATCATTAGAAAGGTGCTTCAGATACCTTCAAAATTCCTTTGGACTACTCCCATTCCAGGGAGTTGACTTTAGATTAAATGTGGCTTAAAGTTGGTCCTTTGGACGGGGAAGTTTTGGACACAAGCGGTCGTTCATCCGTATGGTAAGTCAGAATTGTGCACGGGGTAGATCGTTGGAATAGTGAGGAGATGTACTTCAATATTCAAAAGAGTTTGACTTTGTTGGGTAGTTGACTTTGGTTAACCGGGGCCTAGAGGAGTTCGGTGATCTTTCGGAGTAAAACGGATTGTTCGTCCATATCGTAAGTCAGAAATCGTGCATGGGGTGGACCGTTGGAAAGGGTTTTCAGTTCCCTTCAAAGATTCATTCATTCTCAGTCAAGATAAAGAGTTAAATTTGGTCAAACAGAGCTTAGGAGCATCCAATGACCTCCTGATCGAGTTTCGGGGGAAAACAGGTCATTCGTCCGCATGGTAAGTCAAAATCGCCCTGGGGATGAATCGTTGGAAAGGGGATTCAGTGACCTCTGAAGATTCATTTAGTCTCATTCGAGCTGAAGAGTTTGACTTTTGGTCAAATGGAGCTTGGGAGTGCCCAATGGCCTTTAGGTCAGTACTCGGGGTATGACTTGGGTTTATAATGATGAAGGGAGGTTCTAGGGACCTAAGGAGAGGTTAGTGGGTACTAGAATGGGGTGTCTCTAGAGCCCCTCGATGGGTGAGTTTGGAACAGATGATAGCCGTCGAATAGATACCACATGATGCCTTTAAAAGAGGATGACCGGAGGGTTGAGGTCGATTTTGAGGACCTAAGGATGAGTATGACCGATTTTGCGGGTCAAAGCCAATTCCGAGGGCTTAAAGATAAGGGTGACTGATTTTGTGAGTCGAAGCCAATTCTGAGGGCTTAGGGATGAGGGTGACCAATTTTACAGGTCGAAGCCAATTATCTGGGCTTGGAGATGAGGGTGATCGGTTCTGCGGGTCGAAGCCAATTCTGAGGGCTTAAAGGGGAATGTTGGGGATGGTCTTAAAGGAAAGATTTAGGTCAATTCTAATGACTTACAACTATGATGGGGGTGACCAATTCTGCGGGTTAAAGGCTTAGGTTATCATGACCGATTATGTGGGTCGAAGCCAATTCCGTGTGCTTAAGGTGAGATGACTAATTCTGCAGGTCGAAGTCAATTCTATGGGCTTAAGGTGAGATGGCCAATCCGGTAGGTCGAAGCCAATTCTGCGGGTTTAAGGTGATTTTGCGGTTCGAAGCCAATTCTACGAGCTTAAGTTGAGATGAAAAATTCTGCGAGTCGAAGCCAATTCCGAGGGCTTAAGTTGGGGATGACCAATTTTGTGGGTTGAAGCCAATTTTGAAGGCTTAAGTTAGGGATGACCCATTCTGCGGGTCGAAGCCAATTCTGCGGGCTTAAGGTGAGATGACCGATTCTACAGGTCGAAGCCTATTTTGAGGGCTTTAAGGTGAGATGACCAATTCTGCGGGCTTAAGTTTGAAATAACCAATTCTGTGGGTCGAAGCGAATTATGTGGGCTTAAGTTATGGATGATCGATTCTGCGGGTCGAAGCCAATTCTGAGGGCTTAAGTTTGAAATGACCTCGGGTAACTCTGTTGGGGAAATTACCTTGTGATTTTTATTTGAGCTGGGGAACCGAGTGATGGGGAAATGATTAGGCAGTCTCGGGTTTGGATGCATTTCTTGGGGAGAATTGAGACCTTTAGGGAATAGGAAATGATCCTGAAATTTTGGATATTTTGGAGGTCCTCTGGGGACATGGCCAGGGAGAGATTCACTTGTCTTTTGAGAGTTCCACTAGGGAAATGGGGATTCTGCTTTAGGAAGTGTGAAATTTTCTTGGTGACAATGTTCTAAATCCTTTCAGAGATTTTTAGGAATTTTCTGAGGAAAATTTCAAGGTTTTTTGGTATTTTTGGGAATTTCTGTACGAAAATTTAAGGGGGTTGTCGATCGGCATGGTATGGAGGGTGACATTTAGCATTGGCACAGACTTTTGGACTGCCTCGATAAGGGAAAGGGTCAGTACCGATCGGTAGGTTTAGGGTCAGTGGCGATCGGCATGACCCTTGGCATCCTATATAAAGGGGGTGAATTCCCTTATTTTTCACAGCTTCTTGCCGTTTCTCTTTATGCATTTTTCTTTTGTGAATCATCTTAGCATTTTGTAATAAAAAAATGGTCGCTTTTGTGAGTACTGTAGTACACCGGGAATGGTTGGATGTTGATGATTGGGCAAACGTGGAGTGGAGGGACAGGGCGCCTCTTGGTTTGGGGAGCAAGAACTCTTTTAACACATTCGAGTCGTTTGCGAATGAGCGGACCTTGCTACGGGAGTCATCGTTTCATCTCTCTTCGAGGGTGGTGAACCCTGGTGGTTATGTAAGTAAAATTACTTTTGGCATTCTTTTCTGGTGATTTTCCTTTTTTCTTGAATTCGGACAAGGTTTTTCTCTTTGGACAGTCTGATGTTTCTCTGTCGAATATGCGTGCCCGCGGGACGACGGGGCTTAAGGATGTCTGGGAGCACCATCCACCTGTGGTGCATTGGGTGGTATCCTCAATAGGCTTTGGGAGGTTGGCTTCTGTACTAGATGAGACGCCTCGTTCAACGACAGTCTTATGCGCTCTGGGGGAGAGGTGGTGGGACACTACCCACACCTTTCATTTTAGTTTTGGGGAGATGACTGTGACTCCCATAGATGTGCAACAACTACTGGGGATATATTATGATAGAGAGAAGATAGAGGTGAATCACTCTTTGCGGGTGAGGCCAGAGGTTGTGTGTCCAACATTTGGTTATGTGGGGAGGATAGTGTCTGGGGACTCCATATGTTTGTCGTTGTTGAAGGATGTTTTATTGGGCAGAGTGATCGATGTGGAGGACGGGCTGCAGGTGCAGCAGATGGCCCGGTTATTTATTTTGCTGGTGTTGGGGGGATTTCTGGTGGCTTCGATTGGCGACATTGTCCACTTATGGTTTTTACCATATCTGAGGATGTTTTCGAACATCCCCCTATATGACAGGGGGAGCCTAACTTTGGTGACCCTTTATTTTTCCTTGGATGCATTCAGCCGGTGCTGCTGGCAGTCTTTCACTGGAGCCATGTATATTCTTGAGGTACTCTTTAATTTTCACTTTTTTCTTTTATGCATTCGTATTTTCCTTATGCATCTCTTATGATTGTGAATTCTTATCTTTGGCAGACGTGGTTCTATGAGGTGATCGGGTGTAATACGCAACTGATATCTTTGAAGGACGAGGCCGTTGGGGATTTTTATCGGTTTCATCTATGGTGCAAGGCCAATCAGCAATCGAGGAGGTCTCTCTCTAGAGGCAGTGCGTCAGGTCTTGAATGGCCTGATCAGTGATAAGGTAAGACTTTTTTCTTCTTCAAACTAAGACTTTGTGTGCTCTGATTCTATGTTTCCTTATATTTTACTGGGGATTTTTTAGGTGACCTTTTACCCTTGGGGGATGACCGTTCAGGACACGCGGTTGACTCGAGTAAATGCACAGATGAAGCATTTGCTGGCACATGATTTTGGCCACTCTGGGTATCTCGGGGTGAGGGTGGTCCGACAGATTGCTGAGGGGGAGGTGGTGGTGCCACCTGCGAGGCCCCCTACATCTATGAGGCGGGAGCGGCTGCTGCCAGAGGATGCGAGGATCACAGTAATGATTGGCGAGTCCTACCTATCCATACAGCTGTGCCGTATGATTATATGGACTTTGTGACAAGTTGGCGGATGGCGCCCAACATATATGATGCACTGCCCTTCCCTTTTACGAATTCGAATCGTCCATTGGGGTCCTACCACAGCGGTGGTGGTCCTTCGACTTCTGCGGTGATGATGACTTCGAAAGTTCCCTTTGTGCGAGTGCATACTCCTTCATATAATATTCGATGGGCTGATGGAGGGATGGTGCCTATGTTGCATCGTCCTCATGCGATGGACCCAGAGGAGTTGGGATTGACAAAGGAGGTTCTTCATCCTTTGGTATATCTTTCTATTCATTTATTTTCCTTCATTTTTTGGTTTATTTTGATCTTTTTTGCTTGACACTGATTCTGCCTTTTCTTGCAGCACATCCGGTTGTCCACCACTTGGCTGAGGGATATTAAGAATAGGATATCTTCGATGAATGCCCATATTCGGGATGCAGTTCCTGTTCCTTCTTACTTGGTACCGTCTGCCTCACCGGGGAGGAGTCAGGTTCCGGTAGCGGTGGTGCGTCATCTCGTCGTCGGGGAAAGAGAGCTCGCCGCAAGGTGGAAGCTCTTAGGAGAGATAGGTGAAGATTTAGGTGTGAGAGAGAGAGAATGTGGGTTCGGGCTGAGTCCCGTTTGTTTTTTTCTTTTCTTTATTTTCCTGAAAAAATGATGTAACACAGAAACATATCTATGCAATGAAGTTTTTTTTATTATCTTCTGTTAATGATGAATGAATGAATGCACATGCGCTTTTTACTTTCCTACTGAGATCGTAAAAAGAAATATTTTTAGGATTTTGAAAGGAAGTTTTATTCAAAATGAGAATTTATATAAAGATGAAAAGGGGATTTTTGAAATTCTGTTGAGAATATCAATTTATTTTGAGTTTTCTGGATTTTGATAAAAGATGAAAAGGAAAATTTCGAAAAGTAGGGGGCTTTCGATCGGCAAGCACCTTGTCCTTCCTATCGGCAGGTCAGTCCAGTCCCATCAATTCAAAGCTTTTATTAGTACCCTCTTCGGCCTTTGGTACCTTGTGGGGCAGGATTTCTTCCAATTTTTGCAGGGGTTATGTCCTTTGTGGGGGTTTTCAAGTATAAAATAGGGGTTAGAGTGGAGTGTTTTCCTCATACCCTCACATCCTGACTTTCTTGTTCTGTGAGATAGCTCTCCCTGGTAATGTTGAGTTTGCCAACTACCTCGAGACTTTGGAGGCGATGTGCTCTAATAATGTCGACTACGATGCCTACAACATGCGTCAAGTTTCTTTATGGCGTAATCGACCTATAGAGTGGAACATGCTGATGGCGGCGGTATAATTTAGGTACCCCGAAGACCATGTATTCTACTTTGTCTTAGAAGAAGTCTTTCCAACTTATGAGGAATTTTCTGCCATGTTGGGGATAAATCCTGGTGTTACCGTGACTCTGCCTGAGTTTTCTCGTTCTCCCCGGGAGTTGCTAGTCGGGCTTCTTTGTATTTCGCGCTCGACGGCCAGATCACTGGTGGATGGGGGTATGATTTCTCTTCCAGCGGTGTTGCGGTTCGTGCATTTGCAGGAGGTTGGTGATGCTGGATATGCCGGAGCTGTCGTTCTGTACTTGGTTTTGAAATTACTGCTGGTGACTGGGGAACTACTGGTGGACCCACAACTTGCAGCTATTACTTCATGGATGTCCTATCGTCGCAATCCTGCGACGGTGATACTGGCGTAGACTTTGAATGGCTTAGATACCTGGAGAGAAGGTCATTTTGACTTTCTGAGGTATCCATGTGATGCTATTCATGTGGTTTTCTAAAAGATTCCGCGTGGTGACTCCTCCGGAATACCCTTTGTCAGTTGTACCCAACTTTTTTTTTTGCACCATTTCATCAGTGTTGTCTTGGATATTGAGAGCTGGGAGAACTGGTACGTGGAGCATGGGGGTCTAAATCTGTACTGGTCAGTACCTTAGTGGGGATAGCTACTACCTATTCTGAAACTAGGAGAATACCCGTATGTCTGGTGGGTTGGTCTTAGACAGACATTTTTCTATTTCCCTTGGCGAATTCTACGCCAATTTGGCAGGGAGCAGGTCGTGCCACCTCGGACACTAGACTTCTTTCTGATAGAATATTTGACAGACCATCTGTACATGCGGCTTGGCTCTTTGTGGAAGAGCCGGCATCCATCGTCCCGTCCCTCTCAGTCTACTAGAAGAGTTTGTCACATCCCTGGACATTATATGAAGTGGTTTTGGAGGAGAGTGGTCAGCAAGATATTTGAAGTGGAGACTGTACAAAGGTGGATTGCCTCATCTGATACCATGGAGGGAGGTGTGGTCATTTTTTTGAGGTTGGTTCGAGCTTATCGGTCCATCGAGCATCTGCGGCACTCTATTCAGGCAGGGGAATCTTGGGGACCCCAGGATGTAGATGACGATGATGAAGTGGGTGCTTCTGGTAACTCTGGGTAGGACTCTTGGAGTGTTTATTTTGTACTAGGAAATAAGTTTGTTTTTTTTATTTGGCTTTTTAGGAAGGTAAGGGGGGAAGGGAATTATCCGTTCCTTTATATAATTGCATTGTAATTTCTTATTAATGAAATAAACAAGTTTTTCATCATCCAGTTGTGCCTTTTGATGAAATTTGTATTTTGAATTATCTATACTGATCGCTAAGGCATGCATAATCCTTTTGTTCAAATATATGTTAGAATGTATTGTCATTCTCAGAGGTAAGAAAAGAATATTTTTTTTGTGAAAAAGAAAGGGTCGTGATCATGTAAGATGTATAAGATGCCTACATACCTCTGTTTTTTTTTGAAAATTTTCAATTTTTCTGAAAATGATTTTTGGAGAGGATCAGGCCCACGTAGTTCTAGGTAGAGGGAATTGAAGAGATTTTTTTTAGAATAGAAGGGGGATGAGAAGAGTCATAGCGCACTGAGATTTCGGACTAGGTGTAAAATTTCTTGAGACAGTCGAGGTTGACTGGACGATCCATCTCTTCTCTAACTAAGTTAGTGTGCATGGCGACACCGTTGGACAAGATCTTCTTCACAATGTATGGGCCATTCCAATTGGGATCGAATTTCCCTCTGGGTTCCAGATGGGCTCTACTATTTCTTTAAGGGATAAATCCCCTTCTAGGACACCACGGTCCTTGACTCTCTTATTAAATTAATGCCCTATTCAAAGATGGTACCCTTGTATGTGATATAATACCTTCAGTATCTTTTCATCCAGGAGTGACAGCTCATCGAGGTGGCTTTGATGCCAGTCTTCCTCACTGACCTTGCTTTCAAGCATGATGCGTAACGAGGGTATTTCTAGCTTCATAGGTAGAACCGCTTCCATGCCGTAGACTAGAGAGTAAGGGGTAGCCCCAGTAGAGTTTCGGATTGAGGTTCAGTATCCCAAGAGGGCGTATGTGATTCAGTAGGCCCAATCTCGACAACTTTCGATCATCTTGCTGATGATGGATTCAAGGTTCTTGTTAGCGGCTTCAACTGCACCATTGGTCTGAGGACGGTAGGGAAAATATTTGTGTCTCTAGATCCCATACTCGTTGACCACTACTGTGACTTCTGCCTTGAAATGCAACCCGTTATCTAACACTAGCTCGTACGGGACATCATATCGGCAGATGATATTTTTCTTGATAAAATTGGTCACTTTCTTGGCGTTCAGAACTGCATATGACACAGCTTCGACCCATTTGGTGAAGTAATCAATGGAAACTATAATGAACTCAAGTCTATTAGAGGCATTGAGTGTAACCTTTCCTATAATGTTGATTCCTTAGGTGGATAACGGCCGGGGAGAAGTCATGTTGTATAATTCATGCGGACGCAGGTGTTGAAGGTTGGAGAACTGTTAGCATTTAAGGCATCTCCGGACATAGGTGGTGCAATTATGGATGATGGTGGTCCAGTAGTAGCCTTATCGCATGATCTTCTTGGCAAGCATATAACCATTCATGTGGGGCTCGCATTCCCCGATGTGGATTCTTCGCATTAACTCTTCAATGCCAGCCCCTACGATGCAGTGTAGATGGGTTCCATCAAAATTTCTCTTAAACAGTTCTTTAAGACAGATAATGTACTGGGCGGCCAGTCTTCAGAGGGTTTCTCTATCTTTCTTGTTGGAACCCTCAGGATACCTACCACGCTTGAGGAGGTTCCAAATATCATAATACCAGCAATTTACTAGCTCGGTATCTTCTTTAGTGATGAGCTCAATGTGGTAGTAGTGGGTTGGTTTTTCTTGCTTTTGGACTAGGAAGGGGGCCATTATTATTCCTTCGGGCATGTCGATCATGGAGGCTAAGGTAGCTAGGGCATCAGCTAGGTTATTCTTTGCTCGAGGTATGTAGTGGAAGGTGATGTCTTTGATATGGGAGGCTAGTTCTTCTAAGTGTACATGGAAGGGTTGAAGTTTCTCGTCCTTGACTTTCCATTTTCTGAGCACTTGACCAATGATGAGGGAAGAATCCCCGTAGACATATAGGCATTGAATACCTTTCTTGAGAGAAACTTTGAGGCCTATCGTACACGCCTCATATTCAGTCATGTTGTTGGTGCAAGGGAAATCAAATTTGATGGTGATGGAAATGTGGGAGTCATCTGGGGCGATCATAAGTATCCCAATGCCATATGCCTTCTTTTTGTCGTGTTATAAAAGAACATTTTCCATTAGAGGTCATCTTGAGCAGCATAGAAGATGTTTTCATCTGGGAATTCAGAGATCCAGTCATCAGCCTCTTCTATGGGGTAGTCAGCGAGGTAGTTAGAGATGACTCTTCCTTTCATAGCTTTCTGTGTGACGTACATGATATCAAACTTGGCTAAGAGCATTAACCATCGAGCCATTCAGCTGGATAAGGCGGTTTTCTCAAGCAGGTACTTGATGGGGTCCATTCAGGTTACAAGTTTAATAGGGAAGGCGAGCATGTAGTGTCGTAACTTTTGGATGACCCAAACAAGCGCGATGCATGATTTTTCCAAAGCAGTGTAGTTGACTTCGTACCTGGCCAATTTGCGACTGACGTAATAGATGGGTCTTTTTTTGTGGGAAGTTGAATGTATTGGGCTAGCAAAGCCCCAATTGCAGTGTCGATTATTGTTAGGTATAGGAACAATGGGAGACCAGGCTGTGGTGGCATGAGTACTATATGTTAAGTCAGGTGTTATTTGATTCGGTTGAAGACTTCTTGGCAGACCTCGTTCCAAACTTTGGTTGAATCCTTTTGGAGAAGTTTAAAAATAGGTTCGTAGATGGAGGCTAGCTGGTTGATAAACCGACAGAAGTATTGTAATTTCCTAAGGAAGCATCAGACTTCTTTCTTCATTCGGGGAGGTGGCATCTCAAGTATGGATTTTAGCTTGGAAGGATCTGCTTTTATCCCTTTCTCACTGACTAGGAATCCGAAGAGTTTTCCCTTTGTAATACTGAAGACATATTTTTGTGGATTGAGTCTCATCTGATATCGTCGCAATCATTTGAAGAACTTCGAAGAGCGGGAACATGACGTTCTCTCATTTTGGATTTGATAATCATATCATCCACATAGACCTCGACTTCTTTATGAATTAGATTGTACGGGATGGTTTTGGCATCCCTCTGGTAGGTAGCCCCAGCATTCTTAAGACCAAATGGCATAACAGTGTAGCAAAAGGTTCCCCATGGGTGATGAATACAATTTTTCTTGATGATCTGGATGCATTTTGATTTGGTTGTATCCGGCAAACCCGTCAATGAATGACTTGAGAGCATGACTGTCTGTGCTGTCCACGATCATGTCGATATTGAGTAGTGGGTTAATCATCCTTTGGAGAGGCTTTGTTCAAATCCCGACAGTCTACGTACATTCGAACTTTCCCTCCTGATTTCAGCACAGGCACTATGTTGGCTAGCCATGTTGGTATATTTGATCACATGAGTGAAACCCAAATTCAACTGTTTGACCACCTCTTCTTTGACTTTGAGCGACCATTCGGTGCAGATCTTTCTTCGCTTTTATTTAACTATCTTGTAATCTGGAAGAGTGGGGAACTCATGCTGAGTAATTTCAGAATCAATGCCGGGCATATCGTCTTAAGACCACGCGAAGACATCCATGAATTCCTTCAATAATTCTTCGAGTTGTTCGCGCTCATGCTCGTCAAGGGTAGCCCCTATCCTAATCTCGCGTAGTTGGCTACTAGAACCGAGGTTAGTAATAACAGTCTCTTCCTCATTAACTTGAACGCGGTTATGCTGTTTGTTATTAACCTTATTTAAATCTGTTAACATTTGTTCATTTGCAAAATCATCATCATCAAAAGTTTGATTAGAATCTAAACAATTAATGTAAGGCACAACAAGATACTCAAATTTTTGTTTATTTGATTGATAGGTAAAACAACGTTGAGAACCTCATCAAAGGAGGTATCGATTACATTTAAGCAAGGATAGACAACAGAATAAGAAATGGGGTGAAAATTGGAGTTAGGTGGAATTTCAACAGGTAGAACCGACGCAACATGCCAGTTGAGGAGAGGTGTATCAGCAGATTTAATCAAGTTGGATGGATCCAGTGATGTAGTTATTAAATGAACCATGCAGAGTGCCAGCCAGAATTTGCAAGTTAAACGAGTCCTTAGAGTCACTTTCCTCGGTCTCTTCGATATCTTTGAAGAACTGTTGTACATGGTATTGGGAACTTTTGGCATATGGGTAGCTATCATGGAAAAGGATCTCAAATCCGGGTTTCATCTTCTTATTTTAATGGTCATACCATGGACCCAAAAAGTCACAAAAGGGGAAGTCCTTACCCTTTTTGATGAATCGTCCATTCAAGGAGTCACCTGAGATAGTCTGGATGCAGTATAGTCTTCTCTTTGGTCGAGACCGACGGATCATTTTGAGCTCTTGTTCTAATGGTTGATACCCCAAACCATAAGGAGGGGAAGCTTTCTTTAGTTCAATGGGCTCAAGTATCCCTTGTTGTCTTTGTCCTAGACCCAGTCCGGTCATGAAGTGCATGTTTTTGAACATCTGAATCACATTGATGTTGCCATGAGGGTCATATTCTGGACAAACCCTTTCTTTGAAATCATCCACTGTCGGTAATAAAAGTAGTTTAACTCGGAATACTGATAGGAGCATATCATTTAACCCGTGTTGTATCTCAAGGATTGGATTACTTGTACTTGCACGTTCGGCATTATCGTCGTCGCCCAAGATGGTGATGACTTGTCCATCGGCGAAGAACTTCAATTTCTGATGGAGTGAGGAAGACACACCCTTCATAATTTGGAGCCAAGGTCATACGAGCAACAGGTTAAAACAAGCTAGGATGACAATAACTTGAAATTCAACGACATGGTTTATAGGGCCAGCCCCTATTATAATTTTTATAGATCCCATCACTTCACGACGAGTATTATTATAGGGATGTACAACAACGGAGGTTGGATTGAGGTCAATTTCCTTCAGTCCTAAGCATTTGAAGGTTCTTAATGGGAAGACAATCAGGGCGGATCCATTATCGACAAGAGAGAGTGGTATGACCTTCCCTATAACTTCAACGGATATGTTGAGTGCATGATTGTGGTTTGGCCCAATTCTGAGGATTTCTTCTTCGAAAAAGGATATCATTCGGGTAGAGGTCAAGGATCTAACTAAACTTACAGCTCCTTCTGGTGTGGTAGAAGGAGGAACTGTGGGTCTAGTGAGCAACTTGATCAAAGCATTTCTGTGCAGCTGGGAAGACATGAAAAGTCTCAATGGAGTGATGTTACCTTGAGTTTTCTTCAGTTCATCAAGGATATTGCTCTCCTCGAGGGTCATTTTTGGCATAGGAATATTTTCAACGCCCTTCCCTTTGTTATTGGCTGGTAGTGAGCTTGGGATCTGGTAATGCCTCCCCGATCTGGTCATATAATTTACTAAAGAATGGAAGAATATGAACCCTGTTTCTTCATCAATCTCGAGTTATTATACCACATTATTTATTTCTCCAATGAGCTCCTCAAATGATATCATCCCACACATGCCGTCTACCGGGACAGTTTTCTGGAAAGCTTGTTCTTCATTCGAATCTTCGAATTCTTCCCCCCATCCGGTGGCAACAATTTGTCTTTCCACATAAAATCAATGCATTCCACAACTTCAATGGCTTCTTCATACAGGTCTTCCCATTCTGTGGGGGTATGTAAGGGTGAAGGGACCAGGCGCCCTTGTAAGTTCTGAGTATTAAGTAACTGGATCATACTGCAAATGTCATTGGTTTGCCTAAATAATTCTGCCATGATCTGGATGACATCATCTAAGCAGAATTTATCGGTTGGTAGCACCCAACTGTCTGACTCTCGGGACCATTTTCGTTCTTCGAAGAATAGCATGCTGAACCTCCGGTAATCAATGATCATCTGCGAGGGAAATTTTAGCCCGAACTCTAGGAGTCGATTTAACACTTCTGATAATTTCATATGTCCATTTTCAGAACGGATACGGACAACGATGCATGCTCTGGTAAGGAGTGACAGTGCCTTATCAGTGAGGCTAATAGGGTGTAGGAGGAAATATGGGCTAGTTTGGAGAGTTTGGGAGAGTGTATGGGTGTAATTTGAGGTGAGGGATCAAATTTTGGGTTCATTTCTAGGAAGATAGCATTGGAATGAGTCGAGAGTGGGTTGTGAGTAGTGTTTGGCTTAGGATTGGTTGGTAAGGCAATAGTACCCCGATTAATTAGACCTTGGACTACATTTCTAAGGTGAAAGCATTGGTCAGTGGTATGACCAGCGGTTTGGTGAAAGGCGCAATGGGAATCTACCTTGAAGTTTCGTGGAAGTGGATTTGGAAATGTACGGGGGTCCAAGGGCTTGATGAGGTTTCGGCTTAATAGGGCTTGATAAACTTTGGAGAGGGGAGCATATAACTCGGTGTATTCTTTTCGGACTAGTACAGGGAGCCTTTATGGTGCCCATGAAGTAGTCGGTTGAGAGATGTTGTTGATGGTTGAGACTGCAGCATTGGCAGGTTTGTTATATTTTCTAGGGGTGAACTGTCCAGACACTTTCTTTAGCTCAAACTCTATTTTAGCAAAACCTTCCTCGATTTCTACTCCTGCTTCTCTGAGATGTCAGAAGTGGGGATAGTATTGTCCTCCCATGGTTTCTTGGATATGGGGCAAGAAGTTTTTCTTCACTATGTTGACTTGTTATTCCTTAAATGGCCGATTGGTCATAGTGGTTGCTTTTTTCTCCAAGGGGTTATGAAGTTACTGACTGATTCCCTAGAGTTCTGTTTGAGCAGCTCTAAATCACGGCAGGTGACCTGAAGCTCTTTGTTATATTTTTATTAAGACATCAATTCTCGGGCTATAACTTCCCAGCTACAAATTTTGGACTCCTCGAGAGACAAAAACCATCAAACAACGCTATCCTTCAAAGTTTGCTGAAACAATTCGTCCATCACTTCTTCAGAAGCCCCTAGGAGAGTCATAGCACGGTGAGAATTGCGAAGATGGATAATTGGTGGTCCACTTCCTCCTAATTTCTCGATATTCGGCATCTTGAACTTCTCGGGTAACCTTACCTTAGGATAAGGAGACATGTGGGTGTAGTCCATGTAATTTCCAGAGATTAGGACTTGGTCGAACTTATTAGTTATCATCTTGAGATCTTCTTTGACCTTGTTCAATTCTCCCTATTTCGGATCAACGATCACATGCAAGTTAGCCCCAGGCTGGGCAAGGTTTGGCATAGGAAGCTAGGCAGGCGGTGACCCATTAATAAGAGGGGCACGTTGAGCATGCAGATACTCTTTGGGAACCCAGATAGGCTAGGGTGGACCCATAGCACGAGGTAATAAGACCTCGGGCTCTTGAGGAATAGGAACCTGATTTCGTTTCATCTCTCGGACCTCAGTTTGAAGGTTGCCAATCTTGGACACGAGCTGAGCTAAAACTGCCGTTAGATCTGGCTACACAACTGGTACTTGATCTATGTTCTCCATAGAAAGAGATTGGATACCGTAATCAGAAGAGGTAGCAGGGGAATGATCGAAACTCCAGGGTGACTTGAGTGAAGACCAAATACAATAAGGATCCAGGCCAAGGACGTGCGATCGACCTGAGAAGGCGTAAAATGGGATTTATTTTTGACAAAAAAAAGGATGAAAATATTTTTGACATTTGTTTTTCTTTTTGAGATTGGAAGACAAAATATTTTTGGATTTTTGGTAAAGAAATGAGAAATATTTTTGGATTTTTGATAAAGAAGGGAGAAATGTTTTTGGAAGACGGGTCTCAGCATTATTATTATTATTATTATTATTATTATTATTATTATTATTATTACTATTATTATTACTATTATTATTATTATTATTATTATTATTATTATTATTATGTCGAATGGGACCCGAGCCTGGAAAATTTGGGCTTGTAACATATGCAAAGCTATGGCTGGACTTGTAACCAGGCTCACGGGTAGGGTCCCATTTTAAAAATGCGAAATTTTTTTGCGGCAGGACGACCTGAAATTTCAGTAGAGTTTCGAGTTAAAACCGGCAATCTAACATGTGTGTCCTAGGCTTGACACCTATATGAGGGTATGCAGTTGGTTGGGTGAATCGGAAAGGGTTCCCCCCTTTGGCGTGGCTTCCACGATATACGTTTTGCTTTTTGAGGGAAATCAGTACCCGTGGACAAGCCATTTGATATACCTGAGTGTACGTGAATTTCCTCAGCATATACCTCATGGGGACGGTACGTGTGACTGCAAATTCGATATACTCGGCGTACGTGAACGAGTTCCCTGCGATATACCTCTCGGCATGACTTTGATCAAGCAGTATGATGCTGGGGAACCGTTTGATATACATCGAAGGTACGTGGCCAATGGAAGGTGAGAGTCATATCGCTTAGGCTAACTGCGCCCTGCCGAACTAGCACCCATTATGAAGTGACCCTCCAGTTACTGGTTAAAATTTGGTCAATCACAATGCTCTTTGGTGATATTGTGTGAATCATGCATGATTCTCTTATTAGTACATTATGATGAGAGTATCTTTTTTTATCATGCCTAACAGGGAGCAAAGTATGAGTACCAATGGTATACCAAGTATGGTTGATGCTTGCAACATGGGGATATATGTGATCCTAGGTGCACGTGGTGTGAAGTGCACACGGAGAATTTTGTACAAGTTTGTGAATAGAAGCATAAGCATGAGGTACACATGAATAGTAACGGGGAACATGCAAATAGGGGGATATATAAAAATAAAACACTCATGTAAATAGAGTCTAGCCCTCAAAATGAGAATCCCCATAGGAGTCGTAACTGTGGCCATCCTCAATCCTCACGACGGGAGAGGATCCCTTTTTTAGTCCCGCGCATCCATCTCGGGAGTGGTTCAGCCTACGTCATTGATGAGGTGGAAAATGTAGAGAGATGGAGTCGCCAGTCTATTTTACTCAAAATAGACAAAAGAAAAGG
Source organism: Sambucus nigra (assembly GCA_949130495.1). Classification (NCBI taxonomy): domain Eukaryota; kingdom Viridiplantae; phylum Streptophyta; class Magnoliopsida; order Dipsacales; family Adoxaceae; genus Sambucus; species Sambucus nigra. Next base: position 227,949,237 of record OX422215.1, read on the forward strand.
GAGCCATCTCGAAGGATAGCATCCAAAGACATACTGATACATACGAAACCAAAATGATTTGAAAAGGGTCCGGAGGCTAAGTTACGAAATGGGAAGGTGTTAGGCACCCATTCCGCCCTTACGGTCTATCATGGGTTGTTGTTATTTTCCTTTATTTCCCCGTGATATGTGTGCATGTGTATATGTCGTAAAGATAGGAATCATCGACTTGTATCATGGAAGAGATAAAGCAAGTCATCCATAGGAATATTCCTAAAAAATAATATTAGAAAATAGGATTTACACGATTATCCTTGCGCTGATGTTATAACGGAATGATAACTCACATGGAATAATATGCCACTAAGAACAAATATATGTATATGTAAATATATAAAATTTAGGATAATTGAGTTTAAAGAATATAGAAAAAATAGAAGATATGAGAAAAGTAGGAATAGGACTCGAATCACGGGTTTTACCCCGAGACACCTACGTAGCCAATAGAGGCATCAAAGTCCACGAAGTTCATATGCAAAATGAGGTGTGGGATTTATCCCATAAATACAATCGGGGACCTCTCTTGTATGTGTGTGTGTGTAAAAAAAGTGTTTTAGTTGTGACAAAGGTGTGAGAAAAGTGTGAGAATTCCCATTTGGAATTTGTGAGAAAACCCTCTTTTTCTTATTTTTTGGGTTTTATTTTTTTGAAAATAAGAGATGTGAAATGATACTAGATAAAAAGTATATTAAGATATGTGAGATGAGAGAATAAAAGTGCTAATTAATAAAACAAGTTAATGCGAATTTAGGTGAATTTAAAGAGAGAGTTGAGAAAGTTGGACCTTATTGAAGATCTTGAGCTTGATTTTGGATGTTAGAGAGTAGCCATTGTACTTGGGTGATAATGGAGGATACTTAATTCACCAAATTTTAGGAAAAAGGTGATGAAAGGTGAAGGTTGGAAAGGGATTTGGATGTGGAAATCACGTTGACTTCGAGAGGGGTTTTCTGAGCTTGCTGAGAGTAATGGATCTCTAATCTTCTCTTCTTTGTAATGAGGTTAGGACCTCCTTTTTGTAGGCCCAGGGCATTTCTGAGCGGCATATCCTTGGTCCTGCCAATCGGTAGGTGTGTTTAGGCACACTACCGATAGGCAGGGTCTGGGACCTACCCTTTGGCAGTCTCTTTTAGGTTCAATTAAAAAATTAGTCATAGAGTGAAAACCGTTGATTCGAATAGTACACGGCATGAATCATTGGAAAGGTACTTCATAGAACATCGAAATTTCTTCGGACTTCTCCTAGTTCCGAGAGTTGACTTTGGTTCAAATGTGGCTCGAAAGCGCTCATCGATCCTTTAGATGGGGAAAATTTGGACACAAGCGGATCGTTCGTCCCCATGGTAAGTCAGAATAGCGCACAAGCCAGACCGTTGGAGAGGTCAGGAGATGTTCTTCGACATTCCAAAGAGTTTGACCTGGTTCGGGGAGTTTACTTTGGTCAATCGGGGCCTGGAAGCATTCGGTGACCTTTCGAAGTAAAATGGATCATTCGTCTGTATCGTAAGTCATAATCGTGCATGGGGTGGACCGTTGGAAAGGGGTTTAAGTGTCCTTTAAACATTCATTTAGTATCGGTCAAGTTGAAGAGTTGACTTTTGTCAAACGAATCCTGGGAGCATCCGGTGACCTCCTGATCGAGTTTTGGGAGAAAACGGGTCATTCGTCTGCATGGTAAGTCAGAATCGCCCACAGGATGGACCGTTGGAAAGGGGATCCAGTCCCCTTCGAATGTTCATTTAGTCTCATTCGAGCTGAAGAGTTTGACTTTTGGTTAAACGGAGCCTGGGAGTGCCCAATGGCCTTTATGTCAGTACCCGAGGTATGACTTGGGTTTGCAATGATGAAGGGAGGTACTAAGGACCTAAGGAGAGGTTAGGGAGTATTATAATGGGGTGTCTACAATAGTGTCTCAACACTCCAAAGGCAAAAACCACGACTGCTAACTCCAAGTCATGGGTTGGGTAATGCCCCTAGTGAGGCTTAAGCTATCGGTAAGCATAAGCTATCGACCTCTCCTCCTGCATTAAAACCCCACTAAGTCCCCATAGGGACACATTTGTGTAAACCCTGTAATCAACTTCTGCCCGAGGGAATGCTAAAACTGGTGATGTAGTCAATGTAGTCTTCAGCTCCTCAAATGCCCATTGGCACATCTCATCCCAAACAAAAGGTACCCCTTCCTCGTCAAATTCTTAAAGGACCTGGCTATCTTGGAGAACCCCTAAATGAATCGACGTTAGTACCAAGCCAATCCCAAGAAGTTGTGCACCTCAGTGGGTGTAGTGGGTTGTCCCTACTCCATTAGAGTAGAAAGTTTCCTGGGGTCCACGGATATCCTTCGCTCGGACAAAATGTGGCCCAAGAATTGTACCCCTCTCAGCAAAAACCCGTAATTCTCGAACTTATCATATAACTTATAATCCTGAAGTGTCTATAGGACCATCCATAGATGCTCTACGTGCTCCTTCATAGTCCAAGAATATATCAAAATATCGTCTGTGAATATGATAACAAACCTATCCAAAAAGTCCTTGAACTCTCGGTTCATCAAATCCATGAATATCATTGGTGCATTGGTTATCCCGAATGGAATCACCAAAAACTTATACTACCCACAATGACTAAGAAAGGTTATCTTTGAGACACCCTGCTTCCAGACCCTTAATTGATGGTACCCCAACCTCAAATCAATCTTCGAGAAATACACAACACCCCTCAACTGGTCAAATAAATCATCTATATGCAAAAATTGGTATTTATTTTGAATCGTGACTTTGTTCAACTCCCTGTACTCGACATAAATCCGTAAAGATCTGTCCCTCTTCTTCATGAATAACACTGGAGAACCCCAGGGCAAAGTAATCCTCTTGATAAACCCATGCCCTAATAGTTGATCAATCTTCTCTTATAGCTCATCTCCAACTAAGACATATAATATTGAGTACAGGTAATAGGTCTAGTTCCCAAAATCAATTCGATAACAAAGTTGATCTCCCGACTAGGAGGTAACCCCAGAATATCCCGAAAGACATCGGAAAACTTGCTCACCACCGGGATGGAATCTAGCATCACAAAAAACTCTGAAGAAGTATCCTCCTTGATGTAATAAAAATGCATGCTCGACCCACCCCCGGGGTATGGCATCGCAAGTAGGTACATCTCCTTCCCCAAAATGGCAAAGATGATGGACCTCCTATAGAAATCCACATATGCTCTATAAGTGGCTAGCCAGTCCATCCCCAAAATGAGGTCGTACTCATGCATGTCAAGCACTGGTAAATCAGTAACAAAGATAAATCGACCTATCTCAATACCGATACCTTGACACACAGACTTTATGGGTGCCCCTCTACCCACTGGTGAGTCTATGTGTAAAATAATATCTAAAGCAAAATCTACCATACTCATCTCTCGTGTAAACCCCGTGCTAAAAAAAGAGTGCGATGCACCCACATCAAATAGAATTCGACCTACATGACCAAAAATGGGAAACATACACTTGACTGCCTATGGAGGTGCCGACCCATCTGCTTTTGCGACATGGTAGACCCACCCATACTGCAATGGTTGTTTCCTCTAAGGTGTGGGGCGAGTGATGGAGCGGATGGTGCAGTGGTTCCCTGAGATGGAATCGCTAGGTGATGTCCTTGAGGCACCGGTTGTCCCCTAAAACCTCCCTGTTCCTGGGCGGCCTGGTCCTCTCGCTTGTAACTCCTCCAAGTATTACCCCTCTCACCACAAGAATAGTAGTTTACCTAAAATGAACCCCGTTCAACATGTCGTCCCTACTGGCCTCTGCCCTACTGCCCTTGGTCCTGATGGCCTCTATACCATTGTCCCTCCTAGCCCTTGTATTGATGTCCCTGTCCTGCCTAAACCTATCCCTACTGGCCCTGCCTTTGTCGGTCGTCTGCACCTCTAAACCTCTTACTCTGATTAGTGGATGGGGTTCTCCTGTGCTGCTGGGCCCCAGGTCCACTTCCCCTGCTCGCCTTGCCCTGCTGGCTAGACGACTCTCCTTAAGTATGTTTTATCCCTTGCTTTTTAGAAAAGCCCTGTGATCCTGGCAGTGGATAAGTATAGCATTAACCAACTAGTTATAATTAGTGAAGGTTGTATTCCCGATAATACCCTTTTTGATATGCCATGCCAACCCTGTAATAAATCTATCCATCCTCATCAGCTCGATCCAAACATCCTCCCGGGCGAAGTACGAGAGGGTGGTGAACTCCTCCTCATACTTGACGAAAGTACACCCCTCTTGTCTAAGATCTGTTAATATGGTCCTCATCTTGGACTACATGGCTAGGGGAAAGTATTTCACTTCAAACCTCTCCCAGAATTGACCAATGGTGAGGTTTATCCATCTCTTCAACAGTTATGATTGCCTCCTACCATTTAAGAGCGACCCCCACCAACCTGAATGAAGCTAACATCTGCTTCTGAACTAGCATGCACTCCACCATTCGCAAGTGCCTCTCGATATCCTTCTTCCACCGACTAACAACCAATATATCATACCCTCCTACAAACCTTGGAGGTTGGCCCTTAACAAAGTCCTCCCTCGTTCGGTTCCACATGTAGCCTAGTGCCTTTGCTGGAATAGCCACCTTCTGTGGTGGTGGCTGTTGAGGTGCCTGTGGCGGTGGAAAATGTTGAAACATGGATGCCCCTGCTACAGATATCTCCAGAGACACTATAGTGGCTATCTCAGCGTGGGTGATCAATTATGGGTCCGGTGGTGCCAATGGTGGTTCTAGATGAGCCTCTTCCTTCTCAACCGGTGGAACTACTCTCCTCGGTCTATCACTATGTCTGTTTTCCATCTGAAAGCAAACAAGGTTTGAATTAGTATCGATCGTAAGAATACAATGAGTCTTAAGTATAGGCTCTATATATTAAAGAAAGCAACGCAGAATGTAATGAGCACAAACACATATCCTAAGGGAACTAGAACCATGCTCTCATACCAATTATAAAAACCCATATTTTCTCATGTAAAGGATGGTCAGGCAAGATACGCTGATGATAAAGCTCTCTTGTCAATTAATACCATCCTTAGCACAAATACAAATATAAATAATTATAATTTAAAGCCAAAGTTTGAAAAGTCACAAACACATCGATAATGAATAAATAGATCCAAACCACCAATAATAATATAACTATCCAACTAGAGTAATACAAAGCTCTAGCAACAAAAAGCAAAAGTCTCAGACTTATGACCGTACAAATGTTCCAAAGTAAATAGAATAAGCACCTATACTAGAATCGAGGAATCTGAAAGCTGAAACAAAACTGAGACTGCAGGACTGATACATCACAATCCAACTATCCATGTACGGGAAAACCTTGGGGGGAAATATTTAAATTTGGGTCAGAGCCCGAGGTGTGCAAGAATTAACATGACTAATTTATAATGCAATAATAGAGTCGATGCACAATAAATACCACCTTCGTCACTCACCTGCGTATAACACCTCACCCCTCTTCTAAGTGTGATATTATTCACACCCAATACGTCCCAAATAAGGAATTATGACATCATCTCAAATTATAAAATGATTGTATCAATACTTAATTATTTAAATGTAATCCAAGCATTTAGTGATGAACTTTCATTTATTCCAACCTCATAAGTGTCATGTATAGGGCATAAACATTTAATATGCATTATAGGTAGGGGATAATATTTATTGTCCACATTCTTATACAATTATAATTATTTCAATCAGATCTGGGGAATTATTAATATATGTCCTTCCATATATATGACACATAAGGGCATCTACCGTTGGTCTCTAATTCGTTCTCTATCAATAAGTCCGAAAGAATCCTTTATCCTAAGTGGACAACACAGCACACATAAATTGGCGGTGGTCTTTGCGCAGGACACCTGTACACGGCCCATACCCAACGGTGATACAAGAACAGTCAATGCAAACACCTACCTCTCGTGTGTGGAGCCTCCATGCAGTACCTACATGTCCTACACATCGTCAAGCCCACCCATCCTGACATGTGGTACGCGTCCCGAACGCGCGAACCCCCAGCCGATAGGACGGTTCTACTAGAATATCCACACAAATACATGATAGTACATATTATTATCCATATAATTTGTATAGGTAATTACTTTATAATTATCGTAAAAGTCCAATCCAAAGTTCACAACATTTTTCCATTTTTTACTAATTTATCATCTAATAAATTATTGATTACATTCTAAAAATAATTCCTCAACCATCCAGTTTATTGTAATTATTATTAATTAAAGTGTGGGTGTAATATTACTCCATTAATTTTCTTAACCCATAATAAACCCCTTTCCCAATTTATATTATTGTTCCTAGTTAATTTTCACATATTACTATTCTTGTTAACTAAAGGAGTTTAAACGTATTGTATTCAGGCTAAGATAAAAAAATGGATGAAAAAGTCAAAAGTTGACCACGTTGTTCCAACGACCGGGGGTTCGTTCGCGCGACTTGGCACGTCATTCGAACGACTGCCCTAGTCATTTGAACGACACCTTCTTCTTTCCCCAACATGCTTCACCCATTACAATTCGTCTCAGATTAAAAATCTAAACCCCAACAGTACGAATTTCTTTATTTATCAAACCCAGAAATTTGTACCAATTCAATAGCAGTTATGGTAAAGTCTAACAACAATTTCCAACATTCAAGTATTCAAATCCAATGGGTTTCCTCTATTGAGGGTTTCTAAAATTTGGACATTCTTCAAGTTTCCATCGTTACTAATCTTCAGAAACAAAGAGGTATTCATTTAGGGATTTATAACAAGATTTTATTCCCTTAAATAGCATAACAGTCTCTACATTGGATATTTACTTTGTTCCCAAATAGCTATCAAAACATAAGAAAATCTAACATCAATAATAAGATTTTCGATACCTAATTTCTGGGACCATTTCTGCATATAAATCAGTCCTCTACATGTGTGGTTCATCATCAACTCAAATATATTTAAACCCAAATCCCAAAAATTTAAAGAGGATAATTATATGCATCAAGAAATAAATTGGAAATAAAAATTAAGCAAGAAAATTCTCGCCTTAGAGTGGTAGAAGAGATGTCCTTTGATTCTTCCTTGGTTCCCCCTTTGTCCGTGCCCTTTTTCCCTTTCTTTGGTGTTTTTCCCTATTCTTCCCATAACTGTGATTTTTAGGTTAATGAAATGATAATGGGGAGTGGTTTACCCCCACTTAACCTCTAATTAGGTGCTTAATCTAGAGATGGGCCTTAAATCCAACTCTTGGACCCGAATCAATAATCTTATTGGCCCAAAACTTCCCCAACCTATATATTATTGACCCGAGACTATTTTTAAAGGCCTAAATAATCTAAACGAGCCCATGCGTGTCCCGAAATGTGTTCCAAATTGTTTATATCAACAATAGTTACTTTTAATTTGTGTCGCACATAAATTATGTATTTTTCCTTTATTATATGCAAATGTCATATTCATGCACATAAAAATGAATCACACACAAATATACTAAACAAAAAATTTGTAAAAATAATATTTCATTGTTTATTTATAAGAAAATATTGGGTATTACATATTTTATTAAAAAATTATCAAAATAAATCTTTATAAAGAGTCAAATTTTATTTAAAATCAATTTTATAATTTATTTTATAAAATAGTTATAATACAACTCTTTTATAACAAACTAATTAAGAAATTCTCTTGAAATAAGTCAATTTTTATATTTATGAAAAAATATTTTATATGTAATTTTTTTTATCTATAAGTAAATATAAACAAGTATAATGTCGAGGTCTTAAAAAATAACTAGATAAATATTAACAAGAATATTAGACAAATTATATAAGAATAAAACTTTTTTTCACTTTTTATCTATTACAAACCGTTAATTTCATTGTTTCACTTTTCTTCTTTGATTATTTGTAGGGGTTTCACCTATTTACATTGTTCTAATAATATAAGTCTTAAGATTTGGGTCATTCCCAAGCTAGGGATTCATAAAAAAGCTAAAAAACTATTGTTTATTAAGATTAACATGAATTAAATAAAAAAAAACTTCCTCCCTTTTATTTATTAAAATATATTTTATAATTAAATTATTTTTGTTTTATTCTTGAAATATATTTTTTTTGCAATAAAACCAAAAAAACTAAAATTTGGAGAAAGAGCGAGGTGTGAGAGGAGAGAGTGCGAAAACACATCGGTGCTTGGGGTATTTTGTGGAGAAACGAAAAGATAGTAACATATTGTTGATGCACAAAAATGAAGATCAACTGAGTTTAAAATATGATTAAGTATGAACTCATTTAGCTTAGGCCTACATCGACTATGAATCAACTTGTTTATAATTATTTTTAGAATGCTATTTAAGTTACAAGTTGTACTTTCATTCTCATAATACAAAATAGCAGAGTTTTAATAGGGCTTCACCAATATAGCTAAATTAGAGTATAAATGACTGAGTGAAGGGTTTATATAGAGATCTTGGGGTATAGTATGCACAATCAAGAAGCACGTTGCATGCCTTTTTCTCAGAGCCTCTAAAAAGCTACCATTTAACCTTGAAAAGATGGGAAATGCCTAAAATACCATTTATTATAAAATCTGCATTTATTGACTGTTTTTCATGAAATGACCAACCCCCTTATCGCCGATCCTATTAGGATGACCCTAAGAATACATGGGTATATGGTCGAGAGTAAACAAGACTAATGTCATTTTAGTTTTATCTCCATATGAGACTCTATCTAGGACCATTAATTAATACACGGGCTTCAATATTTTCAGGAATTAAAGTTGTAATGACCATTGGAGGCTATAATCAGAGTGTGAATGAGTCGACTACTAAATAGATGAAGTTCTTGTGTGACACCCAAATGTTGTAGGACAATGAATTGAAAGAACCCAAAATTTTGGGGCCGAGGGAACTGGGGCACCTTAAAATTTAAAGAGGGAGACTCTGAGAGACCCTAAAATGGTGGAGCCTAGTGTCCTTAGACGAAAGGATATGATGCACCTTAAAATATTATAGAAGAAAGGAGATAAAGGACCCTAAAATTTTAGATCCTAGGGTCCTTAGGTTAAGGGAGATGAGGCACTCCAAAATATCGAGGTTGAAGGAGTTGAGGGACCTAAAAGGTTCGAGTTGGGGGTCCTTAGGCCGAGGGAGATAAAGAGCCTTATAATTTTGAATCCAAAAGAGCCGAGGGACCCCAAAATGTTAGATCCAAGTTTCCTTAACCCTAGGGAGCTCAATGACCTTCAAATTTTGAATACGAAGACACTAAGGAACCTTAAAATATTGTAGCCTAGGGCCATTATGCCAAAGGAGTGGAGGCACATTAAATGTTAAAGCCGGAGGAGTTTAGGGATTTAAAAATGTTAGAGTTGAGTCTTGTTAGGATAATAGAGTAGAGGAATCTTAAAATGTTGATTCCGAATGATCCAAAATATTTGAGCCGAGGGTCCTTAGGCCGAGGCCATTGAGGAACCTTAAAATGTAGAAACTAAAGGTGCCGAGGGACCCTAAAATGTTACATCCCGGGGTTATTGGGCCAGTATACTTAGCACATAGGTCTTTTTATCTTGCTTCGAGCCTGTGTTGTTTAATTTTTTAAATTATTAAATCTTTTTATATGATTGAGAGACTTTGCGTCACTTCATATTCTGTCGTTTGCACTTTCCAATTCTAGACTTCACATGCGAGGCCCAACCCATTAGTCATCTATATAAGACATTGACCTCTATGACTTTGGATAACCTCAAAAACACTATCAAGCATGAAATTTATCTATCTACGATTTCTCTCAATAGATTCAAGGCATTTCTTATTGTTATTCTCTTCCTCCACTATCTCCATTAAGAATTGCCTCATTTAGATATTTTATGACATCTTTTAATTGTTCATAACAATTTTTCCTTTCTATTAAATTCATAAGTTATGAATATAGGTTTATTTGACTTAGTTCTACCATAAATTCATCCATTCTATCTCTTTTTAATCTTTAATATTATTATTCATAAATTGTTTGAGATTTGTTAATGCCTAACCCTCTTGAAGAGTGCTTCACCGAGTTTAATAAATACTTAGCTAAGGAAGCTCTTTATTCTGAAAGATAATTTGAAAGGTATTATAGGTCAACCCCCTTGGTAGTTTTTTACCCTCAGACTCCTATTCTAGACCATGTAGCTAACCAATCTAAGAAAACACACCTGAATTTAGGCCAATTGTGCTTGTTTTCTCGATCACTTATCACTCGACAACTACATAATGAGTACATCTAATGAAACACTTGATTCTATAATAGATGGTTGTTCTGTGGTAACTTGACTATTCTAGTCGAGGTAAACCCTAGGACAATTTCTTTTAAGGACTTAACTAAAATGTTGCCACATCCTCGTCCTCTTCTCACCTATGTATCTAGATCATCATTGCATTTAATGCTAAATCTAAACCTTTTGAGATATATTGGAAGGTTCAAGAATCCATAGACCTTACTAACGATAATGAGTATGATGGGGAGTTACAACATACTTCATTCATAAAGTTAGACACTGTATTTTTGTCTTTAAACAATAATATTGATGACCCCTCCATGGACGATAATTAAGTCTATAAGATAGACTTCTCTTGGGTTAGTGTTTATAAGAGATCAATTAATACTGTTAAGTTCCTAGGATCCAACACATATATCGAATTAAGAGGACCATGACTGTAAGGGCACCTAAGGCCGATAAAAGGGACTTTAATTTAAAAAATTCTAGGGATATTTGTTTGTACGATATTTTGTTTCAACTAGGCTTTAGAGTTCCCTTCCATCCCTTCATTCCGGACATGTTTTCCAAATTAAGAGTTTCCCATTCTCATCTGGATCTTAATTCCCTTAGGTTCATCCTCAACATAATTGTAGCATAGAGGGTCATCAACTCTGATATCATTACTAGAGATATCTTTCAAAGTTTGTACAACGTAGTTTCTACTAAGATCTTTCTAAATACAATTATTTGAGCAGTCATAAGTCAAAGCGTTAACTGCTGAGGTCTTACTAAACTTCGAACCATTATTTGAAGATATGTAACTTCTTTATCAACAAATATTAGGAATTCCTACAAGGTGAGGAGAAGGAAGGAGTCATTAAAATCCCCCGTGAATAGGGGAAACCTCCTCTCATAAGTATGACCTTTTTTATTTTCTAGGTATTATATTAATATACAATTTTAAATGAAGATGATGATTCTTAATTATATTTATTTTCCTTACAGCAAGGGTCTCGGATGGGCTCAATGCTAACACTTGTGAATCAGTGAATGACGTAATCAACAAAGGTTTAAATACTTTAAACATAAAGCATCTCTATCCAAGATTGAAGATATTTGAATTATTTTTTTATTGTTACCCCTTAAAGAGATTTATAAGCCCTTCCTTAGTACCTTCATATATCTTTAATCCCCCGTCTACTATTTTCCTTGTTATAATTTTTATTTACTACAAATATCCCAAATGATATCCTGGATGAAGAGTGAGATATATTGATTCATAAGATTATAAAGAACCATGCCACTAAGAATTATCTGGGGAAATAAGATGAGCTCACTGAGGAGGCTAATACAAAATGGAATTAGCTTTTTAGTAACAAACTGTCCAATAAATCTCAAAAGGACACAAGATTGTTAAGGGAAGTCGACGGTTGATTGATCCCCATCGGATCTATTATGGTCTCCCATGATACGTTTTCATGTGAGATTTGTAAGGCCTTGCAATATGATCCAAAAACCTCTTCTGCTAAGTCATTTATAACTTAGAAATTCTTGAATAACGGTATCCCTGATTGTGACAAGGAATATTTTGGAAACGTGGAGTGAGGTGAATAGGTTGACGTGGCTATAAATAATTTATTTTAAGCTTGCATACTTTCCTATTTTATCTTTTACTTTCCCCAAGTGAAGTTCGTCTTTACATTACCTCATCTTATTTTTTATGTAGGGACTGAAACTGATGGTCGATCTTTAGTAGTGGAGAACGGGGAATAACCAAGCCCTTGTGGAAGTGGTCAACAATAAGAATGACTTGGATACGGTGAAGGAAAATAATGACACCCTTAAAAATAAAAGGAAAAATGAGTTTGAGGAATTGAGGAAGGAATTTTTTTTGGTAAGGATAACGATATTAAGGAATTAAAAGACCAACATGACCTTACTATCAAGGCCCTTGAATCTACTAATGAGAAAATACCACAAGGACATTGAGTAGGATAGAAAGGATGTGGTGTCAGGCTATCAAGCTCCCCAAGTTTTATAATACCCCTAATTATACTATATATATATCATGGTTATTCTAAAATAAAGTTGTAGGCTAGTTAAAACTTCCATAAAATTTCTGAGGAGGTGCATACGTGGCCAATTGATAATGAGGAAGGAAAACCCACTTCTCACGAATTTGATTCTTCAGAGGATGCGTGTGATATTGATTAGTCTTAATAGGTTATAATTTATGGGGAAATGAATAAGACGATGGTGTAAATGACACTAATAGTGAAATTCCCGAGGGCATGCCCACTAAGGTTAGCACCCATAAAGACAATGCATCCTAGGATCTTATTCATTTTTCAGTTTTCCTCAAATCTGCGTATTCGTTGTTATTTTCAATAATATTTTTTTATAAGTAACTATTCCTCTTCTAAGGGGCTTGACATTCCCTCTGTTTGGATATGATTTCTTTGTAATTATTGAGTGTTGGATTTTGGATCTTCATTTATTAACTTTCTTTGACAGTTGATTAAGTATTATAGTTGAGCCTAATTTCTTGTAGGGCTTCTTGGCTATAACCTTATTATTCTTGGATAAATGACTAAACACATTCTACCGAACCATGTTAGCCAATAATGACACTAGATTGTGATGTTCTTTTTATGTAATTCGCCCTTAAAAACTATTTTTCCAAAAATCAACCGAATGAATAAGCAATTAACATAAGTTTTTCCAAGTGGAAATCGAATTCTTGATTTTTAATTTCTCACTATGCTTGTCCTATGTCATAACCAGGTCCTATGAAAAAAAAGGAAAGTTTTTAAAAGTATTATTTTGATGTTCGGTTAGACACCCTTTTAAATAACTTATAACTTTGGAAGTGACTTTTTATCTCTAATTCTTACAACAAATTTGTATAATTATTATGATTTATACAAACCTATATGGCCATTCTTAGTTTGTAGTGTCTTGGCCAAAGACTTTTAAGACGAGGATTACTCTCCTCATGGAACATAATAAATTGGTTTCCTTTCTTAATGGTAGGCCAAATTTTTATTTGTCAATCCTTACTATAGGAGTTAATTCCTCATATTTAATTTACGGGACCCATATGAGTTCAATTCCCTCGACATCTCTCTTTCTATGTTATAAGCGATGTTCATATTGTAAGAATAAAGTAAAGTAATGTAATACCCCGTAATTTATTTTATTTTATTTTATTTTATTTAATGGATTAATAGAATTAAATGAGAATAAATTTGAAAATTAATTTGGAGGTAAATACTAAAGGGACGTGAGTTGGTATTTGTTTATGATGTTAAAATAAAGCATTACTAAGAACATATGGTAATATATGAGTATTGAAAATATTAATATTTTTGCAAGGCAGAAATACGACAATTTGAAAAATTAAGTTGGGACGCGCGTGTCAGTCGCATCAGGAATGAATTTAATTAGATTCAAAAGTAATTTATATTTTTATCAACTGAATGGTCATTTTAAGTGCACCAATGTGTCCGAAAGGGTCGAGTTAGTCAGAAAACACTAGTCGGGGATTTCGTTTGGGTCACGGGGCATTTTTAGGCCAAACCGGCAACCCGGAAAGGTAATTTGGTAATTTTAAAAAGTGAGGAGTTAAGACCCACGAATTTTGATGGTTATTTATTAAAAATTAGTGAGGCCACTAAGGCCATTATCAGCCAAAAACATTAGAAGTGGGCTACGGGAGTTTGAGAGAAGTTACAAGAGGTTTCAAGCCAAAACCACCACCCACCACCATCATTTTGGAAGGAATTATGACCGGAAAGAAGAGAGTATCAACCCTCGATCACCAACAACGATTCAGCACAACAAACCTAAGGCAAGTGATTTGATGGCATTAATTTCAATGAATATTTCCTCCACATTTAGTGTAGAAACTTTATATGCCTTGAAAGTTTTGATGAAAACCCAATGGAATTGTTATGGAACTCATATTTTTGGATAGGGATTGCATGTAGATTGGTTATGGACGAATTCAGTAACCAAAATATAACTTTTCATGATTTGAAAATGGATTAATAAGGTGTCTTTATATTCAATTAAATTCTGGGTTCATGTTCATAGGGTTTGGGGCAAGATTTGGGGATTTATGGTTATTACATGTTGATTAGTAAGATGTGACCCCAAAAATATGTTAAGAAGTGACCCAGGGTGACTTAGAGTAGTTTAAAAATATTAAAACCTAATTAGTACGAACTTAGGATGGATTTAGAGAAGAGAAAATGGTGAAAAATGAAGTTGGGAGAAATTCTGGGTTGTCTCAGAATTTTTGTTAGAAGACCAATCGAGGTCGTTCGAACGAGCTTCTAACGAGATTCCACTAGTCTTTCTAACGAGTTGGTGGTTCATTCGAAGCCTTTCGTTCGAATGACACTCGTTCGAATGACAGGTCATTCGAACGAGCTTCTAACGAGATTCCACTAGCCTTTCTAACGAGTTGGTGGTCATTCGAGGCATTTCGTTCGAATGACACTCGTTCGAACGACACTCGTTCGAACGACCTCGTTCGAACGAGATCTCAGAGACTTCTAACGAGATTACATAATGGTCTTTTTTTGGCCCGATTTTAGTTTCAAATTTTTCGTGGGCTTATTTAATTGAATGTTATTCTTCCCTTGTTGATTGGTGGGTATATTTGTGATATTGGAGTACGTTGAGGATTAAAACATGGAATTATATAAAACACCTGGTGACTTCTATGGGTTAGGTTGTAAGTACTTGGATTTACGACGTGAGAAGTGTTGGCGATCTATATTGTATATTATACGGGGACTTGTAAATGTACAACATTTAATGACATTATAAGAATGTAAAATATACCTCTATTGATATTATAAGTTATCTAAGATGTATGAATGCTTAGTATATGGACATATATGTGTATAACATACCTACCATACTTGCTATCATGGGAGGTCGGCTTTCGATCAGGGACAGCTAATCTTTGTGTGCCTACGGGGGGATTTAGATTGGTACCTCAAGGACATAGGTCAGATAATGACTTACTGGTGAGTTAATAAGTCAGCTGACCATGGGAGCGTAGGTATGTGCATGACCCATGGGTATGTGAACTATGTTCGCCTCCATTATGTGTGTTTGATACTTATTGAAACGGTTCCTGAGAGATTCAAAATACGTGGTCCTCATGTACATGATGTACCGGGATTCGATAGCAGAGTAAGTGTGCACCGCAGCTTAGCCTAGGAGTGCCCTTATTGTATGTTTATGTTGAGATTAATATGCTGGTAATTGAAATGGACTCTTATTAAAATGTAAGTATGAATAATTGTGATATTTTAGTAGAGTTAAAAATGGGAAATCCATAGTAATTATTATAACTAATTCTGAGGAATAAAAAGTAAGACTCTCAGTTTATATTAAGTTGTCGGGAATTGAACTTTGAATTAAAAAGTAAAGTCAGATTATGGATTGGACTAGTTAGATAGTGGAATAACTAGAATGGGTAAGGATACGTTAGGAGTGCACAATTAGTTGAGAGGTGAGGAACTCATGTGAGTGCACGCACTATCATGTATTTTATATTCACTGTTTAATGATATTAAACATTTGCTATATTTTAAATTGTTTTCACAATCGGGCTCTGACCAATTTGCTTTCAAATCTATTTTCTTGTAAAAAACTTTTAGGTGCCTAGCCATAAGGACACCAAGCTTAGAGGCTTCATTCCATGGACGTGCTGTAGCTGTTGTGGAAGTTACAGGATCTCGATAATAGACGCTTCTACTTTCTGCTTTGACTCCATTTCAGATTTATTCATCTGTAGGGCATGTCGCCCCTTTTCTCTTAGAGACATCTTATTTACTCAGTTCTATTTCAGTTTTGGATTTAATTAATATGTGATTCAGACTTTGTATTTGGTTTTATTCAGTATTCAGATTATTCAGAGGAGTATTCCGCCAGATTCATTTTCTTCCATTGTTATTCTATTGTGATTGTGATGTGACAGTGGTATCATTAGTACATAATTTAACTTGTTGCATGTTAATCTAAGTAAATTAAAATTGACATCTCACTTATAAAATATTAGGTGGCTAGTAATTATTTAAATAAACGCTTTCGACAGTGATGCTATGAACTGAACCAACTTGACATTTTGTATTAATTTGAATAAAGGAGTAGCTACCCGGTATTTAATTAGACGGGGTATCACAGGTGGTATCAGAGTATCAGGTTCTAGTGCACTTAGGATCTGTATGGCTTGTTATGTTTTTGCGTAGCGTTCCTTGATATAGATCCCTATATTTTAGGATTGTTGTACTCTTTTGTGTATCTTTCTCTCTTCAGTTATTTTAAGATAATAACTGTGAACTTATAAGACTTCTCTCTCATTTCATCTGCCTCCACGATGTGCACAAAGAGTTCCCAGAAATTCTCAGCCCGAGCCACAACCTGCACCAGTCCAGGGTTCCATGAATGCCGCAGAGGTTGCAGCTATTTTAGCCGAAGCAGTAAATGCCACTTTAGCAGTTGTGCAGCAGGCACAGCCTCAGGCGCCGGTGGTCTCCCCAGTCCAGGCTCATGCATTCCCGTTTACTTAGGAACGTGTTCGTGATGCCTTTCAGAAGGCACACCCTCCGGAGTTTGAAGGTAGCTCCGACATTATTATGTTCAGTCAGTGGAAGGAGGGCATCCAAAGACATTCGAGGATGTATGAGTGTACGGATGTGCAGAGATAGATACTGGCTACTTTTAAGCTGGTAGGGTCAGTGTTGTAGTGGTGGGAGTCCATTACCACCATGGAGGAGAGAGATGTTCTTACCATTCAGGAGTTTTAGGTGTGGTTTGACCGTAAGTACTTTCCCTCAGCAGTTCACACCGAGATGAGGAGGAAGTTAATGAACCTCAAGCAGGAGGGGAAGACAGTGGCAGAGTATGAGGCCGAGTTCACAAATCTTTTGAACATCATTCTCGATGAGATTTCGACTGAAGAGAAGAAGATACAGAAATTCATGGATGGATTGACTTGGAGGATCCGTCAGCACTTGCTAGGAAATCTCTCATTTGCCACTTATTCTGATGTGGTTAACGCAACACTACTTCACTGCCAGGACCACCGCTTTCACTTGGCCGAGGTTAAGCGATCAAGAGATTCCATCCATCAGGGCAGGATAAGGGGGAATGGTGTCAGGGGGCACAATAACCTCAGGGTCAGCACAGGCAAAGTGATTAGAGTTCCGAGTAGGGGGATTCTAAGAGATTTCAATCTGGAGGTTTCAGAAATGGTCAGGGAGGTTTTCGTCATGACCAACAGGGTCAGCACGGCCATCAGGGTCAGCAGGGCCAGCACGGCCAACAGCAGCAGTTTCAGCAGGGACAGCATGGTCAGTGGAGGAATGGCAACGGTCATCAGGGTTGTGAGCAGCAGGGTCAGAGAGGGGGAAACTTTCTTGGGAAATGTTTTATTTGGGGAAAGATTGGCCATAAGCGTCAGGAGTGTCCTAATAAGGGCAGGGCCCCACAGCAGCAGTAGGGTGCTCGACACGAGCCCTAGAGACCTATGTTTCCCGCCTCCCTCCCAGCACGACCACAAATGCCAGCTTTACCACCCATCCCAGCAGTCCCAGTCCAGCAGGGACAACTTAAGTACGGACGAGTTTATCAGTTCCAGCAGGCCGCAGTCCTGCAGGATCCACCCGCTATTGAGAGTATGTTCTCCATTCAGGGGACTATGTGGTGTATTTTATTCGATATGGGGGCCACACACTATTTCATTACCGCGAGATTTGTGCGCACTATAGGGTTGTTAGACACTGCGGAGAGCATAGTTACTTGTGTAGATTCACCATTGAGTAGAGGTTCTATTATTTCCCTTATATGTAGAGGTGTGGGTATCGAGATTTGGAGGTTTACTTTACCTGTTAATATGTTAGTGTTAGATATGACTGAGTACGATGCTATCATTGGCATGGATTGGCTAGTTACGTACCGAGCCATGATTGATTGTTTTATCCGGAGTATTATTTTTTCCATATTCGTGCAAGAGATGTTCTTAGTGGCGATGCCTCGTCCTGAGGGAGGATCGTCCACTCACTTGTATTACATAGAGGAGGAGACCTCTAAGGAAGTGGTGATTCCACTCGATTCGATTCAAGTTATTAGGGAGTTTGCTGATGTATTCCAGGATATTCTAGGATTACCTCCTAGTAGAGATATAGACTTTGTTATCGATTTGATGTCGGGCACTCGGCCTATAGCTCGTGCACCTTAACGTATGGCTCCAGTGGAGATGAGAGAGCTACGGGATCAGATAGAGCAGCTATTGGGTCAGGGATTTATCTGTAGGAGTACTTCGTCATGCTGTGACCCTATGCTATTAGTAAATAAGAGGGATGGATCTTTGAGGTTGTGTGTAGATTACTGAGAGTTAAATAAAGTCATGATACGGAATAAGTATTAGTTGCCCCGAATCGATAACCTATTCGACTAGTTGAGAGGAGCTTCCTTCTTCTCAAAGATTGACTAGAGATTAGGATACCATCAGTTGCGTATCATGGAATAGGACATCAAGAAGACTACTTTCTTGATGAGATATGGCTCCTATGATTTTCGGGTTATGCCTTCTGGCCTAACCAACGCTCCAGCCGTGTTTATGGACTTGATGAATAGGGTGTTCAGAGAGTTCCTAGACCAGCTCGTCATCGTCTTTTTAGATGATATTCTAATTTACTCCCAAACATAGGAGGAACATGCCGAGCACTTGAGACAGGTTTTACAGACACTGCGTCAGAATGCGTTATATGCAAAATATGAAAAGTGTGGGTTTTGGCTAAAGGAGGTACAATTTTTGGGGCATATCATTTCAGACAGGGGATATCAGTTGATCCGGGAAAGGTATCAGCGGTGAGAGAGTGGGGACAGCCCATAACACCAACTGAAATACGTAGTTTCTTGGTTCTAGCAGGATACTACATAAGGTTTATTCGGGGTTTCTCTAAGATAGCGGGTCCTTTGACATTTTTGACTCGCAAAGGTGTGCCATTCATCTGGAGCGATGCCGGTCAGTTAGCATTCTATGAGTTGAAGGTAAAATTGACCTCAGTGCTAGTGTTATCATTGCTCAGACCGGGAGTTGAGTATCTAGTCTACACCGATGCATCCTTACTAGGACTTGGAGGTGTACTGCAACAGGAAAGTCAGGCTATATCTTTTGCTCCCCGTAAGCTTAAGACTCACGAGAAGAATTACCCCACCCACGACTTGGAGTTAGCGGAATTCGTATTTGCTCTTCGGATTTGGAGACATTATCTCCTGGGGGATTAATTCCATTTGTTCATGGACTATAAGTCTCTATAGTACCTCTTCACGCAGAAGGAACTTAATATGCATCAATGTCGGTGGCTTCAATTCGTGCAGGATTATTAGTTCGATATCTAATATCACCCATGGAAGGCTAACGTAGTAGCAGACGCGTTGAGTCATAGGCCAGTAGGTAAGGTGGCTGAAGTATGGAGAGCAAAGTCGAATGAGTTAGGACACCAGGATGCAGTGGCCCAATCATTCATGTCTGTGATGACTATTACGCCTCAAAATATTGTGAGAGTGATACAGGCCCAGGCAAAAGACTCGTTATGTAAAGAGCAGATAGTTTGATTACTAGTAAAGGGAGCCGAATCCTATACCATTAGTTCATACGGGGGTTTACGCTTCAATGGGAGACTGGTCATTCTGAAAAGGGAAGACTTACGACACGAGGTAATGTCAGAGTCGCACGGCTCGTGATTCGCAGTACATCCTAGTGGGGATAAGATGTACCAGGACATGGGCGACAGTACTGTGGAGTGGAATGAAGAGAGACATTGTCGAGTTCGTTTCAAACTATTCCACTTGTTAGCTGGTAAAGGTGGACCATCAGAGACCGTCAAGACTTCTACAGCCATTAGAGGTTCCTATGTTGAAATGGGAGAGTATTTCCATGGATTTTATCACAGGATTACCTACATCACAGAGGGGTCACGACTCCATATGGGTAATCGTGGATAGGTTGACCAAAGTTTCTCATTTTCTGCCAGTGCGGATAGATTACACTACGTGACAGTATGCCCAAATTTTCATAGCAGAGATAGTGAGACTTCACGAGGTGCCTCTCAATATCGTGTCTGACCGAGACAAGATATTTGTTTCATGATTTTGGGAGAGTTTCCAGGAGGCCATGGGTATTGATTTGCGGTTGAGTACGACGTATCACCCGCAGACTGATGGGCAAATCGAGCTGACGAATCAGATGTTGGAGGACATGTTGCGTATGTGAATTCTAGACTTTGGAGGTGGTTGGGAGCAGTACCTTCCGCTGGTGGAGTTTACTTATAATAAATCCTACCAGTTCACATTAGCATGGCTCCATTCGAGGCGTTGTATGGTAGACCTTGTCGTTCCCCAGTATGTTCGCTAGAGGTGGGGGATAACAAACTCCCTTGGTCGGAAGTGATTCAGGATACTTCATCAAGGATGGAGATGATACGGAGCCTCATTCGAGTAGCTCAGGACCGACAGAAGAGCTATGCTGATGTCAAGAGGTTCTTAAGAGAGTTCAAGGTGGGGGACCAAGTGCTACTCAGAGTATCTCCGATGAAGGGAATTATGCGTTTTGGGAAGAAAGGGAAACTGACACCAAGAAATGTGGGGCCATTTCCTATCATCGAGCGGATTGGGCCAGTAGCGTATAAACTAGGGTTACTGGAGCACTTGCATAGGATTCATGACACGTTCCATATTTCCTCGCTAACGAGATATCTTAGGGACGATTTGGCCCATACTCACATTGCTTTAGAGGACATCGATCTACATCCCGATAGTTCTTATGAGAAGGGGTCGATTTCCATTCTGGACCACAGCGAGAGGAAATTGAGGTCGAAGATAGTACCATTAGTACGTGTTCAGTGGCATCATCATAATGTCGAGGAGTCCACATGGGAGCGTGAGGATGAGATGCGCGAACGTTATCTAGAGTTATTTCTACCAGGTATTCTTTAGTTTCGAATTTCGGGATGAAATTCTATTATTAGGGGGGAAGTATGTAAAACCCCGTAATTTTATTGATTTTATTTAATGGATTAATTGAATTAAATGAGAATAAATTTGGAAATTAATTTAGAGGTAAATATTAATGGGACGTGAGTTGGTATTTGTTTATGATGTTAAAATAAAACATTACTGGGAATATATGGTAATATATGAGTATTGAAAATTTTAATATTCTCGCGAGGCAGAAATACGACAATTTGGGAAATTAAGTTGGGACGCGCGTGTCGGTCACGTCAGGAATGAATTTAATTAGATTCAAAAGTAATTTATATTTTTATCAATCTAATGGTCATTTTGAGTGCGACAACGCGTTCGGAATGGTCGAGTTAGTCAGAAAACACTAGCTGGAGATTTAGTTTGGGTCCCGAGACATTTTTAGGCCAAACCCGCAACCTAGAAGGGTAATTTGGTAATTTTAAAAAGTGAGGAGTTAAGACCCACGAATTTTGATGGTTATTTATTAATAATTAGTGAGGCCACTAAGGCCATTATCAGACAAAACATTATAAGTGGGCTACGGGAGTTTGAGAGAAGTTACAAGAGGTTTCAAACCAAAACCACCACCCACCACCCACCAACATCATTTTGGAAGGAATTGTGACCGGAAAGAAGAGAGTATCAACCCTCGATCACCAACAACGATTCAGCACATAAAACACAAGGCAAGTGATTTGATGTCATTAATTTCAATGAATATTTCCTCCATGTTTAGTGTAGAAACTTTATATGGCTTGAATGGTTATGGAACTCATAATTTTGGATAGGGATTGCATGTAGAATGGTTATGGACGAATTCAGTACCCAAAATATAACTTTTGATGATTTAAAAATGGATTAATTAGGAGTCTTTATATTCAATTAAATTCTGGGTTCATGTTCATAGGGTTTGGGGAAAGATTTGGGGATTTATAGTTATTACATGTTGATTAGTAAGATTTGACCCCAAAAATATGTTAAGAAGTGACCTAGGGTGACTTAGAGTAGTTTAAAAACATTATTACTTAATTGGTACGAACTTAGGATGGATTTAGAGAAGAGAAAATGGGGAAAAACGAAGTTGGGAGAAATTCTGGGTTGTCTCAAAATTTTCGTTAGAAGACCAACTGAGGTCGTTCGAACGACCTCATTCGAACAACTTTCTAACAAGATTCCAGTAGCCTTTCTAACGAGTTGATGGTTCATTCGAAGCCTTTCATTCAAACGACACTCGTTCGAACGACCGCATTCGAACGAGATCTCAGAGACTTCTAACGAGATTACAGAATGGTCTTTTTTCGGCCGGATTTTAGTTTCGAAATTTTCGTGGGCTTATTTAATTGAATGTTATGCTTCCCTCATTGATTGGTGGGTATATTTGTGAGATTCTAGTACGTTGAGGATTAAAACTTGGAATTATACAAAAGTCCTGGTGACTTCTATGGGTTAGGTTTTAAGTACTTGAATTTGCGACGTGAGAAGTGTTGGCGATCAATATTTAATATTATCTGTGGACTTGTAAATGTACAACATATAATGACGGTATAGGAATGTAAAATATACCTCTATTAATATTATAATATATCTAAGATGTGTGAATGCTTAGTATATGGACTTATATGTGTATAACATACCTACCATACTTGCTATCACGGGAGGTCGGTTTTCGATCAAGGCCATCTAATCTTTGTGTGCCTACAGGGGGATTTAGATTGGTACCTCAAGGACATAGGTTAGAGAATGACTTATTGGTGAGTTAATAAGTCAGCTGACCATGGGAGCGTAGGTATGTGCATGACCCATGGGCATGTGAACTATGTTCACCTCCATTATGTGTGTTTGATGCTTATTGAAACAGTTCCGAGAGATTCGAAATACGTGGTCCTCATGTACGTGATGTACCGGGATTCGATAGCAGAGTATGTGTGCACCGTAGCTTAGCCTAGGGGTGCTCTTATTGTATATTTATGTTGAGATTAATATGCTGGTAATTGAAATGGACTCTTATTAAAATGTAAGTGTGAATAATTGTGACATTTTAGTAGAGTTAAAAATGGGAAATCCATAGTAATTATTATAACTAATTCTGAGGAATAAAAAATAAGACTCTCAGTTTATATTAAGATGTCGGGAATTGAACTTTAAATTGTAAATTAAAGTCAAGTTATGGATTTGACTAGTTAGATAGTGGAATAACTAGAATGGGTACGGGTACATTAGGAGTGCACAATTAGTTGAGAGGTGAGGAACTCATGTGAGTGCACACACTATCATGTATTTTATATTCACTGTTTAATGATATTAAACACTTGCTATATTTTAAACTGTTTTCACAATCGGTCTCTAACCCGTTTTCTTTCAAATCTAATTACTTGTAAAATCCTTTTAGGTGCCCAGCCACAAGGACACCAAGCTTATAAGCTTGATTCCAGGGACGCGCTGTAGATGATGTGGAAGTTACAGGATCTCGATAATAGACTCTTCTACTTTCTTCTTTGACTCCATTTCAGATTTATTCATATGTAGGGCATGTCGCCCCTTTTCTCTTAGAGACATCTTATTTACTCAGTTCTATTTCAGTTTTGGATTTAATTAATTAGTGATTCAGAATTTGTATTTGGTTTTATTTAGTATTCGGATTATTCAGAGGAGTATTCCTCTAGATTCATTTTCTTTAATTGTTATTCTATTGTGATTGTGATGTGACAGTGGTATCATTAGTTCATAATTTAACTAGTTGCATGTTGATCTAAGTAAATTAAAATTGACATCTCACCTTTAAAATATTAGGTGGCTAGTAATTATTTAAATAAATGCTTTCGACAGTGATGCTATGAACTGAACCAACTTGATATTTTGTATTAATTTGAATAAAGGAGTAGTTATCCGGTATTTAATTAGACGGGGTGTCACAAGTAATCACAATACAATGGATAAGAGGGGAAATTTATTTCATTTCATTTCTCATATATGTCCATAGCATTTACGTAATATAAAATCTTTTATTTACATTGATAGCTCCCATAACTTTTTGGGACAGTACTTTTAAGATGTTTCTCATGTGAAAGCAAAAGGTTCTCCCTCAAATATCTCAAGCTGAGATGTCCCTAGAACCACTTCCTCTACAATTTTATAGGGTCCCTTCCAATTTGGTAGAATCTTATCATTATATTTAATTTCCTTATTGAGGAAGTAGTCACCCACTTTCAATAACTAACGTTTAACATTATTGTTGAAGTATTAGGAGTCATTTTAGTAGTACGTTGCTTGTCATATTTTGTCATCCTCTATTCTTTATTTAATTAGATCTAGATCGTCATTGCTTTTCTCATAGAAGTTTTATATCTTATTACTTGGTAGCCCAATCTCCATCAGAACTACTACCTCCAACCCAAATTCCAACATAAAGGGTGTTTCCCTTTTGGGGTTCTTGCAGTTATCTTGCAGGCCAATATGACACTATATAAGTCATCCATCCATTTTACCTTAGCCTATTCTATCCTGACATTGATCCATGAAAGAAAATTTTAGTTTATCATGTCCATCTAACCGTTAATCAATGGACGAGTCGGTGTTGAGCATTAGTGCTTGATTCATTATCTTTCATAGTTTCCAATAAGAGTCATTGTCAAACTAAGTGATTTAATCTCTCATAAATTCTTAAAGTACCCCATATTTGCTCATTATGTTCCTTTACATGAAATGAAAGAATTTTTTTATCAGTGATATGAAGCATGGGTTCTGCCTCTACCCATTTTGTAAAGTAGTCTACTTCTATAATGAGGTATCACAATAGTCTTAGTGAATGGGGAATAGGTCCGATAATATCCATTACCCATTGGGTGAATGAATATGATTCCATTATAATAAGAATGAAGATTTGATGGGGCTGGTGGCTTATATTTTCATGACTTTAACATGAATCATATTTCTTTGCATTTGTATAGCCATCTTTGGTCATGATCAGCCAATGACACCTTTGGGTAATAATTTTCTTGACCAGGGATCATCCTATTATATAGAAACCAAAATATCCTTTTTGTACATCCCTCAATATATATTCGGCCTAAATGGGATGAACACACTTTAAGAGGGGTAAGAGGAAACCTCTTTTGTATAATATTTCTCCCAAAATAGTGAAATTCGTTGCTCTAAAGATGATCTTCCTCTCTTTTATTTTTTCTTATGAATTCTTACCCTTATGTAGATATTTAATGATGAGATCAATTTGGGAAGGTTCAAGGTTTAGGTTGAAAAATTCTATCCCGAATATTTTCTTTTAATGATCGGATAGGCCAAGAATTGTATCGGCATTATCCACCGGAGTTCAGTTCTATTGGTCGAGGAAAGTCTCACTAGGCATTCTACTCTAGAATTTTCTGTTCTCAGTATCCTCTGCACATTCACCATTCTAAAATGAGATATTATCATTTTCACTTTGTCCAAATATTTCTCCATTTTGTTAATTTTTTCCTCTTATTTTCCCATGAATTGTTTAACCACTAACTACGAATCACTACGAGCCTTGATTTTCCTTACCCATATTGATAAGGTGATATTGAATCCTACTATAAAAGCTTCATACTCTTGTTTATTATTATAGGTCAAAAAGTTAAATCTTAGTGGGTATTCGGTATCCTTCTCGAGATGAGAGGATGATGCTTGAACCACGCCCTATCTCAGAGGAAGAACCATCTACATAAAATATCCAAACAGTGATTTTAAGTGAAAAGGTTCTTAGTCCCCTTCTTAATGGTAACCTAGTGTCCTCGTTGCTACTCTCGATAATTATCATAATTTTTTCTCAATTTTAGTTTGATTCGATGGAAGATTTTAAGGTCGATCTTTGAGAAGATGTTGAGACTGAGTCTTAAGAGGGAGATCCAAACATGGGAGCCAAAGTTTTAGAGGTATCTCTAAATGTTGGGCTAAAACTACAACCAGTAGTCTATATTCTAATATCGATTTTTATACTAATATTTCCAATTTTAATTCTAAGGATGGGCCTTACTTACCAAAGTAAATTATGAAACAAACTATTCTATTACTTACCCCATAATTGATGTTCATAGATGGTAGTCAATGTCATATGCTCTTATCTCTGTAGACCAGGTCATTATACAAGCCGAATTTTCTGTCTTGTGCATGACATGCCTAAGAGGATAATCATTCAACACCATGATCGCATGATCTTGAAAGTATGGTTGCATCTTCCTTATTGTGTGTATAAGTGAAAATAACAGTATGGATGCATATTCCTTGTTGTGTATAAGTGAAAATACCAACTTTTCCGAATTAGGATAGTGACATTCTACCCAAAAAAGATTTTCTTGTATAGTACACTAGCTTTTGGCTACTTTAGGTAAGCCAAACTATAGCTAAGCTAATCGTCGACTCTTAAACTCCTAGATATATGTATAGGTTTTCATTGTACAAGGGCCTTAATAACATTATAGATGATCCGAGATATACCTGAAAAGTCTTAGAATGCTTTCTACACCCATCATCCCATTATGAGGCTTTTTTCAACACTTTGAATAATGGTAAGCAGTTTTTTGTTGCTCTAGAGACGAACCTGCTCAAACCTTCTAGGCATCCATCAGAACTCTAGAATTATTTCTTATTTCTTGGGGACTTCATATTAATCAAGGTTTCAATATTTATTAGGTTATGGTCAATCACTCTTTGGCTGGCGGTGAACACTAATATCTTCCCTAAAACAAGCCCAAAATGTTCATTAGATTGAGTTTTATTTGATGTTTCTCCATAGTGTCAAACATTATGGTCACGTTCTCCATGTGACATTTATTTTTTGGGATCTTTGTTAACATGTGGTCCTCATATATTCTATGGTTTGATCGATTTGTTCTTTGAATATCTTGTTTACTAGCCTCTTATAGGTTGCCTCGATGTTTTTATGCAGAAGGGAATAACATTATAGAGATATGTGCCCTTAATAGTGATGAATGATGTTATCTCATAATCATCTTCATTCATTAAAATTTTATTAAATCCATTTTACGCATCCATAAAACTTATCAGCTCATGCCTTGGTGTGGCTTCTACCATCTAATCGATCGTCAAAAGAGGGAAATAATGTTTCGAGGAAACTTTGTTTAGATTTGTGAAGTCTATGCACATTCTCTATTTGCCATTCCATTTTAGTACAAGCATGTTATTTGATAACTAAGAAGGATAATTCACTTATTCAATGAATCCAACATGTAGAAGCTTATTTCGTTCTTCTTAAATAATCTGGTAATGTTCTGGGGAAAATTTCCTCGTCTTTTTCTTATCATTGTTGGACAGAGGGTCTACATCTAGGTGGTGGAAGATAGCGTCGGGGTTTATCCCCGAAATGTCTTTATAAAAACATGCGAAGATGTCCCTTCGCTCTATTAGAAGTTTGACCAACTTACTTTTGACAATATATTTCAAGGATGAGACTATTTGAATGGATATTTTGGGATCCTCTTCATCCAAAATCACCAATTCTTCATACTCAATTGCCTATCATTCATATCGTTTCTTCCATTCTTTGGGATAAAGTATATCAATGTTATAAGAGTTATTATTACTCTTGTATGCTTATTTTTATTTCGTTTATGTAAAATAACATCCCCTTGCTTCAACTTGATTCCTTGAAACTTCTCCCACCCCAAACTGGGTTAGGAATCTTAGCATTTAATGAATGATGGAAGGGACAAATTCAAACTAATTTTGAGAGACCTGTCCTAGAATAGTGTTTTATACATGTATCACATTTAATTCAAGACTAAATTTCACGTACTCTAATATTTCCTAAAGATGACTAAACTGATTTTATTACATTTAACATTGGTATTAAGATCGCGAAAATTCAACCATCGTGATTTTTTTATAAGCTGAGCCCATGTATGAATTTGTGGTTGGTCATAAAAGCTCTTTCTTGGATAAGATCATTCCACTATACCCTAATAAATCCTTGTAACATTTTTACTATGAGTTTAACACATTTATAGACGATTCAAAAAATTGACCATGGTTTCGATCCAATCAACAAAAACAAGCACATCCAATTTTCCATCAAAAGTAGGAATATCGACCTTCATATCACCTTGCACATCATTATAATCACTGCTCAAGGTTCTTTATAAGTCCCTAATGCACATGGTCTTCTACCTCTAAGGTGAGAATGAAATGGCTTAAATTTATCTCGATCTTGGTCCACATTTGGATTTTTGTGGGCTCGGGTGGGTCAATCATTTTTTAGGTGCCTTTTATTTGCCACAAGCAGAACAATTTTGATTCTCTAATGTAACAACATAGAGTTTTACATTGGGGTTAGAATAAGGAAGAGAATTCAAGAACATATGATCAATATTAGGAGGTCAAAGGGCATGTAATCGAAGTGATGGTCTCTAGATTGATCAATCTCAAATTTATCCATAATTCCCTCAAGTGGATAGATGGATGAAATACCAAAAAAAATTGGATCTACTAGAGTGAGTGAACATTAAACCCAATCTCAACTGCAGTGTCCCTTGGCACGAACCCATTAATTTGGGTTTGAGTAAGATGAGAGAGTTGGCTAATTGTCAATTGGTACATGAAGAAGCTTCAACGGTACACGACTCTCTGTCTCGTACACACCAACTTTGGATGTAAATGTGTCTTGACCCGACACATGCGATGGGGTGGGTATTGTAACCATTGTGGTGGGACCTTATGATGAGGTATGTTGTCAAGCCTTAAAGGATATTTTAGCTAATTTCGGTAAGTCTCGGTCTTGAATGTTGTTCACAGCTAATAATGGAGGTGGGGGTTGTTGATCCAAGGCAAGGTAAGAGAATATAAATGTTTCGTGTTCTGGGGTAGGGGTAGGGTCTTCGATTGATACAATGGGAAGACAAACTCCCCACACACATCAAGGATCTCACCTCACTCTAATACCAATTAAAACATCACCAATTTGATCTAAAGAAGAGAGAAAAGTACAAAAAATATAAAATTTTATTAGCAAACCATAACATGAGTCTTCTCTTTACAGCATCACCTATTTATCGCAAAAGTGAACTGCCTCTACTTAAGAAAGTATTCAAAGACCAAAAGGACCTTCATGTAGTTTAATATTTTCCAAAGAGAACTAAACATACCTCTTTTGTTACATTTAAAATTATTAATTAACAAAACAAAGCTATAACCCCCTATGTGCATCGTATAAATCCTAAATAAATAAAGATCCTCTTTTCAGCCAAATTGGAAAAAAATAATTAAAAAAAATTGACTTTTAGATATGTAAATTCAGTTAACATGCACATATGAACACTGCTATCACCCTTTCTCTTTCCTTTTAGTAAAATAGTTTTTTCTCAAAATTATATTCCATAAATATGGTTATATCAAAATACAGAGTAGATATAAAAAATTTACCCGGGGTGACAGATGTCGTGGAACGCAACGGGTTTGTCTCGCTATAGTTCCGAGGACATCATTGGAGGTGAATTTATTACTAATCATTCCATTCCAATAGTATATTTAGAAGTTAGTTTCAGAATCGAGATAGTCTCAATAGTAGAAGGAACCACTTGCCTATGGAGACATATAATTCCACCATTCCAAGTGGGAAGACTTTCTGCCCACTAGATTTGAACAGAGGATGATGGATGGGATTCAGATGCTTAATATTGAGCCAAATACCTTTAAACAGTCCTAAAAATCACATCAACTAATATGCCTCCATCTACAAGGATTCAAAAGACATTTTATTTTTAGACTATGGGGCTCACGGCCAATGGATCATTATTTTTACCTCGTGCCGTAATTCTGTTTAATTAGAAAAAAATACGTTTTATTTAAATTACGTGAGTAGCGTAATTTAATGCGATATAGGTTTTATTTAAATTACGTGAGTCGAGTAATTTAATGTGATAAAATAAGTTTTACTTAAATTACGTGAGAAGAGTAATTTAACGTGATATTATGTTAATAAAGATTAACACGACGATTAAAAATTTACTATATGTGAGTAGTAAATCTTGAATGTTGATATGTACGCTCTAGTGATTTTATGAACGTACCTCAGTTATCTCAACCAAGTGTCACGCGTAGACAAAATTTGAAGATGAGATTAGAAAAATATTTTAACAGACTCAAAAGATAATTTAGAGTCCACAGATGATTTCGAAAGGGTTGAATTAGTCAAAATAGTGTACCCGGGGGTACTAGTTGAGTGCCGGGTCATTTTCGGGCTAAACCGGGACCATTCGAGGGCATTTTGGTCTCTTCACATTTATGGGTAAGTAGACCTACGAATTTTAAAACCCTAAATCACATTATAAGAGTTGAGGCTAGGGTTAGAAACAAAAAAATACACCATGGCCATTAGAGAAGAGAGAGAAGCATGTTCCTAAGGCAAAGGAAGGAAGGAGGGGAAATTCTAAGGAGATTTCACCAAAAAATTATTGGGAAGGAGGATTGAAGGATCAAAATCATAAACCAACAACAACAAACACAAAATCAGACCCTACAAATCATAAGGTAAGTGGTTATTTGCAAAATAAATTGAGTTATAATACCCATATATAAGCTTTATGAAGAACATGGTTTTTATGATATTTTTGGGAGTAAAACAATTGATTATGATCTATGATTGGTAGGGATTTCATGTAGAACGTTTTTGGATCTCCAAATATTCTGATATCATAGAAAACTAGAGGATTAAATCGAACTAAAATACTGGGATTATGATGAAAGATGTAAAGAATGTATTTTTAGGGTTCTTGAATATTATTAGGTTTTTTAGTTAATTTGGCCAAGATTTATAATGATTTTGTTATTTTAAATCGTTAGTGATCATCCCAAAACATGTAGGAATGATTAGAAATTATTGGTTGCAAATATGGTGGATTATCATAGAAAATAGTTGGATAAAAATGGTGAAACCCGTATGAAGAAGATGAACTGGGTCTGTCACTGCTTGATCGATCGATCGACCTTATCCCATCGATCGATCGACCCTACCTGGATTTTAGAAAATTCGGTGAAAATTTCTTTTTAGTTACCGGTGCTTGATGGGAACCTTAGTGATGATATTTTACCTATGAGGAGACTTCATAAATACCAGTAGGTGTACCATTAGATTCCTTAATAAATGATTCAGCGGAAATTTTGGAGAACTGAACCGATGGGAGAACGATTGATAGCCGTATGTTGGAATTGTGAGGATTTAGCTACGGAAAGAATGAGTGTAAATTCTGGAATAATACCAATAGGTTAAAGTTAAATTAACTACTCAATTAAGGGAGGGGTAACTAGGGCCCTTAGAGTTGCGTGAATACTCGAATAAATGCAATAGTGAAATAAATTGTAAATAAATGAGTACGGTGGATATAAGTAAAATATATTACGTACGTGCATGATTTGATGGGTCGGGTCTGTACCTACTAAATTATATAAAAGTTTGGGTTAAGAGAATTTTACCTAAATTAATTATGTTAGGGTCGATGAGACATTCCGAACTAACATAAAGTTATTATATGTTTGGGGTCGATGAGAAATGCCGAACCAAACCTTGAACTGGTGTCACGATGAAAAAGTCCCGAACCAGAATATGCGTATATATATATATATATATATATATATATATATATATATATATATATAAATAGTTGGGGTCGATGGATAATTCCGAACCAACTCTCACTTGGGGTCGATGAATCATTCCTAACCAAGAGTCCTTTATGTGTAGTAAAAGGATATGTTGTGATAACTAATATTCAATACATGATTGTGTGATAAAATGTATTCTATGTGCATAATCTACAAACTGAGAATAGTAGATAATGAGATGAATTGCAGATATCTTAGTAATCATTTATAGCGTGATGTAATTATTACAAGAATAAGGATAACAAGCAGTAAATAATTTACCTACGCTTATGGGTAATATAACTAGGTGAACTAAGTATCCTCGTTAGACATGCACTAAATATTTTCAAAATGTTTTGAGTACTAACTCTTGCTACGTAAATTTTTTAAAACTTTTTAGGTACCCAGCCACAGGGACAGCCAGCATGATTTCATTCCAAGGATTTGGGAGCTGCATCACATGTGGATGTTGCAGGGATTGTTTATATGCTTCCTCCTTTTCAGTTCTAGTGAAGGATCTCAGTTTTAGTATTCTTAGTTTGGACATGTTGTCCTATCTTTACTCTCACAGTTATTTTGATTCTGAATTTTGAATTGTCTGTTATTGGGCGTGGTTTTCAGTAAGACTTTATCTGCTTACAGTTATTTACGCAAATTGTTTTATTACTAGACTTGTAATGTGCTTGTATGGATTATTTGTTTTGCTTAAGAAAGATAAAATTTGGCAATCGCTCAATTTCACTTAGGTGGTTAGTAACTTAAAAAGTTTTCGACAGTGATGCTAAGAATGAACCATTTAAGAAACCGGTTTAAATAAAATTATGGCTTGATCACCCAAGGTCTAATTGGGCGGGGTGTCACAGATGGTATCAGAGCATCAGGTTCTAGTCTCCATAGGATCTGTACGGCTTACTCCTTTTCAGCATAGCGTTTGGTTGTATTAGAGCCCTACTATTAGGACTGTTGATTCATTATCCGCTTTTGCGTTATCGTACATCTGCTCTTAAAATTTGTATAAACTGTGTACTTATACAATTTAATCTTATTTTAGATGCCACCAAGGAGACACCGAGCGGAGAGGGCTGAAGCCAGAGATGAGGTGAGGGAGGCTCATCAGGAGCCACAGGTGCCGATACCACCGCCCCACCCGAGTTAATTTTCACTACTCAGGTTGCAGTGATAGTGGCTCAGGCAGTCGAGACAGCTATGAGGGCCATGGAAACCCACTTTCCTCAGCCCCAGATACCTCCTCTCGTGGCACCGGTAGTTCAGGCTCTAGCAGGATCATCTACTTGGCAGCGAGTCAGAGAGACATTTCAGAAAGGACACCCACCCGAGTTTCAGGGTAGTACCGAAGTAGTGGAGGCGTGCAACTGGAAGAAAAATATCCAGCGCCACTTGCGCATGCTAGAGTGCATCGAGGTACAAAAACAAATGCTAACCACTTTCCGTCTATCCGGAGCGGCCTTACAGTGGTAGGAGTCATTTACCACCACCAAAGAAAGGGACACTATGGGAATTTCTGAGTTTTGGGTGCGGTTTGACCGCAAATATTTCCCTCGAGCAGTAGAGTCAGAGATGAGGAAGAAATTCAGCGAAGTGGTTCAGGGTGATTGCTGAGTTGCTGATTATAAGGAAGAGTTTACCTTCTTGGCTAACTTTGTGCCAAATGAGGTGAGTGATGAGGAGAGAAAAAAATTAAAATTTATGGATGGCCTGACCTGGAGAATTAGACAACATTTGATCGGTAATCTGGCGTTGGTAACCTACACAGATGTCATCAATGCCTCTCTACTACACTGTCAGGATCACCGCTTCCATGCGAGGGGAAACAAGATAGGTGAGCCTAGACAACCGGGCAAGGTAGGCGGATGTAGAGACAGTATCACACCAGAACAGCAAACAGTGGGCCAGTTAGGGCAGGATTCCCGATAGGGGAACTCTACCAAGAAGTTTAAGCACGGAAGGCCCCGCTTTGATAGACAGGGCCAGTAGGGTCCCCAACAACCAGTTCCTTAGGGCCGACAGGGCCAAGGGAATCAAAATGGAGGATAGCAACGTCAAGGGCGACAGGGACAACATCAGGGTTAACCAGGCCAAGGGCAGAGACACTTTTCGGGCCAGTGTTTCACTTGTGTCCCGCAGGGTCATAAGAGAAGGAATTGTCCATAGCCAGACAGGGCGCAACAACAGGGTGCCCAGCTGGGGCAGCAATCTCCATTAGCCCCAGCAGTAGCACAGGCCCCACAGCCAAGACAAATGCAGTACGGGCGTGTGTTCAACGTCCGTGATATTCCTTTTCAGCCAGCACCTCCTTCATCGTCGGCAGTCGCGGGTATGTTTGCTATTCATGGACTTTAGGGTAGTATTTTGTTTGACACGGGGCGACGCATTCATTTATTGCCATTAGATTTTCATGAATAGTCGACCTATTAGCGACAGCTGATACTCATCTTATGTGTGTGGAGTCACCGATGGGTAGTGGGTCCCTCATACACTCGATTTTTAAGGGTGTGGACATTATGGTCGGGAGATTGAGTCTAGTGACGGACCTCCTAGTGATGGTTATGGAGGGTTATGATGTCATCCTAGGCATGGATTTGTTGGCGCATTATAGGGAAATGGTAGATTGTTATGAGAGGACTATCGTGTTCTCCATCCCGGGATAAGAGATGTTCCTTGTGGCAATGCTACTCCCCGAGGGAGGATCACGAACTCATCTATATTATATTGAGGAGGGGACCTCACATGGGATTGTCGTTTCTTTGGACTCAATCCCGGTGGTGAGGGATTTTGAGGATGTCTTTCAGGAGATACCAGGGTTACCACCCAGCAGGGAGATAGAGTTCGTTATTGACCTAGCACCTGGGACGAGACCGATTGTCAGAGCACCGTATAGCATGGCTCCTTCAGAGATGCGAGAACTGAGAGAACAAATTCAGTAGCTATTAGGATAGGGTTTCATTCGACGGAGTACATCGCCCTGGGGTGCGCCGGTATTATTTGTAAATAAAAGGGATGGTTCACTTCGTTTGTGTGTAGATTATAGAGATCTGAACAAAGTGATGATACGTAATAAGTATTCGTTGCCGAGGATTGACGATTTGTTTGATCAGTTGAGAGGGGTTGCATACTTCTCAAGAGGTCAATTTGAGATTGAGTTACCACCAATTGCGCATTCGTGAAGAGGATGTACCCAAGACCGCTTTCCTGTCGCGGTACGGGTCATACGAGTTCAGAGTGATGCCGTTTGGGCTAACTAATGCGCCTGCAGTATTCATGGATCTCATCAACAGTGTATTCAAGGAGTTTTTGGATCAGTTTGTGATTGTATTCATAGACGACATTCTGATTTACTCTTGCAGGAAAGAGGAACACACTGAACATTTACGAATGGTTCTACGAACATTGCAGGACCATCAGTTGTACGCTAAATTTACGAAATGTGGATTTTGCCTTCGGGAGGTTCAGTTACTAGGCCACGTTGTATCTAGCAGAGGCATTTCTTTTGACCTAAGTAAGGTATCGGCTGTGAGGGAGTGGGGATAGCCCACGACACCGATCGAAATTCGCAGTTTCTTGGGGTTGGCCGATTATTATCGTTGCTTCATCAAGGGATTCTAAAAAATTACCGGACCTTTGATGAACTTCACTCGGAAGGGAGTGCCCTTAGTATGTAGTGACAGTTGTCAGTTAGCATTTGATGAATTAAAAGACAAGTTGACATCAGCACCCATTCTTGCCTTGCCTAGAAGCGGAGTGGAGTACCGAGTCTATACTGATGCGTCCTTACAAGGGCTTGGGGGTGTGTTACAGCAGGAAGAGAAGGATATATCTTATGCTTCCCGAAAGCTTAAGCCACATGAGAAGAATTACCCCACCCATGACCTTGAGTTGGCAGCGGTCATTTTTGCATTGAGGATATGGAGACACTATCTTCTAGGCGAGCAGTTCACTCTATTCATGGATCATAAGTCACTGCAGTATCTGTTCACTCAGAAGGATTTGAATATGAGGCAAAGGAGGTGGCTTGAATTCATGAAGGACTACCAGTTTGATATACATTATCATCCTGGCAAGGCTAACGTAGTGGCAGATGCGTTAAGAAGAAGACCTACTGGGGAGTTGGCAGAGATTTGGAAGGCAAAGTGGAGTGAACTTCGACATGAGGATGAGATATCTAGAGCATGCATGGAAGTTTTAGCTATCACTCCCGAGAGTATTATACAGGTAGTGAGGGCACAAGCTGAGGACTCGTTATGTCGGGACAAAGTACGATAGTTACTGGACGAGGGGGCAGAGTCCTACTCCATCAGCTCACAGGGCGGACTACGGTTTAATGGTAGGCTGATAGTACCCGAAGATGATGATTTGAGGCATGCCGTTATGACAGAGTTACACGGGTCAAAATTTTCGGTACATCCAGGTGGGGAAAAAATGTGCCAAGATATGCGACGATTATATTGGTGGTCAGGTATGAAACGAAATATTACATAATTTGTCTAAAAGTGTGTTACGTGTCAGCTCGTAAAAGTTGACCATCAGAGGCCTTCAAGGATGCTACAACCACTAGAGATTCCCGTGTGGAAGTGGGAGAGTATCTCGATGGATTTTATTATTGGGTTACCAACATCACAGAAGGGTCACGATTCCATATGGGTAATAGTGGATCGGCTGACTAAGGTAGCTCATGTCTTACCGGTTCGTATGGATTATGATACGATGCGGTACGCGCAACTATTTATTTCAAAGATTGTTAAGCTACACGGATTTCTTATTAATATTTTGTCGAACCGAGAGAAAATATTTGTGTCACATTTCTGGTAGAGCTTTCAGGAGGCCATGGGCACCGACTTACGGTTGAGTACGGCGTATCACCCACAGACGGACGGTCAGACTGAAAGGGTAAACCAGATGTTAGAGGATATGATAAGGATGTGTGCACTAGATTTTGGGGGAGGTTTGGAGCCATACCTTCCTTTGGTGGAGTTTGCCTATAATAACTCTTACCAATTCACTATCGGCATGGCTCCATTCGAGGCACTTTACATGAGGCCTTGTTGTTCGCCTTCCTGTTGGTTAGAGGTGGCGGATAACAAGCTATTAGGGACGGAGATAATACATGAGACTTCCTCCAAAATAGAGTTGATTCGAGGGCATATTCGAATAGCTCAGGATAGGCAAAAGAGTTATGATGACGCCGGTAGGAGACACGTGGACCTAGATGTGGGCGACCAGGTGTTAATTCGGGTATCTCGTATGAAAGGGATTATGAGGTTCGGCAAGAAAGGGAAATTAGCACTGAGATGTGTGGGACCGTTTCCTATCATTGAGAGGGTGGGACCGATAGCTTACAAATTGGGACTCCCTGAGCTTCGTCAGCGAATACACGATGTGTTCCATGTGGCATCGCTGAAGAAATACAAGAGGAGCGAGAGAGCCTTCTGGCACATTCTACTGGAGGAGATCGATTTGTAGCCAGATGTCTCGTATGAAGAAAGACTCATGGCTATTCTGGATTATAGTGAGCGCAAACTACGATCCAAGGTGGTACCCTTAGTGCGAGTACAGTAGGGACATCACAATATGGATGAGTCCACTTGCAAACGGGAGGAGGGTATGTGAGAGAAATATCCAGAATTATTCACCGCATGTATTTTCTAATTTCGAGGATGAGAGGGGAAGTATGTAATACCCCATAATTCTGTTTAATTAGAAAAAACATACGTTTTATTTAAATTACGTGAGTAGAGTAATTTAATGCGATATAAGTTTTATTTAAATTATGTGAGTAGAGTAATTTAATGTGATAAAATACGTTTTACTTAAATTATGTGAGAAGAGTATTTTAACGTGATATTATGTTAATAAAGATTAACACAACGATTAAAAATTTACTATATGTGAGTAGTAAATCTTGAATGTTCATATGTACGGTCCAGTGATTTTATGAATGTACCTGAGTTATCTCAACCGAGTGTCACGCGTAGACAAAATATGAAGATGAGATTAGAAAAATATTTTAACAGACTCAAAAGATAATTTAGAGTCCACAGATGATTCCGAAAGGGTCGAATTAGTCAAAATAGTTTTCCCGAGGGTACTAGTTGAGTGTCGGGTCATTTTTGGGCTAAACCGGGACCATTCGAGGGCGTTTTGGTCTCTTCAAATTTATGGGTAAGTAGACCTACGAATTTTCAAACCCTAAATCAGATTAAAAGAGTTGAGGCTAGGGTTAGAAAGAAAAAAATACACCATAGCCATTAGAGAAGAGAGAGAAGCAAGTTCCTAAGGCAAAAGAAGGAAGGAGGGGAAATTCTAAGGAGATTTCACCACAAAGTTGTTGGGAAGGAGGATTGAAGGATCAAAATCATCAACCAACAACAAAAACCACAAAATTAGATCCTACAAATCATAAGGCAAGTGGTTATTTGCAAAATAAATTGAGTTATAATAGCCATATTTAAGCTTTATGAAGAACATGGTTTTTATGATATTTTTGGGAGTAAAACAATTGATTATGATCTATGATTGGTAGGGATTGCATGTAGAACATTTTTGAATCTCCAAATATTCTGATATCATAGAAAACTGGAGGATTAAATCGAACTAAAAATCTGGGATTATGATGAAAGATGTAAAGAATGTATTTTTAGGGTTCTTGAATATTATTAAGATTTTTAGTTAATTTGGCCAAGATTTATAATGATTTTGTTGTTTTAAATCATTAGTGATCATCCCAAAACATGTAGGAATGATTAGAAATTGTTGGTTGCAAATATGGTGGATTATCATGAAAAATAGTTGGATGAAAATGGTGAAACCCGTATGAAGAAGATGAACTGGGTCTGTCACTGCTTGATCGTTCCGTCGACCCTTGAATGTCGATCGATCGAGTAGTCGATCGATTGACCTTATCCCATCGATTGATCTACCCTACCTGGATTTTAGAAAATTCGGTGAAAATTTCCTCTTAGTTACAGTTGCTTGATGGGAACCTTAGTGATGATATTTTACCTATGAGGAGACTTCATAAATACCAGTAGGTGTACCATTAGATTTCTTCATAAATGATTGAGCGGAAATTTTGGAGAAATGAACCGACGGGAGAACGATTGATAGCCACATGTTGGAATTGTGAGGATTTAGCTACGGAAAGAATGAGAGTATATTCCGGAATAATACCAGTAGGTTAAAGTTAACTTAACTACTGAATTAAGGGAGGGGTAACTAGGGCCCTTAGAGTTGCGTGAATACTCGAATAAATGCAATAGTGAAATAAATTGTAAATAAATGAGTATGGTGGATATAAGTAAAATATATTACGTACGTGCATGATTTGATGGGTCGGGTGTGTACCTACTAAATTATATAAAAGTTTGGGTTAAGAGAATTTTACCTGAATTAATTATGTTAGGGTCGATGAGACATTCCGAACTAACATAAAGTTATTATATGTTTGGGGTCGATGAGAAATGCCGAACCAAACCTTGAACCGACGTCGCGATGAAAGAGTCCCGAACCAGAATATGTGTATATCTATATATATTTAAAAATAGTTGGGGTCGATGGATAATTTTGAACCAACTCTCACTTGGGGTCGATGAATCATTCTGAACCAAGAGTCCTTTATGTGTAGTAAAAGGATATGTTGTGATAACTAATATTCAATACATGATTGTGTGATAAAATGTATTCTATGTGCATAATCTACAAACTGAGAATAGTAGATAATGAGATAAATTGTAGATATCTTAGTAATAATTTATAGCATGATGTAATTATTACAAGAATAAGGATAACAAGCAGTAAGTAATTTACCTACGCTTATGGGTAATATAACTAGGTGAACTAAGTATCCTCGTTAGACATGCGCTATAGAAGAGAGGTGAGGTAGTTCAAGGGAGTGAGAGAATCTTTAATATGTGTAATCAATAACTCATTTGTGATAACTGCTTGCAAAATATTTTCAAAATGTTTTGAGTACTAACTCTTGCGATGTAAAATTTTTAAAACCTTTTAGGTGCCCAGCCATAGGGACACCCAGCAAGATTTCATTCCAAGGATTTGGGAGATGCAGCACATGTGGATGTTGCAGGGATTGTTTAGACGCTTCTTCCTTTTCAGTTCTAGTGCAGGATCTCAGTCTTAGTATTCTTAGTTGGGACATGTTGTCCTATCTTTACTCTTGCAGTTATTCTGATTTTGAATTTTAAATTGTTTGTTATTGGTCGTGGTTTTCAGCAAGACTTTATCTGCTTATAGTTATTTACGTAAACTATTTTATTACTAGACTTGTAATGTGCTTGTATGGATTATTTGTTTTGCTTAAGAAAGATAAAATTTGGCAATCGCTCAATTTCACTTAGGTGGTTACTAACTTAAAACGTTTTCGACAGTGATGCTAAGAATGAACCATTTAAGAAACTTGTTTAAATTAAATTAAGGCTTGATCACCTCAGGTTTAATTGGGCGGGGTGTCAAATTTTCTAGCATGTCTGGATCACTATCGAAGTCTATCAAAATCTTTATCTTTTGGCCTTATCCATGTTTTGTGATCATTGTCGTTTTCCTTTTATCTTACGGATGATTTTTTTTTTCAATTAATCTCTTTAACTGAGCTTTATTGATAAAATTGTCAATCTTGTCTTTTGCAGAATAATAGTCATCAGTGTTATCTTATGGTCCTTATGAAACTCGCATTTTTTTCTTCTTTTTTTCTGGTGGGGAAAATAAATTTTTGGCTACTTGATCTCGTCATCATCCCATATTTCATTCAAGATATGATGGACTTAGGTAGTGAGGGGAATATAACTGGTTAAAGTTTTCTTTGAATTTTCCCAAGGTTTTTTTCCTCCTTTATTTTTGTTCCGACCTTACACCCCAAAGCCTTATTCCTTGAATTATCACTTTTTCACTACCATTTATTCTTCCATGGATATAATTTTCCTAGCCTATGATACAATCTCATTCATTGAGGTAGGAAGGTATTTTATGGCGTTGTAATACAATTTACTAGGTAAGAGTCCATTAATAAGGACCTTCATCATAATATTTTTGTCGTCATCAACGACTTCAATATTTTTTTTGTTGAATTTGGAGAAGAAATATATAATGGCCTTTCCTTTTTTTATCGGACACTAAGGAGGTGGTTCACCATTCTAATAGAATTCAATCCAACAAAAAAGTTATGCATGAACTTGTCTGCCAATTCCTTGAAGCTTATGATCAATACTTTACGAAGACTCATATACTATAGATTGGCTGCTCCGGTGAGAGTACTCCAAAATGCCCAACATCCAATCTTGTCTAGAATAGACTACATATCGACAATTGACTGATACATCTTTTGGAGTTTTATTCTTAAACCACGTATGATGTTTACTTTTCAGTAAAGGCGTGCTAGTTCATTTTGAAATAAGAATCATGTTTATGAGAGTAACTTATATTTATGCTTTAAATATACTGTATGCTATGTCGATTGATTACACTTAATGGAAATTCTAGTGAGTTGGGTTCGGCTTGATCACAGAAGATAGTATAGTTGAAAAGTTCATATCCTAGATATGTATTGACATTTATCAGTATAGCTACATGAGCAAGCTTAATAGTATATATCAAACTATGGGAACTGATGGTTTTGGGAATTTATTTGATAGCTCAAAAAAAATTATGACTGGTACATTCTGGAGTGTATGTAATATCACCACTCATGAGAATAAAGTCTATATGATTACTAGATTAGAGTTATGATGTTTGGGTTATGATGTTTACAAAGGGTGCATAGATTCTTAGTCCTTAGGGTTATGATGTTTGGAATTCTTTCACACCTATCGCCTTGATTGTTGTGGGTGAGATTCAACATTAGAATGGATCAATAGATTCCCCCAAGATGAATAATGATTTTGTGAGTAGGTTTGAGATCATAATTTAGAGGAATCTTCATCCAATAATGATATCGAATTATGATACCCCATTGATAGACTCGTGAGAGTTGTTTTTACTAGTAAACTCGATCGGTGGATTTTATAATTTGGTAGAGTATCTAATAAGTCAAGTATGAGAATGAAGTAATTGATTAGATATTGGTTAAAATTGATTATCAATAAATTTATTTGATCAAGTGGGTATTAAACACTTAACACGGGGAATCATATTATGTACCAAATCAACTTTGTAAACAATTAATTTGGAGTGTAGTTGTGATTATTTAGTGGATATCATAATTGAACAAAGAAGGGCAATAAATTATGGGGATGTAATTTAGGATGTTAG
The DNA here is from genome assembly GCA_949130495.1 of Sambucus nigra. Classification (NCBI taxonomy): domain Eukaryota; kingdom Viridiplantae; phylum Streptophyta; class Magnoliopsida; order Dipsacales; family Adoxaceae; genus Sambucus; species Sambucus nigra. The sequence continues at coordinate 227,991,504 of OX422215.1, forward strand.
AGTATTTATTTGGACACTAATATATTTTAGTGTGAACTTGGGTTTTAAGATCAATATTCATTATTAAGGGTTAGAGAGTATTTATTAATTATTTTATTCATAAATTAAAATTTCTTGTAATAATCACTTGTTTTCAATTATTTATTTGATCAATGTGCATGGGGGATATTTTTAGGGGATTTAATTGTTTTAGAAGTTAAAATCATGAATTTATGTGAGTTATGGAGTTTGTTGATGTTTCTAGGAAGTAATAAAGGTTTTTGTATGCTAATGGAGAACCCAAGATGAAGAGGATGAGCTAATGTGACACCCCGCCTAATTAAATACCGGGCGATCACTCCTTTATTAAATTAAAATCAAGGTGAACAGTTGGTTCATTCTTAGCATCATTGTCGTAAAAATAACTTTTCCAATTTAAACACCCTAATTAATTAAGCTAAGTGTCAAAGCCATTTTTAGACATTACTTTCCAAATTTCATTTTATAAACCAAGATTTAAATATTTATAACAATTCAATATTAAAGAATCACACCACAAATATCCTGGAACATATAATCCAACTAAATTAAACATTCAACAACTAGATCCCAACATTAAAACTTAAGGTAGAACATCCAGACAGTAATAAATCCCAAAGTGACAATACTAGAAATAAATGAATCACAATGTCCAATAAAACAAATGGATAACGGAAACGGGCGACTCATGCCCAACTGAATAAATAAGCTAGGAGTGGAATCAAATAAATGAAGTCGCCTAAGCAAGAGGCCTGCAACTCCCACCTAAGCTGCAGCGCATTCCTTCCAAATAATCCTACGCAAGATGCCCCTGTGGCTGGGCACCTGTAATATATACATATATATACAAGAGAGAAAGGAAAAAGAAACGGCTCAGAGCCCGATAGTGTAAATGATTTAAAATTTGTTTATCAATTATTTAAAATGTTTTCAGGCCAATGCAACAACATATTAGTGCGGCACTCTCTTGAGAAATTCTCACCTCTCTTCTAATGTTCACGCCTATCGCACTAATCTTCCCAACGGATTATCTTATCTTATATCGCACTAATCTTCCCAATGGTTTAACTTATCTTAGGTTACTCGTAAGATTTAGAACCGAATAATATAATTGTTTAAGAGGATAATTTCATTTGATCACAGAGTTCTCATTTAATCCTTATTTACTAATAAAGTTTCCAGTGTCCCGTTATACTTTTAAAAACATGTATTTCCAAATTGAAGTCAAGATTCATTTCTTACTTACCAAAAGCACAGTATGAAATTTCAAATTTCAGAATTTAATATATATATTAAATACTCGTATAATATATATATTCTAACAGCACCCCACATAAAAATTATGGTGTGGGCATACTCTGCTATCGAATCCCCATATCAATTGTACTAAGGGAAATACAAGTTCGAAATCACTCTCGAACTGTATTAACACATACACAAACAATATTGAGGTGAAGCATAGATTTCAAGTCTCTAAGAGGTCAGTACATACCCTTACGTCTCTTAGGACCGTCTGACCATCGATCAGATAGCCTGTACCAAGGATATCTATCTTCTAGGGTACGAGTCAATATCCCCCATAAAGGTCCCATCGAGATAAGACTGTCCCAGCGCGGTAACCTCAGGGATAGCAAGTAGCGCGGTCATGATTTTCACATGTATATAATATATGCATACACACAGTCATATAAATATACTAGTTTTATCATATCAATTTAGGTTCATCCCATAACCCATAATCACGACATTTATCCTTACTTTCCCATTATTCGTTATCACGTATAACGGTTTGTCTCTAACTTTAATTTGAGGGATTATTCCAACTTACCACGTAACACTCATGGACTATATCCTCCCAAGTGTAAAATTCAGTAGGTATTCATCTATTTTCCATCATAACCATTTTAGGTATCTCTCCCTTTAATACAAAATTTCATCATCCCTTATATAAACACCCCAAAAATGTAAATTTGGCCTTAAAGATCTCTTAATCATTAAAAACTCCCACTGGTCATATTTATCTCCCAAAATATTTTAATAAAGGTGTCTAAGGAGTATTCTTCAGTTAGAATTAATTCAAATATTTTAAAAAGGGAAATATAAGTCTGTCAGAAGGGGTCGATCGATCGAGGGAAGGGGCTCGATCGATCGAGCCTTCGATCGATCGAAGCTCCTGACTCGATTGCTCGATCAAGCAGGTATGGCGAATTCTGCAGTTAATCATTTACGGGTTCTATCACACAACCTCATCCAAATCCAAATTTTTCATTCCCAATCACCTAAAAATTTGTACTACTAATAGTATAAACCCATTTTATACATCTTCTACGTAAAGCATGCAAATTTTCATCAATAACCATAGATTAATAGGCCAAAAACTCATATTAATCTCAAGAACCCTAGAATTTTTTTATCATAGTTCTAATCAGTCTTTTTCCATGAATTTATACTTTTAATTCATCAAAAATTCGTGGTTAAGCCTCTACATGTGAAGGGGTTTCCAGAATATCATTCAAACCATTTCTACATGCGATTTTCCTATCTCCAACATGGATTTTCTTCTACGAAACTCATCCTAATCACCCTTGACTAACATGAACGATGCATTAACGAAAAAAAGGAAGACAAATAAACTTCTGGGATTTTTAGAGTTCTAATTTGATGACGAATTTGGTGTGGTTGCGTTCCCCGTCGCGCGATTTACGCATTGGTGGTGGTGGCGGTGCAACCGGATGAATTTTCGGTCTAGAATTTGCTTTGAAATCTCTCTCCTTCCCTCTCCTATGGCCGTCACTTGTCTTTGGTTGTTTTAACCCTATAAGACGACCTTAGACATCTGGTATAACCCTTGAAATTTCGTGGGTTTAATTACCCAAAAATATAAAATGTCCAAAATGCCCTCCCAGGGTGCTAAATAGGCCTAAAAATGCCCCGAGACCCAAACTAAACCCCCGGGTATACTTTTCTGACTATCTCGACCCTTCCGAACACTTTGGTGAACTCAAAATAACCATATGAGCAACTTATAATTTATTCACTTTTATTAATCAATATCTAGTCCAGACGCGACACGGGCGAGTCCCGACTCAAATTTCCAAACTTGTCATTTTATTCACTCTTGACATTTAATAGAACCAATATTATATATTACTCTACTCATTAGTAATATTCAACAAGTTTCCCATAATTACTAACTCACATCATGTTAATAATTATAAAGTGATTAATTTTCGGATTTATATTAAATTAATAACTCACATTAAATTTAATAAATCCCCAAATTAATATAGCATAAAAATAGGGAATTTTGTCCCGAAATTCGAAAAATAAGGTATACCTGGTAAGAATAAATATGGGTATCTCTGGCACCTATCTGCCTCGCCCTCCCAAGTGGATTCCTCCACATTATGATGCCCCCACTGGACCCGGACAAGTGGAACTACCTTTAACCTCAATATCCTCTCACTATGGTCTAGGATAGCCACTGGTTTCTCCTCGTAAGAGCTGTCAGGCTGTAAGTCTATCTCATCTATCGCGATGTGAGTATGGGCCATTTTATCCCGAAGATATCCTCTCAACGACGAGATGTGGAATACATCGTGAATGCGATGTAAATGCTCTGGCAGTCCCAATCTGTATGCTACCAACCCAATCCTATCGATAATGGGAAATGGTCCCACGTACCTAGGGGCCAATTTCCCTTTCTTCCCGAACCCCATCACTCCTTTCATAGGAGATACACGTAGTAACACTTGGTCCCCCACATTAAACTCTCGAAAGAACCGTTTCGCATCGGCGTAGCTTTTCTGCCTGTCCTGGGCTACTCGAATGCGACTCATGATCATCTCAATCCTCGCGGAGGTTTCCTGAATTACCTCTGGTCCTAGAAACTTGTTATCCCCCACCTCGAGCCACCAAGTTGGGGAATGACAAGGCCTGCCATACAAAGCCTCGAATGGAGACATGCCAATCATGAACTGATAAGAGTTATTATAAGCAAACTCTACCAGGGGAAGATGTGGCTCCCAACCTCCTTGAAAATCAAGAACACACATGCGTATCATATCCTACAACATCTGATTAGTACGCTCTGTCTATCCATCTGTCTGTGGGTGATAAGCTGAACTTAACCTCAACTCAATACCCATAGCCTCCTGAAAGCTCTCCCAGAAACGCAACACAAAAATCTTGTCTCTATCTGACACAATATTCAGGGGCACCCCATGTAATCTGACAATCTCAGCAATGAACAACTGAGCATACTGACCCGTGGTATAGTCTATCCGCACTGATAGAAATTGATCCACCTTGGTCAAATGGTCTACAATCACCCAGATAGAGTCATGGCCTCGCTGTGATGTAGACAACCCTGTAATAAAGTTCATGGAAATACTCTCCCTCTTCCACGCGGGTATTTCCAATGGTTGAAGAAACCCTGACGGTTTCTGATGGTCCAGCTTTACTAGTTGGTAGGTAGAACACTTGGACACGAACTAAGCAATGTCCTTCTTCATCCCACTCCACTAGTATTGCCGCCTCATAACCTGGTACATCTTATCCCCTCCAGGATGTACAGCAAATCGGGACCCGTGAGACTGGGTCATCACTGTATGACGTAATTCTGATCCTTCTGGGACAACTAATCTCCCATTAAACCTCAAACCCCCATCAGAACTAACAGAATAGGACTCAACACCCTCAGCTAAAAGTCGTACAATCTTCTCCTAGCAAAACGGGTCTTCGGTCTGTGCCTGTATCACCCTCGTAACAATCTCGGGTGTCACTGTCATAACAGATATGAAGGAACGAGCTACTGCATCTTGGTGGCCTAACTCCTTCCACTTTGCTTTCCAGACGTCTGCTACCTCATCTACCGGTCTACGGCTCAACACATTAGCAACTACATTGGCCTTCCCCGGATGGTACTGTATATCGAACTGATAGTCCTTCACAAACTCTAACCATCTGCGCTGACGCATATTCAGCTCTCGCTGAGTGAACAGGTACTTCAGTGACTTGTGGTCTGTGAACAAGCGGAATTTCTCCCCCAATAAATAGTGCCTCCATATCCTCAATGCAAAAATGACTGCTACTAACTCCAGGTCATGGGTGGGTTAATTATCCTCATGCGACTTAAGCTTGCGGGAGGCAAAAGCTATAGCCTTCTCTTCCTGCTGAAGTACTCCCCCAAGTCCCCATAAATAGGCATCGGTGTAAACTAGGTACTCCACACCCGGCTTCGGTAACACAAGGACCGATGCTGAAGTAAGCTTGTCTTTCAGCTCGTCGAAAGACAATTGGCAAGCACCATCCCAAACATATGGAACCCCTTTGCGAGTCAGGTTCGTCAATGGACCCGCTATTTTGGAGAATCCCCGAATGAATCTCCTGTAGTAACCAGCTAACCCCAAGAAACTACGCACTTCTGTCGGTGTCATGGGCTATCCCGACTCCCTCACCGCTGACACTTTACTCGGGTCAACTGCTATCCCCTGCTCAGAAACAACATGCCCCAAGGACTGTACTTCTCGCAATTATAATCCGCACTTCTCGTACTTAGCATACAACTGATGCTTTCGTAGAGTCTGAAGAACCTGTCTCAAGTGCTCAGCATGCTCCTCCTCGGAGTGTGAATATATCAAAATGTCGTCTATGAAGACGATGACAAACTGATCCAAGAACTCTCTTAACACTCGGTTCATTATGTCCATGAACATGGCTGGAGCATTTGTGAGGCCAAATGGCATCACCCTGAACTCATAGGACCCATATATCATCAAGAAAGAAGTATTTGAAACATCCTGCTCCCTAATACGTAGCTGATGGTACCCTGACCTCAGATCTATCTTCGAAAAGAAAGTTTCTCCCCTCAGCTGGTCGAACAGATCATCTATTCGAGGCAACGGATACTTATTCCGTATCGTGACCTTGTTCAACTCCTGGTAGTCCACACATAGCCTCAGTGAACCATCTCTCTTCTTCACAAACAAGACTGGAGCACCCCAAGGTGAGGTACTCCTGCGAATGAAGCCCTGACCTAACAGCTACTCTATCTGATCTCGTAACTCTCGCATCTCTGCCGGAGCCATACGGTATGGAGCGCGTGCTATCGGTCTAGTATCTGGTAATAAATCTATGACAAAGTATATCTCTCGACTGGGGGGTAGGCCTGCTATATCCTGAAATACATCGGAACACTCACGAACAACTGGGATCGAGTTTAGGGGAATCACAACCTCCTTAGAGGTATCCTCCTCTATGTAATGCAAATGAGCAGTCGAGCCTCCCTCTGGGCGAGGCATCGCCACTACAAACATCTCTTGCCCCGAAATGGCAAAAACAATACTCCCACCAAAATAATCTATCATGGCCCTGTAAGCAACGAGCTAATCCATACCGATAATAACGTCATGCTGATGCATATCTAAGACTAACATGTCTGCAGGTAATACCAAGCTACCAATCTCTACCCCCACACCCCGGCATATAAAGAAAATAAGCGAACCATTTCCCAGTGGTGAGTCTACACACGTCACAGTGCTCTCTGCTGTGGATAATAATCCTAAGGCCTTCGCAAAATGGGTAGCTATAAAACAGTGCGTCCCCCCAGTATCAAATAAAACTCGACCCATAGTACCATAGATAGGAAACATACCCTCAATCGCGGGTGGTGCCTGCGGAGCTTCTGCCTGGTGGACGTTATAGACACGTCCATACTGTAACTACCCCTGCTGCACTGGAGCTGCTGGAATGGCTGGTAGGGCTGGTACCTGAGCTGGTGTTGGGAGGGCAGCTGGAAAAAGTGGCCTCTGTGGATCATTACGGGCACCCTGCTGCTGTGGGGCCCTCTCTCCCTCTGGACAATCCTGGTGCCTATGGTCATTCTTGCTGCATCCAAAACATTGACCTCTGAAGTTACCTCCCCTCTGACCCTGCTGACCACGGCCCTGCTGGCCGTTACCACCCCACCACTGGCCCTGTTGGCCCTGATGAAAACGTTGTTGGCCCGGTTGGCCCTGCTACTGTCGGTGTTGGCCTTTCTGGCCCTGCATATAACCCCCAAATCCCTTCCTAGAATCACCTGATCGAAAGCGCTTGGCAGGGTTGCCCTGATGGGAACTCTGCTCGTGCTGACGAGTTTATCCCTGGGATGTCGGTGCTCCACTACCACTACTACCCCCGGTCCTGCCCTGCTGGCCAGACTCTCCTTCTCGCTTGCTTCCCTACAGATGGAAGCGGTGATCATGGCAAAGTATTAAAGCCGCACTGAGTACATCAGTGAAAGTACTCAGAGATAGATTCCCTATAAGGTGCTGACGGATCCTCTAAGCTAACTCATCCACAAACAGCATTATCTTCTTACCCTCAGTGGGTGCTTCATCTGGCACTATGGTGAGAAGTCTCGTAAACTCCTCCTGATACTCAGCAATGGTAGAATTCTCATGCTTTAAGTTCAGTAATTTCCGCCTCATCTCAGTCTGCACGGCGGGTGGAAAGTACTTACGGTCAATCCGCTCCCAGAATGACTGAATTGGGATCGTATCCCTCTCCTCCAAGGTGGTGGTGGACTCCCACCACAGCAAAGCTGCCCCCACCAGCTTAAAGGAAGCCAACAACTGTTTCTGCATGTCTGTGCACTCATACATACGAAGATGCCGCTGGATATCTTTCTTCCATTGGCTGACGATGATGATATTTGAACTACCAGAGAACTCAGGGGGATGCGCCTTCTGAAAGGCATCCCTAACTCGCTCCCATGCAGATGGAAGTTGTGCAGGTACTGACGCCACTGCCTGAGTCTGGGGTGGAGCCTGCGGTACCACCGCTAGCACGGCATTCACCGCCTGAGCTACAATAGCGGCTACCTCATTAGCATTCATCGTACCCTGTGCCGGACCTGTTGGTTGCTCGGCTTGGGCACGCCTATCCTTTGGTGCACAACTCAGAGGCATCTGAAACGTAAAGAAATTTATTAGTCTACAGTTATTATCAAATCTCAAATAGCTGAAGACGTAAACGTAAAAGAAAGAATACAACAATCCTAAAATAGGGCTCTATAGCAAAAATGTTAGTCTGAAAGAGAAATAAGCCTTACAGATCCTAAGGACACTAGAACCTGGCTCTGATACCACCTGTGACACCCCTCCTAAATAAATATCGGGCGATCACTCCTTTATTAAATTAAAATCAAGGTGAACAGTTGGTTCATTCTTAGCATCATTGTCATAAAAATAACTTTTCCAATTTAAACACCCTAATTAATTAAGCTAAGTGTCAAAACCATTTTTAGACATTACTTTCCAAATTTTATTTTATAAACCAAGATTTAAATATTTACAACAATATAATATTAAAGAATCACACCACAATTATCCTGGAACATATAATCCAACTAAATTAAACATTCAACAACTAAATCCCAACATTAAAACTTAAGGTAAAACATACAGACAGTAATAAATCCCAAAGTGACAATACTAGAAATAAATGAATCACAATGTCCAATAAAACAAATGGATAATGGAAACGGGTGGCACATGCCCAACTGAATAAATAAGCTAGGAGTGGAATCAAATAAATGAAGTCGTCTAAGTAAGAGGCCTGCAACTCCCACCTAAGTTGCAGCGCGTTCCTTCCAAAGAATCCTACGCAAGACGCCCCTGTAGCTGGGCACCTGTAATATATACATATATATACAAGAGAGAAAGGAAAATAAACGGGTCAGAGCCCGATAGTGTAAATGATTTAAAATTTGTTTAGCAAGTATTTAAAATGTTTATAGGCCAATGCAACAACATATTAGTGCGGCACTCTCTTGAGAAATTCTCACCTCTCTTCTAATGTGCACGCCTATCGCACTAATCTTCCCAACGGATTATCTTATCTTATATCGCACTAATCTTCCCAATGGTTTAACTTATCTTAGGTTACTCGTAAGATTTAAAACCGAACAATATAATTGTTTAAGAGGATAATTTCATTTGATCACAAAGTTCTCATTTAAACCTTATATACCAATAAAGTTTCCAATGTCCCATTATACTTTTCAAAACAAGTATTTCCAAATTGAAGTCAAGATTCATTTCTTACTTACCATAAGCATAGTATGAAATTCCAAATTTCAGAATTTAATATATGTATTAAATACTCGTATAATATATATATTCTAACAGCACCCCACATAAAAATTATGGTGCGGGCATACTCTGCTATCCAATCCCCGTATTACTTGTACTAAGGAAAATACAAGTTGAGAATTACTCTCGAACTGCATTAACACATACATAAACAATATTGAGGCGAAGCATAGATTCCAAGTCTCTAAGAGGTCAGTACATACCCTCACGTCTCTTAGGACCGTCTGACCATCGATCAGATAGCTTGTACCAAGGATATCTATCTTCTAGGGTACGAGTCAATATCCCCCATAAAGGTCCCATCGAGATAAGACTGTCCCAGCATGGTAACCTCAGGGATAGCAAGTAGCGCGGGCATGATTTTCACATGTATATAATATATGCATACACACAGTCATATAAATATATTACTTTTATCATATCAATTTAGGTTCATCCCATAACCCATAATGACGACATTTATCCTTATTTTCCCATTATTAGTTATCACGTATAACGGTTCGTCTCTAACTTTAATTTGAGGGATTATTCCAACTTACTACATAACACTCATGGACTCTATCCTCCCAAGTGTAAAATTCAATAGGTATTCATCTATTTTCCATCATAACCATTTTACGTATCTCTCCCTTTAATACAAAATTTCATCGTCACTTATATAAACACCCCAAAAATGTAAATTTCGCCTTACATTAAAGGTCTCTTAATCATTAATAAATCCTACTGGTCATATTTATCTCCCAAAATATTTTAATAAAGGTGTATAAGGAGTATTCTTCAGTTATAATTAATTCAACTATTTTAAAAAGGGAAATATAAGTCTGTCATAAGGGGTCGATCGATCGAGGGCCGGGGCTCGATCGATTGAACCTTCGATCGATTGAAGCTCCTGACTCGATCGATCGATCAAGCAGGTATGGCGAATTCTGCAGTTAATCAATTACGGGTTCTATCACACAACCTCATCCAAATCCATATTTTTCATTCCCAATCTCCCAAAAATTTGTACTACTAACAGTATAAACCCATTTTATACATCTTCTACGTAAAGCATGCAAATTTTCATCAATAACCATGGATTAATAGGCCAAAAACTCATATTAATCTCAAGAACCCTAGAATTTCTTTATCATAGTTCTAATCAGTCTTTTTCCAGAAATTTCTACTCCTAATTCATCAAAAATTTGTGGTTAATCCTCTACATATGAAGGGGTTTCCAGATTATCATTCAAACCATTTCTACATGCGATTTTCCTATCTCCAACATGGATTTTCTTCTACTAAACTCATCCTTATCACCCTAGACTAACATGAACGATGCATTAACGAAAATAAGCAAGATAAATACTTTCCTGGTATTTTCAAAGTTCTAATTTGATGACGAATTTGGTGTGGTTGCGTTCCCCGTCGCGCGATCTACGCATTGGTGGTGGTGGCGGTGCAACCGGATGAATTGTCGGTCTAGAATTTGCTTTGAAAGCTCTCTCCTTCCCTCTCCAATGGCCGTAACTTGTCTTTGGTTGTTTTAACCCTAGAAGGCAACCTTAGACATCTGATATAACCCTTGAAATTTCGTGGGTTTAATTACCCAAAAATGTAAAATGTCCAAAATGCCCTCCTGGGGTGCTAAATAGGCCTAAAAATGCCCCGAGACCCAAACTAAACCCCCGGGTATACTTTTCTGACTATCTCGACCCTTCCGAACACTTTGGTTCACTCAAAATAACCATACGAGCAACTTATAATTTATTCACTTTCATTAATCAATATCTAGTCCCGACGTGACACGGGCGCGTCCCGACTCAAATTTCCAAACTTGACATTCAATAGAACCAATATTATATATTACTCTACTCATTAGTAATGTTCAAAACGTTTACCATAATTACTAACTCACATCACGTTAATAATTATAAAGTGATTAATTTTCGGATTTATATTAAATTAATAACTCACATTAAATTTAATAAATCCCCAAATTAATATAGCATAAAAATACGGGGTATCACAGCTACAGACCCAAATCATTCCAAAAGCTTGTCGAATTGATATGAGAAAGGATCAGATCAATTCGAAACCAGCTTGAATCGCTTCGGCCCTGATAAATTACTGCTGTTTGGTTCAGTTGTTGCAATTTTCACTAGTCTGTGCAACGAATCTACTATAAAATGGAGTATTTCCAGAAGTTCAAATGCATGTAGAACTTAGTTTACAATGAAGTGTAATTTGATGAGGATTCTTATTCAAAATGACGTCTACTTCAACTAGAATTCTTGATCTTAGAGAGTTGCACTTTAAGAGGAACTCTAGGCCATGATTGGAAGGAGAATTCCGTTCCTATTTGAATAATGATTGCATGTTTGGGGTTTAATTATGCATGTTCCATCTTTATCATGTTGATAAATTCCATTCCCTAATTAGTTGATTAATTATGATCCCACATTATTATGGACAACGTGGATTGTATTTGTGACTGACCTAGATCACGTTCTATATTTGAAAAATCCATTTTTACCTATTATTTTCTAAACTGAATTTAATAATGTAATTAATTTAAAGGTATAAATTAAATTTTTATATTTGAGTTTTATTTTAAATTAAAAATTGTTTTATTTTTCAAAAATTAAAATAGTGGAATCGATTAATTTAATTTTGTAAAAGTAAATTGGAAATTACTAAGGATTTAATAAATTATTTTTCAAAATACCTTCAAGTTTAAATATTAGTTGGGAGGAGGGTTTCCACATAAACTCCATGTTCTCTATTGGTGTCTTTAATAATTTTATATGATTACTTCCTCGGGTCAATTTTATTTGGCCCCCCTCAGATGGATTTAATCACAACATTTGGTTTTCTTAAGACTCTTAAGTGATAGTTCCTTGAAATTTAATGCGAGTGAGTTTGGTCCTCTCATCGAGGGATTTCAACACAAGCGGGTTTAATTTAAATGACTGAACCAATGGTATACAATTAAATACAGATACTAATACCCTCCTTATCGGACTCACTGTCATTAGATGTCGGACAAAAAGACGTAAAGTATTCAATTCTGTTGGAAAAAGATTCCTGGAATGTCGAGAGAACATAATTGAAGATGAAAATATGTCTAGTTCAAGCTGAGGTGATATAAGGTCCTATTGATAAATCTCACTTCATAAGTGAACTTGGAAGCTCGACGGGATTAACTTTTTATTGATGGTAGAGGGATGACACTTTAAAATTTAATCGAATGATTCTCGTGTTTTAATTAGAAATGAATTTTTTAGTGATGATTCTAATATTTCTAAAATGAATTGTAATACCCCGTGCTTTATGAGTATTTAATTTTCACATGCACGTGGATTTATTAATTTGACTGGGGAATTTAAATCGGTTTTGATAAATATTTATTAGTGAGATAAGGGTCAATATTTATTCTTATAATTTACTTGCGCGTGATAAGTAAATAGAGATGTGATTTTTATATGTCGCTTATGAGTGAAAAATGACAGTTTATTATATTATATCGATAGAGAGTTACATTTGCAGATTGGTATATTTCATGGGAAACTCATCGTGTCGGGTCCGGTTAATGAGATGATGGCATATTTTTATTTGGGTGACTCGGATAACCTTTTTAAGTGCGCCGATGATCCGAATGAGTCGAAATAGTCCAAAATAGGGCCCGTATAGGGGTATGGGTCCCACGGGATTTTTAGACGTAGTAGGGCCCGCATAGGAGTTTGAGTGACTTTTTACCCTTAAGGATACACTTAAAATGCTATTAGGTATAATTAAGGAGTATATAAAGATTAAATAGGTGGACGATAACACATTTTCCAATCACTGCATAATTGCGATTAAGAGAGAGTTTAAGAGAAGAGGGGGAGAAGGGGAGAGAAGAACCTTAGAAAAGAGAGCAAAAGAGAATCTCTGAATTCACAATCATTCCCACGTAAAGAGACTTCAGATTCAAATCCTTAGAGGAAAGTATTTACTTGATTTATAGTATTTACTTCAGATAAGTAAATCTTTAATAGTTTGTCCAAATTTTGTTTATGCACTATTTTGACCTGTTAAAGTTTGGGGAATGAGCGTAGGGTTTTCTGGGTTACAGTGGGACTAATAGGAAATATTTCCATAGTTTGGTATGTATGTTGGGAAAATGAACAAGTGGGTTTGGGGTAGACGAACAAAGAATTAAAGTGAATAAACACTTATACATATAATCAGGAAGTCGGTTCGGCCTTTAGGATTGGTAGACTAGTACATTGTGGTATTTTTGTACGAGGTTAGTATTATATATATATACGTATCATGGGTTACCAATATATATGTGTAATTGAACATACATACTCATTAGTGCTATCGTTAGGACATTTTGCGTAGTGTACAGTCTACCCTAGCCTTCACCAGCAGGTGTTGTACTGATTCCTCAGGTCATAGTACTATTAAATGTCCACCATCCGTGTTTGAGGATATGTGTTGGTTTGGATACCGATGAGGTGTGATGTGGTATGGTTGCGATCCCTCGGACTTATGTTTTTAACCATCTCTATTTTTTGTGTTTATGTTTTGGCTTTGGCGGTGAGATTTTGACCTGGTGGCTCTGTGTGATGCATGATATGCCTGGAGCCTGATAGCATATGAGGGATGTATCTGCGAGGTCATGACTCTGGGGATGCAGTTTTACGTATATAGCGAGTGAATATATATATATATATATATATATATACACACACACACACACACACATGCATGTTTACGAAATGTGATGTGTTTATCCATTTATAGTTCAGGTATAACCGTGTTATCATATTATGTGAATATATGTTTATAGCATGAGTGTAGCTATGTTATTATATATTTTGTACCTTAATTTATAGAAAATGTGTAGTCATGTTATTGCTTATGAAAAAATATCTGGTGAGGGTACTATATAGTTAGTTGATGGTGACTATTAGCAGAATTGGGCTTGGATAATGGCTATTGTCCTAGTTAGACTGGGTAGTATTATTATGATCATAAAATGAATATGTTAGGTGAGTGATCATTGTATATGGGAGGTGAGGTTTTACCTCATGTGAGTGCAACCGTTGAATTAATTATGAAAGTAATACACAACATGTTTTATTGATTTAAAGCATTTAATTACTTGAAAAATATTTTCAAACGTTTTTCGGCCTTAACCCATGGGAAAATTTCTTTTATTGTTTTCTTTTTAAAACCATAGTTGTGTAGTAACATCATGGATAATAGGGATAGATCTTTCATGTTGTTGTGAGTAGTAGATGTGGATGTTGTTTGATTTTATTGTAGACACTTCAGTCGTTTTTATCTTGATAGGATGCAGTTTCATTTTAGTCTTTCCATTTGGGCGTGTTGCTCGTAGTTAGGTAGGATTTTATTTCATGCCAGAATTTCCTAGTTATGAGTTGTTATTTACATTTAATGATTATTTTTTGTGACCGATGGTTTATTCAGTTCACATTACTTATTTATGCATATCAGTTTTTCTATTAGTTTATTGCATGTATCGATTTATTCTATTTATATATTTTATTACTTGTTGTGATAGTGATGCTAAGAATGAAATCATATTGGATTCCTACTTTATTTTAATAAAGGATTGATCTAGTATTAGAATAGGTAGGGTGTCACATGAATTCAACTTTCACTCACTAATTTTAGTCCAAATGTTTTAATTTGAATAAAGTTCAAGGATTAAAAATATAATTGGACATTGTTCTAACATATAGTGGTAATAAACCTATTTAACCCACAATTTCCATCAATGTTTTAAAATTTTCATGCGATTAACTCCTCGCATCAGCTTTATCTGAAAAACGAACGAATGAAATTAATTCAATATTTTAGAATTTATGGTAATTCTTTTAAATTAAGTGTAATGTATCTTTGGTCCCCCCAACGGGAAAGTTCTATATGTACATGTTTAATTTTAAATAATTGACTTACAAGAATTTGTGAACAACAATGCTGATTGATGACGCTCATGTAAGGATCATGTTCTTGAAATTATCTTCATCATTGATTGAACAATGATTTTTTGGATTATATATGGTGAGGAAACCCAGATCCATTTCCTAATCCGAGGTGAGAAATATCGGTAGCTAAGGGTTGGTGTTGGTTATTGAGAAGGGCTTTACTCCTTTCTTGAAAAAGAGGTGGAAGGATAAGGCTAAGTCTCAACTGAAATAGTTTAGGGTTAAGAATGCTCACATTCCTTGATAGTAGTCAAAAATCTGAAAGCCATGTGTTTTCAATGCAAGTAGTTTGAACTTTTATAGCAACGTGTTTCATTGTCCTAGCTCTATAAGGAAAAATACATTGTAATGGATTTTCTCCTGAAAAGTAATTTCATTATACATGGTCCAATCTACAAAAACTTAGTGTGTAGGCTTGGAACCAAAAATCAGGATGGCAAATCTTTGTAAAGGTTCTGGGTAACTAGGATAGTACTTATAAGAGAGATATTCCTAATGATGGGAAATTAGAATAAGACGAAATTATAAGTACTAGGAAATCTTTTTTAGATTTTGTTAAAGTCATAAGGATAATGTAGGTATATTATTTTAACTTATCTATTTTAGAAAAAAGGTTTCAGTTTCTAAATTGTTGTTGAACTTATATTCAATTATTTTAATTATTTTTTATATCAAAATTGGGATATCTTTTATCTGTTCCGCCAAATCGGAAAATAATTTATACATAATAAGGTCTGTCTCACCAATATTACTTAATAATGAAATGAATAATGTTAATGTATAATTATTAAAGAGAAAGTCTTCTTCTTAATTAAAGAGAATGTCTTCTTCTTAATTTATACACTATGGTTATTTTAATCTAAAAGGAATTCAAAGAATAGTTTATAATGGAAAATCGAGTTCAATGGAAATGATTGCCCTTCTAGTCTGTGAATCTATTTTAGAAGATAATATAACCTAGGGAACCTCCATGACCAAAAGTTAAAGAGATAAAGATTTGTGGAAATGGTTCATTTCTATTTATGTGGTCTTATGACTATCTACTCAAGCAGTGGTTTTGAGTGCTTCATCAATTTCATTGATCATTACTCAAGTTATGGATGTGTTTACCTTAAGCGCCACAAGCTTGAAGCCTTTCATTTGTTAAAAGTTTATAAGACTAATGTAGATCATAGGTGGGGTAAACTAATACAAACTCTATGATTTGATCGTGGGGGTGTATACCCCTTGGGAGAGTTTAAGGATCATTTATCGGAGGCTTGAGTTATATCCCGTTTTTCTGTACCGGGTACTCCACTTCAGAATGGTGTAGACTTTTAGATATGATAAGATCCATGGTTAACTATTCATGACTATAACATTCATATTGGGATTTTACATAAGAGACAACGATATATATTCTTAATTTATTTTATTCTTAATCGATCTTTTTAACTCCCATTGAACTAAGGAGTGGGTGTAAGATCATTCCAGGTTATGATTGGATCCGGATGTGCCCGTCACTCGTATTGTGGATGGAGAAAATTAAGTTAAAATCAAGGATAAAAGTATGTCTATTTTTTGGTTATCCCAAAAGGTCATATATAGGTGGTTTATATCATACTCCTAAGAACAAGAACGACATTGACTATATAAATGCCGAATTCTTGAAAGAGGATTGTGTAGTAAACAATAAACCAAGGAATAAGATAGTCTTATAAGATAAAATGGAACATCATATTATCAGTGTTGCTAGAATAACCATATAAGATTAAATACAATCTGATATTAATAATACACTACCAAGAGATATTGGGAGTATTACTAAAGATTAGGATACACTTGTCACTTATACTGGATAACAAGTGGTGCCATGTTACATTGAGAATAAAATTAGAGTGAAGTATTACTTTTTGAGTGAAATTATTCGAGCTTAAATAAATAAAGAAAATAAATTAGGAGGTTATAATATGGTATTTGTAAGTATTTATTTTGAATTCAGTTTAATTATTTAGTATTGGGTTCCTAGTATAGTTCATTGCCCAAATAGTAGGTCCAAAACTCCGTTGAAGCCCACTTTAGCCTATCCATAACTTATACCTATTTATATTGGTGTAAACTAGGGTATCTTTATGAAGGGGTGAAAAGAGACAAATTGATTTGTTTTCGTATTTCACTAAGTTTTCTAAGAGTCTCCACACACAAGGATTACTTTGGGTGGACCATATACTAGGAAATCTAAGGCTTTTAGTGGATTCTAGTTAGGTTTTTTAATACCATGCGAGGGAAGAAAGATCATCATCTTCATCAACATATTTCTTCTCATTCGGATCACCAATAAGATCCACAATGGTATCCTAATTATAAACTTTAGATTTATGATTTAAACCTAGTTCTTATTTTTACTTTCCAATGCATGATCAATCGACATTCTTAGGGATGAAATTTTTTGTCATTTATGTCAATCCCATTTACCAATAATTGGTATCAGACCCCCAGTTATTGATTGATAATGTTTTGGAACGGTACAGGTTTTCTAACTTGAAAACCTACTTTTTCATTTTATAGGAATATAAATATTTTTGTATGGTGTCGTACTAATATGGTTTTGCAGATATTATACTAATATGTTTTTATAGATATTATAATGTACATCCCTTACGCTTGCTATTCCTCTACGTTATTTATCTTGTATTGCATTGACTATGAGCAGTGGGAGGGACATGTCATTTAGAACATAGCCTATCTAAGGCTGAAGGCTTCGTAAGTATAGTGAAGGAACTTTTCCTCTACTATTATGGATTCATTTTCTAGGTTTATCATTCTATTTTTTCTATGGAATAGGTCATGATAGGTTGATAGGTGTAGTCTCGGCTCCTTAGTTGTTATGTAACTTATATCTCATCCCGTTCTACTATTGGAATTCCACAATCGGGTCTCTTCCTTGTATCCTATTTCAAGATGAAGAGATCCTTCAATATCTCTTAATCTTATCCACGTTGCCCCAACATTCCTTAGAACAGGGATTAATTCATCTAGGGTTTTTTGGGTGCCCCGAATACTGGAGTATGAGGGTTTATTATTCCTTATTCCCACCATTGTTTAAGTGATATCTAATATTTTTTATTTAAATGTCTCCATATTTTTATCACCAACTTAAATGCTCTAACGATCTAAACCATATCTACTGGAAGTCTAGTTATGGTGTGCATTCCACATGCGAGTAGAAGCTCTGATTCCATTTTCAACAATAGATTTGTGGATGAAACAAGAAAACATACATGGAAAGTGGGTGAACAACTAACTTATGAACTTGAACTAGAAAGTTTCCCTAAAAGCTCCACGCGATTAATAATTATTTCACCCTCCAAATTCGATAAAATGAATATAAATGGAGTTCATCTAACGATAACTTTGGTATCAAATGAGGTAAATTATGATGGTGAATAATAATTTCATCCAAAAAATACCCACACTAAGATAAGTATCGTAAATGTTCATGCCAGGGTGGTCATGATTTGAAATCGTGACCATATATTTCTAACTGTGACCCTATTTATGACACCATCAAGGGGTGATCTATGCGACATATTGGTCAGGGTTCATGACCGTGACCATTGTGGTCACGGTCATGAGCTGTGACTCCACCTTGACCCTTTTAGTGGGAAAATGTCACCATATTGGTCACATTATTGGTCATTTTCCAAACTTGTAACCATTTGGTAAAGACCATGACTAGTGTGTGAAGTATGGTCATGACCCATAAATGTGACCCTCAACCATGAAAAGCATGAAAATAAAATTGGGAACTTTAATAGGGTCATGATTTCGTACGATGATGAGGTATCAGGGAATTCTTAGGGTCGTGGTTACGGATTTTGACCATAATTAGAAACCGCAACCAGTTAATTTAATTAAAACTGATCACATACCAGATCACGATCCTGATCTATGATCCCATTTTAGGTATAAATAAACTCGTTGGGGTTTATCTTTGATCTCTCTCTCTCTCTCTCTCTCTCTCTCTCTTTAAAGTTCATCGGTTTCACCACCAGATACAACCTACATTACCAACGGCTTCCACTACTATTGCCACCACTGACTTGTATATGTATGTTTATGTGTATGGTTATGTATATATATGTATATGTATGTATGTATACATATGTTTGTGCATGTATATATATATATATATGCCTGTATATATATGCCTGTATATGTATTTTTATATACCAATATATATATATATATATATATATATATATATATATATATATATATATATATATATATATATATATATATATATATATATATATATATATATATATATACTAGTTATGGCATGGTTTAGAAAAGATATTAAGGTTTCAATTGAATATGCAACATAAATTTGGAGTTTGAATTTAATGATCATATAGATGATATAATAAAATAATGTTGAAATTATTGTCCTAAATATATTATTACACTACCAGAAATGATAGAATGCATGAGGAACATTCACTATGAGTGCAACCTCCCTGACCTTGAATAATATGCCAAATCGAAGGTATATGGAATGATAAAGGGGGAGGACAAGAGATGTGAGATCCAAGATTTCAAGGACCAAATCACTTTGCACCACACTTTTGGATGAGCTCACTTCAGTGAGGATTCACATATCGACCTAGGCAGAAGATATAAGGAATGAAAAAGAGGATGTGTTGGGTATCTAAAAGGACATGAGATCTATTAAAATACCTTGGGATAGATGATGAATGAAATCAAGAGATTATGCCAAAAATCCTTTGTCAATAACAAAGAGGATATATATTCATGTCTCAATGTTTTCTAGCTCATATGCTTTAAGTTTTACCCTCCCAAATGCCTCATTTAACATTTCCCTCTCATTCACATACACGTACTGTACCCTCTTTTCAATCATCATTATCTTCCGAAGATGGTGACTATGTTGAGGAGTATTATATTAGGAACTTGAACAATACCAGGGTCATTGGGCAGTGAGTGCTCATTTCCACAACTCTGGGAACACTCGTGCATGATCACTCTTTACAAAAAAGGATACTAATACACTAGTGTATGAAATCTACTACAATTGTGAACATAAGGGTGTATTTGTTGACCAAATGGGTGAGGAGTTCACATTTATCTAGTATAAGGAGGAATACATTTCTCGCCTAATTTCTTTTCTAGTGAAGATTGTGTAATGAACAATGTTTTACTTTCATATTCTTGGACAATTTTGCAATTATTTTAATTCAATGGGACATGTAATGACATTATAATTTATTTTTTCAAGGTTTATTTACATCATATTTTATTTGGTTTAATTTTATACTAATTGAATGCTTCGATTGAATAAATTTTCTTGAATTATCAACTAATTGTTCTTGTATGCAATATGAACTTTGTTTTAACCAATCTATATAGGGGAATTAAATTTTCAATAACTATTTAATGGATTTCCCATAATATAAATAGTGTGGGGGGGGGGATATTAATAGAGTCTCCAAGAAGCATGTAAAGGGGGTTTAAAAATTTGTTATGTATGCATGTAAAGGGGGTTTATAACTCTTAACAGTGATGATATCTTGTAACCCATTGTATCAAAGATAATTTTAAGTATTTGGAAGGCTTTGAGTTGAAGTTGTTAAGGTGGGTTAGGTCTCCAAACTATAGAATATGGACATTCCATGGGGAAAATAATGTACCATATATTCCGGAAGAGTTACCGAAACTTGACCGTGTGGTCGTGGTGAGCGATTCGCCTACATATGGTACTTTGAATGACTTAATTGATGATGCTTATGGAGTCCACCACTATGAAACAACCAGCCTATGGTTATGTATAATGTTCATTATGAACAAGTTAATAAAAAAATTGATGATTAAATACCAAAAGATCGGGAATACATACAATCAAAAGTCAATGATCGTAGACCTTCATATAAAAATTACGACGAACATCACTCGGTATTGTATGAAATGATCGGTTTTTACAATTTGAAGAATCATTATGTGTTATCAAGCAAAAGCGTAAGTGGAATTATTCAATGGGCTAAAGTGATTCTCCTAAATTAGAATACGTTACCATATAAATATCTAAACCTGAAGAATGTCTTGAAGAGTTTGCATTTAAAGTATGTGTAAGGATAAATTTATGATAGAGTCAATTTATATGTATTTTGGATTTATTTTGTATTTGGACAAAACCTTTTATTCATATATCAGGACTTTAGTGCTGACCTGTCAACCCTAGGGTGTGCTCGATTGAAAATGTAGTTGTTCAGATAACTGATAAGTTGAATCATCGTTCATTATTTCATGCACCGTATTTCATCTTAAATACATAATATTAATCAAAAAAAGGTATGAATGCATAATGAATTAGGATATGGAAATTTTATGGTTGAGATTTCTTTAATAAATAATTTTATTGATTTTTTTATAAAAAAATAAAAGAATTTTTTAAAGGTCGATCTAATTAACTTCCATAAGGTTGTTCGAATGAACACTTTAAGCTCATTTGATGTTGTTGTTATAAAAAATTTCAAACGGACTATTTTAAAGGTTGCCATGGCATTTCGTTTGAAATATAGTTTGATTCCTGTTCTAACGAGATATATATCTTCCTTTGACGATTCTTGACTTCATCCGAATGAGACTAAAAATGTTTTTCTAAATTTTTTTGTAAAAATATTTGGTCCTTATCCTCCTAACTAATTTCAACTATCAAAAGGACTTCGTGGAGCATTTAAAAAAAATCCTTTTGAGCTTCATATTCATGGAAGAAATTTGAAACAATCCTTTGGAACTTCATATTATAAATTCTTTAATGATTCTTTTAAAAAAACTAGTTTCACCTAACTTATTTCATGATCCATTTTATATTACCTATGTTCAAGTGAGATATTACTTTTGAAGAAAGATGATTTACTCTTCATCTTATTGAGAATTTATTTTGTTTTGTGGATTTCGTGCTCGATTTATTTACATAAGGTGGAGTCCACGTGTGACAGTTTTTGAGCCTGTATCGGTGGATACCAAGGCATTTGTGGACTCATTTGTTGTGGAAATGCATAGATGGAATCCTATGTGTTGTTGTGGGGAAGGGGGGTAAGGGTATAATACACGTTAAGTCTTAAGAGGGAGTTGAGTCATTGTGTACGTCATCTAGCTAACTTGTTTAATTATCCATCATAGCGAATTGCGTTTGTTGCATCGTTTGAGATTTTTCGCATTTTTGTTTTCCTCGAGTATTTTGTGGTTCAATTTACATATTTTATCTTGCACTCACCTAGATGCATGATTCTAGGATAAGATAAAAAATAGTTAATCCTTTTATCACAGCAATTTATAAAGTCATTACAAGTTTTCTTTTCATAAATTTTTGTCTACATTAAGATTTAAAATTGATTTTTTTTTCAATAGTGGTTTTTGTGTGTTTTTATAACCATCATCCATATATTAGAACATTGAAGCGGTATCAGAGCGGGTGTCTGTAATTTTTTTATGCATGAATTCATGTGGCTTTTATATGGAGGGTCAATCATTTTCTTGACCACCTTCTTTTGATGGGTCTAAGCATACTAGAGAGCGAATATAAAATCCACACTTAAGTCTATATACGAGCGGTTATGGAAAGCATTTATTATAGTGTGGACCCCACACACGACTTCAGTAGGTGAAGTTCGTGTACCTAAACCTGTATAAACTTGGAGTAAGGACGATAATGAGTTGTGTAATTATAACCCATGTGGGTTGAATGCTTTGTTTTATGACATCACACTAGAGGATTTCAGACATATCAGGGCATATGAAACTTTTAAAGATTTTTGGTAGATGCTGCAACTCACTCATGAGGGAACTAACGCTATTAAAGCTTCAAAACATCCAAACCTCACCACTCATAGTAAAACCATCAGGATAGAGGATAGTGATTCTTATGATGAGTTCTATTCTAGGCTATCTAATATTTTGATATCATCATTTAACTTTGGTGAGAGAATATACAAAATCCGTTTTGTTAAGAAAATATTACGGTCCTTAACTAAAACATTTAATCCTAAAGTGACTTTCTTAAACTCTTTAAGTACTTTGGACTCTATCCGACTTGAAGATCATGTTGGTGATCTTAAAACTTATGATTTCGATATGTTACCTCCAAAAAGATTAAGAAAGATAAGGGCACTACTTCAGAATCCCAAAAGGAGGAAACACTTGGCTCGAATGATGAGTCTGATATGGATTTCGATGATATGTCCATGCTTTGGAAGAAGTTTAGAAAAAATTTCAAATTTGAAAAAAAATCAAAATATCCGAAGAAGTTTAAAAAAAAATACATTCAGGAAGGATGAAAAATATTCCCTAAAAATTGTGTGAAGATAATTTTAAGAGGGATGAGTCCAATAAATTTTTTGGGTGTGAAGGTTATGGTCATGGGTAATCTAAGTTCCCCACTAACTTAGGGAAGGAGGGAAATAAACCAAATACATACAATACCACACTTAGCGATAGTGAACTAGAAAAAGGAATTGGATTCCCATATTGAGAACAATTACACTTCATTCATGGATAGCCATTGAAGCGTTGATGAAAAGTCTTTCGATGAAGATAATTTTGAACATGACACTTTTGAGTCAATTTTGGTTGAATCCCAAGTGAGTGATAGTGAGGAAGAAGAAGAAATATAAGAGGATGGGTGTGAACCTTAAGTTGGCTTTCGACATTTGTATGTAGATATAGTGAAGTTAAAAAGTTAACGATGAGAGTAAATTTATTGATGATCTTAGGGAATGTGATAAGAGTCCTAGGGAGAACTTCGGGTATGTTGAGGGGGATGATATAGGATCCATGGATTAATGGAAATTTTGAAAAAGGATTCCCTCATTTTTTATGAGTCTTGTTATTTACCTGAGTTTAGGATTATTGAGTTAGAGGAAAAATTTAGAGATTTGAGTCATGTAAAATAAGATTTGCAATATAAGTTGAAGAAGTTAGATAATATCCTAGGGACCGTTAAAATAAAATCTTACAACTATGGGATGGCCTTCGAACATAATGATGCATCCACTACTAAAGAAAAAACTGAAGTTTTGAGAGAGTCAACATTAGCCAAGGGCATTATAAAAGGTCAACCCTTAGATCCTAATCCTCCTCACATCTCACCTTAGGAATGTTTTATTTGATCATAGAAAACATCTTAGGATGTCTAAGTCTAGAGTCATCGAGTTTCCCAAAACCCAAGAGCATCACGTTACACCTATTTGGCCAAGAAAATAGATTTGGAGGCTTTAAATTTAGACGGGTTGATTATCTCATGCTATCAAATTATTCTTTCCATGCTATATCAAATGAGTGGTTTTGGTTATATGTTTGTCATACACTAGTTTTGTGAACATATTATATGTTAATGCTAGTGTTGTGATGTGTTTATTTTTTATATTTTGATTTTCTATTTTTGGGTCCTATTGAGAAAAATACAAAATGATTTTTGTTTATCTCTTGATTTTTGTTTTCAAGTGGAGTCATTTTTAAAGAAATGTCTAAAAACTCAAAAATATATTTTTTATGTGTAGTTTAGTTTTACATATTTTTTGTGTGAGATCATTGAGTTTGAATCGACTTCATTCCATTCATCATGTGGCTAGGGCATTTTATTATGATTTTTAATGTTTAGACTGTTCATAATCATGATTGGATGGTGTTGTCTTAATTTGATTTTTTTTAATGGATTGACTTTGAATATGACTTTGCTCACATATAGATGAGACCTTTTAGATTTTTAATTCATATATTCCATGGGCTAAGTGAGGTGTTCTCTCGCAAATGTTGTCATTATACATATCTTTTATACTATGGGGGATTTGTGCATGTAAAAACCATTGCCCATTAGTTTTTTTCTTATTGAAAATATGAGCATGCGTGGAAAAGGGCCATGAAGGGAGAAATCATCCTTGAATGAAAAAATACCATTAGAAAGAGCTTAAAAAATTAAGTGGTAGAGAAAAAAAAATATTGCCTAGGACATTTTTTGAATAAATTCTTCAACAGTATGATATCTTAAAAAAATGGGAGGGAAAATTATATATCTATGTTTTGAGGGTATTATAAGTTGAAGATCAATGAGTTTGGATGATGGGTTGTAGTTAATTCATATTTGATGTCGTTGATTTGAGAGTCATCAATATTATTAGGCTAGAGTGCATTGCTCTTGTTTGTCTATTATGAGTTCACTTCATTGTCACTACGAGGTTAATCTTTTTTTGATAGATTTAATGAGTCAAATATAACTCCATTGATGTTTTTGAGTGATTGGGTCATTTGTCATTTGTTGGTAGTTCACGCCCCTTCACTCGGTACCACCTTTGTTTGGATGCGTAAATACTATGCTAGAGTTGAAATATTATGTGTTTTGTGTCATTTAATATATATATATATATATATATATATATATATATATATATATATATATATATATATATATATATATATATATATATATATATATATATATATATATATATATGACTTTGTGTCATTGATATCATTTTGTTTTGAGTCTTTGCATTTGATTTTAATCCATGTATGCCATATGTTTTGTTTTTGTTGCAAGTGGTTTCAAATTAGTATGACATATGATCATATTAGTATCTCTTATTGCTTGTTTGCATTGGTATATCTAGCTTCATTTTGTATTTAAGTTGGTATCATTTTTGCATCAAAATTGGTATTAATAGATCATTATTTGTATTATTTTACCTGTGTTGCCAATTTTTTTTATTGTTGCATGTTTACCTACACATCATTGCATAATATACTTGTTTTACTTTATGCCTACACATGTTTCTTTTAGGTGGAGTTTTGGTTATATTGGATAGAGATGATTTTATTATGCATCTTTATCTTTGTTTATATCTGAACAAGAAAGGGAGAAATGGTATCTCAATCTTTAAAGACCGAGGGATATTTTTTCCTTAGGGATAAATGTCCTAACTAAAGAAGAGATTAGTAGACAAAGGGGGGATGTTTTATTCTTATATATATATATTCTCTTTGTATTTGATGGTGTGTTTAAGTGTGCAGGTTTGCAAACGACGCGACTAACCTATACAAAAGAGGAAAGACACTCAATGCTTCGGTTTGTCAATCGCCTATACTTTTCCTTTCGGTATTTTGGATTAAGCATTTTAAAGATCTTGACAATCCATGCATTTTTATTTCAGAATAGACAAAGAGGGATATTTGTAAGGATATTTTTATGGTATAGTCAATTTATACGTAGTTTGGCTTTTTCCATATTTGGATAAAAACTTTGAGTCATAGTTTGGAACTTAAGTGTTTTGCCTTTCAAGCCTATGACGTGTTTGATTGAATACGTAACAATAAAGATAAAAGACAATTTTCATCATTGTGTCGTGATTCTTAAATCGTATTTCAGCTTTAACACATTCTGTTAATCTCACAAAAAAATATGAATGCATAATGAATTGAGATATAGAATATTTATGGTTGAATTTTTTTTAATGGACTATTTTGAAAAATGTTTTTAACAATTCCTTTAGGCTTGTTCTAACGAACATCTATAAGGTCATTTAAATGAACACATTAAGGTCATTTGAACAACCATTCTAATGAACTTTGAAAGAATCATTTTAAAGGACGCTCCGAATTTTCGTCGGATATATCGTTCGATGCCCACTCTAACGAGATTTATATTCATGCTCGAACGAGTCTTAACTTCATTTTAATGAGAAGATGAATTTTTCAAGAAAATTGAGTCTTGTACAAATTTTTGGCCCTTATTTTTCTAAACTGATTTTTACTATAAAAATGGACTTCATGGTAGTAGTTTAAATTATCCTTTTCAGAGCCTCATATCATAACATCTTGAAGGATTCTTTTAAAAAAAATTAGTTTCAACAAACTTATTTCAAAATGCATATGCCATTCCTTATGTTCAAATGAGAATGTTTTTTCACACCAACATGGTTTGCTCTACATCTTGTTGAGTATTTGTTTCATGTAATGGATTATGTGCCCGGGTTGTTTACATATGGTGGAATTTTTATATGATGGTTATTAATCTTGTATTCGTGGATACTGAGGCGTATGTAGACTCACGCGTCATGGCACTGTGTAGGTGGAATCCTATATGTCATTGTGGAGGAGAGGTCGAAGGATAAAATACACATAATTTCTTCCGAGGGAGTCTAGTTGTTGTGTAAATCATCTAACTTTTGTAATTCCTCATCATAGTGAATTAGATGCGCCATCCGAGATTTTCCCAATTAGATTTTCCTCGTACAATGGGCATTGTGATTGGTTTTACTGATTGGATCCTGCACTCACCTTGATCCTTGTTTTATGCTGTGATAAAGTTAGTTAATTAGTTTATCACAACAATTTATTTAATTGGTACAAAGTTTTATTTTGGTTAATTTTCTTTAAGTTAACACTTATAATTTTTAAATAGTGGGTTGTGTGTGCACCATCCTCCTTATATTATCACTTTTAAGAATGCAAATACTTTTAAGTGTCCTGAATGTAATTGGCCAAGATCTACGCTTTATTAGACTTGAAATGACAAATCCACTAAAATTGTCAAGTCCTCTACAGTTATACATAAGGTATTGAAGTATTTTTCCCTTAAGCCACGATTAAAAATACTTTTCAAAGTAATGTGGATAAAAAAGGGAATAACATGTCAGGCTTGCACCTAGATGGGTGGGAATCTCATGCATTGTACCATTGATTCAATCGTATGTCAACTTTCAAATCGCTCAATGTTTGTCTTGGATTTTCAAATATTGGGTTTAAGCCTTTTGGTAATTTAAACACTAGGGTGTATTAATCTTGTTGAGTGCATCAATAGTGGTTCTAATCAATGGAGCATGGAACCCATGGGCTGAAACTCGTGCTATTAGGTGGGCCTATAGGCATGGAAAAATTGTAACTGTACACAAACTTCTTTTGGCCAAGATTATAAGCCTAGCTAATAGCGTGCATTTAAATCGACGGCTTACACACAACATCAATTGGAACCAATATTGATGCCCCAACAAGATTATTCCCCTTTCGACAACACTTAGTTAATGCTAGAAATATTTTGGATTCACTGTTTAGATAAATGTATACATTAACCAAATTACTAATTGGACATTAAATTCTGATTTTGTGTTGTGTTAGAACTACGTAGCCTTAACAAGGTTATTCCATAGTCTCTTTATGAAGTGAGGAATCATGAATGATTTGGAACGATTAAACCTCCAAGAACAACTTTAAGGGTACTAAGATAAAACCTAAAACTATATTAGTGAGTACCCTTTTTCAATACTAATTTTATCAACAAAACAATTATATTACCATTGGTGGAATCATTCGGGTGAAATGCACACTATTAGTCAGGCTTTTGTGTCATATTAGAACAAAGTGGACTTTGATGCCCTTTTTGACTATGTAGGCGTCTCGAGATAATTTTGTTATTCAAGTCATTTCTTACAAATTTCCTTTAGTTTATATTCATTTATTATCATCTCATTCATGCAGTTAACTTCTTCTACTCATATATTAGTTCTCTACACTTATTACTTTGTCGCTCACATTTTGTAATATTATTTATGTTTCACTAGTCCCATTATTGATATTTTGTATATTTTAGTGTTCTTATTCCATTTGTAGTTTCTTTTTTTTACTTCTATCACTAGCCATACTCTTTTTATTATCATATATACATTTACATATATTTTTCATAAATCAAAATCCCCAAAAGGGTGCTTACACAATAATTCCTAATTTAGTGTATTCTCATAATTTTATATGCTTTCACCACATTTCATACCATTTTTCATAAATCAAAAGAAACATCTAATATTCGGATTATGGGATAGACCCTTACTTTGTTCATCTTACGAACTACGCGTGATTTTATTCCATTTGTTGCTATGTAGGAATCCCAAAGTCATTTTGGGATCAAGTCCTTTTTACCATATAGAAAATTGTGAAGTATTTGTAGCTCTAGTCGGGTGGATGTGGATTCCAATTACAATGATATTACATACACTTTGGGAAAGGAACACTTTGAGGTTTTCAATATTATTAGATTTGGATTCATGTAATTAATTTGGTGGCTTGAAAATATTTACCTTTTGTATTGATGTATTAGTTAGTTCTATAATGGAATTATATACAGGTTTGAAAACATGTATAAGAGTTTTTTTTAAGCAAACAAATTAAAATTATTTTTTTTAAATAAATTTAATATTGGTCATAGTCCAAATTCAGGACCATATCCATGAGAAACTTTTCATGGGTTAAAATGGGGTCATGGTCTAGAACCATGACAATAGGAGTTGTGGACTGATTGGGAGCCACGGTTTATGGCTCTACCCATTCAATCAAAGTTTACGACAAGCATTCACGATCAAGAACTATGACCAGAGGACCTCATGTAAAGGAGCCACATTTAATGGCCGTGACTAGTAAATTGTGGTCATGGTTAGGGTCACGGTCATCAACTCTGACAAGTGGTAGGAGGCAAAGGTTTAATTATAAAGCCATTAATAAGATATCTATAGAGACACTTAATCATTAATAGAGTATTTCATTTAATAAAGAAAATAAAAAAAACAAGGAATTCAAAAGATATGTTTAAATACTGAATTTATTTTGAAACTAATCGCCCAAGAAATATTTTGTGGAGCTTCAAATTCAACATATAAATAAATATTTTGATAAATTTTATAAATCTTACCTTGTGAATAATCAACATATTATGTTTTGGTTTATGATATGTTTTGTTGGAGCTTCATGTCCACATATTTTATATCCCAATGAAAAATAATATTTTGTGAACTTATGGTCACAATAATGAATATGGGTCTTCATATAAAAAATAATGATAATTGGGGGACTCTTTATCTATACCCTTTCATTTTGACAATCGAAATTATAGGTTTGATTGTGATATAATTATTGTTGACACTTTAGGTCCAGATAATTTAAGTACTCCATGTAATAAAATTTGAACGAAGAAAATTCAATTTCCATATTTTAATATTACTCGGGAACTTTAGGTCCCAATTGTAAACAATAAGGACAACTTCATATCACAGCCTTAAATATTTTGGGACTTTAAATGTTTCTTCCAATAAATCCAAACTTCATGTTTGATAAGGGGTAAAATTATTTGGAACTTTAGATCCAAACTATAAATAATAATTGTGGAACATTTAATATCCTTTTCCTTATTACAAAAATAATCAAAACTTCATGTTTGATTATAAAATTATTGGAGCTTCAGGTTTAAATTATAAATAATTTTTATTGGAATTTTAGTATTCTTTTCGTTATCATAGAAATAATCAAAACTCAGGTTTGATTTTAGGTCAAATTTCCATATCATGTCCAAAAATTTGAACAATAATTAAGAACTTCAGGTCCAAATTTTAAAAGATTTTACAATTCTCATCCCAAATTAAAATTACTATATAAAAACTTCCGGTGTCAAATTTAAAAGAACTATTTGGGAACTTTAGGCACCTAAATATAAATAGTCATTGAAAACTTCAAGTCCCAAAAAATATTAATTGAGTGGTAGAATATATTAGTAGAAAGTTACATAATATATCTTTGTGATAGGGATCAGCCATACCTTATATATCCAAAAAGAAATTTCGATCGAACCAATTTTCAAAGCATAGTAGGGGATGATACTAAAGATATAATGCAGAAGACTAAAAATTAGGATTATGGACCCCATATAAATAATGATATGATCAAAAGGAATGTTGTTCAATAGGTGTACTATTGAACAATTATAGTCCAAGACTACATTAACTATATCATAATATGGCTCAAATGCCAACAATTTTGCCAATATCTAACTTTTACCCTCTTACGAGTTATACAACATGAATATTCTTGGGCCCTTATCAACATTGAAAATTGACATCAATGGGAAAGTCACTACCAAGGAATCCAATGGCAATGAATTCATTCCCATATACATCGATTATTTCACCAAATAGGTTGTAGCAGAATCATATGCAGGGTTGAATGCCAACAAAGTATCCAAATTCATCCAAAAGAATCATATTTCGAGACGGGTTCCCTCGAGAACTGGTACCAAATAATGGGATACATTTTGAAGATTAAGTCACAAATTTGGTCTAAGAGCATTAAATTCAAAAACACGAGTCTTCACCCTATCAGTGGACTTGGGGCATACTGGGGAGAAAATTTAACAATCATGGCTTGGGAGTTTGCCGATGAAAACTAAATGCCCGTACAGTGTACAAACTCAAGTTTTCACGGTAGGAACTTAGTTTGATCTCTCTATTAATAATAGTAACTGAAGAAAAAGTCGGGGACCTTTTGTTCAGGTTTTTGCTAACAAAATGACTGACAAAGGGATAATACGTAGGGGATAAGGACTCAAGTATGCATGAAGTTTTCTGATGCAGTTATCTTAACTATTTTTAAATTGTAATATTCTATTCTTATATTTCCCCTTGTAAATATCCTTCATTTTCTTATAAATTTTGTGTTTCATGTTTTGTCTCAAAATTTTACAAATGGGGAGATTGTAAGAGTATAGTATACTCGATGTCCTCCATAGAATATATTGTCTTAATTTCTTGACCAAAGCATGTTTGAGTTATTATCCAAGAGGTCATCGAAAAGCTTTATCAATGAGCCAAGTTCACTCAATGTCGAAACTCAAGTACACCAGTTTGAAAAAGGTACAAGACTTAGCGGCCTAAAATTCACCTCGAATAATACCTCTTATAAATTGGAAAATATTTTAATTAACTTTGGCTTTGTAATTTAATAAAAACACACGCAAATATAAATTTCATATGTAAATATATATTTTTATAAGGAATTTCATCATTTTGCATATTTTAATTACGGGTGTTCATGTGTGAAACAATCATACATAGAGTTCGCCTAAAAACTGATTTTGAATATTTTTGGAGTAAAACTGGACAATAATTTCTAATACTTGTTTGGCCACAATGACACACAATGATGATTTCCCTCACTGTAGTGATTATTCTTTGTTTCTCGCTTGTGTCCTCGTGCAAAATGTCCGGACATTAGTGTGACCTCGATCATTTCAAGTTCATTCCAGTGAGGGGTTACCTCATTGCAATGGGATACGTTTCATAGTTCTTTTAGGCACCACATCCTATAGTACCCTCTAAATACCTCCTTAGGTCCACAACACTCCTTCTCTCACCCTTAGACCCTAAGTCATTCTCTAAACCCTGATCTAGAGGCCACCAGGATCTCCTGAGCCCTGATTGAATTTTGTAAACTCTCCAACTCAATTGAACCGAATTTTACCTTCATAGTCCTTTTAATCCCCTTTTCATTAGTCCATACCGTGCACGAATCAGCCCTACGGTTCACGCATACTCTCCTTTTTACTCTAAACCATGATCAAGAGGTCGTTGGCCGTTCCCGAATGCCATTTGATTCTGGTTAGCTTTAAAACTTTAATGAATATCATTTGACATTTATAGGGATCTAAATCCCATTTTCATCGATCCTTTCCATACACGAATTGGCCTTATGGTTCTCGTGTTCTCACTATTTTACTCTAAATCCTGATCGAGAAATAGTCGGGTGCTCTCGAGCCCAATTTGACTTTGGTCAACTCTCTGACCTGAGAGAAGCTCATAGAACAATTATAGGACTCTGAATACCCTATCCAATAGTTCATAACATGCATGAATCGGCCTCACAATTCACATGTAGTTGCCTTTTTTACTCAGAGATTCCCTGTCTATAGGCCATTGGGCTCTTTCGAGCCCCATTTGGCTTTAGTAAGTTCTTGAACCCAGGCGCATCCCCATAAATTCTCATAGATATCTGAATGCCCTTTTCAATAGTCCCGGTTGTGCGCGATTTGGACTTACGATTTGTGTTTTATGCCCCTTTTTCCAAAAATGTCTTTTTCGGATAGCCTATACACCCAGACCTCCTGCCTATAAGAAGGGTTGACTTTGCTTCTCCCGTAAGCTAGGGGTATGTTAATAGGAAGGCTAGAGCCTATGTTGATCATCATCCCCCTAAACCCTAAATTTTTTGCATCTCTAAAGGAGTCATACAATACAACACTTGCATCATCGCCCTAGTCCCTAGCATTAACTCAATCACAAACTCAATCTTGTGACTAGGATATAATACCAACATCTCCTGAATCACATAAGTAAGTCCCTAAGCACATGGATCGAATATAACGAGATGAATACACCGTCCTAAGTCTCCTCCTCAATATAATACAGATGCGTACTTGATCCTCCCTCCGTATGTGAAATAACCACAAGAAACATATCATTCCCTGGAATAAAAATAGGATAGTCCCGCTGTAACATTCAACCATTGCTCTATATGTCGCTAACCAGTCCATAGCCACGATAATATCATACCCGTACATCTCTAAAACAAGTAGATCCGTTACTAGGCATAACCTCCCAATGTATAATCAGAATGCTATGAGATGAATAATGTGACTTATGAACTTTGAAAAATGAAATGCGAGATATGAGTATGACTTTCCAGTGAAATTTTAACAGGGATTGATCATTCTAATCTTGGGACATTTTTAATTGTTGGAAACCCATATGGACACCACTAGAAATGAGTATAAATTATTGATTTATGAAATTGTAATTTAAAATTTGGAATTGAGTTAATCCACATGTAAATTGGCAATAATAAATGTTATGAGTAAAAGAGGATATTATTCAAGAATGTAAATTATAAATGTTTATCTAGCGGATTACTGTGTTAAACCTATATTATTGGTGATAGGACTGGGATGTTGGTTAGTTCTTTTTGTTGAGGATATTATGTCATGAGTTATTTATTTTATTGTATATGTTAAACTTTTTGGTTATTTGGTGTCATTGAGTGTTGATGGAGTAGTGGTTGTACTGTTGTGGAAAACTTTTGTTTTTGTCTTAATTCTTGAATAAATGATTTGTAGGATTTGTTCGTTATTCTTATTATTAGTCGAACTTAGATTATTGGATAATATTTTTTGTCATAAATGTTTTTTGTTAAATAAGGGTTGTTGCGAATATGGTTTATGTTGATGGATATATGATGTTGACGAGAGGGAATGTGTTTTTTTTTTATTATTAAAATGTTGTTCTTGGGAGTTAGGAGCTTTGGGGTTACTTATGATTGAGATTGGGGTTATGGCACTTAGCATACATACATATATGAGTTTGTTAATGAAGGTGATGGTGTTTAAGGATACTTGTATTATCACAAAGAGTTGACTTGATACATTAATGTAAAATTCACTATCTATAAGCATTGATAGGACGAATGATATTGAGGAGAATGTACATTTGTGGTTAGTGAGGGATTTAAGAGGAATTATATGCTTCGAAGAATAATGAATTTTATAATTTTAGGTCATGTAATGTGTTTATTCGGTAATCAAAGAGTGACCTATGGGTTTCATGTGAGTGACGTGTATTGGCTTAAATACAAAGGTATGGACATGAAATTTTAGATTTTGAGTTTTTTTGCTCAACAGCTACCTAATGTAACACCTCGCTCAATTAAATACCAGGTGATCGGTCCTATACCAATTTAAAACTAAATTTATAGTTGGTTCATTCTTAGCATCACTATCGAAAAATATTTTTTTTTATTAATCACTTAATATCCAACTAAGCAGGTGTTAAAAATACATTTCCAATCTTTTGTTTTATAAAATTCCATTTTAACAACAAAATAAGTTTAACATAATATCCATTCCACAAAAATGAATAATGACTAGATAACGTCATCACTGAATATATGTAACTGGAATAAAACTCTCTAGTTTAAATGTCTCAACACAATAAACTCCAATAAAACCAAATGTATCCAAAATTGTCATAAGTAATTATTTGTCGGATACAAAATATGAATAACTATAAATCCTCTTGGGTGACATGCCCTAAATGAAAGATAAACTACATGTATGAATAAATGAATATGAAAGAATCTAAACAAACTCAAAAACTCCATAGCATCCATAGCACGTCAAAAATATTAATCCTCTATGGTTGGCGTCCCTCCGGCCGGACACTTGATATAGGAGGTATAAGAGAGAAGAGAATATGCAAGAAAACGGATCAGAGCCTGATGGAAAAATAGTTTAGAAAACAACAAGTGAATAAATGCTATATTTAGCAATTACTATATACATGTTAGATTATCGGATTCTCTCTTGAGATTCTCACCTATCATCTAGAGTTCACACCTAACGTAACTCTAAGTCAAACTAGTTATAGTTCCCATGCTAATTAGTTCATATTATTGCCAACTAACCATAGCCCATATCCTTCCCACGTATTTCTCTCCTAATGCAGGTAATACATATATATCCAATTTCTCTTTAACATGGATAAGCCCTTTTTCAATTCAATATAATTAAGTATTTACTAACTTAATTCATTTCAGATTTCATTATCTTTCATGTCTACTTAATTCATCCAGTAAACACTATCACAAGTATATATACACATTCACTCTATTATATATATATAAATACAATACTGCACCCCGAGGCTCAGATGCAGTGCGCACATACTCTGCTATGATGTCTGGGTACATCTCTTCATTGTACAAAGGACTGCTAGTTCGATGTATCCCTCAAACCATATATACAAAAATACACATACTGGAGGTGAACATAGTCCTAAGCCTTTGGGCTACGCACATACTTACGTACCAAAATGACCAGTCACACCCTTATTCATAAAAGTAGTGCTCAATCCCTAAATTTTATGTCCTAAGGTAACAAGTCAAAAATCCCCTATAAGGCTCATCAGAATATGACCGCCCTCTACGCGAAAACCTCCCGTCGATAACAAGTAGGCTAAGTATGTCATACACATAAATCAACAATCAATAGGTATACACATCATCCTTTATAAAATTTGGTACGCACTCCACCAATATCATATTAGGATTTCATCCTAGCCCAAGTACCCGTAGTATTTCTCAAATACAACCCATACTTGTTAATCACGATTATCATTGTATATTTATTATGTAGTTATGACTCAAATAATACCACATAACCGTATATATATATATATATATATATATATATATATATATATATATCACTGATATTAACCCGTACTTGACCATGGCGATTATTCATCTCTTAATCGTATTATTATTATGTAGATATCTCTTACAAAATTTTATTCCTCAATTGCATATAATTTTTCAACATTAATCCAAGTCCCTCACTCCTTGCTAATGTACCAAAATTAATCAAA
This sequence comes from Sambucus nigra, assembly GCA_949130495.1. Classification (NCBI taxonomy): domain Eukaryota; kingdom Viridiplantae; phylum Streptophyta; class Magnoliopsida; order Dipsacales; family Adoxaceae; genus Sambucus; species Sambucus nigra. The sequence goes on from OX422215.1 coordinate 228,027,927, forward strand.
TCTTATCGTGGGCAAATTCACCAATTTCCAAACTTTTCTGAGCTGAAAATAGGACTTCTGAATTCTCGTTAGAATTCCAAGAATTCTCGTTCGAACGATGTGGTTTGAATGACATTTCTTCTGAAGTCTTGTTATTAATCTCATTCGGAGCAGTTCCCCAGGTCGTTCGAACGACTTAGTAGTGGCTCGAAAACAACCCCCAAATTTCTGCGTTGTTTCATGGTTTCTTAAACCCAAAGTCCCATGGATTTTATTCTACCCAAAACCCAAATATTCTAACATGTTCAAGGGTAATTTTCACATAAGAGAAACATCAAATCCATATGTTCATAAAGGTATCATCATCAAACCCATTAAATCCCTAAAATTTCAATTTATCTAAATTGTCCATTTTTATACCTCTTAAAAACCCAGAATTTAAAACAATCATTTCATATCTAAATCATCAAATTTCTATATTCAATGTGAGTAGGATTCATTTACATGCAATACATATCATTATTTTCATATCTTCAATACACACACACACACACACACACACACACATATATATATATATATCCTCTATATGTAAAACCTATCAATTTTCATGTTCGTAGTCTCTACATGTATAAATCTCCAACTACATGAATTTGCCTATCCATTAAACTTAATTAATCAATCATTTTAATCCCATATTCATAAGTTCTTCAATCCAAAAGAAAATCCTATTCTAACATGGATAATATAAACACCAAAATAGAGCAAGAATTACACATGCCTTATGTGTAGGTTTGAACCTTTGGAGAAGAAAAGTGTTTGGCAACTCCTCTCCCTATTTTCGACGACTATCTGGTGGTGGTGCATGGTGTAGATATGGTGGTTGTCCCCTTAACTTTCCCTAGGTGACTCTTCTTTTCCAAGCATTTCATCTCCTCTAAATAACCTTTAACTTTCTATCTAAATCTTTTCACTCTCTCTCAAAAGACCTCACTTTGTGTTTTGATGAAATGAACCTTACGTATAATCTAAACTCACATATATAATAAGTCTCCATGGTTATATAAAAGACAAAAAACATAGTTACTATTCATCCCCCATGCAGAATGACTAAAAATGCCCTTTCGGGGTGTCCTTTCATCTTCCAATTGACCCGAGACCCAAATTAAACCCCCAGATAGACTTCTCTGCCTATTTCAACCCTTACGGACTCAACGGCACACTCGAAATGATCATACGAATGACTTAAAAATAAATCTCATTTTATTTCCCAACTTTCGTCCTGACACGACTCATAAGCCCGTCCCGACTTAATTTACATTATTGTCGTATTTGTAGCTCCTGAAAATAATTATTATATTCAGATATTACTTTTCAATCACTAAGTAATATTCAAACTCATATATTACTTTACTCTCTAGTAATATTCAATCCGGATTAATCCAAATTAATTTTTCACATAATTAATTCCATTTAATCCCATTAATTTGGCCCATTAACTTTTAATTATTCTCAATTTAAAGTCATTAAAATTACGGGGTATTACATACTTCCCCCCTTATAAGGGAATTTCAAAAAATAAGGCATAACTGGTAAAAACAACTCCGGGTATCTGTCTCGCATTTCATCCTCGCGTTCCCAGACTCCTCAAGATTATGGTGCTCCTACTTCACACGCACCAATAGAACTACTTTCAATCTCAACCGTCTCTCGCTATGGTCCAAGATCGCTACTGGAATCTTCTCATAAGACCTATCTCGATGCAAATCAATATCCTCCACTGCTACATGAGTTTGAGCCAACTCATCTCGGAGATATCGCCTCAATAAAGAAATATGGAACACATCATGAATCCTATGCAAGTGCTCCGACAACCCCAGTTTAAAAGAAACCGGTCCAACCCTCTCAATAATAGGAAATGGTCCAACGTATCGTGGCACCAATTTCCCTTTCTTTCCAAATCTCATTATCCCCTTCATTGGAGATAATGACAACAATACTTGGTTCCCCACACTGAACTCCCGAAAGAACCGCTTCGCATCGGCATAAATTTTTCGTCTGTCCTGGGTTTCATGAATATGACTACGAATCATTTCTATCCTAGAAGACGTGTCCTGTATCACCTCTGGCCCAAGTAGCTTGTTGTTCCTTACCTCTAATAAACACGCAGGAGAATAACAAGGTCTACCATATAATGCCTCAAATAGAGCCATACCGATGGTGAACTGGTAGGAGTTAATACACAAACTCCACTGACAGAAGATATTGCTCCCAACCTCCCCCAAAATCCAGGATACACATGCATAGCATATCCTCCAGCATCTGGTTAGTACTATCCGTATGTCCATCAGTCTGCGGGTGATAGGTCGTACTCAATCGCACCTTAGTACCCATGGCCTCGTGAAAACTCTCCCAAAATTGGGATACTAAGATCTTATCCTGATCAGACACAATATTAAGTGGTACCTCATACGACCTTATTATCTTAGCTATAAAAATATGGAAAAAATGCATGAAGTCCATGAAGTCCCGTAGAGTAATCAGTCCAAACTGGAAAAAATTGACTTACTCTAGTCAGCCGATCCACAATCACCCATATGGAATCGTGACCCCTCTGAGAAGTAGGTAACGCTGCGATGAAGTCCATGGAAATGCTCTCCCATTTCCATATCGGGATCTCTAATGGATAAAGAAACCCAGAAGGCTTCTCATGATCAACTTTCACTAACTGACAAATGGCACACTTAGAGACAAACTCACTTTTGTCCCTCTTTATCCTGCTCCATCAATACTGCCATCGCATATCTTGGTACATCTTATCCCCACTGGGATGTACCATAAATCTAGATTCGTTCGACTTTGTCATCACCGCATGCCATGATCCACTCCCTCTAGAATAATCAATCTACTGTTGAAGCGCAAGCCCCCATCTGAACTCACTGAGTAAGATTCTGCTCCCCGGGCTAAACGTTATCAAATTTTCTCTTGACAAAATGAATTTGTTGCCTAAGCCTGAACTACCCTCATCACAATCTTAGGTGTAACAGTCATGACTGATATAAATGATTGGACAACTGCATCCTGATATCCCAATTCCTTCCATTTTTGCATCCAAACCGCGACCAACTCACCTACCGGCCTTCGGCTTAACACGTCTGCTACCACGTTAGCCTTCCTTGGGTGGCAATGTATCTCAAACTAATAATCCTTCATGAACTTAAGACACCTATGGTGACGCATGTTCGACTCCCGCTAAGTGAACAAATACTGAAGTGACTTATGATCCGTGAATTGGTGAAACTTCTCCCCCAATAAAGAATGTCTCCATAGCCGAAGAGTAAACACGACCATTGCTAACTCCAAGTCATGGATGGGATAAATCTTCTCATGAGGCTTAAGATTTCTAAAGGCATAAGTTATAGCCTTCTCTTCCTGTTGTAATACTCCACTAGGACCCTGTAACGATGCGTTAGTATAAAATAAGTACTCTACTCCTGGCCTAGGTCGTGCTAGTACCGGTGTTGAAGTAAATTTATCTTTCAGCTCATGAATGACAACTGACACGCATCATCCCATGTAAATGGTATGCCCTTACGAGTTAGGTTAATCAATGGACCCGCTATCTTTAAGAAACCCCAAATAAAATGTCTGTAATAATCGGCCAATCCCAAGAAATTGCACACCTGTGTCGATGTTATGGGATGTCCCCACTCTCTCACCGGTGATACCTTGTTAGGATCCACTAATAACCCCATTTCATACACAATATGCCCCATAAACTAAACTTACTAAAGCCAAAATCCACACTTGTCAAATTTCGCATACAACTGATGCTCACGTAGTGTCTGTAGAACTCGTCGCAAATGCTCGGCATGCTCCTCCTTAGTTTGAGAATAAATCAGTATGTCATCTATAAAGACAAGGATAAACTGATAAAGGAACTCTCTGAACACCCTGTTCATAAAGTCCATAAATACCATGGTTCATTAGTCAACCCAAATGGCATAATTAGAAACTCATACGATCCATATCTGGTCAAGAAGGCAATCTTTGAAATGTCCTGCTCCCTGATATTCAGTTGATGATAACCAGACCTCAAATCTATATTTTAGAAGTAGGTTAATCCTCTCAGCTAATCAAACAAGTCATCGATACTAGGCAACGGATACTTATTCCGTATCATGACTTTATTAAGCTCCCGATGATCCATGCACAAGCATAAAGAACCATCTCGTTTCTTTACAAATAACACAGGATCACCCCCAGTCGATGTACTCTTATGGATAAACCCCTGACCTAATAACTTCTCTATCTTATCTCTTGGCTCCCTCATCTCTGCTAGATCCATACAGTAAGGTGCATGAGTAATAGGCTAAGTGTTCGGTGCTAAATCAATCATAAACTATATCTCCATACTGGGAGGTAACCCCGGTATCTCCTGGAATACATTCGCAAACTCACAGACTACCAGTTTCTAATTAAGGGTTATCACTAATCCCTTAGAGGTCTCCTCCTCCATATAATATAAATGTGTAGACGACCCTCCCTCGGAATGAGGCATCACCACTATGAACAACTCTTGTTCAGGAATAGTAAAAATAATACACTGTCTATAACAGTCAATCATGGACCTATATGAAATAATTAAATCCATGTCGATAATCACATCATACTCGGACATGTCTAACACAAGTAAATCCTTTGGTAAATTTAGATTCCCAATCTCTATACTCATTCTCCGACATATAAAGAAAATGGGTGTACCACTACCCGACGGTTACTCTATATAAGTAATAGTGTTGTCGATCATGTCTTGTAACCCTGTGGCCTGTGCAAATCTAGTGGATACAAATGAATACGAGGCCCCCGTATCAAATAGAATACGCCCCATAGACCCATAGATAGAAAACATACCCTTAATCGTAGGAGGTGGCTATTGAACTGCTGCCTGATGGACATTATACACATGCCTATACTATCCCTGCTGTGTTGGAGTTGCTAGAATGGATGTAATGCTGGAGCCTGAGTTGGTGCTCGGAGAGTGGCTGGTGGAAACAATGGTCTCTATGATCCTAAAGAGCACCATGTTGATGAGGAAATTTACCCTTATCAAGACAATCTTGTCGTTTGTGGCCATTTTTACCACACATAAAACATCTTCCAGTAAACTTTCCCCCATTCTATCCCTGTTGGCCCTAACCTTGCTAGATATTACCACCTCTACCTTGGCCCTGCTGCCCCTTCTTATTTCATCCATGTCCAAATCAAAATCCTCCAGATCGTAAACATTTAGTATAGTCCCTCGATTGGGAACCCTGCTCACCCTGGCACTGTTGACTCTGACCTGATTGTGTCCTACTAGAACTACCTCCACCAGTCTTTCCGTGCTGGCTTGACTCAATCCCTCGCTTGCCACCCTTAGCATGTAAGCGATTATCCTGGAAGTAAAGCATCGCAGCATTAAGAACATCTACGTAAGTATGTAATGAAAGATTGCCCAATAAATGCTGCAAATCTTCCAGGTCAGGCCATCTGTGAACATATGAATTATCTTTTCTTCAGTAGGTACCTCTCCTAGCGTCAAATTTATCGGCCAAGTGAATTCCTCCTCATATTCTGCCTCTATCCTTACCTCTTGGGTTAACTCGAGTAGTTTCTTCCTCATCTCAGACCCTTTGGAGGAAGGAAAGTATTTGCAGTAAAACCACACCCAGAAGTCCTAGATAATCATCGTATCTCTCTCCCCTGCTGGGATAATAGCCTCCCACCATTGTAAAGATGCCCCTATTAGATTAAATGTAGCTAGTATCTGACGCATAACTTTGGAGCATTCAAACATTTTCAAGTTCCTCTGGAAGTTTTTCTTCCATTGGATAGAAATAACAACATCATAACCCCCCCTGAAACTCTTGTGGATGCGCATTCTGAAAGGCATCCCTAACACGTTCCCAAGAAGTAGGAAATACCTGTCTTGGTGCCGGTGGCACAGTTGATGCTTATGTTAGTGCCTGATGGACAACTACTGGAGCCACATTGACTGCCTGAGCCACAATAGCAGCAACCTCTGCAACATTCGTACCCTGAGCTAGGGCTGGCTAAGGTGCACATCAAGGAGGCATCTAAAATGAGAGAGAACATTTCCATCAGTATTCAATATCACAGAATAGCTAAAGAATGTATATGAATAAATAAGAATGCAACAGTCCTAATAATAGGGTTCTATATCAAAGAACGCTAAGCTGAAAGCATAATAAACTGTTCAGATCCTAAAAGACTCTAGAACCTGATGCTCTGATACAACCAGTAACACCCCGGTCAATTAAATACCGGGTGATCAGTCATATACCCAATTAAAATAGAATTTACAATTGGTTCATTCTTAGCATCACTGTGAAAAATATTTACTTTTTATTAATCACCTAATATCCAACTAAATAGGTCTTAAAAAGACTTTTCTAATTTTTTTTATAAAATTCCATTTTAACAACAAAAGAAGTTTAACATAATATCCATTCCACAACAATGAATAATGATTAGATACCATCACCACTGAATATATGTAACTGGAATAAAACTCTCCAGTTTAAATGTATCAACACAATAAACTCCAATAAAACCAAATGTAACCAAAACTTTCATAAGTAATGAACTATCTGATACAGAATAGGAATAACTATAAATCCTTGTGGGCGACATGCCCTAAATCAAAGATCAACTACAGAGTATGAATAAATGAATATGAAAGTGTCTAAACAAAGTCCAAAACTCCATATCATCAATAGGTCATCCAAAATATTAATCCTCTATGATTGGCGTCCCTGCGGCTGAACACCTAATATAGGAGGTACAAGAGAGAAGAGAATATGCCAGAAAATGGGTCAGAGTCCGATGTAAAAATAGTTTGGAAAATAGCAAGTGAAAAAATTCTATATTCAACAATTATTATATACATATTTGATTATCGGACTCTCTCTTGATATTCTCACCTCTCATCTAGAGTGCACAACTAACGTACCTCTAAGTCAAACTAGTTACAATTTCCATGATAATTAGTTCATATCAGTGCCAACTAACCATATCCCATATCTTTCCCACGTAATTCTTTTGTAATACAGGTAATACATATATATATATCCAATTTATCTTTAACATGGATAATCCCTTTTTCAATTCAATATAATTAAGTATTCACTAACTTAATTCATTTCAGATTTCATTATCTTTCATATCAACTTAGTTCAACCGGTAAACACTATCCCAAGTATATATACATTCTATTATATATATATACAATATTGCACCCCGAGGTTCACTTGCGGTGCGCACATACTCTGCTATCATGGCTGGGAACATCTTGTCACTGTACAAAGGACTGTTGGTTCGGTGTATCCCTCGAACCATAAATATCAAAATACATATATTGGAGGTGAACATACTCCTAAGCTTTTAGGCTATGCACATACCTACGCACCGAAATGATCGGTCACACCCTTATTCATAAAAATGATGCTCAATCCCTAAGTTCTATGTCCCGAGGTTACTAGTCAAAAATCCCCTATAAGGCTCATCAGAATATGATTGTCCTCTACGCGCAAACCTCCCATAGAAAACAAGTAGGCTAGGTATGTCATACACATAAATTAAAAATCAATAAGTATACACATCAACCTATATAAAATTTGATACGCACTCAACCAATATCATATTAGGAATTCATCCTACCCCAAGTACCCGTCGTATTTCTCGAATACCACCCGTACTTGTTAATCACGATTATCATCGTATATTTATTATGTAGCTATCACTCACGTAATACCAAGTAACCATATATATATATATATATATATATATATATTAACCCGTACTTGACCACGACGATTATTCATCTCTTAATCGTATTATTATTATGTAGATATCTCTCACAAAATTTTATTCCTCGATTCCATATAATTTTCCAACATTCACCTAAGTTCCTCACTCCTTGTTAATGCACCAAAATTAATCAAATCTTACTGTAGGCCAAATCACCAATTTCCAAACTTTTTTGAGCTGAAAATAGGACTTCTGAATTCTCATTAGAATTCCCAGAATTCTCATTCAAACGATGTCGTTTAAATGACATTTCTTCTGAAGTATCATTCTTAATCTCGTTCGAACGAGTTCCCCAGGTCGTTCGAACGACTTAGTAGTGTCTGAAAACTAACCCTCAGATTTGTGGGTTGTTTCATAGTTTTTCACACCCAAAGTCCCATGGATTTTATTCTACCCAAAACCCAAATATTCTAACATTTTTCTAAAATGTTCAAGGGTAATTTTCACATAAGAGCAACATCAAATCCATATGTTCATAAATGTATCATCATCAAACCCATTAAATCCTTAAATTTTCCATTTATCTAAATTCTCCATTTTTATACCTCTTAAAAACCCAGAATTTAGAACTATCATTTCATATCTAAATCATCAAATTTCCATATTCAACATGAGTGGGATTCATCTACATGCAATACCTATCATCATTTTCATATCTTCGACACACACACACATACACACACACACACACATATATATATCCTCAACATGTAAAATCTATCCATTTTCATGTTCATAGTCTCTACATGTATAAATCTCAAACTACATGAATTTACCGATCCATTAAACTTGATTATCAATCATTATAATCCCACCTTGATAAGTTCATCAATCCAAAAGAAAATCCTATTCTAACATGGATAATATAAACACCAAAATAGAGTAAGAAATGCACTTGCCTTATGTGTAGGTCTGAACCTTTGGAGAAGACAAGTGTTTGGCACCTCCTCCTCCTATTTCCAATGACTATCCTGTGGTGGTGCAAGGTGTAGAGATGATGGTTGTCCCCTTAATTTCGCCTAGGTGACTCTTCCTTTCCAAGCAACTCTTTCTCTCTTCTAGATAACCTTTCACTTTCTCTCTAAGCCTTTGCACTCTCTCTCAAAAGACCTCACTTTGTATTTTGATGAAATGAACCTTACGTATAATCTAAACTCACATATATAATAAGTCTCCATGGTTAGCTAAAAGAAAAAAAACATAGTTACTATTCATCGCCCATGAAAAATGACTAAAAATGCCCCTTCGGGGTGTCCTTTCATCTTCCAATTGACCCGAGACCCAAATCAAACCCCGAGGTAGACTTTTCTACCTATTTCAACCCTTATGGACTCAACGGCGCACTCGAAATGATCATACGAATGAATTAAAAATAAATATCATTTTATTTCCCAACTTTAGTCCTGACACGACTCTTAAGCGCCCCCGACTTAATTTCCATTATTATTGTATTTATAGCTCCCGAAAATAATTATTATATTCACAAATTACTTTTATATCACTATGTAATATTCAAAATCATATATTACTTTAATCTCTAGTAATATTCAATCCGGAGTATTCCCAATTAATTTGTCACATAATTAATTCGAATCAATCCCATTAATTTGGCCCATTAACTTTTAATTATTCTCAATTTAAAAGTCATTAAAATTATGAGGTATTACACCTAATCTGAAAGGAAGTATATTAGGGGTGTTCGTTATTTGGATTTCATTTATGAGTCGTATCATTCATGGAATGTGGGGAAGGATGAAAGTTAGGAGGTTAGGATGTTTAATTTTCTTAAAAAAATGTTATGTTGGGCATCTCTATAAGTACTAGGTATAGTGTCGGCTCGTTGTGGAATATCGTATGTATGTAAGGACTATTCATGCCCACTACTTTGATGGTTATCTATGTCTTTGCCTTACTATTGTTGCAGGTTTAATGTCGAATGGCTATAGAAATATTATATGTGTAGGACCTTCATTATTTGGAGATAATAACAATTTAATGGATTTAGCTAAGATTACGGTTATGTGGTGGATCATGAGTTTATGAGATTCATATAGTTATATATGTTGGATGTGGTTGTGGATATTTATATAATTATACTTCTGGTATAATGTGTGATGTGCAAGGACGATAGAGAAGCCAATGGATTATAATGCTTATATTAATAAATATAATGAGGGTATAGTACGCTATATTCAAGGACATGAAAGAAACTGATTAATTGTGATAGAATTATTAAGATAATAATGATATCAATAATATAAGAAAATGGTAATTGGGTAATTTGTATTTAAACGTATTAAATTGAGGATGGCCAATTGTAAAATGAATAAATGAAATTTAGGGATTATTAAATTGAAATTTAGGGATTGTTAAACTGAAAAGTGGATGTTAATGATATCTTGAGTTGAACTTTATGTGATTTTTTGTACCAGTTTATAAACGAAATATTTTTTACACCTATCTTTATAAAAAAAGATGTTATTAACGTTGGTTAATGAGTATATAACTCTGGATAATCTGATATCATGCGATTAGTTGTTCAACATTGTTAATAAGTAGACATATGTTTATACTCTTGATATAATGTGAACATTGATAGACCTGGTCATTATTCAAATGGATGATCTTGTTGTATGTCAACATTGATAACGATTCAAAGTTTAGATTTTATAGTTATTTAAAAGACTATATTATGTTATTTTTTCATTTCGTATTTCTAGTTGAGTTATGTTACCCTACTTGAAAAATGTAGATAGTATTTTTATAGTGGGACTTGAGCTATTTTCGTTGACTAACATCTTACGTTAGGATTCGAATTCTGGGAGTGGTTAGATCGTAGAGCGCACGCTGAGACTTTGGATTTTTATTTTATGTAGAGTGGAGTTTTTATTCTGTTATGTGTTTCATATTATACAACTTTTAAACTGAACGTTCGCCTATGACCCCATATTATACTTGGCATATTATTTTGAGGCTTTGTATATTGTTTGATTTTTGAAAATTGATGAGTGATGAACTTTATTGTTGGTTATTATCTCTCGTATCTTATATTGTTGGAAAATTTAAATTGTCTCATGTTACTACCATATGCTAAGAATCATGTTTTAAGTTATAGGAAGTTCTATATTCTAATATTTCGACTTGATCAACCCTGATATTAGAATATGCGGGTTGTTACACTTGTAGTATTTGGGTTTGACATTTTAGTTAGTTAATTTTTTTTCCTTTATACAGTAAAAAATAAAAGCCACAATACAACCACTATCATACTTAAATGAAGTTGAAAATCAATAAAAGTAGTGTTGAGAATTTTCAGCTATCTTACTTAGGCCACTTTAATTTGCATCTTTAGGTGACTGTGTGTTTTAAGCTTGGAAGATGCATCATAAAGGTAGTGTTGTTTTCGTTTACTAAGACATTAATATTGATTTTCATATATGTTAATTAATATCTTATCTCTTTGATTTGTTTACATGACCTATAGGAAAAAACTTCATTATATGAGTTTGATGCTTTCATTTATTCCAAAACTCCCAAATATTTAGTTATGATACTCACCATTCGCCACATTACATTGTTGTACTATATAATGTCCTTTTCCTACACCAATTATATTCAGGAACGATGAATAATGATAAAATCTTAAATCGACGATTGTCATCAAATATGCCTTTTCATTTATATTCGTTTTTATGAAGTGATTTTAATATATTTTGATTTTTTAATTGATTTCTTTGTTTTCAGATGATGCGAGACCGCATCATACACAGGGCTTTAATGGTTAAAATTTATGTGGTGACATGAATTTTAATAAAATTTATGATTACAAAGATGTCTCTTTTTGGTTTAATATAATTTTTTTTATTTATGATGTTTGGCGTTAATGATGTATCTTTATTGTTGGATTTAAGTGGTGAAATACTATCTTGGCTTATTATGGAATTTATGCGAAGTTTGTCCTAGTAATTTATTCTTCTATCGAGTCATTTATTATTGACATTTATAGGTGCTCAAAAAAATGCTAGAAAATGAATTTCTATTTTTTAAATGTGTTAATATTACTAACCGACCAATAACATTACTAATATTGGAAAAACTGTCACAAAAGATGTTTTTAATAGGAGGGAAATTCGTTAAAAACTATTTAGAAAAGGTAAAAATTTGTTGGTAGATGGCCCATTTTGTAATGGTGTTCATTAATAATATGCATTTTTCTAATGATAATTATCCGTTACTAATTTATTCCTTATAACTTTTTTTCTAAAGGAATATTACCATTTGAAATATTTTTACTATACCATTACTTCCCAGGCATTTTGGTGTAGTGATCATACCCATCAATATATTCTCATAACTAAAAAGGGGGAGAATAATGATTAAAAATATTTACCCAAGGGTAATATGATAATTTTGATGACTATAGTACATTGAATTATGTGCATGTTTAGAAATTACATTTCTATTTGTTTATATTATAGATTTCAAGGATCAAATACACATATACTTAACACAAAGAATAAAAATAAGTATTCTACATTGAAGTAAAAGGATTAAGCCTATTATACATAATCAAGACTTCCAAAAAAGTGACTCAAGAAATGCCCATTGTGATCAAAGTTTGAGAAAAATTCAAAGAATATATCAAGAACAATGTCTTTAAAACAAATCTTTTATTAACGACAATAAAATAAATTAATAATGAAAACATAAAGAATTTATAGATATATATAAATTATAAAACTTATGTGCACCCAATTGAATAAATTTATGGCTCAAAGCTCATTCATTTTATCATGCCAATTTTCATATTTGATCCTAAGGATAAAGTTTTATGTTTACTTAAAAAATGATTTTATTTTAAATATTTCACCAAATATAAAACATGTTATCATTCATGCATTTCACCAAATAAAATATGTTTTTCAAACTAAATAAATTGATCTTCTCCCTAAAAGGAAAGTCCAATATTTTGTTCATCTTGAGTTGAAATAAAGGTAACAGTATCCTACAAACAAGATTAAAAATTGGTATTGAGCTTCTAAATGGATTGACTACAACTGGGATAGTGAAAATTCCCCAAGTTTGTTTTTTAGGCGCGTGATAAACAAAGATTTACTTTACTTTGCTTCCTGATTTTTGCTTCGTCGTCGTATAGGAATATATTTATCTATTAATTTTCTCCTGAAGTACCTACACAATATACATTAAAATTAGTATATTGAAATGCAAGGGGTCAATCCATGCTCTTAAACTACAGAGAAGTGAAATGAGACTAATAAATTAATTTTCATGTTATAGTGTTTCAGGGATTTTTGATTTATCTAGAATGGTGAACGAATATTAAGTCATAAAAATAGAAGCTATGAAAAAGTATCAAGCATGAGAATGTATATGAAACCAGTCAAATGGTGGAATTAGCTATTTAATTCTTTTGTCCTAATTTCCTAATTTTTTTTATTTAAAATTCCCCAATAAGATTATTTAAGTCACTAGCAAACTCTCGTTGCTACTAGCTATTTTAATAATTATAAGTTTGAAATACTATTTGTTTACTTTAACAAATTCTTTCAAATGATGATTTATATGTTTCTCTAATAATTATTCCGCTAAGAATAAATATTTAAAGTCATTTTTTTATCATTAAAAAATTAATTTAGATTTGGATAATATCAAGATATAAAATAAAGTTCGAAAAAAGTCTATTTCTAGCTTAATTTCAAACACATTTTATATTCTGAAATTATTATTTTGTCTCGAAAATAAACTGATACTTTCTCAAGTTATGAACTAAAAACATCACAATAACAATAACGGAATTTACAGGAGCATAATAAAGAGATAATTATTTAATTAAAACATAGAAATTAAAAGCACCAATCCACCCCTTGAATAGGTATTTCAGCTAATCATTTGGATATTAACACAAACAAAAAGTGTTATTGACTCCATTAATGTCAATACATAAGAATATGAGACAAGTGATATTTACTATCAAGTCTCTTACGAAACTAAAAATATTAGTCCCAATAAAAATAAGAGAAGAAGACTATGTTTATATTATTAAAAGGGTTCAAAAAATATTGTCTCCACCAATCTAAATATACACCTTAAATAATGTAAAACACTCACTTTCACTCAATATTTTCCCCTTACTGAAATCACTCACACCCTAAAAGATGAAAATATCTCATTCTCAACGATAACACTGTTTAAACATTTAAACTATGACCACACCCAAATATCCTTTCTCTCACTATCTATATTTTATTTGAGAATGTACTTTTATTTATCTCCCCTGTACATTTATTTTTTGTGTAGTCTCCTCTTTATTTTTTGCGTCACCCTTAGATATATAAGTATGTGTGCGAGTAAAGAATCATGGGGAGCACCTTCGAAAATGGGTCCCTACTGCAACACACACATTCACCCATACATATATAATATAAGATTGTGTGTTTGTTGGGCAGTGTGTTGGTTTACCAGAATGAGAGAGAGTTTATATTTAAAATGGGTTTTTGTATTTGAGATTGTAAAAGTGGGCATCAATTTTAACGTGTGTCTTCGATTGTTTTAAAGTTGTTCGGGTTAGGCAGGTATAGGGTCAGGTTTAAAGTTAATGGGTTAATGGGTCTGTTTAGGTTGTTTGGTCAGCAGCTTTATGGATATTCGGATTGAGGTAGAAGATGGGTTTGGTTCGGCTAAGATAGCTAAGAAGGTTAGTGTGTTTTAGGTATTGGCTTAGAGGTCGAAGACGGGTTTGATTTTGTTATCTCTCTCTCTCTCGCTCTCTCTCTCTCTCTCTCTTTATATATATATATATATATATATATATATATATATATATATATATATATATATATATATAAACACAAAGTTATTTTTGTAAACACACTACGAAATCCAGACCTTCTCACCATATTCTCCAATTCACTCACTCAAATCCCCACGATCTACCTTCTCAAACGTCATCCTTTCTCCCTTCTCACCAAAAACCTACGCCCCCTCCCAGACTTGTTCACACTTTGCCTCCCTCTGCAACAACATTTCTCTCTCTCTCTCTCTCTCAGGTCTCTTCGGCTTCTCTCCACGATACTATTTTTGTTAGGGTTTGGTGTTGCATGTATACTACAAATTTTTTTGTTGTTATGAGAAAACGTGAATGATTATTTTTTGTGGATTTATATTGATTGGTCTTAGCATGCATGGGATGATGGGAATTACACATTTTTAGGGTTCAAAATTGAGTTCACTAGTAACCCTCACACTCTCAGCATACAGAAAATGTATATTTTTCTTTTCGAATTTGTTTGGGGGTTCACCTCATTATCTTTTAGTCTAACTTCATTTTTTCTTTTCATATTTTTATATTTTCTTAGTGGTTCATTTGGATTTTCTTCATTACCAGGTAAAATTTGGATTTCCATGTTAGGGTTTTCATTTTTAGGGTTTTCAAGCAAGGATTTTTCTCTGCCTTTACTTTTTTGTTACATAATAACATTTTTTGTGGTTTGTTGGTTTACTGTAGTTATATACTAACATTTTTTTATTATATATTTTTGTTTGAATCCCATTTCTCCTGTTTTGAGATTATATCCATTACCCTCTTATGTTAGCAATGTTATTCTATTTCATTATTATGGTAATGATCAGGTGTGATTTTTGTTGTTTAGTTTTTATAAATTGAATGTATATGTCATTCAAGTTTAGGTAATTATGGTATTCAATTTCATTATTATGGTAATGATCACCTTGACAATGTGATAACCCGCTTTCCGAAATAAGGGGTGGCCAGCCCGATACCTCGACATAACGAAATCATGGATGGATATCATCCTCAGCATCATAACAATAAAATTGGTATACGGGAAAACCACTCCATAAATCAGAAAGCAGGTTGTCAAAATTTTTGATTTAATAACAATTAAAGAAATAAACTAAACAATCCAAATCTGATGAAAGTGGAATTTCAAAGGAACATGTAGATAAATACCAAAAAAACATACAATAAAAGAACTGAATAGTATATCGGTCCACAGTTACATTCATAGTGTTTCCACAATTCAATATTTTACATACTACATTCATTAACAAGTACAAAAGATGGGCCACTAGCCCGAATGAAAGACCCGATCATAACTAGATTTCCAAAAATGAGGGCGTCTAACAAACATCCTGTAATAATCCGCAAGGTCATACATCTCATCAAAAGCAGAAGAGCAGAAAAAACATAACGGGTGCCCTTACGGAGGAGCACCTGAACGTATACAACAACATGCACAACATAGAAAATGAACGGGTCAGGGCCCGATTTATATATGATTCCCAGTAGAGTAAGAAACATGATAGATATGGACAATGAATCATAATTAATGTGAATGAGAATCTAGCAACCTAATCATAAAATGTGATGATTCAATTATATAATTTTCTAACAGTTATAAAATTTTGCAAGAGAAATTAAATTAAATCTCATTTCTTCTCATATCTTATCATTTTCCATTCCTTAATAGGAATATAGTTTCCATCATATCTTTCCGTTTTCAATTCCTCAACATGAATATAATTACCATCTCATATCTTATGGAAATTTAGATACCTCAAGTTCCACTTGAGTTAGAAAGGTTATATTCTTATACATATAACGTTTCTAAGACCACCCCTCTGAGTTTCCCCACTGGTCGTACCCCTAAATGACTATCATCTTCTAGGGCTTATCAATACAAGACAACCTGGTCACCTAACGCACGTCGGGAAGTGGCCATATGCCTGCGAGTGAGTCATAACCACACCCGAAATAACCTCACTAGCGCAGAAAAACATATACAAAACCCGCATATGGCCGAGGACTATAGTCAACCTGCATTCAATAGTGAGGGGACATCACCTCATGCGCGAGCTTCCCTTATGATAGCATTTAGAGAGGTGTGCTTAAGTAATTCAACAATTACCAATTTAATCTCATTTTCATTACCATGAATCTTATGTGTTTCATTTTTACTTGAAACATTTATATTTGAATATTTCTTATTCAATTTCATAATATATTTAAGTCCCGAAGTATTCTCCAAACAGTCCCCCAAAGTCTAACAAATCCTGAGGTTTCATACACCTCAAAAAGGGTTTCTAACATCTCCACATATGGGCTTAGAACTCTAACTTTAACTAATTTCCTAAAAGTGAAGTGATACCTAAGCATCACTTTAAATACCGCTGAATTAACCCCAAGTGTTCCCATTCAACTATAGGGTAACGACCAAACTCAACTAGAACTCTAAAATCCTAGTTTTACTTCTTACAAGAAGGGTCCTAGGTCATAATCCTAAAGAAAAAGGGGTAAACTTTGAAAAGAAAAATAAAGGAAAATAGGCTTTTCGAATCGATTCGGACTAGACGAATCGATTTGGGTTCTTAAAGGAGAATCGATTCGGAATAGCCGAATCGATTCGGTCGAGAAAAGTTGGTTTCTGCATAATTACCGAATCGATTCGGACAAGCCGAACTGATTCGGACTACCCAGGCTTGTAAACTGTCTCTCACTGAATCGATTCGGCCAGGCCGAATCGATTCGGTTCTGCAGAATTTCCAAGTTTTGTTTATGGAGTCTTTGACTCCAAACTCTACCCAACTTCAACCAACTCAAATCCCTATCCTTTAATGCAACCAACTGATCATAAATACATTATCCAACCATAATTTACCTCCAAATCATATCAATATAACTTCCAAAGATCTAAAGCCCATAAATCAAACCAAAAACCCTAACTTCCATAAACCGTACATAACCATAACTATCAATGAAAATTACTCTACTTGAATCATAAAATAGCAAGTAGAAAACTTGTCTCAAGTTTTCAAGTTCAGATTTTGAAGAAGTTGAATGGAAGAACAATCACCCAAGCTTCAATCTCTCACTTTCTCCCAAGGTTTCTTCTTCTCTTTCTTTGTCTAGGTTTACTAGTTTAATTAGGGGAATAGTTACTTAGTTCAAGACATGAATCGTGGCTTGTGTCAAAATTTCCATCTTAAGTGATTGATACGCGGTAAAATAATACGCAACTACTCATATAAGCTGCAACTAGTCAAAAGTGCCCGGAAACTAAAAATACAATATGGCACATAATCTGACTATCTCGAACCTCCCGAAACTATTGGCACCCTCCAAATTATCATTTGGAGATTTTATAATTCATTTTAGGTCCCAGTTACATTTTAAGCCAAATGTCATTTTTAAATCTTATGACATTACGAAACATAACATAACAAAATTCACCTCTACAAATAGTCAATATGCATCATCATAGTAGATATTAACTTATCTTCTTAAATAAATACCTACTCCACATATCAACATCTTTATATCTAATCACTATATTTAGCAAATTAAATATAAATTAGGGCCTCAAAAGCGAGGGTTGTTACATACTCTCCCCCTTATGAGAATTTTGTCCCCAAAATTCAAGCGTACCTTGTATAAAGAGATGCGAATAATTTTCCCGCATGTGATCCTCGCGTTCCCACGTCGATTCCTTGGCGTTATGGTGTCTCCATTGAACCCGCACCAAGGGCAACACAGGAGACCTTAATCTACGCTCCCCATGCTCTAAAATAGCAACCGGTTGTTCTTCATATGAAACAACGGGTTGCAATTCAATATCCTCGAAAGGAATGTGCCAAAGCGCACCTTCACATCTCCTATACTTCTTTAGGGAGGAAACATGGAATACATCATGAATTTGTTGCAATGGTTCCGGTAAAGTAAGTTGGTATGCCACTGGACCCACTCTTTCAATAACTGGAAAAGGTCCAACAAAGCGCGGCGCAAGTTTCCCCTTCTTACCGAAATGCTTTATTCCTTTCATGGGCGACATTCGAACCAAGACTTGGTCCCCAATTTCCAATTCCATGTGTCTTCGACCCACACCGGCATAGATCTTTTGACGGTCTTGGTCTATCCGAATGCGATTTCGAATCAACTCAATTTTGTAGGAAGTATCTTGGATCATTTCAGGCCCAAAAAATTTATTATCACCCACTTCCAACCAACAAGCGGGTGATCTACATGGTCTTCCATACAAAGCTTCATAAGGTGCCATTCCAATTGTGAATTGGTAAGAGTTGTTATAAGCAAACTCAACGAATGGGAGATATTGTTCCCAACCACCTTTGAAGTCAAGCATGAACATGTGAAGCATATCCTCCAACATTTGATTTACCCTTTCAGTTTGGCCATCTGTTTGAGGATGGTATGAAGTGCTTAACCTCAATTCGGTCCCCATCGATTCTTGGAAACTCCTCCAAAAGTGGGAAACGAAAATCTTGTCTCGGTTGAAAACTATATTCAAAGGCACCCCATGAAGTCTCACCACCTCCTCGATGAACAAGCGAGCATACCGAGCAGTGTCATAATCTGTCCGCACAGGTAGGAAGTGTGCCGACTTTGTCAAGCGGTCGATAATCACCCAAATAGAATCACACCCGCCTTATGATCTTGGCAAGACCGTAATAATAAAATCCATCGATATGCTTTCCCATTTCCACACCGCGATATCTAACGGTTGCAACAAACCTGTCGATTTTTTATGATCAATCTTGACCAGTTGACAAGTAGTACATTGGGACACAAATTCTGAAATATCCCTCTCCATACCTGGCCACCAATACTGATGGCGCATGTCCTGATACATTTTGTCCCCACCAGGATGGACCGTGAACCTAGACCCATGAGATTCGGCCATCACCGCCCGTCTCAAATCTCCTTCCTCCGAAACGATGAGTCTTCCATGGAAGTGTAATCCACCCTCAGAACCAATCGAGTAGGACTCCGCTCCCTCGAACAACAATCGGCGAATATGGTCTTGACACCCCTTATCCCTTCCTTGAGCTTCTACCACCCTTGCCAAAATGGTAGGAGTAACGGTCATTACCGACATGCATGCTCTCACCATCGCATCCTCCTGACTGAGTTCCTTCCACTTATCTTTCTAGACCTCAGTTAATTCTCCATCGGGCTTTCTACTCAAGGCATCCGCTACAACGTTCACCTTACCCAGATGATAATGAATATAAAATTGATAATCTTTCACGAACTCCAACCATTGACGCCGACGCATATTCAAATCCTTTTGTGAAAATAAATATTGCAGCGATTTGTAGTCCGTGAAAAGACTAAACTTCTCTCCCAAGAGATAATGCCTCCATATCTTCAAGGCAAAAACAACCGCGGATAGTTCTAAGTCATTCATGGAATAGTTTCTTTCATGGGGCTTTAACTTACGGGAAGCATAAGCGATAGCCCATCTCTCTTGCTGAAGTACACCTCCTAATCCTTGAAGAGATGCATCGGTGAAGACTAGATATTTCAATCCTGGTTTTGGCAATGCAAGGACCGGAGCCGAAGTCAATCTATATTTAAGCTCATGAAATGCATCTTGGCAAGAATCATCCCAAATAAAGCTCACCCCTTTCCGGGTAAAATTTGTCAAAGGGCTAGCTATTTTATAGAAACCCTTAATGAACCGATGGTAATAACCCGCCAAACCCAGAAAACTGCGAACCTCGGTAGGTGTCATGGGCTGACCCCACTCCCTCACCATAGCTACCTTGCCTGGATCCACCGATACACCCTGGGACGTCACAACATGACCCAAAAACTTTACTTCCTGTAACCAGAAGCCACACTTCTCGAACTTGGCATACAGTTGATGGTCCCGTATTCTCTGTAGGACCAACCTCAAATGCATAGCATGATCAGACTCCGTTCGAGAATAGATTAAAATGTCATCGATGAACACAATAACAAATTGGTCGAGGAAATCCCAAAACACCCTATTCATGAGATCCATAAATACAGCGGGGGCATTGGTTAGTCCAAAGGGCATAACCAAAAATTCATAGGACCCGTACCTCGTTAGAAAAGCAGTCTTGGATACATCCTCCTCCCGTATCCTCAATGCGTGATACCCCGTCCTCAAATCAATTTTGGAGAAGTACATCTCTCCTCGAAGTTGATCAAACAAATCATCGATACGAGGAAAATGATATTTATTCCGGATGGTGACCTTATTCAATTCTCTATAGTCCACACATAACCGGAGAGAACCATCTCTTTTCTTCACAAACAACACTGGAGCACCCCACGACGATGTACTACGCCGAATAAATCCCTGCTCCAATAACTTTTGAATTTGATCCCGTAGCTCCCTCATTTCAATAGGAGCCATTCGATATGGAGCTATCGAAATTGGCCTCGTTCCCAGCGCTAAATCGATCACAAACTCAATCTCACGACTAGGAGGCAAACCCGGTATTTCCAGGAAAACATCCTCAAAGTCTTTCACAACTGGAATAGAACCCAAGGGAACAACTTCATCCCTAAAAGTCTCCTCCGTAATACAATACAAATAAGTACTAGTACTCCTCTCTAAACGAGGTAAAACTACTAAGAACATTTCTTGTCCCGGAACGGCGAAGACTATACTCTTCCCGTAGCAATTTACTATATCATGATACTTCATCAGTCAATCGATACCCAAAATCACGTCATACCCGACCATATCCAGGATGAGTAAATCGGCCTCAAAGCATAAATTACCGAGAGAGATTTATATATTTTTACAAACAAAGAAGATAAGTGAACCATCACCCATAGAGGACTCCACACTAGTAAAAGTTCTTTCAGCAGATTTAATCAACTCGGTGGTCTGAGCAAAGTTCCTAAAAATGAATGAATGTGTTGCACCGGTATCAAATAAAACACGACACATATATCCCTGAATAAGGAACTTACCCTCAATGGCTGGCGGTGCAGGCGGAACTGGAGGAAGCATAGCATCCTGAATATGGTAGACCCTACCATACTGTAACTGACCCTATTGTGGAGGAGCAGCTGGGTTAGGCACCTGCGGCGGGAACTGAACGTACGGCTACTGTGGAGCTCGAGGAAACTATCCCCTAATCAATTGTGGACATTCCTTCTTATAGTGACCCGTTTCCCCGCATTGGAAACACCGACCTATCATATTTTTGGCATTTCGACCACGATTGTTTCTAAACTGATTCACACCTTGGCCCTGCTGGCCTCTGCCTCCCTGACCCCTACGGCCTGCTTGTTGTTGTGGGGCACCCTGACCGTGCCTATTATTTTGGTTCCCTAAATTAAACCCACCAGAACGCTGCCTCGACGACAAGTCCCCTTGTTGGGGATCCCTTTCTTTCTGTTTACTGCCCGAAGGTTGGGATGAGGGAAAAACTCCTCCTCCAGTCCCACTACCTCCCGGCCTTCGCGCTTGCCCCACTACGGAGGTCTTCTTGCCACTTTGCAAAAATAGTCTATGTTCTTCGCAATGTAATAGAGCTACATTCATCACCTCCCTAAAAGTCTATAAAGAAGGATTACCCAGCAAGTGTTGCCGGATTCTCCAGTTCAACCCTCTCATAAACTTTGAAACTTTCTTTTCTTCGGGAGTCACTTCATCCAGTACAAAACTTGCCAACTGGGTGAATTCCTCCTCATATTCCACTACTGACCTCTCCCCTTGCACAAGGTCCTGCAACCTCCTTATCATCTCCCCTTGAATTGCGGGAGGAAAGTACTTATGATCAAATAAAACCCAGAATTCAGAGATCGACATTGTATCCCTTTGTTCTGGTGTAGTCACGGACTCCCACCAGTGTAATGCGGCCCCAACCAGTTTAAAAGTAGCAAGGACTTTCTTTCTGTCCTCACCACACTCCACCATATGTAGATGGCGTTGTATATCTTTCTTCCACTGATTCGCCTTTATAACATCCAAGCTCCCGTGAAATTCCGGGGGCTGACCCTTTATAAAAGATTCCCTAGCTCTCTCCAACGGAGAGGTAGGAACTTGGGCATCTGGCACTCTCTATTGAGCCTGTGGAGTTTGTTGGGCCACTGCTGTCATGGCCGCATTAACGGCTTGAGCCACTATATTCGCCACATCTGTGGCATTAAATGTTCCTTGTGGCGGCCGCGAAGGACCAACATCCTCATCTAAGACCCTATTGCGTCTCGCCGGGCAACCTCTTTTAGGCGGCATCTGAGATGGAGAAATAATAGAGTTAGAATTTCAGTTAAAACAATCTATTTTTGTAGAAGATCGTAAGCATAAGTAACAAAATAGTCCTAACATTAGGCTCTATGTCAAAGAATGCTATGGTAGAACGTGACAAGTCCACAAAGATCCAAAAGACTCTAGAACCTGATGCTCTGATACCATCTGTGACAATCCGCCTTCCAAAATAAGGGGTGGCCAGCCCGATACCTCGACATAATGGAATCATGGATGGATATCATCCTCAGCATCATAACAATAAAATAGGTATACGGGAACCACTCCATAAATCAGAAAGTAGGTTGTCAAATTTTTTTATTTAATAACAATTTAAGAAATAAACTAAACAACCCAATTCTGATGAAAGTGGAATTTCAAAGGAACATATAGATAAATACCAAAAAAACATACAATAAAAGAACCGAATAGTCTGTCGGTCCACCGTTACATTCGTAGTGTTTCCACAATTTAATATTGTACATACTACATTCATTAACAAGTACAAAAGATGGGCCACTAGCCCGAATGAAAGACGCGATCATAACTAGATTTCCAAAAATGAGGGCGTCTAACAAACATCCTATAATAATCCGCAAGGTCATACATCTCGTCAAAAGCATAAGAGCAGAAAAATCATAACGGGCGCCCTTGCGGAGGAGCACCTGAACGGATACAACAACATGCACAACATAGGAAATGAACGGGTCAGGGCCCGATTTATATATGATTCCGAGTAGAGTAAGAAACATGATAGATATGGACAATGAATCATAATTAATGTGAATGAGAATCTAGCAACCTAATCATAAAATGTGATGATTCAATTATATAAGTTTCTGACAGTTATAAAATTTGGCAAGAGAAATTAAATTAAATCTCATTTCTTCTCATATCTTATCATTTTCCATTCCTTAATAGGAATATAGTTTCCATCATATTTTTCCGTTTTCCATTCCTTAACAGGAATATAATTACCATCTCATATCTTATGGAAATTTACATACCTCAAGTCCCACTTGAGTTAGAAAGGTTATATTCTTATACATATAACGTTTCTAAGACTGCCCCTCCGAGTTTCCCCACTGGGTGCGCCCCCAAATGACTATTATCTTCTAGGGCCTATCTATACAAGACAACCTGGGCACCTAACGCACGTCGGGAAGTGGCCATATGCCTGCGAGTGAGTCATAACCACACCCGGAATTACCTCACTAGCGCAGAAAAACATATACAAAACCTGCATATGGCCGAGGACTATAGTCAGCCTGCATTCAATAGTCAGGGGACATCACCTCAGGCGCGAGCTTCCCTTATGATAGCATTTAGGGAGGTGTGTTTAAGTAATTCGACAATTACCAATTTAATCTCATTTTCATTACAAAGAATCTCATGTGTTTCATTTTTACTTAAAACATTTATCTTTGAATATTTCTTATTCAATTTCAACATATATTTAAGTCCCGAAGTATTCTCCAAACAGTCCCCCAAAGTCTAACAAATCCTGAGGTTTCATACACCTCAAAAAGGGTTTCTAACATCTCCACATATGGGCTTAGAACTCTAACTTTAACTAATTTCCTAAAAGTAAAGTGATAACTAAGCGTCACTTTAAATACTATTGAATTAACCCCAAGTGTTCCCATTCAACTACAGGGTAACGACCAAACTCAACTAGAACCCTAAAATCCTAGTTTTACTTCTTACAAGAAGGGTCCTAGGTCATAATCCTAAAGAAAAAGGGGTAAAATTGAAAAAGAAAAATAAAGGAAAATAGGCTTTCCGAATCAATTCGGACTAGCCAAATCGATTTGGGTTCTTAAAGGCTAATCGATTCGGAATAGCCGAATTGATTCGGCCGAGAAAAGTGGGTTTCTGCATAATTGCCGAATCGATTCGGACGAGCCGAACCGATTCGGACTACCCAGGATGGAAATTGTCTCTCACCGAATCGATTCGGCCAGGCCGAATCGATTCGATTCTGCAGAATTTCCAAGTTTTGTTTATGGAGTCTTTGACTCCAAACTCTACCCAACTTCAACCAACTCAAATCCCTATCCTTTAATGCTACCAACTGATTATAAATACATTATCCAACCATAATTTACCTCCAAATCATATCAATATAACTTCCAAAGATCTAAAGCCCATAAATCAAACCAAAAACCCTAACTTCCATAAACCGTACATAACCATAACTATCAATGCAAATTACTCTACTTGAATCATAAAATAGCAAGTAGAAAACTTGTCTCAAGTTTTCAAGTTCAGATTTTGAAGAAGTTGAATGGAAGAACAATCACCCAAGCTTCAATCTCTCACTTTCTCCCAAGGTTTCTTCTTCTCTTTCTTTGTCTAGGTTTACTAGTTTAATTAGGGGAATAGTTACTTAGTTCAAGACATGAATCGTGGCTTATGTCAAAATTTCCAGCTTAAGTGATTGATACGCGGTAAAATAATACGCAACTACTCATATAAGCTACAACCAGTCAAAAGTGCTCGGAAACTAAAAATACAATATGGCACATAATTTGACTATCTGGAACCTCCCGGAACTATTGGCACCCTCCAAATTATCATTTGGAGATTTTATAATTCATTTTAGGTCCCGGTTTCATTTTAAGCCAAATGTCATTTTTAAATCTTATGACATTACGAAACATAACATACCAAAATTCACCTCTACATACGGTCAATATGCATCATCATAGTAGATATTAACTTATCTTCTTAAATAAATACCTACTCCACATATCAACATCTTTATATCTAATCACTATATTTAGCAAATTAAATATAAATCAGGGCCTCAAAAGCGAGGGTTGTTACAGACAGCACATCTACCATTGTAAGCATCTCGGGTAATCTTTCTCTCTCTCTACATGTTTTGGTGTTAGATTTGCACGGTTGCTTTGCATAATGACAAACTTTATATTATGACTTAATACAGGGTTTTTGAAATTTTTAATTTGTATGCTCTTGAAGATGGAAATAGGGTTGATCACATAATTTGAGGTGTATATACGCATTAGCCTTATAATTATTTATTCAATTCAGAATTAATTTAGTAAGTTCTCTTTGTTTTTACACGATGTGTGTTATATGAATGTGTGTATGCGTGTAATGTCCATCGTAATTGAGGCATTCCCATGAACATAATTGAAAATACTTCTAGAATACTCCTTAGTGATGTTATTGTTCAATGTTGCAAAAACATTGCTGCAAGTTTCTTGGAGGTAATTTATAATTTAGAATTGTCTTATGTTTTATGCATTTGAATTCAAACTTGGGATGTGCATCAAATTCATTGTTCATTCAAGGTCAACGCTCTTCTCTTTAGTCAAAAGTTTTTACTCTATGTTGAAGTTGAATAAAGGAAGTCGTGTTATAGGTTTTTATTTTACTTCCACTGGATTAAGAAACCGCGTTACAGTTAAAAGATTAGGATCAATATTTTGTTTTCGGATTAACAAGCCGCATTACAGATTTCTATCTGTAAGTGTTTAATAATTGTCTTTCCTTTCCTTATGATCGATATGTACCATTTATGTGTAAATGTGTAAGGGTTTTGATTGGTTGTTTTTTGATTTATACCAAAATTAATGGTTGTGTATGTAATGAATGTTTTTTTTTTAATTCTAAACTCCGATTTTGCACGTCTCTTTTATTCTACAGCTCTAAAATTGGGATATCAAAAAAATTGTCTGGGATGGAGAGATTACAGAGGATGTTCGTCGGCACTGGAGGTTCTTTGGGTCACCCGCCACTGGATTCTCTGACACTCGATACATCCGAGCAAGTTTACATCTCTTAACTTTCCCTCCTAAAGATGCCCAAACATGGGAGATCTGGGGTACCTATAGAGGTTATGGGTTTGATGTTGGGTGAGTTTGTGGATGAGTACACAGTTCGTGAAGTGGATGTTTTTTCTATGACTAATATTCTTGATATGCTCAAACAAACTGGGAGACCTGAGATGGTGGTTAGATGGTATAATTCTCATCCTGGGTTTGGCTGTTGGATCTCTGGTGTGGACATCAAGACTTAGCAGAGTTTTGAAGATCTAAATAAACTAGCTTTGGCAATGGCGGTGGACCCCATTCAGAGTGTTAAAAGGAAGGTGGTGATTGATGCCTTCCGATTAATTAACCCCAAAACTATGATGCTTGGCCAAGAGACACTTCAGACAATATCTAACCTTGGGCATCTCAATAAACCATCAATCCAAGAATTAATCCATGGTTGGAGCAGGTATTATTACTCAATAGACATTAATTACAGGAAGTATGAACTCTAGGAGAAGATATTACTCAACCTTCACAAGCCCGTTCCTGAGATGTTAAAACTAGCCATCAAATACAACAAAGCATTGTTCCATTGTGTGTTTTTATTATAATTGATTAATTATTTCATATCTTAAATGAAATTGAGCACTAAAGATATTTTGGAGCCTGTGTTATGTGTTTTTATTTCAAATTGTCATAGATTGAATTTTCGTATTTGGCAAAGTATCCAAGGAATGGTGTGCCATCGTTCCATTTGCGTATAAGCCCATTTCATGAGCGTAAAAGTTATGGATGAGCTTGAGTTTGGTCATAGAGGACCAAAATAAAGTTAGAAATGAAACTATCATATCTACCATTACGACGTCCCTTCATTTTTTTCAAATGGATGTTAAGGTAATATTTTTTATAGTTAATGTCTTTTATATTTTTCTTTCTATCACTAATCAACTTCAAAATATACTGAGCAACTAACTCTATTATTCAAGTTGTAATTTTGGCACATATGAGGTTTTATTTTGGTTTTGATGTATGTCGAGAGGTTATGTTTTTTGAATTGATTAACATTTAGTTTGTGCCCATGCTAGACAACCACACTGAAATGATGCATAAGGCTCAATGGCCTCATATCAATGGAAGATATGATTGGAAGGGGACCTATGCTAGATAACCACACCAAAATTTTAAAAGGTATTTATTGTCTCTGCAATTTGAAAATTGGTAGTTACTAAATGTTTTTCTATTTTATACTATTCATTTGCCAGTTATGAATTTTTTATTTGCAATGATGAAAGGCATACGATGTCTCTATGTTGGCTCACTGAAGGGAATTGCTCTTATTGCCCGAGAAAGATTTTTCATTCACATAGAATGTCCATTTGATATCTAATGTATATTGATGTTTTGTACTGTTAACCTGCATTTTGATATGATAAAAGGATATTTAAATGATAAAGCTAATTTGTATGTAGCTTTTATTAGTCCCAGATATTTTTTGGTTGTATAAGACTACACATATATTGAACTACATAACTGTCAATATGAGTGAAAATTTCTTATATTACTTTAATGTCTGCATGCTCATTGAAGAATTGGAAAATGGGTAGCTCTACTGTTTTGAAGACTACAATTCGTAGTTAAAATTTTCTTTTGTTTTCATATTCTTGCAACTTCATTCATTGTGTTTATCTCAAATTGTAATAATCTTTAAGGACTACAATGCATAACAACAATGTTGTAGATACCTAATAGTTTATATTCATGTTGGGCAGTAATTTTCGAGATATTTGTAAATAATTATTAAAATTGTGTTGCATAAAAGACTATACGAAGAGTTTATCTATGCAGAGAGAGGTTTACTTCTCTTTATCTATATAGAGAGCAATTGTCATCAATTAGATGTTTTGAGGATTTATGAAACGAGTAACGAATGTTCCTTCATTACTACTCTTTTCTATACAGACCCACCCAACTAGCATTCTCCAATTTGTTGGCCCCTGTTTGATTTGATATTATGTTCTGTTTTTGCGATTTGATCCAATGTTGCTAACTATTTGGATTTTAAATATACAAAACTCATTTTCATGATCATAAGCGGAAACTTAATATCACATTTTGTTGAAATAATAGTATAACTTAATTTTGTGATAAAACGGGGAGTTGAGTTAAGTTTTGAAGAACAAAAGGAAATTTTCATTGTTCTTAAATACCTGATTGCGAGTATATAGTGGGATTTCATTCTTCTTTTATTTTTATAGTGGGTGGTATTTAATCAGGTCTCCAATCAGTTGGTGTAGTATATGGTGGTATTCAATCTGGTATTCTAGCTCAGAGATTGAATAGAAGGTAAATTCCATCGCAATCAGGTGTTTTGAGACTTTGATATGGTGCATTTGTATATTGTAAACTCTAAGGAGATGGTGGGTGTTTGATACCAACAATTATATATGATGGGACTTGCAAGGAGCTAAGAGTTCAAAGTTAATCAACGGTATTATTTGGTATTGAATAAATGCAGAAAAAAATAGTATAGGGAAGGCGTTTTTATTAAATATCCGAGAGGTTATGTTGTTTTTACGAGTTCCTTTCTATTTATTTTCTTTTATGATTTTTTCTTAATGGTTCAGGCCTTATGCATTAAACTGTTGTAAGATATAAAGTTTTGTTGCAAGTTTGTATATTTGGGTTACACTCAGTTGGGCTTGGGTTACACTCAGTAGTATATTTGGGTTACACTCAGATGTACATATTGTATAGTGTGAATGATGTGAATTAATCGTACATAACAAGTATTATCTATGATAGAACATGTTCATTCAGTGGTGTTCTGTATGTAATGTTCAATTTTTTTATTGGCAACAATGGGATCATATGTTGACATCGATCATATCAAGTTTTACAAGTTGATTAAGTTGTAGAAAATCTCAATTTCTTATCAAGATGCTTATGGTGGTACACCCTTTGAGTCAACCAACAACTTATATATCTCTTTTTTATGTTTTTTTCTATATGTTTCTTAATCTAAACATCATTAATTGAATAAAATAAATGTGTATATGGTTGTTTACACATGCACTATTGATTGAGGTCAAGCCTCCAGTATAGTTAGCCTCATGTGATGATCGTCACCCATTTCCACATAAATTGTTTACACGTTCAATGATTACGAATTTGTGTTGTAAGAAAAAAATGACTTGAATTGTTTACACATTCAATACTTTGGACGGACTATTGTCGTTGTTAATTTGGGGTCGTGGATGAACTATTGATATTGTTGTTGTAGTATTTTTATTACTTTTATAATGTGGAGAGTTATAATATAAATAAAGGAAGTTTTTCAAAAAAAAAATTAAGTTATTTGTGCTTATTTATATGCTACAATTATCCCCGTACACTTTTGACAATTTGTGATGTTCCTTAACAAAAAAATGCCTAACAACCTATTAATTGTAATTCCCATGTTGTAATTCATCTGTGTCAATGGCAACAGACACACATATTTTTTAATACAAACCCCCATTAACACCCTTTACCCCACCCAGCCTCGATACGGAACTTGATTTCGGTAGTCAGGTATAAGCATGGATTCAGGTTATAAAGGCAGGTCGGAGTTGGAGATGTGCCCAGGTTGTAGGAGGTATAAGGATTGGGTCCAAGTGGTGCTCGGATTATTGGTGGTGGTTTCTGTTTTGGATGTCTAGGGGTTTAAATTGGGTTTGGAGCAAGCGGGTGGCTATCAAGGTCTGGGTTTACAAGGGTTATGAAGTGCCGGTTTGAATTCGCTGGAGGTGGAGGTTAGTCACCGATTTTGGTTCGAGATGCGTCGAATTTTGTTGGTGTGGCATCAGGGTATGGCTGGCTGACTGAAAATCGGGTATTGAAGTGGGGTTTTAAGCAGGTGGGTAGATAAAAGTTTGGGTGCCATTAGTGCGAACCAATTACAACATATGAATTAAAATTAATTGGTAGTTAGGTATTTTTTGTTAATGTTCACTTTTTAGGTTCACTTTTGAACCCCTCTCTCTCTCTCTCTCTCTCTATATATATATATATATATATATATATATATATATATAAAGTTAATTAGAAGTTAGGATTGAATGGTGCAAAATTGAATCCAATGGTGGAGGTATTTTCCCCATATTTTCTCAATACAACTTCTACTTTAATTCAAATTATGGGGTACTTTTATAAGTTCGCACACACGCACAATCAGTCTCACTCATACCAAGTAAATCAACCTCATTATAGGGTCCTCGAATACATAACCTTCATCGCCTTATCTCCTTTGTAATGATGTTTTAAAGAGAGAGAGGTTTTTTGCTGGTGGTAGTTATGTGTCCAGGTTTTGAAGGGTTATCTTCAATCCAGATCTTTTTCTTTTTTCCTTCTCAAATCTATTTGAAGGGCTGTGGCGAGGACTCAAAATTTTTGGGTTTTCTTACGTCTTGTCTCCTCAGTTTTCTTATGTTTTATTTTTTGATTTCGGTGAGAACTGTGGTTGTATATAGGTGCAAATATAACCTTGTTGTATATGTTTAATCAAGGTTTGTGGGTGTCTCAATATGTATTGTATGATTTTGATGTAATTTGTTATCATCCTCTTAAGGACTAACTTTTGTATATGGTTTTTGTTAACGGCAAAAATAGATAGCTAAGAGCAACCCTTACGGGTAGGGTAAACCCGTATATATGCGGTATATATGTATGTTATGGGTAGGGTAGAAGTCCAAATATAGCCATTGCTAGGGTAAAAAATAACAAAGATACAATTGGACTAGTTAGTTTTTTGTGGGACACACTCTCAAAACGGAACATCTTGTTCCACGCAGGGAAGGAAAAAAGAAAGTCTAAAGTGGAACATCACGTTTTGCCCAAGCTTAAACCCATTTCCCCCTATTTCTATTTTGACCCCCAAATTATTCAAACACTTTGAATGACTATTTATCCAACGGTTATTTTTTTTTTATAAATAGGAGGTTTAAAACACTATCTTCATTTTCATTTATATTTTTATTCTAAACACTCTCTATTTTCATTTATATTTTTATTCAAAACACTCTCTAGTATTTTCATTTTAATTATTACCAAAAATTATTTTTTAGGTGCAATAAATATTATTTATTTACCTAAAAATAATTTCAAAAATATTATATTTTGCTTAAAAATATTTTGTGATTATTTTACGGTTCGAGGTCAAAATATGTCTCAATACGACGATGAAGTATTATGCACCGCTTATGTAAATCAAACAAATGATGGTTTACGAGGAACTAATCGACCTAGCACATTATTTTAGGATGCGGTCGCCGAAGAATATAATACAATAACGGGTATCACTGAACGTCGGACGGGAGCCAGCCTACAAACCCGTTACAACAAAATTTTGAGACACGTAATGTTATATGTTTCTAAATTGAAAGATGTATTGATGAAAAATCGTGGTAGTTGGACTGTGAACAAAGATTGGGTAAAATCACTTATATCTTTTGTAATATTTTTTTAAATATTATTTCTCATAAATCTATTGCTAACGAGATAATAAAATTATATTGTCATTTTATTTCAGATTACCGCATCTAATCTAGCATTCTAGCGAGCGAACAAGGGAAAATCATTTAATTTTGAATTTTGTTACCAAATTTTAAAAGAACTCCACAAATTTCAAATTTCACAAACATTTTTAGACTCCCCTCAATTTCATTTTGATTCACCAATGACGGGTGCGACAGAAAGTGAAGAAAGTCCAAATATTGGGTTTTCCCTAGGAAATTCCAAAGATGGGGCAGAAGTTGATATAGAAAGGCCTTATCCGAGGCCATCTAGAAGGAAAGAGATGAAGAAACGGGCTAAATAAAAAGACAAGGCTATAAACATTGAGGTGAACCGAGAAATACTTACTAGGTGCTCTTCGTTCAATGAATCATTCGAGCGATCATGTCAGGCTCATCGTGTACATGACGAAGAGGCCCGTGAGGGGCTTAAACGTTCACTACAACTTAAGGAGCGATGTTTGGAGCTCAACGAACGCAATCTATTAGTTATGGAGAGGAAAGATATGCGTGAACAAATATTTCTTGATCAACAAATTCTGAGCACTGACACCTCAAACATGAATTCATCCCAGAAGGAGTACCATGAATACCTCATGCTTAATATACTCAACAAAGAACAGGGCCAATGTGGGCAATCAAACTTTCCAAATTATCCACCACATGGAGGTCATTCTGGATTTTAAAATTTCTATGCTTCTGAGTATGTAACCTGTTATTTATTTTTATTATTTGTTCTAATTTGTAACATGATTATAAAAATTGTGAAATGAATTTTCTTCAAATTTCCATACATAAACATCTCACTGTGGTATGACGTTTGATCAACAAAGATAATTTTGTGTTCTTCCATTTTTAATAGGTTGTAATATGTTGATGAACTTAAAGTATCATATATTTTAGGTTTTATAAGGTTTATGGTGGAAGATGTAGCTCGGATCACATTACGCAGAATTAAGAAGGAAAAATATATAGAGCGGATAATCTAGGACAGAAGATCTAGGGCGAAAGATCTAGCTCGGATCATACTGGGGGGAAGAACAAGGGCCGAATATCTAGGATGGCTTATGTGGTTAATTATACTGCTATAAATGTGAATGGACACATTGAGTGTTAATGTGCAGAATGGAAGCTTACGAAGATGTGATTGGTCAGTTTTTAGCTGAAGCCTTGATAGATTCATTCCCAAACAATATTTTTGGTTGTGAGATTAGCCAAATTAATGATCTACGAACCCCTTGGGAAGAATTTCCCACAAATATCATGAGTTTCTACCTAGGCACGATTATCAGAGCCCACGTAACTTGATGGATCAATGGTTTGAAATTAAAGACGACATCGAGGAACTTGATAACATTTTCAATAGGGTTGAACAAGATATGCAACCATTGGATGAGGACACCGATCCATATGAGGAGGTAGTGAATTTATACATTCGCACGTTTGGTGAGAATGTTGAAGGCCTAATGACATGGTGTGCATTGAGGAGAAATGCTTATTGGAAGGACTTTTACTAGTTTTTCTTTCATCTCCTCTAAATAGAGCCAAGGCATCTGTTTTTCATGTTAATTTGAATCATTGCATGTTTATTACTATCTTGTTTATCGTTAAATTAAATGTAACAGATATAATGTAATGGACTTATATAGTTACAACTATGTTATGAATGATAAACTCAGTTGTTATTCAATACATTACAACTTATATTTCATAATTATCGAAATTCCAATCCACATCATCCAAATTTACAGCATCAGACATGTCATAATTTTTCGTTGATGGATCGGGTTGTCTTGTATCTTCTTAGGTACCAATATCATCCATGGGCGGTTGATACACTGTGGTCGCAGGTCGGGGATGTTCTGTGGGGTTGTAAAAGGCCGAGGGTGTACCACTAAAATATTAGGTGGGGGAGCAGTTCGCTCATGAGATACACCCAAATCTTGAAGCTTCCTTGTAGCTATATCCAACTCATGACTCCAATAGTTATTAAGAGGCATGGCTGCACCTAGAGCGGTGGCTCTCGAGTATTGCCAATAATTTGAAAACTCTCGACTAGTAAATAGGAGGTCATCGTATGCGGGAAATTCTTCGTCAACCGCAATCCTGTCCCGCCGTGGAACCAGAATCAGTATGGGTAGACCTGCATGAGTGAAAAATGGTAGATCCCAGGTCATTTGGGGTTGTGTAGGATGTACCCGACCTATGGGAGTCTCATAAGCGTCATGTTCCTGTGAAGGGAGAGTCAGTATTTGGATGTGGTATGGCAGTGCACTGGGACTTATGACATCCTTGTTGACTGCTCGGTAGAGGGGTGGAATTATAAGGCCTAGGGACACTTGCTTCCAGTAACTGTCATACATGGTTTGAGAAATAATAGATACGCTCGGGTCCATCTCGTCAATAATAATCCCATGCCTATCAAGGTGAAAGGGTATCCTCATCATTTGCTGGGGAGGGTCATTTGGAATGCAAATTTCACCAGTGATCTATCGGTGGCATTGATCACCCAAGTAATATATCCCCCCATATTAAGGATCCATAAGAACACATCGTTTCAATGATATGTACTTCACATGTTGAACGTAGGCATTCATCTCCACAGTAGATCCTCAGTAAGGTAGCCAATTGATTGAATCTGGTGATCACATTTCAATCTGACTCTGGGCGGTGGGAAAATTATACAGGATTGAGCCCTTTGCCTCCTTACGATTTAATCGATTTTCTTTCTTCCATCGATTAATCCTAGGCCAGCAGTCACCGGTATCATCCCTCAATAAGGGACATGCTCGTTGTATGTATTCAAACCCGAAAAACTGCAATACAAAAATGAGTATTATTAAACCATAATTTTTTTATTAATTATATATTAAATACATATAATTTCACTTTTTAACACTTAGCAAAATGAGTTCCCAAAAACAATTCATAGAGTCTACGCGACATCTTGACAAGAGATGGATAGAGTAGTATATGCGAGCCAGAATTGACAAACCCCAATCGTATGATCCCACAATCTCCAAATCCTCCAAAGCATCCAACCAACTAATAGGAACGCTGTCTCTTGCAGTCGGAAAAAAAATATGTCCCACACAAAAAAAAATACCCTAGTAGTGTCCTCAGGGCCAACAATTACAGTATTTAACTTTTTGGCCTCAAACCACCTATTTAAGCTCGACACTTTCACCCCACAAGAATCACTGCAATTTGGTTCAATGCCGGGAAAGTATCTATGTATAATGTCACCCCGTATTTGAGTTTTCCCGTCAAGTACGATCAAGTATTTTCTATCATCCATCGGTACCATAGGACCGCTTCCGATGGGAATACCTCCAAGATGGGAAGGATAACAATCAATTGTAAATTTAATTATTGTAGTAATCAATGTTATTAATGAAGGTATTTTTTATATACAAAAACTAACCAGTCAAAACCTTAAAATCATAAGGAGTAATGGTCAGCTCCCTGGTAGGTAGTTGGAACGTATTGGTCGTGTCCCACCAACGCTCACCGAGTGCTTGTACCAACCCCCAACTTGTCTTGGGAATTTGAGCGTCCAACAATTCTCCCAAACCGCTATTGTGTATAAA
The DNA here is from genome assembly GCA_949130495.1 of Sambucus nigra. Lineage (NCBI taxonomy): Eukaryota > Viridiplantae > Streptophyta > Magnoliopsida > Dipsacales > Adoxaceae > Sambucus > Sambucus nigra. The sequence continues at coordinate 228,063,770 of OX422215.1, forward strand.
ATGTATGACCTCGGTAGATGTCTTTAAATATTTCTACGTGGCTCTAAGACTATGCCAATTGCCACGCATCTTTATTGAGTTGCTGTTTGTGTCCGTGTTCGGAGAAGGCTTAATGTGATATCCTTCATCTACTATACGCCTATAGTTTTCAAAAACTATAGGTCGCTCGGCAGTAGTAATTTCGGTCTCTCTCCTTCCTTCTCCAATTTTTTGAGACTTTCTAGCCCCAATAGCCCGTCTACTTTTTTTTCAATTTGTTCCATTATCAACACTACAATGTCAACAAAAAAGTTATTAATTTTCTAGCATATTGGGTAATGAATATATAAATATTATGTAATATTTTATTTGGTCAAAAAATTAAAGTATATTTAGTTTTGGCCAATCAATAAATTTTTAGCCACTGTGGCACTACAATATCACGTCTATATAATTAGAATTTTTCTGTCTAAATATATTGGCTAAAATTTGATTTACATGATAATTACTAATTACCTAATAAATACATTACATAGAAAAATAGAACATATAATTATTTTAAAAACATAACAAAACAGATAATTTCTTATAAACATTCACTTAAATACTTTCTTATAAACATAAACGAACAAAAACATAACAGATAATAAAACATTTACTAATTAAATTATTTTAAACATTCACTTAAATAATTTCTTATAAACAGAACCGAACAAAAACATAACAGATAATTAAACATTTACTAATTAGTTTTTTTATAGACATTCACTTAAATAACTTCTTATAAACATAACCAAACAAAAACATAATAGATAATTAACCATTTACTAATTATAATAACAAATTATTTAAATAAAATAATTGTTGATATTCTATACATAAGGATTGATCTAACTAACTAAATAAAACATTAAGTAATAAGTAATTAAATAGAACATTAAAATTAACAAATAAATAATTTACAAGAAAACATAAAAGGAGAGGATTTACCTGATTATACTAGATAGATGTTAGATGTTGTTGTTGTTTTTTTCCAGTGATAAAAATGATTTATGGTGGGATGATTTAAATAGGGTTGTTGAATTTAATTTTATGGTTGGAATGTAGGTGGGATAGTTTAGTTAATAAATTTGGGCGAAAACGTAATAGGTTCAATCATTTGGGGTGGAAAATTGAAATTCAAAGTCCCTTAAGCGGAACATCATGTTCCACCCAAGGGTCCAAACCTTAAGCCCAAAACGGCGTCGTTTTCTTACTTTTTTCCTACCACAATTCTTTTTTTGGCCTACCACAGTAAATTTCTTAACTTTCTGTATATATTTGTAGACAAAAAGATGGTTAAAACCACCCAAAGATAAGTAAAAAACCCCACATTCAAAATGGTTTTCATTTAAACCTCCACCTTCAAAGTGGTTGTAACAACCCTCACTTTTGAGAGCCTATTTTGTATTTATTTACTATGTGAAATAATTATATGAAATGCCGAAATGTGGAGTAAATATTAATTTAATATGGAAAAGGTTAATATTTACTAAAATGTTGTATGATTACCTAGTGAGTAGGTAAAAATATCCATGTTGTGATTTATTGTGTCATAAGGTTTAAAATGACATTTTGGTATAATATGAAATCGGAAGTTAAAAATAAGTTATAAAATTTCCAAATGATAATTTGGAGGGTGTAGTTAGTCCCGGTAGGTGCGAGACAGTCAAAATGAGTGCCATATTGCATTTTGCTATTTCGGGCACTTTTGACTGGTTATAGCTTAAATGTGTAGTTGCGATTTATTTTATCGTGTATTAATCATTTAAGTGGGCTTCTTAGACTTAATCCACGTTTTATTTCCCAACCCTATTCCTATTCTTCCATTACACACTTCTAGCCCTAGAGAGAGTAAAGAGAGGAAGAGAACTTTGGAGAAAGAGAGAGATTGGAGCTTGAATTGTTGCCTCCACCAAATCAAATCTGAATTTGCACGATCCAGGCAAGTTATCTACTTGCTACTATGTGATTTAAGGAGAATAATTAGTATTTATAGTTATGAATTGGTATGGTTTGTCATTTTAGGGTTTTGTTAGATTTATGGGTGGTATAACTCTTAGAAGTTGATTTGGATGATAAATGTTGTTAATGATGGTAGATAGATATATTAATGATGTATGGGTTGGAATTTATGATCTTGGTTTGGTTAGTTTTGGGTTTGAGGAAAATTTGGAGTTCAAGACTCCATAGCCAAAATTGGCAAAATTCGTAGGGGCGAATTGATTCGGTTTTGGTCGAATCGATTCGCATGGAGGCAATTTCTAGGTCTGGGTGGACCGAATGGATTCGGCTATTTCGGAATCGATTCGGCTGTTATGAAGAATGTTGGTTTTCCTGACCGAATCGATTCGGCTGGTCAGAATTGATTCTCTTGTTTGGCCGAATCGATTGGGAAATCCTGCATTTTTCTTTTGTTTTTCCTTTTCAAATTTTAACCTTTTTCTTTAGGATTAGGACCTAGGAATCTTCTTGTATGAAGTAAACTTAGAGTCCTAGAGTAGTAGTTGAGTTTGGTCATCACCCAAGACTAGAATTGGGTCATTTGGGGTATATTCTGGGGAGCTTTAAAGTAATGTATTTTTAGAAGTTAGGAACATTAATGCCCATGCTTGGAGATTCTAGGGGTATCGGAGTTATATGAACTTTGGGAATTGTAGAATCATAATGATTATTTGGAGACTAAGTTAGGACTTGTAAATTGAGTAATATTAATGATGATATTCAATGATGATAGGTTTGAATAAAATGAACCAAACTATTCGATGATGATAGGTTCGAATAAAATGAACCAAACACATGGATAAGGGAAATGGAAATTGGTAATGAAAATTGAAAATGAAAATGAGATTTAAAATGGTAAATGTTAATTTACTTGAACACACCTCTCTAAATACTATTATAAGGGAAGTCCGCACACGAGGTGATGCCACCTGACAAATTAACACAGGGTGGATATAGTCCTAGGCCATGTGAGCGTTTGTTGATATATATATTTTCTGCGATGGGTAGGTGATTCCGGGTGTGGTCTTGACTACCCCGCAGGCACATGGCCGCTTCCCGACGTTGCGTTATGAGCCCAGGTTGTCTTATATGATAGGCCCTGGAAGATGATAGTTATTTAGGGGCCCGCCCAGTGGGGAAACTCGGAGGGGCGATCTTAGAATCGTTATATATATGAGAATATAACTTTTCGGCATCAAGTGGGACTTGATGGATATTAATGCCATAGAGAGCATAAAACAATGCCATAAAAGAGCATGTGATTGAGATGTGTGCCATAAAGAGCACTTGATAGAAATTGTATTCCTCTTAAGGAATGGAAAGATAAAAATGGGAATAATGATTATCGATGGAGATTTTTAATTAATGAAGTGAAATTATATCTTCTTGATTAAACCGAATAAAAGATTGTATTCCTGTTAAGGAATGTAAGGAGGAAATGGTAATATGATAAATGAGAAAAGGTTTTGTAATTAAAGATGTTTACCTATAATTCTCATGTGTAAATGATTTACAATTCATAATTAGTTTAAATGTCTTAAATTGTAATGTAAGCTTAATATGCTAGATAAAATGCTAGATTTTCATCCTTATCATTCATGCATAACTATTCATTCCTATCATGCTTTTTATTCTTCTGGTGATCATATAAAACCGGGCCCTGACCCGTTCATTTTCTATATTGTGTATGTTATTGTATCCGCTCAGGTGCTCGGTCACAAAGGCGCCCGTTGTGATTATTCCTATTCCAGTACTTTTAACGGGCTGTAAGATTTTACGGATTATTACAGGACATTGTATTAGACGCCTTCATTTTTCTAGTCTAGATATGATCAGGTCTTAACTCGGGCGTGTGGCCCAAACTTTTGTATTTGATTAATGAATGTATTACATAACATATTAAACTGTTGTATTGTGTTGTATGTAACTGTGGACCGACAGTATATTCAGTCATTTTCTTGTATATTCGTTTTAGATGTATTATATATACTCTTTTGGAAGTCCACTTACTTGTCAGATTGGGTTATTTAATTTAAATTTCGTAATTGGTTTTAAAACTAAACTAAATTCTAAACTTTTGGCAACCCGTTTTCTGATTTATTGGGTGGTCTTCCCGTATACTCGATTTATTTGAGTGATGCTGAGAATGATATCCATCCATGATTCTTGTCACATTTGAGTATCGAGCCGGACACCCCTTATCTCGGATCGCGGATTGTCACAGATGGTATCAGAGCATCAGGTTCTTGAGTCTTTAGGATCTATGCAGACTTGTCACGTTCTACCGTAGTGTTCTTTGATGTAGAGCCTAATGTTAGGATTTCTTTGTTGCTTATGTTTGCGATCTTCTGTGAAATAGATTGTTTTAAATAGTATTTTAACTCTATTGTTTCTTCATCTCAGATGCCGCCTAAGAGAGGTCACCTAGCGAGACGTAATAGGGTGGTAGAAGAGGAGGTAGGTCCTTCACCGCCGCCACAAGGGTCCATTAATGTTGTGGATGTAGAAAATATAATGGCTCAAGCGGTTAACGCCTCCATGACCGCAGTGGTCCAACAATTGCCACAGGCTCGACAACAGGCTCACGATGGTCAAGCTCCTACGGGACCTTCTCCGTGGGAAAGGGTTAGAGAGTCCTTTTTAAAGGGCAATCCCCCAAAATTCGAGGGAGGAACGGATGCTATTAGAGCCAATCAATGGAAAAAGGACATGCAACGCCACCTTCTAATAATAGAATTTAGCGAGGAGAAGAAACATGTCCTTGTCAATTTTAATCTTGTCGAATCTACGTTACACTGGTGGGAGACGATGACCACACCAGAGCAGAGAGACACAATGTCGATCACTGAATTTTGGGCTTTGTTCGATCGTAAGTATTTTCCTCTCATAGTTCAGAGGGAGATGAAGAGGAAGTTACAAGAAGTTGTGCAAGGAGAGAGATCCGTGGTGGAATATGAAGAGGAATTCACCTGGTTGGCGAGTTTTGTATCGAATGAGGTGACTTCAGAAGATAGGAAGATCTCGAAGTTTATGGGAGGCCTCAACTAGAGAATCAGGCAACACCTACTGGGTAACCTAGCTTTACAAACTTTTAGTGAGATTATGAATGCAGCATTGCTCCATTGCCAAGAGCATTGGTTATACATGCATGGCAGCAAGAATGCTACCGTAGTGGGGCAAACGAGAAAGCTTGGAGGGCAAGGGATTGGAGGAGGAGCATTTCCCTCATCCCAATCTTCGGATAGTAAGCAGAAAGAGAGGGACCCTCAGCAAGGGGATTTGTTTAAGAGACAACACTTCAAAGGGTTTATTGTGGGTGGCAATGACAATAGGCACGGTCAGGGTGCTTCGCAACATGTAGGTCGGGGTGGTCTTGGAGGCAAAGGCCATCCGGGCCAAGGCATTACCAGTTTAGAAAAAATAGCCGTCGAGGTCGGGAGGATATGAAGGGACAGTGCTTCCATTGTGGGGAGGCGGGTCATTACAAGATGGAGTGTCCTCATATGATTGGGGGTCAGTTTCCTAGGGCTCTGCAACATCCATATGTTCAGTTTCCACCTCAGGTACCTAATCCGGTTGTTCCTCCGCAGTAGGGACAGCTACAGTATGGACACGTTTGTCATATTCAGAAGGCTATGCTTCCTCCAGCCCCTCCGGCACCGCCCTCTATTGAGGGTTAGTTCTTAAGTCAGGGGTACTTGAGTTGTGTGTTATTTGTTACGAGTAATACACACTCATTTATTTCTTGGAGTTTTGCTCAGACTACAGATTTGATAAAATCTGTTGAGAGTACTTTTACTAGCGTTGAGTTTTTATGGGTGATGGTTTGCTCATTTCTTCGTTGGTAAATATATACGAATTTCTCTTGGTAATTTGTGCTTTGGGGACGATTTACTCATCCTTGACATGGTTGAGTATGATGTGATATTGGGTATGGATTGGTTAGTAAAGCATCATGCTATTGTTAATTGCTATGGTAAGAGCATAGTGTTTGCCATTCCGGGGCATGATATGTTTCTAGTGGTTATGCCTCGCTTAGAGGGGGTACTAACACATACTTAGATTGTATTACAGAGGAGTTCTCTCGGGATGTAGTTGTTCCTTTGGATTCTATTCCGGTTGTTAGAGATTTCGATGATGTATTCCGAGAAATACCGGGTTATGCCTTGATAAGAGGGCTATTTAAAAAGATGTATATATGTTGTGGGGTAAATAATTGTAGGACATGGAAGTAGAATCTTATTAGTAGGGTTGAGAGTTAGAATCTTTTCGGTCCCGAACATGTGTCTTATACCTCTATATCTTGATGACCGATAACGCGAGGTAGTAGTGTAACGGCAGGGTTCCTTGTCTGGATTTCGCTTCGGCGAGACGTCCCACGCATGAAACCGAGCAAATGTCGGAAGTTGAGGAAGGTCTTGGGCACTAGGGATATACTTAGTATTATGTGTACACGACTTAGATAGGATATAAGTAGGTAGACTTTAGGATTTGTTGGACATAAGGCCTTTAGGGCATGTGACGTTAGTTAGGAGGGCTGTCGGGAGTTGACCACAAATAGGTTGTGTGTTAACTCTAAGAGGGATTGGTTCCCTAGTAACGAGAAGTGGGGGGTATTTTGAGAGGTTTGGTAGTTTAGTCCGAAGGAGATGAGGCATCTCGTAGTTAGAGTGTTACGTTGGCAATGTAGCTTTCGGGGACCTAAAAGGGTGAATTAACTCGCACTCCTGAGCCCATGTTGCTAAGATCGAGAGTGGATTTAATTAACAAGTCTCTGCCAGGATGGGGAGTAATAATACTGGAGCCTAGACCTATTGTTTATGCACCTCATAAGTTAAGACTTATGGGAAGTATCATCCCGTGTTTGAATTAAAATTCATCGTGGGGGTGATCGCCATATGGAAATGTAGGTACTATTTCCTGGGCAGAAATTTAGTCTTTTATGCGAATAACAAATCGTTGCAAGATGTCGTAGGAGAGACAAGGGTTGTCAAGACCACATACACAAGTTGCTGACCAAGGGAACATAATCCTACTCTATTGGCTTCAAGGGTGGGGTGCGTTTCCCCGGGAGATTTATTATCTCGGATGAGAGGGACTCAAGAAGGGCAGTGATAGCGGAATCTCACGGTTCTAAGTTTGCAGTGCATTCGGGTAACAACAAAATGTGTCAAGATATGCGCCACCAGTAACGGTGGCCGGGCATGAACAGGTTGTTGGACTGCATGGGTTGCCTTTGATTATAGTTTCCGACTGAGACAAGATTTTTTTTTCCCACTTTTGGCAAAGTTTCCAAGGGGCCATGGGGATCGAATTGAGGTTAAACACTTCTTATCATCCTCAAACAGATGGCCAGACCGAAAGGGTAAACCATATATTGGAGGATATGCTCCTTATGTGTATGTTTATCATCAAGAGTATTTGGGAACAATATTCCCCATTAGTTGAATTTGCCTATAATAATTCGTATTAATTCACTATTGGGTTGGCGCCTTATGAAGCCTTGTATGGTAGGCCTTGTGGATCTCCCGCTTGTTGGTTAGAGGTGGGAAATAATAAGTTCCTCGGACCTAAATTGATCCGGGATACTTCTTCAAAAAATCGAGCACATTCGGAATCACATTAGTATAGCCCAAGATCGATAAAAGAGCTATGTCGATGCGGGGAGAAGGTATGTGGAGATGGAGGTCGGGGACCAAGAGTTGGTGCGAGTGTTGCCTATGAAGGGAATTAAGCATTTTGGGCATAAGGGAAACTTGCACCAAGTTACGTTGGACCTTTTCCTTTCAGTGCTAAGGTGGTTCCGGTAGCCTATCAACTTTCTTTACCGAAACATTTGCAGCAAGTTCATGATGTGTTCCATATCTCCTTTGTAAAAAGTAAAAGAGATGAGTTTGTGCCCGTTGGCACACTCCTTTGAGGAGATTGAGCGACGTTTCTTATGAGGAGCATCCGTTTGCTATTTTATAGCGTGGAGAGCGGCGATTGAGATCGCGGGTAGTACCTTTGAGTATGGTGCAATGTAGCCATTACAGTGTCGAGAAATCGACATGAGAGAGCGAGGATGATATGCGGGAAAAAGTATCTGCATCTCTTCTTGCAAGGTACGCTTGAATTTTGAGGACAAAATTCCCTCATAAGGGGGGGAGTATGTAAGAACCCTCACTTTTGAGAGCCTATTTTATATTTATTTACTATGTGAAATAATTATATGAAATGCCGGAATGTGGAGTAAATATTAATTTAATGTGGAAAAGGTTAATATTTACTAAAATGTTGTATGATTACCTAGTGAGTAGGTAAAAATATCCATGTTGTGATTTAATGTGTCATAAGGTTTAAAATGACATTTTGGTTTAATATGAAACCGGAAGTTAAAAATAAGTTATAAAATTTCCAAATGATAATTTGGAGGGCGTAGTTAGTCCCGGTAGGTACGAGACAGTCAAAATGAGTGCCATATTGCATTTTGGTATTTTGGGCACTTTTTACTGGTTATAGCTTAAATGTGTAGTTACGATTTATTTTATCGCGTATTAATCATTTAAGTGGTCTTCTTAGACTTAAGCCACGTTTTATTTTCCCAACCCTATTCCTATTCTTCCATTACACACTTCTAGCCCTAGAGAGAGTAGGGAGAGGAAGAGAACTTTGGAGAAAGAGAGAGATTGGAGCTTGGATTGTTGCCTCCACCAAATCAAATATGAATTTGCAAGATCCAGGCAAGTTATCTACTTACTACTATGTGATTTAAGGAGAATAGTTAGTATTGATAGTTATGAATTGGTATGGTTTGTCATTTTAGGGTTTTGTTAGATTTATGGGTATTATAACTCTTAGAAGTTGATTTGGATGATAAATCTTGTTAATGATGGTAGATAGATATATTTATGATGTATGGGTTGGAATTTATGATCTTGGTTTGGTTAGTTTTGGGTTTGAGGAAAATTTGGAGTACAATACTCCATAGTTAAAATTGGCAAAATTCGCAGAGGTGAATCAATTTGGTTCTGGCCGAATCGATTCTCATGGAAGCAGTGTCCAGGTCTTGGTTAACAGAATCGATTCGGCTATTTCTGAATCGATTCGGTTGTTATGCAGAATGTTGGTTTTCCTGACCGAATCGATTCGACTGGTCCGAATCGATTCGTTGTTTGGCCGAATCGATTCGCCCAGGCCGAATCGATTCGGAAATCCTGCATTTTTCTTTTGTTTTTCCTTTTCAAATTTTAACCTTTTTGTTTAGGATTAGGACCTAGGAATATTCTTGTATGAAGTAAACTTAGAGTCCTAGAGTAGTAGTTGAGTTTGGTCGTCACCCTCGACTAGAATTGGGTCATCTGGGGTTTATTTTGGGGAGGTTTAAAGTAATGTTGAGGCATTACTTCTTTTATTGAATTTTTAGAAGTTAGGAACTTTAATGCCCATGCTTGGAGACTCTAGGGTTATCGGAGTTATATGAACTTCGGGAATTGTAGAATCATAATGATTATTTGGAGACTAGGTCGGGCCTTGTAAATTAAGGAGTATTAATGATGATATTCAATGATGATAGGTTCGAATAAAATGAACCAAACTATTCAATGATGATAGGTTCGAATAAAATGAACCCAACATATGGATAAGGGAAATGGAAATTGGTAATGAAAATTGAAAATGAAAATGAGATTTAAAATGGTAAATGTTAATTTACTTGAACACACCTCTCTAAATACTATCATAAGGGAAGTCCGCGTGCGAGGTGATGCCCCCTGACAAATTAACGCAGGATGGATATAGTCCTAGGCCATGTGAGCGTGTTTTTATATATATATTTTCTGTGATGGGTAGGAGATTCCGGGTGTGGTCTTGACTACCCCGCAGGCACATGACTGCTTCTCGACGTTGCATTATGAGCCCAGGTTGTCTTATATGATAGGGCCTGGAAGATGATAGTTATTTAGGGGCCCGCCCAGTGGGGAAACTCGGAGGGGTGGTCTTAGAATCATTATATATATGAGAATATAACGTTTCTGATTCAAGTGGGACTTGATGGATATTAATGCCATAGAGAGCATAAAATAATGCCACAAAGAGCATGTGATTGAGATGTGTGCCATAAAGAGCACTTGATAGAAATTGTATTCCTGTTAAGGAATGGAAAGATAAAAATGGGAATAATGATTATCGATGGAGGTTTTTAATTAATGAAGTGAAATTATATCTTCTTGATTAAATCAAATAAAAGATTGTATTCCTGTTAAGGAATGTAAGGAGGAAATGGTAATATTATAAATGAGAAAATGTTTTCAATTAAAGATGTTTAATTATAATTCTCATGTGTAAATGATTTACATTTCATCATTATTTTAAATGTCTTAAATTGTAATTTAAGCTTATGCTAGATAAAATGCTAGATTTTCATCCTTATCATTAATGCATAACTGTTCATTCCTATCATGCTTTTTATTCTTATGGTGATCATATAAAACCGGGCCCTGACCGGTTCATTTTCAATATTGTGTATGTTATTGTAACCGCTCAGGTGCTCCGCCGCAAGGGCGCCCGTTGTGATTATTCCTATTCCAGTACTTTTGACGAGCTGCAAGATTTTACGGATTATTACAGGACATTGTATTAGACGCCTTCATTTTTCTAGTCTAGATATGATCGGCTCTTAACTCGGGCTTGTGGCCCAAACTTTTGTATTTGATTAATGAATGTATTACATAATATATTAAACTGTTGTATTGTGTTGTATGTAACTATGGACCGACAGCATATTCGGTCATTTTCTTGTATATTCGTTTTAGATGTATTATATATACTCTTTTGGAAGTCCACTTGCTTGTCAGATTGGGTTATTTAATTTAATTTTCGTAATTGGTTTTAAAACTAAACTAAATTCTAAACTTTTGGCAACCCATTTTCTGATTTATTGGGTGGTCTTCCCATATACTCAATTTATTTGAGTGATGCTGAGAATGATATCCATCCATGATTCATGTTACATTTGAGTATCAGGTTGGCTACCCCTTATCTCGAATCGCGAATTGTCAGAGTGTTTTTCATTTTAATTTATGGGTGTCTTCTCATTCTGTGTCTTTTAAATTTTTGAATCATTTCCCGCCTCTCCTCCTCCATTCGCCTCTCCGCCTTGGAGGATCTTATGGGAGGCTCGAAAGGGTACAATAGCTACCATTAAAGGAGGTGGAGGTCCCAATTGTGTCTCGGGTACAGTACATGTCATTTAAGTAGGCGGGGGGCCTGATTACATCAAGGATCTTAAAGAAACTTTTGGGCCAAAGAAAAGTAAGCCGTAGCTTCAAGGGATTTGTCTTAAAGGAAGTTTTGGTTTTTTTTCAGTTTGGCATAACGGTTCATAATGTTTTAGATAAAAAACTCTTCATCATTTTCATTTTTGTTTGAATTAGTTTTCATTTTTAGATCTTTAGTTTTTATGATTTTGGATTTTCAGATCTTAAATTTTTTGGGTTTTTTTTTACTTCACATTTTGGTGGTGCAAGAAACGAATTTTTATGATTTTGGATTTTCAGATCTTAAATTTATGTTCCCATTGTACGTAAATCATGACGCGCGCTTAGAAGTTTTCATCTAAAAACATTATAGTCATAACCCAGGGATATACATGAGAGCGTCAAAATTGGCTACTTATTTTTTAATATTTACATGTTTGCAATAAATGTAGTGTATACGTTCTTGCTATATTTTTGGAACTTTTGGTATTTCAGAATAATAATTGTTTTTTATTTGGATTTTCATGTAGTTTTATAGTGTCGAGTTGTGATTTCTTTCTAACTTTTTTCGTTTTTTCTTATATATATTTTGTATGCTTTTCGATGCTTTTGAAATTGAAGGATTAAAGAGAGATGAGTGAGTCCAGGAGAAAAATGAAGAGGAGGAAGAAAAGGGTTCCTCTAGCTACACAAATGCTGATCATAGGAAAAGTGAAGTGGGTTTTGTACCCATCTACTTTGGGAACAACACCTCTCATAATGTCTAAGGTATTTTTTTTGGTAGAAGGGAAATAAAGAACAACAAATAAAAAGGAATATGATTGAGATATAAAAAGTGTGTATTTTTTTTTTGTTTAAACTCGAAGTCATTATTGAGCACTATTCTAAAAAACCCGCCTAGGTTACAAAAGAAAAGAAATTACTTGAGTAACATTCTCCAAGTAATCTTGACTCGAGTAAGGAGGATTCACAACAACAATTTTAATGTGCATACTTCAGTGATAATGTTAGGTCTTCTGGTTTGTTGTAGTCATACAATGTGAATTAATTTCCATATTGCTCAAAATGTTCGTCATACTCAATAAGTTAAATAGATATACTGCTGACAGTTGGGATGTATTTTGTTGTCATACTCAAGAAGTTAAACACATATACTAAGATAGGTTGAGAAAATTAACAATCCTTAAATTATGTATTTGACAGATGGGATTGTGATAATAAAATATTTCAGAGGTCTAAGATGGTATTTAAAAGCTTCAATGACCATGTTTGACATTAAAACTATAAGGTTACACTGTCTTTTTACAATCATATCGATCTCTACCATTTAGTCACAATAAGTATTGTGACCCGAAAATGCATTAAAATAGGGAGACAGAGAAATATATGATTTGCATGGGAAACCACCTAGCTTATACACCCTTAATTTTTGTCGACCAAAGGAAATATGGTTCATCCATTAACAAATTAATGGCACTTGTTAAAACTCATACCCATACAATGAAGCCTGCAAAAACATCACAACATAAAATAGAGATGTAAGAAAATAAAGAGAGAGTTCATGATTTTGAATCTTAATCTTCTAAATAGAAGGGTTAGATCTTCAAAAAAAAATCAGGTTTCAATAACATCATTTTTAACTACAATTTAAAACACCAAAAACTAAAACATCAATGATCAGTTAGAAAGAAAGAAGATAATACAAGCAATTTACCTAATGTACCTTATAATGTTTTCTCAGAACAATTGCTCGATCTAACACCAACTTCAAATATACTTGCATTATTGACGATATATTTCACAACACATCAATACTGTAATAACATAACTAAATATTCAAAAAAATGACGAAGTAATAAAACAATTCTGACCCCCCAAGTTACATAGAACGCTATATATATATATCAAATAGATAGAGATTACTGATATATATTTAGTCATTCACTCATTAGTTTAGAGAGTTAACCCGATGCATAAAAAAAAGTACATGGCGATGTTTCTTGTAGTACCTTTTGGTCATTAAACTAAAATTTAAAAGATGCCATATAAGTAATATTGCCCGACGTTGGCTCTGAGATGGCTGCCATCATCCCTTTTTTGTAACATATATGTGAAATAGCATATCGATTCCTTCCACTTCTACAACTTATTTAAAAATTCTCGTGGCATTAACATTCCTACTCGAACAAATGTGGGAATTTAACACCTTTTTATACTCTTATTTCTTAGTTCTCCACTTATACATGATATCCATTTAATTGCAACTAATTTTTTTTAATATTATAAAACAAAATTTCATACCTTTTTCTTAAATCCCCACACATGGGGAAGTCCCTCCCACCTCTCATTTAGTTTCATATCATAGGGGAAAGATAACAATGTTGTTTTGAACGGAAAAATGGCACCAATGTGTGTGTGTACCCGCGCGCGTGTCCGTGTGCGTGTGTGTGTATGAGTGAGGGAGAAATAACCTAAAAATTTCACCATTGTGTTATTTGTAAATTTGTTGTCTGCACTGACATTTCATTTTGGTATACATCCTGACTCCAAATGTCCTCGCACCTGAAACTAAGTTGAGTGACACATATTGAAATCAATTTAGTAAAGAGAACACTATGAGTATGGTTTTATCATAGAGGAATTTCGATACTACTTCTAGAGGTTTCAAAAATAACTAAAATTTCTCACTTGGTCATTTTTTCAAGCATCTAAATTGCCAATAAGAAAATGACTTCTTAGTAAATGTAAGGACATATTTTCCATAGACCTCATTTTACATTAAATATGTCGTATGCCGCTACAACCATCGAGAGAAGCTCATGATCATTTGTTTAAGATAACGGATCCGAATATCAAGTATCTTCAACAACGGACATCTTTGAGATTGATTTTGGTAAGGATTGTGTATCAGTTTTGAATTTGGTTTACAATAGTATTGGTATATTTGTCAAAACTATTTTTTTTAATCAAAATGAGGCATTGTTCTAAGTCAAAATAATTTTTGGAAGACTTGTAGGTGAGCTTTTTAAAATATTAATTTTTCTCTTATGTTGTTCAAACAACAAAGCAATGTCATTCAAACGACCCATTCGAACGACATCACATGCCGTTTGAGAGGTCGCGATATAGGTCATTCCTTTTGTGCTTCAAACGACCACATACTGTTTTGCATTTTATCAGGTTGTTTCTTAGGTCACTTTTAATGATATCTAATGTCGTTCAAATGACCTTCGCCTCCTCGAGAATTTTGGTTTGCTATAAATACCTGTTTTGGAAGGATTTTTTATTAAGACTTTTGCCAAACGAAAACTGCAAATCTGTAATATTTTAGTCTTCACTTTTAGGGCACAAAACTTTATTTTTGATTCATAAAATCATCCCATATACTTAAGTGAATCATTTTGGAACCCAAACACTTCTTGCCTAAATTTCTCTTGTAGAAAAGGATATCTCTACTGTTGGATTGATAGTTCTTGCGGGAGCTTTTTGCTGATGACTGCGGTAATTAGGGATACTCGTGGGTATTCACTACTGAAGGAGGAGCTGTGGTTAGTAAGGTTCTTAAGGGAATCTTTTTTGGTGCTAGGTTGCGGTTTATGTGGATATTCTGCACGAAATTAATTTCAAATTTCATTATGTAATTGTAAGTTGCGATTTATGTTAGATAGTGAAATAAAAGGTTTTACTCGAAAGGGATTTTTTCATCCACATAGATGCATGATTAGGGTTTAATTGGTTTGGATTGAAGATCGATAGTATTAAATAAGTTTAAAATTGGAAATTTGTGAATCCTAAAAATAATTTATATCACGTATTCTCAGTAAATCACTAATTGGTGAAAAAATCTCTTAGGATTAGAATACCATACACTATGCCATCATTAAAATGCATACAAATTTAAAACCAAGGTAAGTCCGCAACAACATTCGGTGTACTACTATGACATCTCTGAAGAACGACGATAACATACAATGTATGTTCGTACAATATATGTCTAAAACAACATACGGTGTATTAACATTGTATAATGCTCCAATTAAATTGCAACCATATATAGTGTACAAACATTTTCTCTACTAATGACCCTAGTAACTACATATTTTTCTCAAGTTACGTAATTATACCTATATATGAATTGAAAAAATATAAACTTAACATCAAGAGTTGCATAATTAGTTCTTAGAGATGTACCTCATCAAAGAACATACTTAGTTGTACAATTTAGGGGCTGAAAATCAATCATTAGGATCCTATGGATTCAATTTATACCTGTAAATAAATATACAAAAGTATTTATTAGGCCTAATAAAATAATTCAGGTATCCAAATAAAGATGGAAAAACAAACTCGGGAAAACGACAATCACTCAATTAAAACTTGTAATTAATTAAAACTTTTTTATGGGAGGGGGACAACATTTCATCTTCGTATATCGCAACACAGACTAACGCATAAGGCATGAGTGTACCCTAAATATACAACTAAGCCATAGAGTAATTCATAAAAGAAATAACATAGAAAAGAATCCATATTAATCCTGAAAGAACGTTGGATTTAAAGGATTAGCAAGGCTTGAATTAAAGAAGGCCACTGATGAAATAAGAGTTGTAAATAAGAAATATATATCATGGAATGAAATGTATCTAAAAAAAACATAATGCACAATGTCATAATAAGAAGTGAAGACAAAAAATTAAACACTTCTAGTGTTCAAATTTATTATCATTCTGTTAGTATTTAACCTTTATGTAAATAAAAAACATAATCCACACTGTCATAATAAGAAGTGAAGAAGGAAAATTAAACACCTCTGGACTGAATATATATAAATACCAAAATCAATAAGTCATGACAATAAAATTAAATTTACTAAACAGAAAAGAATTAGAATAGGGAAGCATGAAATTTTCCCTTTAATAACTAAACATTTGCTAATAAAAAAATTTACAACTAAAAAATACATTTACCAAATGAAAAACTAATTATAAATTTGTGGTTCTAGTGATAAATGAGGGTAAATGTAAAAGAGAACCCAACTTAATGAAAAAAAAAGAATCTTTCAAGTCCCCCAAAGCAAAAACTCATAGGGAGGGAAAAAATAAATTTCATTATTTCAGGAGAAAAAATTGCTTGAACATATAACCAAATGTTAATAAGTTACCAGAAGGTAACATTCCACTTGCTCCTGCACTAAGAAAACAAATGTGTCAAACATGCTTGGGAATTTATATGGATATCATATGTCTAAGAATACATTATATGTGATTTAGTATTATAAATTTGGTACCTTGTAGTCTCTTCATTAGATGATAGTGAATCACATATGACCATTTGTTCTACAAAACATCAATGATGGCCCAAATGTATTTCTTCACCATTCTAGGCTCAGTTGAGCATTTAATTTTGGTCCAAATAACCAAATTTGTAAAACCTTAAACAAAGAAACCCTTATTTAAAAAAATCGATAAACTTTATGCCTAAAAAAATTTAAGGAATTGAAAGAGAACCGTGAAGAGAGGCACCGTAAGAGATGGCCATCTGAGGTGGAAATGAATGAGAGCCATGAAATAATCTAAAAATCAAAGCACCACAAAATAAGAAACCGAAATCAATGAGACTCAAAATCAAAATACATAGATAGAGGGTAATTTCGAAAGAGAGAGAATGAGATCTGAGCTATATTCGCGTGCGTATAAGTGTAAGAGGGTGGTTTAGATCAGATGGAGGTGTTTGAGTACAGTGATGATAAGTTAAACAACAATACTATTGATTAACCATAGGACATGCGAACACAACTCAGTGAAGATAGACTCAATTTGGACTCACAAATCTCTCGTGTATAACTCAATAAGATAATAATGAACTCAGAAATAACTCATTTGGAGGGAGAAAGAAGTAAGAACCCTAGATACACCTTGGCAGGCAGTCAGACACCCCAACTACCCTTAAGGATCTCTGTTAAGTATTAAAAGCTTCATAATAAATGACAATGGTGGGTGAGTAAAAGCTCTGGTTCATAATAAATCTCTTTCTGATGTACATTATCTCTAGTAAATGACTTATGAACTCTCAATAAGGAACATGATCCATCCCCAGAGGCCGTTGGGGTCCTTAAATAGGCCCGACATTACCCCCGAGGAAACTTAGTCATTAATGTCTGTGAAAGACATCCCTTATACTTTATGTCACAAACATTAAATACCTGATGCACTAGTTATATCCACGTCATAAGCATTAAATGCCAAGACATGACTTTTGCCTAGCCACTGTGTGTTAGGTGGCTGTCGTCACAGAGGTGGCTCACCAACTATCTGACAGTCCCAAATACCATGGTAGTTTACTCAAGTGAAGATTTGACATTGTGTAGCTGGCTAGTGACATCACCTACAGCAGATGTGACATTAAGTAGAGGGTTGTTTGGTTCACAACTCAACGCCCGATGGAACTCAAAGTTGCTCTGCCCGAGGTTCCACGATAAGGGTCCTTCGATGTTTTACTAGATGTATCTAAGATGGTCAGGAAAAGTCCCAATGGTTCCTCACTTCTCAATCCTCCAAACCAAGTCCCTCCAAAGTTCCCACGACGAGGTTGTTCGATAGAGCATGAATGCTCTCCCAGGCCCTGCCAAGCCTGGTCTCTCGCGAATACCGTTCGACCTCATACATAATCATTATAGTCATTACATCTTTACAATCATTATAACTCATAGTAAATATAAAAACAAGATACAACAAGACTGAATTAATCAATAGGACTAAAGGACGAGCTCTCTCGGTCAGCTTCTTTGCTGAAAGGTCCCTTTGAGTTTCCACGTTGAGTATCCACACTGAGATATCTTAATCCCAAACACTGTTGTAAATGGGGGGATTATCCCTAATATCAGGATTATCTTCTAGCCCCCTCTACATTTTCCCCTTTATGGAGGGATTTATTGTGGGAATAAGAAATGTCTGCACGAAAACTTCTCCATCCGATCAATCTTCCAAGTGTGACTGAAGTTCCTGAGCCGAAGGGCTATGACTTGTCGACGATTTACGAAGGACCATCACCACTTTACCTTGCTATTAAATTGCAACCGTTCTTTCTTTAATTCAACGACTGATTTTTGGATTCTCCCAAAACACATGATGGCTTTCTCAAATACCCGTTTAGACTCTGGGGTAGTGAAATTCTCCCGTTTGTGCAGTTTGTGGAGTATAGTTGTAGGCAGTGATTTTGTCGTTAGAACTGCCCCTATCGTTGTGACTTGTGAAATTATTCTTTGTAATGTTTCACCATGTCCAAAAAAGTAGAAATTCTCCCCGATGTAGCTGTGTCATAATTAAACAATGTTTGGACTTGTGGCGAGGGGAAATTCTCCCCTATCGTTGGGACAGTTTTCTTAGTTAGGGGTTTATTGGATATGTTTGACTAAAATTCTAGTGCCAAATTTTCAAACTTGTCTAGGACGGAAACTCTTTATATTCCCCATTCGTCACTTATCAACTGACGTGGCGTTGTCTTTTCGACTATTAGGGCACTTCCCAAAGTGCCATGTGTTCATTTGAAATGATTATAGGCGGGTTTGCACATGTAGTGGTGGGAAACTCAACATATGGCTTTAAAAGATCTCAAACGTTTATATTTCAAACTCTTCTATTTCCTTCATCTTATTTAAGCTTCCATCTACTCTAGAAAGAGTAACTTTGCCATAACTCCATTGCTACTAATCCTTCACCCATTTTTCTTCTTCCTCTCGTCTGTTACGCCACCACCTGTGGTTGCGCTCATCCCTTTTTCAGTCCTAGCCCTTCTTTACTAAGTTGTTTCTTTCATTGCCACTCACTATGGCTTCTTTAAGTGTTTCAAAAGGTACCACAATCGCTGCTCAGCCAGGCTCCCTTTCTACTACCTTTGGCGTTGTTGCTACTTGTAACACCCCGCCTAAAATAATAACGGGTGGCCAGCCCTATACTATATTAAATCAGGAGTTTCAGATGATCCAGTCTCAACATCAACTATCGGTACTATATAATATAGGACTAACTACCCGATATCATATAGGCGAGATGTTAAAATTAAATAAAATGTGCAACAAAACCAACTAACACTACTAATAAAAGAAAGAAAGATGCATGAAAGAACTAGATAAATGAAATGCTAGAATAAAAATGAAATAAATAACTACCACAGAATATACTATAAAAAGTAAACCCGAATAAGTTGTCGGGTCATAGCCAATACAATAACTGGAATGGAATAAATATAAACATCTATAAATATCCCTTGGGTACAAACCCGATATACAACATGAATCCTACCTAGAATTTTGAAAGTAGGAAGTGACTACCATCAAAGTCCCGCAACAGTCCGCACCTATCACGGCTCCCAAGACTCTGGATAGAAAGTCATCTGGCATCCATGTGGTAGGATACCTGTAGTATATATATATATATATATACAGGCATGAGAGAAAAGTAAACGGGTCAGAGCTCGAGTTGTGAAAATATTTAGCAAGTGTGTTAACCGTTCATAATAAATATTGGTGCACTTATTTCATAATTAAAATGGGATCGCACTCTCGTGGAGCCCCAACTCACCTCTCATCTAAAGGCGCGCACCTATTCGCGTCCTAAATTTTTATTAGTTAAATTACCCCCATTTATTAGGACAACCTAACTTATCATAGGCCAAGCCTATACCCACGAGATCTACCTTCCTATCATACCCCAAGAATCCACTCATTTTTATCCACAGTTAAGTAATTATTTTCAATCATGAGTGCCTTATTAGGCTTAGTGGATTCCGGTTTATACTTTAACCATTTATGAATTTAATAAGTTACCCAATATGCATTTTGGGTTGAAACATCTGATTTAATTTCTAATTAATAAGCATGCAAAATTATAATTGACACAACTTCCCTCCAATTTCAACGTTGCGCTGCGTTTCGTGCGTGGTGTGTCTCGCAAAGCAAAATCCAAACAAGGAACCACCCCATTACACTACTCCATGTCAACGTCGATCCTGGATATCCATTATCCCACACATAAATATCGACAGAACTTCTCTCTACTCTCAATAATGTACTACATTTCGTGCGTGGGGTGTCTCGCAAAGCGAAATCCAAACAAGGAACCACCCCGTTACACTACTCTTTGACAATGTCGATCATAGAGATCCATAATGCCGTACATACCATAATTGGCAGAACTTTTCTCCAATCTCAACACTGCATTGCGTTTCATACGTGGGGTGTCTCGCAAAGCGAAATCCAAACAAGGAACCACCCCGTTACACTACTCCTTGACAATGTCGATCCTAGAGATCCATAATGCCATATATACAATATAATACTACCACTATTACCAAAACTCCAATAATATCCTTAGGATGATGTAACCGAAATATTCCTTAAATGCGATACATCAACCCCCATCAATCTAGTACACCATAATCATCTAAGATGTACTCTACAAAGATTCTATATCCTTTCATCTATAGGATATATAAATATATATATATATATATATATATATATATATATATATATATATATATATATATATATATATATATATATATATATATATATATATATAGGTATTTTATGCTCACCATATATATACATATACCAATCATTCATACCCATGACCAAGTGTACGTATCATATCTGATGTACAATGGACATGCATATAATCCACACGGCTATATATATCGCTGATAAAACGGCATCAATGCTATCATCTTTCCAATGCCCAGCTCACGTAGCAACTGGGGACCACCTGGTGGGGATCAACGACACCCACCTCGTGATAACTCACATACACGACGTCCCGAAAAGAGGTCATAGATCCACTGGTAATGAGACGAAACATACCCACCACGTCTCATCCCAAAAATATATCAATCGTCTAATAACACACCGTACGACTATGACCTGGGGAATATCCACACCCTACTCTATATGCCAGGATGCTCACCCTCTGCGCGAAAACTTCCCAATGATAGCATGGGCGGGGTATGCTTAACCACATAAGTATATATATCGCTCACATGCGCAATATACATACATCCATATGATCCCATCATATGATCGAATAGTAAACCTTCATATACGGTTTAAACATACATACCATGTATGTCCACAACATAAATATATTCATATTTATATATAGATATATGTACATATATTCACACATCGTTACATCATTATATATGCAAACTAATTCTCGTTCATATGTATAAGATATATAAACCCGACTATAAGTATACATAATCCTCAATATACAAGCTGTCACCACAATTTCCTTTAAACTTACCTCGATATGTGAATACAATCCCTCACTTGAAACATATTCAATCATTTTTCCTATGATGAATAGTCTCCCAAAACCATATGTATATATCTATACATATATATTCAACATTAGGGTTATCACCCAAGAGTTTGTGTAGGAATCCATCACTACACATTTCATCCATATTTAAAAGTACATATTTTAATTTAGTACTATTTAACCATAGGCACATCAATGACTTAATAGTCTAAAACCTCAAATTATTCCAACCCCGTTTCAAGTATTGGAATCTCAATGGTCATATCCCCACAATTATGTGTAAACTATCCTAACTAAAATTTATGCTACCGCTTATTCTAGTCGATAGTACGATCCCTAATGTTCCCAGTTTCACCTATGGTTCAAATAAATCTCAGGAACCCTTACTCCTATTGAGTTATCAATTATTTCTTAGTGTAAACATTTCTAAGGATATGAAACCCCTCACTCTTTAAGAGTATGCGACCACTCTCTTCCATTTGGCCCCCAAATTGTATCTCAACAATATCCCATCCTTATAAGGATTTGACATAAAGGTCGGCCTAGAAATTTCACAACATACATGGATATTTCTTATCCAATTATTCCAAGAAGTCCCCATTATCATATACTAAGTGAGAGACCCCCTATAAGTCACCAAAATATATCTCTTATTTCATAAGAGAAAGCCACAAATCAATAAACCCAACCAAAAAGGGTTTTAATTCACTAAAAAGAAAATTTCTCAAAATGCTATGTTTTCGAATCGATTCGGCCTCTTCGAATCGATTCGGCCCAACAACGAATCAATTCGGCCCATACGAATCGATTCGGTCCAAGGGACCTCAGATTCTGCAACCCTCCGAATCGATTCGCTAGGGGCGAATCGATTCGATCCTAAAGACCTGAGACTTCTTCAACCTAACGAATCGATTCGGTGGGGGCGAATCGATTCGCCTAGTTCAGAAAGCCACGAAAATGGCTATTTTTCTATAACCCAAAATTCCCCAAAATTCGATTTATACTACTTCCAACCCTTAATCTTCAATCCCAACATAATTTCCAACATCAAAACACATCCTAAATTTAACCTCATCAATTTATATCCCTTAAACCCAATTAAAATCTTCAATTTCAAGATTTGAACCAAAATTTAGGTTTTGATGTTTATACCCAAAAATCCATTTCTTTAACCCACAAATTATGAAATGAAATACACAAATAGCTATTTAGCAAGATTAAACACTTGCCTTAGGTTTGTAGAGGTTGGATCGTCCTCGATGTAGTGATTTGGCTGGAAATCTCCAAGCTTTTCTCCCTCTCTCCTTTTCT
The DNA here is from genome assembly GCA_949130495.1 of Sambucus nigra. Classification (NCBI taxonomy): domain Eukaryota; kingdom Viridiplantae; phylum Streptophyta; class Magnoliopsida; order Dipsacales; family Adoxaceae; genus Sambucus; species Sambucus nigra. The sequence continues at coordinate 228,086,658 of OX422215.1, forward strand.
TTCTTCTTCTTTCTCTTTTCTTTCTTTTTTTCTCAAAGGAGAAGACTTCATCTGTAAGCCTTAAATCCTTTAAAACAATAAACCCAATTTTAAATGTTAATGCACACTTTAAATGACTCGTTTACTCTAATTCGAGTCAACTGACTTAAAAATATTCCGGAGCCGAAATAAAACTCAATGACAGTCATTTTGACTATCTCGACCCTTCAGGGATCAATGGTACCCTTAAAATCCTCATCCGGAATACTTTACAACATCCTATATTTTTGGACTTAAATTCACAAATTTAAAATTCTCCGATTTAAATTAAATTTTATTTTCCCAAAATTTAATTTCTCAGTCTCAAAAATCGTGGGATGTTACAATCTTCCCCCCTTACAAAAATTTCGTCCGCGAAATTTAAAATACGCATAGGACCTCAATATCATTTAGTCCTAACATCATCTCTTAGGATCACTATACCGATCCTTCCTGGTTCTCATGTCGAACCATATAAATTTAAAATCACTAGCTACCCAGGGCGCCCATATACCCTGTATCCGAGTTTCCACTCGTAGAATTATAATCAGGCTTCATTAGCCTCCAATTGTAACATAACCCTCGGCATTATAATATATAACAACATACTAAATATATATAAGTTCGAAAATTCCCAATGGTTGAACTCTCCTCAATTCGTGACACTATCTACCTTCGTGCGGGGGAGGTCTCGCAAGCGAAATCCAAACAAGGAACCATCCCAATACACTACTGTGTAGCTAGGTCGGGAATTGAGATTAGTTGAACCAGGGCTAAAGTTTTATAAAAAGATTTTCATATTTTAGATACTGCCCGAGGGCCTATACAACAATACGATATAATTTATATTCCGCGTCTTTCGACACGCCAAACAAACACCTTATGTTTAAAACACAAGGCCTCAACACATACAACACTTCTAACCACTACCTAGTTCTCAAAACTAGCACAACTATGAGATAAATTCTCCGCTCAAAATAAATCCACTGAACTCTGGACCTCTCAGTTATGAAATTCCTCTACATCACATCAACACCTTTCCATAAACTAAGTTCTCCCCTCAAAGAAACAACAACCTTAACAATTTACATTCCCAAAATCAATAGAGCCACTCTCTACTAGCTCCTTATAAGACGTTTTACTATTTCAAAAGATGTCGCATAAAGACCACACTTGCTCACTCCTCCCCAAGGCCTAATTCTCCTCAAAGAATTTTCTTCCTCACAAATCCTTCCTAATTACATTGAAGGACAATGCTATTGCGACTACCGAAACTCCCTCAGTCCTACACAACAAAACTGAGTCTCCAAAAGCATTCTCCCTCGCCCTAGAAGGCGATACTCCCGATATTGGGACAACTCCACACACCTCACGTAAGGGAAAATTCACCAAATCAGGCTTCCTAACAAAGGTTAACGGGTTTCTCAACCTAAACCTCCCAAGGACTACACTAACCTCTCCTCGGACTTACCTTACTAAGTCCAAGATTCACCATTCGAGTAAATTTTCGTTTCTTACTCAACTTTCGATAAATCACCTCGAACCACTGCTAGAAATCTCCTCAATATCTCCTCCGAAATTTTGGAAAACAAACACCCCCGATTTAAGCGTACCCAAAATATGCTATGGGTATTGTAGTTCTAATCCTATCCTTTCCTAGACGACAAAATCTAGGCGACGTCTGAAATGAAACAAGAGCAACCGTTATCAGAACGCAAATCAAGTTAATATACTTCACATAAGAAAACAACGCAGTGAAGACAACAGTCCTAATTGTAGGGCTTTATGTCAAGAACGTTAATGGAAGAATCCAAAAAACTCGCACAGATCCTAAGGACTCTAGAACCTGATGCTCTGATACCATCTGTAACACCCCGCCTAAAATAATAACGGGTGGCCAGCCCTATGCTATATTAAATTAGGAGTTTCAGATGGTCCAGTCGCAACATCAACTGTCGGTACTATATAATATAGGACTAACTACCCAATATCATATAGGCGAGATGTTAAAATTAAATAAAATGTGCAACAGAAACCAACTAACACTACTAATAAAAGAAAGAAAGATGCATGAAAGAACTAGATAAATTAAATGCTAGAATCAAAATGAAATAAATAACTACCATAGAATATACTACAAAAAGTAGACCCGAATAAGCTGTCGGGTCACAGCTAATACAATAACTGGAATGGAATAAATATAAACATCTATAAATATCCCTTGGGTACAAAGCCAATATACAACATGAATCCTGCCTAGAATTTTGAGAGTAGGAAGCGACTACCATCAAAGTCCGGCAAAAGTCCGCACCTGTCACGGCTCCCAAGACTCTGGATAGAAAGTCATCCGGCATCCATGCGGTAGGATACCTGTAGTATATATATATACAGGCAAGAGCGAAAAGTAAATGGGTTAGAGCCCGAGTTGTGAAAATATTTAGCAAGTGTGTTAACCAAGCATAATAAATATCGGTGCACTTATTTCATAATTAAAATGGGATCGCACTCTTGTGGAGCCCTAACTCACCTCTCATCTAAAGGCGCGCACCTATTCGCGTCCTCAATTTTTATTAGTTAAATTACCCCCATTTATTAGGACAACCTAACTTATCATAGGCCAAGCCTATACCCACGAGATCTACCTTCCTATCATAACCCCAAGAATCCACTCCTTTTTATCCACAGTTAAGTAATTATTTTCAATGAAGAGTGACTTATTAGGCTTAGTGGATTCCGGTTTATACTTTAACCATTTATGAATTTAATAAGTTACCCAATATGCATTTTTGGTTGAAACATATGATTTAATTTCTAATTAATAAGCATGCAAAATTATAATTGACACAACTTCCCTCCAATTTCAATGCTGCGCTGCGTTTCGTGCGTGGGGTGTCTCGCAAAGCGAAATCCAAACAAGGAACCACCCCGTTAAACTACTCCATGTCAACGTCGATCCTGGAGATCCCTTATGCCACACATAAATATCGACAGAACTTCTCTCTACCCTCAACAATGTACTACATTTCGTGCGTGGGGTGTCCCGCAAAGCGAAATCCAAACAAGGAACCACCCCGTTACACTACTCTTTGACAATGTCGATCATAGAGATCCATAATGCCGTACATACCATAATTGGCATAACTTTTCTTCAATCTCAACACGGAACTGCATTTCATGCGTGGGGTGTCTCGCAAAGCGAAATCCAAACAAGGAACCACCCCATTACACTAATCCTTGACAATGTCGATCCTAGAGATCCATAATGCCATATATACAATATAATACTACCACTATTACCAAAACTCCAATAATATCCCTGGGATGATGTAACCGAAATATTCTTTAATTGCGATACATCAACCTCCGTCAATCTAGTACACCATAATCATCCAAGATGTACTCTACAAAGATTATATATCCTTTCATCTATAGGATATATAAATATATATATATATAGGTATTTTATGCTCACCATATATATACATATACCAATCATCCATACCCATGACCAAGTGTACGTATCATATCTGATGTACAATGGACATGCATATAATCCACCCGGCTATATATATCGCAGATAAAACTGCATCAATGCTATCATCTTCCCAATGGCCGGCTCCCGTAGAAACTAGGGACCACCTGGTGGGGATCAACGACACCCACCTCATGATAACTCACACACATGACGTCCCGGGAAGCAGTCATAGCTCCACTTGCAATGAGACGAAACATACCCACCACGTATCATCCCAAAAATATATCTATCGTATAATAACACACCGGACGACTATGACCTGGGGAATATCCACACCCTGCTCTATATGCCAGGATGCTCACCCTCTGCGCGGAAACTTCCCAATGATAGCATGAGCGGGGTATGCTTAACCACATAAGTATATATATCGCTCACATGCGCAATATACATACATCCATATGATCCCATCATATGATCAAATAGTAAACCATCATATACGGTTTAAACATCCATACCATGTATGTCCACAACATAAATATATCCATATATTCATATTTATATATAGATATATGTACATCTATTCACACATCGCTACATCATTATATATAAAAACTAATTCTCGTTCATATGTATAAGATACATAAACCCGGCTATAAGTATACATAATCCTCAATATACAAGTCGTCACAACAATTTCCTTTAAATTTACCTCGATATGTGAATACAATCCCGCACTTGAAACATATTCATCATTTTTCCTCTGATGAATAGTCTCCCAAAACCATATGTATATATCTATACATATATATTCAACATTAGGGTTATCACCCAAGAGTTTGTGTAGGAATCCATCACTACACATTTCATCCATATTTAAAAGTACATATTTTCCTTTATTACTATTTAACCATAGGCACATCAATGACTTAATAGTCTAAAAACCTCAAATTATTCCAACCCCGTTTGAAGTGTTGGAATCTCAATGGTCATATCCCCACAATTACGTGTAAACTATCCTAACTAGAATTTATGCTACCGCTTATTCTAGTCGATAGTACGATCCCTAACATTCCCAATTTCACCTATGGTTCAAATAAATCTCAGGAACCCTTACTCCTATTGAGTTATCAATTATTACTTAGTGTAAACATTTCTAAGGATATGAAATCCCTCACTCTTTAAGAGTATGCGACCACTCTCTTCCATTTGTCCCCAAATTGTATCTCAACAATATCCCATCCTTATTAGGATTTGACATAAAGGTCGGCCTAGAAATTTCACAACATACATGGATATTTCTTATCCAATTATTCCAAGAAGTCCCCACTATCATATACTAAGTGGGAGACCCCCTATAAGTCACCAAAAGATATCTCTTATTTCATAAGAGAAAGCCCCAAATCAATAAACCCAACCAAAAAGGGTTTGAATTCACTAAAGAGAAAATTTCTCAAAATGCTCTGTTTTCGAATCGATACGGCCTCTCCGAATCGATTCGGCCCAATAGCGAATCGATTCGGCCGATCCGAATCGATTCGGTCCAAGGGACCTGAGATTTTGCAACCCTCTGAATCGATTCATTAGGGGCAAATCGATTCGGTCCTAAAGACCTGAGACTTCTTCAACCTGGCGAATCGATTCGGTGGCGGCAAATCGATTCGGCCAGTTCAGAAAGCCACGAAAATGGCTATTTTTCTATAACCCAAAATTCCCCCAAATTTGATTTATACTACTTCCAACCCTTAATCTTCAATCCCAACATAATTTCCAACATCAAAACACATCCTAAATTTAACCTCATCAATTTATATCCCTTAAACCCAATTAAAATCTTCAATTTCAAGATTTGAACCAAATTTTAGGTTTTGATGTTTATACCCAAAAATCCATTTCTTTAACCCACAAATTATGAAATGAAATACACAAATATCTATTTAGCACGATTAAACACTTGCCTCAGGTTTGTAGAGGTTGGATCATCCTCGATGTCGCGATTTGGTCGGAAATCCCCAAGCTTTTCTCCCTCCCTCCTTTTCTTTCTTCTTCTTTCTCTTTTCTTTCTTTTTTTTTCCTCAAAGGAGAAGGCTTCACCCGTTAGCCTTAAATCCTTTAAAACAATAAACCCAATTTTAAATGTTAATACACACTTTAAATGACTTATTTACTCCAATTCGAGTCAACTGACTTAAAAATATTCCCGAGCCGAAATAAAACTCAATGATAGTCATTTTGACTATCTCGACCCTTCCAGGATCAATGCTACCCTCAAAATCCTCATCTGGAATACTTTACAACATCCTATATTTTTGGACTTAAATTCCCAAATTTAAAATTCTCCGATTTAAATTAAATTTTATTTTCCCAAAATTTAATTTCTCAGTCTTAAAAATCGTGGGATGTTACACTACCCTTAGCACTGCTACCCTGGATGCTGCTCGTTAAGAGAAACTAAGTTATTATCGTCGATTTCCCATCTTTGGCAAAGATGATGAGTTCTACAATGCATGCAAGACCTGCAATTTTTCGGCCAAGTATAATCTTTTACTGCTGGGTGATGAAGATGAGGATTCGTCAAAGTGGGGCTTTCTTCCTCCAGAAGGGACTCTACACTTTCGGTTGGATTGTGGCGACTTTTCCTACTCTCAGATCGATTTTGAGGCACCTGGGGGATTGCCAGCACTTTTTTCTGCCTGGCATGCACACAGGCAGAGATCTCACGCTGCAGCTCTTACAAAGGTTGGTCTTCATCGAGCCAACATGTTTAGGGAGTTCACTCTTTCTAAGAACAATGCTACGCTCCAAGTATTAGTTTCCATATAAAATTTTATAACTCACACGTTCTTTGCTGCACGGGGAGTTCACCATTATGTTGGAGGACATTTGTGAGCTACTTAGGTTTGAGCCCATGGGTGAGTTTACATATAATGATGAGGCCTTGGATGCCGAAGAGACTACTGACTGAGCTGAGATTGATCGAATATGTCGTCATTGCACTGGGTCTTCAAATAAGGCCACTTTTACTCCCCTTATCAGCTATTTTTTCGAAGCTCCTACTGCGAAAGACAACACTGCTGTAACAGGCCAAGGTAAAGGTATATCTTTGGAAATACTAACCTACATTCTTGTGCTAACTTGGTGTTTCTTTTTGACTGGGAAACCCAATAACAAACCTAGGAGGGACCTTATAAACATTTCCATCCATTTGACCAGGGGTTTCAACCTTCTTCTCGCCGCCATTGCAAGTGATAACTGAAATCCTTTGGGCGACATGCCCTAACTATAAGAATACTTTGAATCAAATGAAGATAAGAGTCTAAGCAATACTCCATAGCTCATCAAAATCAACTAAGGTTGGTATCCCTGTTACTGGACACTTGATATAGAAGGTACAATAGAAAAGAAAATATGCGAGGAAATGAGTCAGAGCCCGATTGTGAAAACTATTTTTAAAACAACAAGTATTTAACAAGTGCAATAAAGAATTTATTATGTACATGTTAGTATCCAACCCACACTTTATATTCTCACCTCTCATCTAGAGTGCACGCTTAACATTTCCTATTAACCTCCTAGTTAATGGTTCCTCTTCACCAAATCCATAATATGACTCCATTCCCATATCATAACCCCGTATGTCCCATACCATACGTCATATAATTATTCCTATACGTTTCTCATTAACATGATTCCTTTCTCATTAATGTGAATTAAGCTTTTCAATAAATATTCATTAACTTATTTCAATTCTTTTTTCAATTCACCGTTATCTACAATTATCACACAGTAGATGATTTACCCAATATACACACATACATTTAATTCATCATTATATATATATATAATATATATATATATAGACATTTATAATACGGCACCCCGAGTCACAGCTGCGGTGCAATGCATTACTCTGCTATCATGTCCCAATATCGATGATCGCCGAATAGGGGACTAAAGGTTCGGTAAGGATTCCTCGAACCACAAACAACAACATACAAATTGGAGGCGAAAATAGTTCTCATATCCATGGGTCACGCACATAGCTACGTACCCACAGTCAACGGACTTATCAACTCCCCGATAAGTTTTTCATAGAATATGTTCTTGAGCGACAAATCAAAGATCCCATGGATTCATCAGGATATGACTGCCCTCACGCGCAAACCTCCCCCCGATAGCAAGTAAGCTAGGTATGTCATACACATAAATCATCAATCAATAAAATAGGCATTATCATACCTATAATATAATATCAACAAGGTACTCACATTACCCTTAGATAATTCCCATACGTAGCATTATATCTCTTTAAATCTCACGTATTAAAATATCATGACTTTACTTCTTCAATTTAATTATCCCCGAGCCTCACTCATTACTCAAGGTTCAAATAGGTTTTCCTCAATATATTTATTCAGTAATAAATCATTAATATCCTACTGGTCCATATCATCATATATCCCGAATCACTATGAATTAAACTCTCCTTTAATTAGGGTTATAACCGATTGATTCTACTCTCTTATAAATACATCTTCTATCAACTAGGATTGAATACCATCATCACATGGCTCGTAGTCTATTGTGTTTCATTCACACAATATGACTTATCAACAAAACCAACATCCTCGCATCCTATAACATCTCTCCACTCCCGATGTCGTTAAGGTTCATGCGCGGAGCGTCTCGCAAAGCGAAATCCAAACAAGGAACCCCTCCAATACAGTACTACTTATCTTTGTCATTCATGGAGGTCCGTCAACTTCAAATATGCAACCGGGATAACCTCATCCCTTTATTCAACCATATGTGGTCTGAACTCCCATCTCTATCCAGGAGCCATACCACTAAGTGCTTGTATTACACTCAATCCTTGCACAGTCAATAATGAGCTGAAACTCAGTTCTTAATATTCAAATTGTAACCCTAAGGATACCCATGTGATTTATAACAATATCCCCTACTAGACCTATCCTTAATCCTCATTTATACCAATTAAAATCCAACACATGAATCTAGCAATCGAAATTTCTTCCAATGTAATTAGCATAATCCTAATCAATTAAATCCCAATCAAATCAATTCAAATCTTATCTAGGGTTTACTGATCTTCTCTAAGTCCCATAGCATCCAATTAATAATCACCAAAGATCTACAAAAGTTATGGGATACGAACCAACATTAAAAAGAAACACCTATAGGAATTCTGGGGAGGTCGATTGATCGAAGGCAGGGGGCGGATCGATCGATTGCCCATATATCAACCCAGTTTTTCATCATTTCTTCTACTACGGGTTTCATTATATTTGATCATTCAAACCTTCATATTAATAACCCAAATTCCTTATAAACTTTACTACGTGATATAGCAACATATGTGAATGATTTCTAATTCTCGAAACATCCTAGAATCATCAAGAATTTGAATTAAATGCATATATTCATCCTATTTTTCCAGAAAATTATCAACATAATATCTTCAAGAGCATACCAATAGTTTTCAGAATTTCTTCAGCAGATTTGTGATTATTTCGTGGATTACTATCTACCTACAACATGAGTTTGATTCCCATATATTTTCATTTTCCAGAAATCCATTAACAACTCTATCTTTTCATCTTCCAAACATGTAAAATCTCAGTTTTTATAACTATTCTAACATGGACAATATACAAACTTAGATTGCAATTATCAAACACTTTCCCCTAATGAAGATCTGATCCTTTGGTGTTGTATATCACAGGTGGGTCTCCCTTTCTTCGACCAACTTTCGGTGGTGGTGGTGACCTTTGGTCTTCCTCCTTTCCAAGCAAGCTTCTCTCTTCCCAAGCAACCTTTCACTCTCTCTAAGAAGATGACTTCTCAACTTTTGTGTAGAAGAGATGAATAACCCACGTACAACTAATCTCCAAATACTTATAATAAGATGAAATCCGAAATCACTATTTATCCCCCTTGTAAAAATAACCAAATTGCCCTTTTGGGTTGTCTTTTCATTTCCAAATGACCCGAGACTCAAAACCAACATCCAAATAGACTTTTCTAACTATTTCAACCCTTCTGAACGCAACGACGCAGTCAAAATGACTATAAGGTTGATAGAAAATAAGTTTCCTTTTTAATTTAATAAATTAGTCCCGACATGTCCCATACCGCATCCGACTAAAAATTTAAAATTACTGAATTCATAACTCACAAAAATATCAATAATCATCACATTCATATATTACCTAAATATCTTTAAGTAATATTCAGAATCATACATTTTAATATCCATAATTCGGATAAAACCCAAATGAATTAATTTATAGTAAAATCCAATTAATCCATTAATTTAAAATATAACCCATTTTAAAAGTCATTAAAATCACGGGGTATTGCATACTTCCTCCCTTATAACAGAGTTTCCTCCCGAAATTCAAAAAGATAAATCACATCGGTAAAGTCAACTCTTAGTGTAAATCTCACATCGCAATAATCTATGTCATACCTCCCATACAGTACATTTACGAAAATCCCCATTGATGTTATATGCCAAGCCTCACCATATAGTTCCAACTGAATTGAATTTAAACTTTACGCGATTTTCCCTATACCATCCTCGTGACAAAGTTTGTGAAAAAAATGATCCTCACATATTAAACAAATAATTCCTGAAGTCACAACTACTTACTGTTTCATAATTATGAGAACTACTACAATCCAACCATCCAGGGTGCCAATACACCCTATCGTACAATTTTCATTTTAATATTTATCGCAAAGGTTATAAACTCATATCCTAAAGACCTAACTTATTTTGACTCCCAACATTTATTAGTTTCATGCGTGGGGTGTCTCGCAAGCAAAATCCAAACAAGGAACCCCCCTGATACACTACTACCTAAAGTAGTCGGTCATCGAAACTCCTCATGCCCTTAGTTAATAGTTTATAACCTCTCTACAGGTTTTATCGATTTCAAATAAAGTTTACTCATCTACTCTCTTATTAAAGACAAGATGCTAGCTATAGTAGTAGTACATACGCTCTCAAATACCATAAGTCAATCCACGCCGACAGTCACATCATGTTTGTACATGCCCAAAGTAAGTAATCCCATGATAAAAATCAGACCCACTTGATGACATGAAAAAATATAGGTGTCCCAAACCCCTCGGTGAGTCTACGTAAACAACGGTGCTATAGGCTAAGTTTAGTAACTCATTAGCCCATATAATATTAATCGATACAAAATCAGTATGCGCCTCATAACTCCTTAGATGGAAAACATACCCTCATTCGCGGGAGGTGGTTGTTGACTCCCACTATTATAATTTTTCTCTGATGAGTCAAGAAAACTTTTACCCCAAATTTTCAGTTCTAGTTAACCAAACTCCACTATATGTCCAAGCCTTTGAATATATTTCCTTTGTTAGGTAACACACACAATTCCTACATTTCAAGAACTTTTACTGATAACACTCCTCAATTTTTCCATAATAGGGGTGACCTCGACTACGGTCATTATACTCGAACATACGTCATAACCTCCTAAGTACGATCTCCGCTATCCGTCCAATGACCCTCATCTTACATACATCTTGTACAAACCCGTCCGAATGCAAATAATATTCACTAATATATACGGAATCTTACCAAAGAAATCAACAATCCTAAACATAGGGCTCTACATCAAAGAACGTTAAGCTGAAAACACGGTAAGCCGTACAGACCTTAAAGGACACTAGAACCTGATAATCTGATACCACCTGTAACACCCCGCCTAATTAAATACCAGGTGGCCAGTCCCATACTATATTAAAATAGAATATACAGTTGGCTCATTCTTAGCATCACCATCGAAAACATTTACAACTCACCCAATACCCAATTAAGCTAGTGTTAAAACTTTTCAAATTTTAATTCAACAAAATCCATTTTTAGTTTACGAACAACACCATACATATTATTCTACAACACTGATAACCGAACAGATAACACAAAAGAATTTAAATGCAATTGGAATAAACATTCCCACATAATAATCCAATACAGTAATCCCAATAATAGTAAATGTATGAAAATGACACGAATATAAGAGTATATAACTCCGATAGAAAGTGATAACTGAAATCCTTTGGGCGACATGCCCTAACTATAAGAATATTGTGAATCAAATAAAGATAAGCATCTAAGCAATACTCCATAGCTCCATAGCTCGTCAAAATCAACTAAGGTTGGCGTCCCTGTTGCTGGACACCTGATATAGAAGGTACAATAGAAAAGAAAATATGCAAGGAAACGGGTCAGAGCCCAATTGTAAAAATGATTTATAAAACAACAAGTATTTAACAAGTGAAATAAAGCATTTATTATGTACATGTTAGTATCCAACTCTCACTTTATATTCTCACCTCTCATCTAGAGTGCATGCTTAACGTTTCCTATTAACCTCCTAGTTAATGGTTCCTCTTCACCAAATCCATAATATGTTTCCATTCCCATATCATAACCCCGTATGTCCCATACCATACGTCATATAATCATTCCTATACATTTCTCATTAAAATTATTCCTTTCTCATTAATATGAATTAATCTTTTCAATAAATATTCATTAACTTATTTCAATTCTTTTCTCAATTCACCGTTATCTACAATGATCACACAGTATATGATTTAACCACTATACACACATACATTTAATTCATCATTATATATAATATATATATATATATATATATATATATATATATATATATATATATATATATATATATATATATATATATACACACACACGCACACACACATATATATAATACGGAACCCCGAGTCACAGCTTAGGTGCAATGCATTACTCTGCTATCATGTCCCAATATCTATGGTCGACGAATAGGGGACTAAAGGTTTGGTAAGGATTCCTTGAACCACAAACAACAACATACAAATTGGAGGCGAATATAGTTCTCGTATCCATGGGTCACGCACATACCTACGTACCCACAGTCAGCAGACTTATCAACTCCCCGATAAGTCTTTCATAGACCTATGTTCTTGAGTGTCGAATTAAAGATCCCATTGATTCATCAGGATATTACTGCCCTCACGAGCAAACCTCCCGTCAATAGCAAGTAAGCTAGGCATATCATACACACAAATCATCAATCAATAAAATAGGCATTATCATACCTATAATATAATATCAACAAGGTACTCACATTACCCTTAGATAATTCCCATACATAGCATTATATCTCTTTAAATCCCACGTATTAAAATATCATGACTTTACTTCTTAAATTTAATTATCCCCGAGCCTCACTCATTACTCAAGGTTCAAATAGGTTTTCCTCAATATATTTATTCAGTAAGAAATCACTGATATCCTACTGGTCCATATCATCATATCTCCCGAATCACTACGAATTAAACTCTCCATTAATTAGGGTTATAACCGATTGATTCTTATCTCTTATAAATACATTTTCTATCAACTAGGATTGAATGCCATCATCACATGGCTCATAGTCTATAGTGTTTCATTCACACTATATGACTTATCAACAAAACCAACATCCTCACATCCTATAACATCTCTCCACTCCCGACGTCGTTAAGGTTCATGCGCGGAGCGTCTCGCAAAGTGAAATCCAAACAAGGAACCCCTTCAATACACTTCTACTTATCTTTGTCATCCGTGGAGTAATGTCAACTTCAAATATGTAACCGGGATAACCTCATCCCTTATTTCAACCATATGTTGTCTGAACTCCCATCTCTTTCCAGGAGCCATACCACTAAGTGATTGTACTATACTCAATCCTTGCGCAGTCAATAATGTGCTTAAACTCAGTCCTTAATGTTCAAATTATAACCCTAAGGCTACCCTGGTGATTTATAACAATATCCCCTACTGAACCTATCCTTAATCCTCATTTATACCAATTAAAATCCAACACATGAATCTAGCAATCGAAATTTCTTCCAATTTAATTAACATAATTCTAATCAATTAAATCCCAATCAAATAAATTCAAATCTTATCTAGGGCTTACTGATCTTCTCTAAGTCCCATAATATCCAAATAATAATAACCAAAGATCTACAAAAAGTTTGGGATAAGAACCAACATTAAAAAGAAATAACTATAGGAATTCTGGGGAGGTCGATTGATGGAAGGCAGGGGGTCGATCAATCGATCACCCAGATATCAGCCCAGTTTTTCATCATTTCTTCTACTATGGGTTTCATCATATTTGATCATTCAAACCTTCATATTAATAACCCAAATTCCTTATAAACTTTACTACATGATATAGCAACATATGTGAAAGATTTCTAATGCTCTAAACATCCTTGAATCATCAAGAATTTGAATTAAATGCATATATTCATCCTATTTTTCCAGAAAATTATCAACATAATATCTTCAAGAACATACCAATGGTTTTCAGAATTTCTTCAACAGATTTATGATTATTTCGTGGATTACTATCTACCTACAACATGAGTTTGATTCCCATATATTTTCATTTTCCAGAAATCCATTAACAACTCTATCTTTTCATCTTCCAAACATGTAAAATCTCAGTTTTTATAACTATTCTAACAGGACAATATACAAACTTAGATTGCAATTATCAAACACTTGCCCCTAATGAAGATCTGATCCTTTGGTGTTGTATATCACATGTGGGTCTCCCTTTCTTCGGCCAACTTTCGGTGGTGGTGGTGACCTTTGGTCTTCCTCCTTTCCAAGCAAGCTTCTCTCTTCCCAAGAAACCTTTCACTCTCTCTAAGAAGATGACTTCTCAACTTTTGTGTAGAAGAGATGAATAATCCATGTACAACTAATCTCCAAATACTTATAATAAGATGAAATCCGAAATCACTATTTATCCCCCTTGTAAAAATAACCAAATTGCCCTTTTGGGTTGTCTTTTCATTTCCAAATGACCCGAGACCCAAAACCAACATCCAAATAGACTTTTATGACTATTTCAACCCTTCCGAACGCAACGACGCAGTCGAAATGACTATAAGGTCGATAGAAAATAAGTTTCCTTTTTAATTTAACAAATTAGTCCCGACATGTCCCATACCGCGTCCGATTAAAAATTCAAATTACTGAATTCATAACTCACAAAAATATCAATAATCATCTCATTCATATATTACCTAAATATCTTTAAGTAATATTCAGAATCATACATTTTAGTATCCACAATTTGGATAAAACCCAAATGAATTAATTTATAGTAAAATCCAATTAATCCATTAATTTAAAATATAACCCATTTTAAAAGTCATTAAAATCACGGGGTATTCCACTTGGCTGGATCGAATCCATATTGACATGGCATGGTCACTAGGTCGTTACAACTTGGCCAACTTTTCCAACACCATTAACTTGACGGGCTTCCTTTATACCCATTTTTCTGCCATTACCGCCAAGTCTATCCTTTACCCCGTGAGTCAAGGCATTAAGCCTCCATGCCTCTTATGTTTCCATAAAAAATAGATCCGAAAGGAGATAATGGGAGTTTTTTTATCGTTTTTATTCTTTTGTCATGAGACCGTACAACGAGACTACCTTTGCCCACACTTGGAACTTTTTCCCGTCTACAGCTTCAACAATCACTTTCATTCCAGTTGTAGAAGATCCTTCACAGGTTGTGGTACTTCTGTTCACTCCTGGGTTTCTTCCTTACTTCAGTGAATGGGGGTACAGTTCTGAGTCTTATAACCCCGATAGATATAGTAGGAAGTTTAGGTTTAATCAGGGGGATCCTCGACCTATGTTTTAACTGAGAAATAAAAAGGCTACTTTTGCTAAGGCTTGCACCTTCTACCTTGCAGCAACAGTAATTGGTGTGACCTCTACCATGGATGGTCGAGTCACCCTTCCTAGTGCCCCTAGGAAAGAGGACGTATCCACTTCTTATGCCACCAAGTTCTGTTTGAGGAAACTGACTCTGATTCGTGAGTTCATACAGAGTCCCTCCAGTCCTTTCTTTCTCAGCCTTGAAGTTGGGTCTCAAAGTCAACTCCATCCTTAGAGTTGAGTTCCCTATGAGTAAAACTGTTAAAGATCCTCCCCTCGAGCTACCCCCTTTTTGCCCAATGATCCCTACTGCCACGCCCAAGCCCAAGACCGTTGTAACTCCCAAATAGCTTGCCCCTATGACCAAAGCAGCCACTGGCGAAGGGCCTTCCCAGCCCCCAGCCAAAAGAACTAGGAAGTCCAAGAGTTGGACTTTCTCAAAATCTAAGTCTCAAACTCAGCCTCAAACCCCTCTAGAGGTATTCCCCATTGCCTCCGTTCCCCCTCCCATGTCTGTAGAGGTAAGTGAAGAGCGGAGAAGGAAGGTTCAGGATGAGGTGGAACGGATAAATGTCGAGTTTCAATGATGCTCTCCTATCGTTCCTCCTTCTGTTACCTACCCTACCATCCTGCTTGATCCCACGGAACCAGGGTTAAAAATGAAGAAAAGTGCCAAGGTTCCTCCTAGTACTAACGCTATGGGTGCAAAGAAAAAGACTCTGGGTACCAAGTCACAGAGGAAATGAACTCTAGATGTACATCTCTCCCCAGCTCCCTATGTTACTGCTTCCTCTCCTCCTTCACCAGTAGTTATATCCTCCCATTCTCCCTCTGAATCTGAGTTATGTATGTGTGTTATTGATTTTATTCATATTTTTTTCGAAGGTTGCATCCGTTTAACCCTTAATCACTTTGGTGCAGAAATTTGGAGAAGAAGGACCCAGCCCCCCCATGAGCCCTTTCGTGGGTGGACATTTTGGTTCCTCTCAAACCAATGTAACTCCTACCCATTTTCCCATGATTGGGCTTACCTACTCCCATTGTTCGACCTCTCAATGTGAGAAGGATGTTGCTGTGGGGGGTGAGTCCGTTGAGTGTGTGTGCATCTCTTCTCGACCAAAGATAACTCCCTCAGTCCCTTCTGAATTATCACCTCTGCAAGAGGTCATTCTGCCCATCGTTCCAGTTGCAGAAAGTTCCCCTGAGGTAACATATTATTCATTACTTATTTGGTCTCACGTATTATTTCTCCCCGATCATGTTTCCTATTTGGCCTGCTAAACTTTGATATGTTGGAATGCCTTAGGTTGAAATGGCATCGTTGTTAGATAACATTCTTCTTCCCCCTGTGCTGATGAGACCACTGGCTATGATTTCTCTTTTTGGTGCCATAACTAAGGTAAGTAACACTTAAAGGTATTTAACACTTATTCTACACTTATTCCTTTTCTCGAACACATAGTTTTATGTTCGCAGCTTTCTCCAAGCACTGCCCGACCCTCTTTTCTGGGGGTCTGCATGCTTTTAAGGCCAAGGTTGATGCTTCTGCCCAGCGTGGTGGTTCTTCGGTACCCACATATGTTGGGGCATCATTTGGAGGTCTGTCTTCTTCTCCCATTGAAACTCCTATGTTGTCCTTGGTACCTTTTATTGGCGAGGGAGGTTTACCGATCGTTGGGATTATTCAGCTGAGGGTGTCGTGAGGCTTTTGAGGAAATAAGTTTGCCCCCAATGGTTCCTACCATCATGGCCTCCACGGTGACTCCTATTCTGGCTCCCGCTACTGCTGAGGTACTTTGCTAGTTTCTCTGCATTTCTTAACCTTTCGAACTTCACCTATAATGGTGGCTTAACACTAAAAACACTTGTTAAGATTTTTCATAAACTCCACCTATATCGGTGACTTAACAACGAAAACACTTATTAAGATTTTTCATAAGCTCCACCTATATTGGTGACTTAACAACGAAAACACTTATTATGATTTTTCAAAAGCTCCACCTATATCGGTGACATAACAACGAAAATACTTGTAAAGATTTTCCATAAACTCCACCTATATCGGTGACTTGACAATGAAAACACTTGTTAAGATTTTCCATATGCTCTACCTATATCGGTGTCTTAATAAAGAAAATACTTGTTAAGATTTTCCATAAACTCCTCCTATATCGGTGACTTAAGAACAAAAACACTTGTTAAGATTTTCCTTTAACTCGTTATTTCGTCTACCTGTTCTCAGGTTTCATTGGAGAATTCTCCACCAGTTCTTTTGCCCATCACTTCACCCCATCAGGAACCCATTATCTCAGAAGATTCTAGTCATAACGATCAAGGTTCCACGACTGGTGCTGCTACTGAGAGAAAATCTGGTTATGATCTCCCTCTGCTCGACTTAGCTCCTCATGTCGATTACCTCATGGTCCTTTAGCATTCCCCTCAAATGCCTTCCAGCCATCGCCTGGTAGTTGAGCAGCTTGCAAGCCACCATCCTGAGACTTTTGGTATGGATTTCCTGTGTTCCAACATCCCCGTGATGAGCTATACGCTTCAGGGCATGGTTAACGTTATTGCTGATATTATCAACACTCCCACTATAATATGTTACCAGAGCCCTCCTCAACCAATTCCTGGGTTATCTTTGCATTTTGACAGGCTTATTGTGCACCTAAAAACTTTGAAGAGTCAGCGACTAGACGGAGCTATTGCAGAAACAGCAGGAGGATAAACGGGCTGAGGAGGCTAAGTTGGCTGAGTTAGCACCTCAGCTTGAAGATGTTAATAAGGAGGTAGAGTATGTCTAAGAAGCTCTGCATCTAGTGAAGATAAAATGAGAGAAATTCATCATCGAATGTACACAAGTGCAAACGAGATTGGAGGTTTCTATAAATGCTCAACAGTCTTTCTTAGTAGCTTCTTTGGGCCTTCCTGGATATTTTTTCTCTGCTCCAGATCTGTGGTTCCTCTTAGGTCAATGAATTATTCTAAACATTTTCCTTTTCTTGTTCTTATGTAATTCTTGGGCAGTAGCTCCCAATTTTGTAATGCCCCAAATATTATGGATGAATTAAAAAGATGTATGTTTTTCTATGTCCTTTCTTTGTTCTATAACTATTTGTATATACCATGAATTGTTACAATTCTTTCATTTTCATTAGAGTTACAATAACAAAAATTGTATATTCATAACAACAGCTAAATACAACGGCGGTCTAGATTTAATTGCTTACACATGATAAACTTTTAACCATTTATTATTAATCTTGAATGGATTGTCTTCTTCCATCTTAGAGATTAAGCAATAACATGAATCATGAGCTTTTTTTATAATGAAAGTTCCTTCCCAATCTTCTACAAACTTAGGTAAAAGAAGCCCCCTGATGTGCTGTACTGCTGCCTTCAAAATGAGGTCTCCCTCAATGAACTTCCTTGGTCTCACCAAATTATCATACACCTTAGAGAGCTATTTTGTATAAATTTGAAAGTCCTGCATCACATTGTCTCTGTGTTCATCCAATGCTTCCAACTACACATGTTTATTTTGAGGGAGCATGCTACTTTGCAAGGCATAACGAGCAGAGGGAAGTTCTAACTCTACCGGAAGAATCGCCTCAGCCCCGTAAATGAGAGAGAATGAGTGTACCCTGTGGGCTTCCTCTTGGGTTTTCGATAGGCCCACAACACATCCGGTATCTTGTCATCCCATGATCCTGGAAAATCCTCCATCATTTTAGCCAGAATATTAACCAAGGTCTTGTCAGTTGCCGCGGATTAACTGCTAACCTTTGGGTATGCCACCGTTATATTATGATGAATAATGGAGTACTTATTTGTGAGCATTGTTACCTCTGAATTGATAAAAGGGATTCCATTATCTGAGAGGATAACCTTTGGAATCCCAAAACGGCAAATGATGTATTTTTTGATGAAGTTGCTCACCACCCCTGTTGTTGCCATTCTTAGTGGCATCGCTTCAGCCCACTTTGTAAAGCACTCCATTGCTACTAGTATCCATATCTTCCCCCTCGAAGAAGGATATATTGTCCCTACCAAGTCGAACACCCAAGTATGAAAAGGATAAGGCGTTGCTAGGGAGTGTAAGTCCACCGATGGGGCATGGATCATATTTCTATGAAGTTAGCAAGCCTTGCACTTTCGAACGAACTCAATAGAGTCTTTCTCCATCGTTGGAACATAATATCCTAATGTCATCAACTAGTCATACAACTTGTCCCATCTTATGTGAACTGGATCGTGCGCCTGTTTGAGGACTTCGGCTTCTTCTTCTTTCGTGATACAACGCAATGGCCTGTTGAAGTATCCCCTTCGATAAAGCTGCCCCTTTTGAACGTAGAACCTCAGAGCCCTTCACTTAAGTCCCATTGTATCAATCTTATCGATTAGGACAACTCCATCTTTAATGAAGTCAATATAAGGTTGCCTCCAATCTAGTTGAGTTTCAACGAAATGACATTCAGCTGCCTCAAAGAATAACTGACATTTAGTGCACTTTCGTTGTACCTTTGTTGCATCATGATTCATTCTAGACCAGAAATAACCCTCCCTTTGAATTCTCCAATAAATAGGTATCTGAGTTGTTTCGCAATGCTCTTAATGTGTTTTCTTCAACCTCCGCTCTACTTCTTCTGGGACGATGCATCTTAACAACCCCCCCCCCCCATATTTTTGAAGTAAGGATTTCCCCAGTTTGTAATGTATTGGGCTAGTTCCCTCGGCTCCATCACTCATTCCCTATATTCCAGTTATTTTCTAATCTCTCCCCTCCAGTCATCGTCCTCCTCCATCGATAAAATTGATTGTACCATCGAAGGAATCGTTCTTCGTTGAATCACGACTGTAGTTGTATCGTTCCTCATGACCATTTTTTAGGCGATGGTGGCATAGGCGTATGGATGTCTGTTCATCGTTCAGGGATGTCTCTTGATCTTGGTCCGATGGAACTAGCCAATAAACCTCTAAATTATTATTCGGTATGGTTCCAGGCTTAGGTGTTTCAACACATATTCTCTATTCACTTTTTGAATCACCAAGTTTGAATCACCTTTGATGCAAAGTGAACGAATCCCCCTTTGAAGGGCCTCCAGCAACCCCATCACTAACGCTTCATACTCTACTTTGTTGTTGGATCAAGGGAAATATAATTTATAGGAAAGACAAATCTCCTCCATTCCTTTTGAAAGAATAACCCCTGCCCCTCCTTTCTTTTCTGCCGAAGATCCATCGAATTGCATCATCCATTCTTCATCACTTACATCCAAGTGATTGGCTTGCAAATCGTCTCCTGGAATACTTTATTTAGGTGGATCAAACGTCCCAGAGGGGAAGGTTTCCAACAGGTTAGCATACACCTAACTCTTGATCGTGCGAGGGACCACACACTTCAAGTCATAATCTTAGAGGATGAGGAACCACCTAGCTGCCCTGCAAATCAATATAGTTCTTTCCAGCAAATACTTAATAGGATCACATCTGGTTACAATATGAATTATAAAAGATAGCATATAATGTCTAAGTTTTTGTGCTGCAAAGACTAAGGTTAAATAATGCCTTTGCAAGCTACTGTATCTGAAATATGTCTCATGTATGATTTTGTTGAGGTAGTAGACTGATCGTTCTTTCTTGTCAATCTCTTGTGCCAGCAAAGCTCTAACGAACCTCATGGTGGATGTGAGGTATAGCAGCAACGATATTCTTGCCTTGGGGGAACCATGGTCTGTGGTGAAATGAGCAGCTTTTTTAGTCCAGTGAGAGACTCCAGGTGAACCTCTTCCCACTTGAATTTAGTGTTCTTTCACCAAAGTTGCATTAATGAGTGCGTCATTTCGGCCAATCTAGGCAGAAATATCCAAAGGTAAGCAACTTTACCAAGGAAAAACTTCAGTTCCTTTGCCTTTCTTGGATTGGGAATCTCCAAGATCGCTTGCTATTTATCTTGGTCCATCTGTACTTCCTGCCGATCAACCACAAAACCCAAAAAATTTCCACTAGTTACTCCAAAGACGCATTTTAGTGGGTTCATCTTTAGTTTATACTTTCTGCACCGAGAAAACACCTTCCTCAGATCGCTTAGATGAGACTCCTCCTTCTTTGATTTTATGACCAAATCATCCACATAAAATTCCACAAACTTGTGAAAGAAGTCATGGAAAATGGCCATCATTGTTCTTTGATAAGTAGCCCCAGCATTCTTGAGTCTAAAAGACATTACTTTATACATGAAGTTGCCCAATGAGGTTCTAAATGCCATTTTCTCTGCATCCGTAGGGTCCATCTTGATCTGGTTGTACCCTATATACCCATCAATAAAGCTATACATATCATGACCAACTGTTGCATCTATATCGATGGAGGGTAGAGGGAACTCATCCTTGGGCCAAGCCCTATTTATGTCTCTGAAATTCACATAGATCCTTATTTTATTTTTATCTTTCTTACCCATTGGAATAATGCTAGACAACCTAAGTGGGTATTGTATCAGTTTGATGAACCCTGTCGTCAGTAAATGTTAGACCTCCTCCTTGATCTTCAAGTCTAGCTCAGGCTTGTTTGTTCTCGTTGCTTGTTTCACTAGAATGGCTAAAGGCATCACGTTCAACTTATGGAAGCTCACTTCATCATCCAACCATTCCATCTCTATGCACTTCCATGCAAAAACGTCTATGAACTCCTAAGTCAACCCAACCAAAGCCTCCCATCTCCCTTTACTGAGGTCTTCCGAGATAAAAATAGGCCTTGGATCCTCCCCTTCTTTTGTCAGGTTCAACTGCTCCAACTCTTATGCCCGTGGCTTCGGTTGATCTTCCATGTAATCTGGTTCTTCGACGACTTCTTCTGAAAATTCTTGTATGTTGGAGTTATCTATCGCCATACATTATACCCATTGATCAACCAAAAAACACTTATATATCGAGTCCGCCTCTTCTTATCTCTAGAAGCCTCATCAACTCTGCCTCACAAAAATTAACTCAGTATGCTTTGTCGTTGGACCTCATACTCCATTGGGTCCACTCTAGGCCTCATCCTATCTTTGAGCTGCTTTGAAATTTTTTGGGGCCTATGGACCACCTGATGGACTTTTTCGGGACTCGCTTCTTTGCTTCTTGCAACCTCTTTATTCTACTCGTTCAAGGGCCACATCCTCTCTTTGATCGAGGGAATCCATGCTCCCTCCATCCTTCTCGTTAGGACCCGGACATCCTCCTCTAATTTTGTGTAAAATGCTTCATCTATTAGTTGATCTTCCTCGACAGCGAAGGACCTCTTCCTAGACCTAATGGTCACCTCTGTACCCTTGATATTCGCCTTTGCGCATTGGTGATACATCAAAGGAACTAGCCCTTGGTTGTGCATCCACACCCTTCCTATTAGTAGATAGTAGGAAGTTGCACTCTCTATCACATGGAATTTGATGTGGGAACTCAGATTTCCCATCACGATCCCAACATTAACTTACCTAATGGACTTGGAAGACTGGTTGTCATATCCTGAAATCACCAAAGGCATGGGGACTAACCTTTCCTCCATAATATTAGTTGCGTGGAAAGAGTTGATTGAAATGATATTGATGGAGTCTCCCCCATCCATAACAGCCCTTGCAAAATTAACCCCAATGTTTGCAGTCACATACAATGGTCTATTACGAGGGAACCTTACGGCCCTATCTGTGTCACTAAAATTTATTTTTTATAGAAACCTCTTTACCAACCTAGCCATGGGTTCTTTCCATCTCAGTGAAGGGACCGTGTTCTTCCTTGCAATGTTAAGGATCGCCTAGGTTACTTCCAACCGACTCTCATTTGGTATCCCTACCTAGGCTAAGAACCAGGTGAATTTTATAGTATTCTATAACTTGGTCTGTTTACTCTCCTTCAATGCTATTTACATCCTCCACATCCTTGGAACTTGCTTCATCGTAAGCTAATAATACGTTAGCCATTCCCCTAGTGCAATCTTCTAAAGATTCTTCAAACAACTCCTGCTCCGTTATTAGTTCCCTTTATTCTCTCTCTGCCTCCTCATCGTAGGCCACCACCAGATTGGCCCCATGCACCGGGAGTGGGTTGTTTTTAACGTTCTACGGAGGGATTTTCAATGTCCATGCCTTCACATACTTATCGATGATTCTTCTTAGCGTGAAATAACTCTGCGTTGGATGTTGGATCTTTCGATGAATCTGGCAATACTTATGATATGCCCTTATTACGGTGTCAGGTTCCCCAATGGGAATTCTCTTTGGTTTATACATCGTTCCTCCTTAGACTATTGCGTTGTAATAGCTGACAACCTCCTCTACTGTACAAGGCAACGGTGGTGGGTCTTCCCTATCTCTCCCGAACTTCCTCTTGTTGTCCCTCTTTTCCACCTTGCCCCCATCTGTTCCTTTAGTGTATCCCACCCATAGGGGCTGAGACCTCCATCCCATGGTTTGTATCAGCTGCCTAAACATCATGGGCACCACCACTAGATTTGGTCACACAACCAGTGAGATATTCCTTACTACTTTTAGGAACGCGAGAAAAGTCTCCTCGTGCGTCTCATTAATAAGATGTCAGTTGTACTTAGGGAGAAGTCTCTCCATGCAGATCTGCAGTAACTTGGACTCTTTGGCCTCCTCCCTCACATCGAGGTACCTTTCCCTGAACCTTCGAATGTAAGCCACCACTTCTTCCCCGGATCGTTGCTTCTCCCTCCCCAGTTGGGTTAAAGTAAACTCGTCTTCCGCCAAAAAGAACTTTTGAACGAACAAAACATGCATCTCCTCCCATGTGGAAAGACTCTTGGGAGTTAAATGAGAATACCAAGTATATGATTTGTCAGTTAAGGATTTAGAAAATTCCCTCAGCCTGAGTTTCTTATTATTACAATTCACCCCCAAGTGTTCAACGAAGCGTTTAATATGTTCCTTCGGGTTTCCATCCTTTCCTGTGTATTTTTAAAAAATAGGAGGAATATAATCTTTTGGGTAGGGATCATCGTTGTATTCCTGGGGTTAAGGCATTTGAAAGTAATCATAGATTGAAGCAACCTCTCACGCAGATTGCGAGGAGGCTTGTATGAATTTCAGCATCTGTTTCTACATTTCTTTCCTCATCTCTTCCATGGGTGATTCCATTGAAACGCCTATCAGCGGGACTATAGGGTGAGTGCCTGTTGCAGCTAGAGAAGTCAAAATAGTTGGATCCGTTGATACTCCTAGGGTTCCCACTGTTGGATTTACAACAGAGGGTATACTTTTTGGGACTGTTCCCATTGTGACTGCACTTGGTGGCTCCGTTGGGGCTGCCCCTGGTGTCATGAAGGAGTTGGCTTCAAATCCTCCCAACACCGTTGAAGCTATAAGAGTTTGCAAAAACTCGTAAAATTTAGTCACGAGGATTTCCACTTGGACTGGTCCTAACCCAGTGCTCATGGAGGCTTGTGTCACCCCTGGAACGCCTATCTTCGCTTGGACTTGAGGTACCTCCAATCGATAGGCTCCATCCCTAGAAGCCACCAGCTTTCTTGTCACATGTTCTTCATTGTGTTAAATTTCATCAAAGTTAAGCCTTCGATCAACATTATCCTGCACCATACTCCTTGCTTAGAAGAATGCTTCCCCCGAGGAGTCGCCAAATGTAAGAGGGTAGTTTAGATCAGATGGAGGCGTAACTCCTTTTGAGTAAAGTAATGATAAGTTAAACAACAACACTATTGATTAACCGTAGAACATGTGAACACAACTCACTCAAGATAGACTCCGTTTGGACTCATAAATATCTCGTGTATAACTTAAGAAGATAATAATGAACTCAGAAGTAACTCATTTAGAGGGAGAAAGAAGTAAGCACCCTAGATACACCTTGGCAAGCAACCAGACACCCCAACTACCCTTAAGGATCTCTGCCGAGTATTAAAATCTTCATAATAAATGACAATGGTGGGTGAGTAAAAACTCTCGTTCGTAATAAATCTCTTTCTGATGTATATTATCTCTTGTAAATGACTTCTGAACTCTCAATAAGGAACATGATCCCTCCCCAGAGGTGGTTGGGGTCCTTAAATAGCCCCGACATTACCCCCGAGGCAATTCAGTCATTAATGTCTGTGAAAGACATCCCTTATACTTTATGTCACAAACACTAAATACCTGATGCACTAGTTATCTCCACATCATAAGCATTAAATGCCAAGACAAGCCTTTTGTTTAGCCACTGTGTGTGAGGTGGCTGTCGTCACAGAGGTGGCTCACCAACTGTTTGACAGCCCCAAATACCATGGTGGTTTACTCAAGTGCCTATTTGACATTATCTAGCTGGCTAGTGACATCACCTACAGTAGATGTGATATTAAGTAGAGGGATATTTGGTTCATAACTCAACGCCCGATGGAACTCAAAGCTGCTCCACCCGAGGTTCCACAGTAAGGGTCCTTTGATGTTTTACCAGGTGTATCTAAGATGGTCAGGACAATTCCCAACGGTGATTAAGTTCTCAATTTTCCAAACCAAGTCCCTCCAAAGTTCCCACGGCGAGGTCGTCCGATAGAGAATGAAAGCTCTCCCAGGCCCTGCCAGGCCTGATCTCTCGTGAGTACCGTTCGACCTCACACACAATCATTATACTCATTACATCTTTACAATCGTTATAGCTTACAGTCGATATAAACACAAGATACAACAAGACTAAATTAATTAACATGACTAAAGGACGAGCTATCTCGGTCAGATTCTTCGCTGGAAGGTCCCTCTGGGCAGCCACACTGACTTTCCACACCGAGCTGTCTTAATCCCAAACACTGTTGTAAATGGGGGGATTATATCTAATCTCAGGATCATCTTCAATCCCCCTCTATAATAAGAATTGCCACTTTGAGAGAGAGAGAGAGAGAGAGAGAAAGAGAGAGGAGTGGGTAGCGTGTGTTGTTAGTAGTGTATTCAAATTAAAATGAGGGAGCGCTTGGGCGGGATATGATGAATAGCTATAGGAAGATCACAACCCCTGATTTCTAGTCTTGTTGGCTTTAATCCTAACCACAAAGTATCTTATCATATTGTGGGATAGTGAAAACACCATGCTACTTTATTATATAGATAACACTCGAGAGATATGTTATGAGTCCCAATTAGTACCTCCAAATCACTCCAAATGAATTGATACCCTTATAATATTATACGATTTCATTATTAACGTAAAAAGGTACAACATTTTAATATTGTCTTAACTCATTTGGGAGACGTCCTGGGACCTTTTATTGATTCTCAAATAATTATTCTTGGACCAAAAAATAAATAAAAATAAAGTAAGGTAATATAAAAACAAACAAAATAAAAATGATAAACCTATAATAATAAAGATATAAGCGTATATGCAACTACTATTACAAATAATAATAACAAATACAATAGTATAATATATAATATATATATATAATTCATAATATATATGACACACACACACACATATAATTAAAAAAATACACACAACACACTATTATTACAAATAATAATAACAAATACACATCACAAATAGTAAAAATGGGGCTCATGTAGAGGTTAAGGGGAATAATATGGGCTAGATGGATTATACGACGTTTTTTGGATTTTGAGATAAGTGGACTAGAACTTGAAAAAATAATTTTTTCATTTCACAAAGTTTAGATGGCATTTTCTATTCTTCTCTCTCTCTCTCTCTCTCTCTCTCTCTATATATATATATATATATATATATATATATATATATATATATATATATATATATATATATATATCTTTTCTTGTGATGAATTTTTCTTTGATAACATGAATGAAGACGTTTTTATATTTATAATCCCAATCACTCTTTTCTCAAAACCAAGGGGAATAGTGGGAAAATGATATATGGATGGTGTGGGGTTATATATGGGTATGTGATAATATGCAAAAATAAATGGTGGAAAATGATAAATTTATAGATGAAATAGGTGAAGATTTAGTACTCCAGACAAACGATAGGACACATATTTCTTACAACTCGGGAGTGATGTCATTCTAAATGGTTAAGACAAATCAAAAGAATAATGAGATCATGTAATGACTTTTAATAAATATAAACTTGAGTCAACTTGTGACTCAAAGATCGCATAAAATTCCTCAAAAAGATGAAAAGCTCAACAACTTACGGGTTAAAATCTCTACTAGCTATCATTAAGGTTTTCTTGAGAATTGTTACACTCTTCAACCTCAAAATATTATGATGTGATATGTATGCAAAAAATGTTGAGTCTAGGAAAAAATCTTTATAAGATTGAACTATGACTTCAAGTTCAAATAACGATTATTCCTATACTCTAAAAGAAATGGATAATGGATAAATTACTTCAAAAATATTCAAAAGAGTTATGATTTTTGCTAAATTTTCAAAGAGGTATGATTTTTGCTAAATTTTCCACACACACCCCAAAAAGGAACACCATCGTTAATGTTTAAAATCACGTTTTAAATTTAAATCAAAAGGTAGGAAAGATGTACCATAGTTAATTGCAAATGAAGTGTACAACATGATGTATCCAGGGGAAAAACTGAATAAATGTTACGAAATGAAATGTACAAGACATATATACAGAGTTAGGGGAGGATAGAATACCACCCCCAAATAAGATAATACTCATACTCAGAAACAGGATGCAACTAGTTGCCTCCTGGTAGCGCTAAGCCTAATGCCTTCAGCTAGACCAATAAGAGTCTTTCCTACAAGGAATAATAATTATGGGCTCAAGTGGAAGGTGAGAAAGGTAAAGTAGGATAACCTTCAAATAAGACTAATAAGTCAGTCTTCATAAATTGGGTCAAGTAGGTTAATCTCCTCCACTTGAGGAGAGCATAAGTCTACGAAAGGCTTGAGACGTTGACCATTGACCTAAAAAATTTACCATCCTTTAGATTTTAAATAATAATGGTGCTATAGGGAGTGACATACTAAAAAAGGAATGGACCCGACCATCTAGTCTTGAGTTTGCCAAGAAAGATATGTAGACAAGAATTATACAACAAACCTTCTAATTCGGGTGTAACTCTTTATGTAAGATGTTTTGGTCATGGATCCATTTCATTTTATCCCTATATTGTTTGGTTAAATAATAGGCATCATTTCATAATTACTCTAACTCACTAAATTGCAATTTCTTATGAACACTTGCATTGTTGATATCATAATTAAGGGTCTTAGAGGTCCAATACGTGTGATGTTCAAGCTCAATAGGGAGGTGGCATGGTGTTCCCGAAATGAATCATAAGGAGAGATATCAACAGAGTCTTATATATATTACGATATTCCCACAGTGAGTCATTTAAGCATAAGAATCACTCTTTTCGATTATGATTGATAGTCTTCACGAGTATCTGCTTAATTTCTTGGTTGGACACTTCAATTTGACTACTCATTTGAGGGTGATAGGAGATATCAACTTTGTTAGTGACACCATAATTTTTAAAAAGTTATTTGAACACTCAATTACATAAATGCCTTCTCCCATCACCAATGATAGATTTATGTGTGCCAAAATAGGAAAATATATACTCCTTAAAAAATTTATCCATAATACAATGGTCATAAGTACAAAAATTTGCGGCTTTTATCAATTTTATGACATAATCAACTGTACCTATTATATATTGGAAACCATTAAAAAAGGGGAATGAGGCCATAAAATTAATACCCCACTCATCAAAGAGTTCGATGATAAGAATGGGCATGAGAGGCATCATGTGTCTACGAGACATACGCACAAAACATGGGCAATTGGCACAAGCATGACTATATTGGTGCATGTCTCGAAAAAGTATGGAGTGGAGAAAACCACTTTGTAACACTTTGGCCGCAATTTTCTTAGAGCTAAAAAGGCCTTCACAAGAACCATTGTTACAAAATGATAGAATGTTTGACTATTCAGTCTCGGGAACACAACGACGAATGACTTCATCGGAGCAGTATTTAAAAAGAAACAGTTCATCCCAAGAGTAATACTTAACATGTTCTAAATAACTTATATTTTCCTTGTTTAGAACAATGAACGGGTAGTTGATCAGTAACAAGAAAGTTGACAATATTTGCGACCAAGGCATTTCAAAAATAGTAAAGAGTTTTTCATCGGAGAATAACTTAAAAATAAGAATATGATTATTGTCACATGCAATGGACATACATGACAGACGATCGACAACGACATTTTCAGTCCTTTTTTATCATGAATTTCAAGGTTAAACTCTTGATGTAAGCGAATCCATCATATTAATTGAAGAAGGAGCTAGAGTGCAGTGTGATCAATATAAAAAGATATTTAGGGACCTTACAAAATAAGAACATAATTTTTTGTGGGAAAACATGGTGCCTAAAAACTCTTTTTAAGTTGTGGTATAATTGAGTTGTGCGTCATGAAGGGTTTTACAAGAATAATAAATCAAGTGAGAGTTCCTATCAACCCTTTGCCCCAAAATGGCTTAGAGGGATTACACATGATCTCAAATGAAAAGGACCAATTTGGAGGTTGGATTATGAGAGAAGAAGTGAGCAAGATTTTAAGTTTCTCAAATGAAGTAGTACAAGAGACATAAAAAACAAAAGGAATATCCTTTGATAATAGGGTTATTAAAGGTCGAGCAATTTAGGACAAATCCACGATGAAGCGTCGATAGAAACCCGCATGTCCTAAGAAGGAGAGAATATCCTTGACAGAATTAACAATGATAAGAGTAGAAATTAAGTAGATTTTGGCTTTATTGACGTTTATTCCGTCACTAGAGATGACATAACCTAAGACAATGCCTTTTTTCACCATAAAGTAGCATTTTTACTGATTGAGAACCAAATTCTTCTCTTGACATCGTTCAAGGGTCTTAGTGAGATGTAATTGACACTGATAAAAGGATGATCCAAAGATGGATAAATCGTCCATAAATACGTAGAGAAAACATTCTACCATGTCACTAGAAATACTAGTCATGTCCCATTAAAAAGTCATGGGTGCATTGCATAATCCGAAAGGAATGCGAGAGTGGGAAAACATGGCAAATGGACAAATAATGTTAATTTTTTTTTTGCTCCTTGGGGGAAATGGGGGTTTGCTTATATCCCGAATATCCATTAAGTAAACAAAAAAAGGCATAGACTTGTAATCGTTCAAAAATTTGGTCAATGAATTGAAGAGGAAACGGGTCTTTCGTAGTGACATTATTGAGCTTTCAATAATCAATACAAACACACCAACCAATTTCCATACGGTTTGGAACAAGCTCATTATCATTATTCTTAAAAATGGTAAAGCCGTAATGTTAATGACAAATTCCCATTGGCTATTCGAGATAGGATAAATGATATCGACATCAAGCTATTTTTAAATTTCACTTCTCACAACCTTTCATCATGGGATTTAATTGAAGTTGGGGCTCACAAGAAGTCTTGGAATTTTCCTCCAAATAAATGCAAGGAATAAAACATTGGGGTTAATGTATTGCTTGTCTAAAATGTCCCACCTTATTGAAGTTCTATATTTGGTGAGAGTGTGGAATAATTTCTCTTATTGATCTGAGGTCAAGTCAAAAAAAATTATAATTAGGTGATGATTGTTTGGGCCTAAGAAATTATATTTCAACTCGAATGGAAATTACATAACCTCCAAACTAGGAAGAGAGTCAAACGAATATGTGGATTCAGAAGTAGAAACAGAGTATTGTGGTGTCAAAAAATCTGGGATAGGAGGGGTGACCATGTACCATGATGTATACACAATAATAAATAAAAGAGAGACAAAGATTTACGTGGTTCGACCATGAATGTCCTACATCCACGGGGCTGCTGCTGTGTTCCATTAGAATGATAAGAGAGTTTACATGAATGTGTTTCTCTAGCTTCTAAGCCCGCTTTTACAATGGGGGTGTCCCCTTATATAGAGTTAGGGGTTATATTAGGGTTACAAATATAGATGAGTCCGATCTTCGTGGAGTTTGATTTGACCCAAATCTTGCTCCTCGATCTTCTCATTTATCAAGGACTCTAGTCGTCCTTATCTTTTTAGAGCGTCTGTTGCTCGCCATCTTGATCGGTGTGCTCGCCATGTGTCATGCTATTATGTAGGTATAATGTTTTTCCCCACAATAGGCCAATAGGCTGCAGTTCAGCTAAGTTGATTCTGAGATGAGCTGGGAGTTGGTCTATAATCTGTTTAAACATGCGTAGTTGCTTATGTGAACTGGACTGGCATTCTTTGAGCTGTCATTCAACTTTTAGCCTTTTTTTGTTGCTCTTCTTACCTTTATAAGTTTTTTTAGATGAATGCTTGGCTTGAGTTGAGATACGTTCAGTTAATATGGGAATCGAACTCGAGAGTGTTAAGTTGTCTACGTACCCTCATGGGATCAGGTCGAACGTAGTTCATTGTTCTATTTTATTACATGGCCCAATTTGTGAGGCCAATTACAAGCATGTTCAGAATTCATTTGCTAAGGCTTTTTTGAGCGTGCATCAAGTTTAGGGCATTCCCTCTATTTTGATCTTATATGGTCCATTTGGTAAGGCCGACTACATGCCTATGTGTCAAGCCTTGTTCAAGCATGTACCTAGTCGGGGTAAGACCATGCATTAGGATTTTCATATGGTCTAATTGTAGAGGC
The DNA here is from genome assembly GCA_949130495.1 of Sambucus nigra. Lineage (NCBI taxonomy): Eukaryota > Viridiplantae > Streptophyta > Magnoliopsida > Dipsacales > Adoxaceae > Sambucus > Sambucus nigra. Next base: position 228,118,596 of record OX422215.1, read on the forward strand.
CAACCACAGGCCTATGTGTCGAGGCTTGCTCGGGCATGTACCTAGTCGGGGTAATACCCTACATTAGGTTTTTCATTTGGTCTAATTGGAGAGGCCGACCTGAGGCCTATGTGTTGAGGCTTGCTCAGGCATGTACCTAGTAGGGGTAAGACCTTATATTAGATTTTTTATATGGTCTAATTGGATAGGCTGACCATGGACCTATGTGTCGAGGCTTGCTCAGGCATGTACCTAGTCGGGGTCAGACCCTGCATTAGGTTTTGCATAGGGTCCAAATGGAGAGGCCAACCAAAAGCCTATGTGCCGAGGCTTGCTCGGGCATGTACCTAGTTTGGTAAGACCCTGCATTAGGTTTTTCATATTTAATATGTAATCAGTATGGTTATTATACTTAGGGCTTTCTCGTAAGTCAATGTAATACCAATTTTGTTCGCATTTTTTCCATTTTGTAATGCCTTGCATGTAAAGATCAGTTTATTTTACCTTTTGGGTTGTTCCGTCACACTTCCTTAGGCCTAAAAGATGATGGCTAAAATGCACTTGGTTTAAGGGCCATCCACCCATTCAGGATTTTAACTGACCAACATCGTTGGCGACCAACCTGAGTTGGCTTTTTGCCTAGGGATCCCCCGTAGGGCTTTTATTGTTGTTGGGGCAACTCGTGGGGCCATTTGTGTCTGGAGATGACAAAGACCCGAGGACTTCCTTAACTTAATTGAAACAAGCAATATAGTTGTTGTAATTAAATCAAGCTTAGTCCTGATCGTCGTTTGAAATATTAATGCGAGTGTTAACCATGTTGGCATCCATCATGAGTTGGCCTCTTTTATTTTTCTTTAAATGTTGCAGTGAATCTGATCACGTGTCATCGTTGCCATGGAGACCCCAATCGGGCTGTGAAGAGAAGTCCATCAAGTTATTTGATCTATATAACCGAGATGATAAGTGTATCCGATCGTTCCTCGAGGCTTTGTTTTGTTAAAAAGTATCGCGTTGATCATTCGTCGAGCTGGATATATTTAAGGATGATCTTGCTCATATAGATCCATGTAATGTACTGTTACTCGGGGCACACTTGTTCACCGATCATGCATGGTGGTTCCTGGATGCTGTGGAAAACTACATATAGCTCATACGTCTGAAAAAATTGATCTGAGTTCAAAGCATCTTCTTGTAGAAATGCGTTAATTTGATATGGCATTCAAAAAATGCCGTTCCTTTGGAGTGGATATCTTAGTGCTGATGACGCCCTTTCGACGTCGACAAGCGAAATTTCATCACCCAGTGATCGCCGATCACCATGGGTTATCCGACGATGTTGCTGATATATTCAGGGTGGTCTAGTGTTACTGCCAACACGTTCTGTTCATCGCATGTGTTGACTAGTAAAGGCAGACTTGGAAATAGGTCGAGGATGAGCGGACATAGGATTAGAAGGAATGTGTGGGCGCTTGGTTGTGATAACCCTAGTTCGTAGGTTTGTGGGCCAAAAATTCTTAAATCAACAGACCACAAAGCAGGTTGGTGGAGATGAGATGCGAGTCATCCTTAAACCATGAGATCGTTGGTAGGAGTGGAGAAAGAAGAGCTTGGTGATGCTCGGCTTCAATCATTAGCAACCACAGTTGATTATAATCTTGTTGGATATGTGACTTACTACATGTTGAATTTGTTCATGTTGATGAATACAGTTGATCATTGCACTCCATACTTCTTTATTGGATATTTGTTATACAGATTGCCCAACTTCCCACTCGTCGAGGTTGAATTAAATAAGAATTGCATTGCCTAACTGTACATTGGAGCTTGAGACATGATCACATAATGTCGATTATCCATTGAAGCTGAGGGTCCATTGAAGAAAAATTGCAAAGGATCTAGTAAATGTTGCGAATGATCCATGGTCGAGCATCTGTCGAAGCATTTATAAGATAAAAGATGCCTGAGCAGTCGCCAAGGCAAGATTATCAAGGGTCGATCAGATATTACTAACGATCCTACAATATTAGTGAATAGTATATTTCCATATTAAATGAATGATGCCTGTCGAGGCGAAAATTATAGAGGAACTGGTTGATATTGCGAGTGATCCATGCTCGAGCATCCGTCGAGGCAAAATGGACCAAGCAGATATTACGAACGATCTGGTAGTGTTAGTGAAAACTAAACTTCCAAACCATTTATCAGAGTTGAATAAAAATAATAAATGTAATGTCGATCATTAATCGACTATGATGACCATCTGTTAGGACTGAATATAAGAATTATCGTGACCAACCATTTGTTGGGGACAAAATACGACATGTGTGGTAAATATCTTCGGGACTAAATATATAGAAATATTTTTTCGATCATTTACTGAGATGAATCTTGAATATGCGTGTCCGTCCATGGAGCCAGATAATTAATATTGAATGTTGATGAAATATCATCACCCGACCATCCGTCGATTATAACATATAATCTTGCCCAACCATTTGTCGGGTCTTAATAGTATTATAGCATGATCGATCATCTGTCGGAGCAATAAAAAGATAAATAGCGACCGACTAGTCTGTCGAGACAACGCGATACAGTGCCGAGTAGAAATAAAGATCAATCCATGATCGAGCATCTAACAGTGCATTAATAAGATTTCCAAGAGCTTAAGATTGTGGCCAAGCATTCGTCGGGACTGAATCTTGTACCTGTGGAAGTTAATAAGTTACTCGACCATTTATCGAGGCTAAATCAAATAGAATTTATCTTTCATCAAATTCTCATGGGGATGGCTATGCCCGAGCATCCGCCGGGGCTCCGCTACTTACTAGTAAAAATATTATACCGACCATCCATTGGTATAACCAACAATATCTAGACGACAATATTGAAAATTAAATGATCGAATAAATGATGTGAGGGTTATACCAGCGCGTCCCACTATTTATGTGAAAAAAATAATTGTAATAAAGTCGAATAAAAGTTGCAAAATATGTCAAATATATCCAGATGTACGATATGGGAGTTAATTTGGAACTTTTGCAAATAGCTCTAAGCAAATACTCAATTGTGAGTTGGTTTAAAAAAATTATTTTCACAGAAATTTTTTGTAGTGACAATTGTGAAGTATACAGTATAGATAGCCCCCTGCTGACAAACTTATGATGATAAAAATCGTGACCAAAATTTGTGAGAAAATAAAATATTATGAGACAGAAATGAACAATGCACAAATAAATGTGCGTATCCATCAACTGGGGTTGTGCTATATATAAGAGTTATCCTGACCAACCATCCATTGGGGACAATTTGAGATTTGTGCGGTAGATATCTTTGGCACTAAATATATAGAAATATTTTTTCGATATGAATCTTAGATATGCTTGATCGTCCTTTCGGTTGAGAATCATAGAACCCGAGTATCAGTCGGAGTAATAATAATTTTTCCCTAGCATTTATTGGGTTTAAAGTGTTGTACTGTGCTCGACTATCCGTTTGAGAATTAATAAAATAAATGGTGCCTGGATAGTCCGTCAGGGAAAAATTGTACAATACCGAGTAGATATAGTGAGCAGTTTGTGTTTGAGCATCTGTCAAAATATCGGTGAGATTTCTAAGAGCTTAAGATTGTTGTTGAGCATCCGTCAAGACTGAATCTTGTACCTGTGGAAGTTAATAAATTGCCCGACCATCTGTCGAGGTAAATCAAAACGTGATTTATCATGGGACTGATTTATTTAGTTAAATAAAATATGATATGCGGCTGCTCGACCACACGCCAAGGAAAAATTCATAGTATCGTATGAATGTAATAATTGATCCGACGATTTTTATCATAAAAATCCCACTGAGATAACCGTGACCAAGAATCTGTCGGGGCTGAGCTAAATAACCAATAATCTCCTTTTTCTGAAATTAAGTAGCTGTAGCCGGATGACGATATTGGAAATTAAATGACCGAATAAATGATGTGAGTCCTCCATAAGTGTGCCCCACTATTTATGTGATCAAAATAATCTGTAATAAGGTCGCATAAAAATTGCCAACTAAAATCATGGTAACAATTGTAATTTAGTCACATGGTCCCTCAAAAACATTTCAGAGAGAATCGAGCAATGCAAAAAATAGTCAAATATACTGAAATGTAAGATGTAGATTTGATTTAGAATTTTTGCAAAAATATTTGGACTCTAAGCAAATATCCTATTAAGTTGGTTTCAAAAATATGTTTCCACCGTAAAGTTGCGAGAAAACCACTTCTCAGTACCGTTGTTATCTTCTAAGGTTTGCCTCCGAACAAAAATCAATAGCTGGTGGTGATCTTTCATCGCATAGCAGTTACCAACCACCAGGGGTTGTCTGATGAAGTCGTGGTCGCCGATATCCCGATTTGTTCATGTTCGTCGCATAGGAGTGGTCGTCGATCAGAAGGAAGATGTTGTTGCCGAAGAAAACTATCCCCAAAGGAAGATGTTATAACCTTTGCATGGGGGCGAGCTCGTCACTGCTCATCCTCGCCGCCGACCACCTGATTTTGTGGTCGTCCTTATTCGTTCCTACCGCCGACCAGCTGATGGTAGTCGTAAGTTGGTCACCGACTACCAGGGGCTCCGGTAAATTCCTCGCTAATGATCGATTGAAGAGATACAGTTTGACAATGGGTTATGGCTTCCCGACGAGTTAGGATGCCGACCTCTAACAACGTTGCTCAGCCCTATTCGCGAGTTTCACTCCCAAAATCTGTGTTGTCTTTTGCTGCTCGCAAGCTGGATGGGAAGAAGTGTTAGGTGCCTAGTCGGCGAGGACAAATAATTAAACGGAGGGGTGAAAATCACCTATAACCTTTGATGAGTTTGGTCGGTGCTGATCATGGAGAAAATCGGAGGGGAATTATTATTGTTGCTAAACGTTTTTATATAAAAAAATCCAATGCGAATCCCAATTTTGCGGTTGATTCTACAATGCTGGGCTATTGGAGCTCGCATTTATTGTGTTTGATTGGCTTTCGGGCCTCTCTTTAAGAGGATATTTCCTGGAGAATATGATCAAAAAATGGGACGAGAAGACTTGTTGGTTTCCTCATGATGCCACCCGGATTATGATGAATATGTGGGGATTCTCATTGATTTCACACCCAGGTGCATAATCGTATCCATGGAGATAAAAACTGAAAAGCTCTTTTTGTGTTGAAATCTCTGTGAAGACATATCTGCTGAGAGAATATCTTTGGATATCTTTGTCAAGATGTGGTCAACACCTCCCATGAGAAAGAATGGTCTTCTCACATTTTACTTCTAAAAAATCTGGGATACGAGAATCAGAATATATTTTGAACCTAGTTAATTGCGTACATACCCAGAAAGCCTCAAAAGAGTCCATGCTCTTAAGGACTCGTACAAAACTTCTGATTATGAAACTCTAATTATGCAAATTCGTCAATAAAAATTCAGCACAAGGTTTATGATTATAAACATATGAGAATGATGATTGTAGTGCACAAAATATAATTATTTATATGCAAAGAAAGGAAAAAAAATATCTCTTCAAGAGGTTTTTTGTGTGGAAACCATTGCGTCGCAACATAAACCTTCGTCTTGTTAACAAGAAGGAAAGACTTTTCGTGTCATTTCCCACAGACGGCGCCAATTGTGGTGTAAAACAATTTGGGATATGAGGGGTGCCCATGTACCACGATGTATACACAATAATAAATAAAAGAGAGACAAAGATTCACGTGGTTCGACCATGAATGGCTTACATCCACGAGGCTGCTGCTGTGTTCCATTAGAATGATGAGAGAGTTTACATGAATGTGTTTCTCTAGCTTCAAAGCCCCCTTTCACAATGGGGGGTGTCCCCTTTATATAGAGTTAGGGGTTACATTAGGGTTACAAATATGGATGAGTCCTATCTTCGTGGAGTTTGATTTGACTCAGATACCGCTCCTCGGTCTTCTCATTTATCAAGGACTCTAGTTGTCCTTATCTTGTTGGAGCGTCTGTTGCTCGCCATGTTGATCGGGGTGCTCGCCACGTGTCATGCTATTATGTAGGAATATTGTTTGCCCCCACAAGTATGTATAATCATTAGGATGAAAGTCCAGGACTATACACCGAGTGAATCATTGTAAGAAGGAGAAATTCAAATTGATTGTCCCAATCATCAATGTGCATCAATGGTGTAGAATCTAGTAAGGCATTAATGTACGATATGGAGTAATTGTTGTCAAAATTGGACTCAAAATGAGCTAAACATTATTAAAGATGATCCTCGAGGTGTTGTTGATCCAGCGTCTCTTGAACTAGTGAGTCAATCAAACACACCTCCTCAACATACTCAACATCAAATTTTTGTTGCAAAAAGTGGAACATGTTGACATAAATGGTCTTATTTCCGAACGAAATTTTAATGGAATCGTCATGAAATTAGTGATTTCATTGGCTATGGCTAAAAAGAGGTAACCCAATATAATCGGAGTAATGGTTGGATTGGGCACGGGGGGTTTTATAATGATGAAATCCACAGGGTAGTAAACATTCAAAACTTTTACCCAAACATCTTCAATTATTCCATTAGGAAATTTCAAAAAATAGTTAGCTAGTTTAAGAGTAACTCGTGTGGGTTTCATTTGTTGTAACCCTAACTAAAGATAAAGTGAGCAAGGTAACAAATTGACACAGTGCTAAGATCAAGTATTGACTGAATAGTGTATTTACCTTCTAACATGCATGATACAGTTGGACGAATGGAATCCTTAAACTTCAGTACATAATTTTAATTAATAGGGGATGTTGCTTAGTCAGCGACAAAACTATCATAGTGAACATTCGTCTGTCGCTTGATAGTGCACAAGTACTTCAAGAATTTGGCATATGGATGGACTTGTTGAATTGTGATGAGGAAGGAAATATTAATGTTAACATTCTAAAAAACCTATTTGATATAACCAAATTGGTGAGCCTTCTTTGTAGTAATTAACCTATGAGGAAATAGTCCTATGGGCATGTAGACTATGGTGTTCTCATTAGGTTTTGACTCAAAATTTTATGTGGAGGTGTCAAGTTGACAAAACGTAGGGACGTGTTCTATTAGATATTTCAAGGTTGGTTGGATTTGACCATATTTGTCTATGTAAACACCATTGTCAAATTATTTCTAGGCCGCTTTTATGTCTACTTGGTATGTGGGTTGGCTGGTTACGGATGTAACCTCATAAGCCAACTATTTTCCATTCCCCTTGGGGTTATCAATCTCTCAACTTTTTAATAGACCTTTCTATCCATAGGACTCAAGTTGTTTAAAGTGTTTCTTAAGCCTTTGGAAGAAATGATTTTACCCTTGCGTGGTTTATTGTTGAGTTATTGTGAATTGAGTGAGAAGATTCTCAAGAGATGCGATGGATACTTGGGGTGGTGCGGAATATGGGGTCGAGGTAGAAACTCTCTTTATGAAATAAGCAGTGGGAATACTCATAAGACAAGGTGGAACCAGTACAAATTAATGGATGGTGTTTAACAGTTCTTCGTTGGGAACAAAAAAAGTGGTTTTGAAAATGGTGTTAATTGTATAGAGAGTGATGATTTGGAACAGAAGGAAAGTTTTACATGTGATTGATATCGTTGAAACTTGGGAAGACCCCCAACGTGATGTTGTGGTCACAAAAAAGTGGGGTTGTTGTCGTACTTGTATGAAAAATAGGGATGGTTATATTATTGAGATTGTAAGTAAATTATGGTGTTGAAAGTTTCCTAAGGGAACCAAAGGCACATGCTTGCTCCATTGTGGGTTCAAGATGAATGAGATAAATGATCACGACTTAATCACATGGAGCAAGATGAAGTACTACACTTGTTAACAATCATCATTGGTTTAGATAAATAAACATTTTGTTGCATCGAACAAGAAAGAGGGGAAATAGTCATAATTAACGTGCGTAAGCCATTTATTAAGGTTTTAAAATCAGGAGCATTCTTGACCTCATTAGTACTCCCTTGACCAAGTGGTTGAGATATCGAAAACTCATTTTTTCTCTCCTAATCTTGGGAGTCATCGCCTAATTTAAGCAAAAATTGTAGCGGTAGTGGGGTCAAATGCATATATTCTTTTATGCATATAAGCAATCAAGGTGTGAGATGGAGGAACATGACCATTATAAATTCTATGGACTAGACGACTTTTCTCAAGTCCATGATGCGGGAAACTATTGATGCAACCCTAGAAATGGCTCCATGCCTCACAAATTGCTCATTTTGCTTTTGTGGAAAGCCTTTAATAGCTTGGCACATTTCATTCATTTTTGCTCATATGATAAAATTTATACATGAATTTCTTCACGAGTTGTGCCCATCTACCAATAGAGTCCGGTGATAACAAATGGAGCCATTTGGATGTATTCTCATGTAAAAGGAATGGGAATAATTGGAGACAAACATTTTCTTCATCCAAATTTGGATTCTTTAATGTTGCGCAAATCGTGGTGTAGTTTTTCTAGTGAGTGTATGGGGATTCACATTTGAGATCATGGAAATTGGGTAACATGGAAATCATGGTGGGACGAATTTCTAATTGGGTAGCCCGGGTGGGGTGAACAACAATACATGATGGTGGATTAGACATTATCAAGTCAAAATAGTCTCATAGAGAACATTCGTCGGCTATGGTGGGCGAAGATGTACAAGATCTTGGAGTATTTGAAGATGAAGAACTTGAATCTAGGATATGAGGCGCAAGATCAATGATGAGAACTCTAGAATCGATGGTGGAATGTAAAAATGGAATTATAGCGGAGCATGTTAATCGATGATCAAGGTGTTGCCAGCTAGGTATAAAAGATGTGAAAAAATAATTTTTTTATGATAAAGAAAAATAATTTTTTTTAATTTTTGATCTATCAGAAAGGAATATAAAAATATTTTTGGAGTTATATTTTTGGATTTTTATGAACAAAATATGGAAAAAAATATTTTGTGGAGAATATATATATATATATATATAATTTTTTCAAAAAGGGAATATTAGACGCGATTTGAAAATCGTAGGGCGAAATATAAAACCAACCACCGAGGGATTTTAAATTGATACATACAAGAAAAGGACAAGCCCTAACTGGTAGATAACTAATTTTTTATTTTTTATTAAGTGATGGTGTATTCAAATTAAACTTTAATCCTCGGGCGATATAATCATGAAATTTTCTGAAGTCGCCTTTGTAAAAATATATGTCCTTACTTCCTTCACAAGACAACCATAAGCTTGCCATAAAGATTCACCATAATGATATTACGATGAAACGGTCGGTCGGTACAACACTTGAGATAGCACAAATCCATTTTACTGGACGACCTCTCTTTAAACCCAGTTTGCCTGGATACTAACATACCTTAAAGTGAACCGATCAAGGTTTTACGAAGTAGAGAGGATTCTACAGTTTATCCTACAAGTTAAATTATTCAAAAAGGGTCCTATGAACACCATATCCTATTGATCTAGGAAATTGATTGAATTTAATTTTGGTGATAGCCAGGGCTTCACATAATGGATAAGTGATTGAGTCTAATGATGGAATTCCTTCTCATTTCAATGATCGATTATTGGCCTTAAGTTGATTAATTCATCACATCATGCTAAATTAAGACAATACAAAAAGGAAAATCACATAAGATCAAACAAGAACACAAAACATTGACTCGCTTGCAAAAGATTCACGAGTGGCTAAAAAAATCAACCTCCTACGAATTTCACACATATGGAGTGAAGATCGAGTTCAGTCGACTGGGGGAAAATTCACATAACTTTAGTAGGCTTGTAGAGTCCTACCGATCTAAAATTGGGAGACTTCTAAATCCACTCCAATGATGATCTTGTTATATTTTGTGCGGTTTACCTTTTTGCTTTCTTTGATTTCAATAATTGGTGTTTAAATCACAACAAATAAATATACAATGCCTCGATAACCCATTACAACTAATCTAATGAAATGTACAAATCAGAAATGAAATGTAGCAGCCTCTACAAACTCATTTTCTTAAAATTCAAAAAAGACACCATTTGATAAATAAAAATTTCCTTTACTTTGCATCTTGCTTTTAGATATATCATTCTAGTAAAAATATTTATTTATCAATTTAACCTTCAAATACCTATGAAAAAGTGTATAATGAAAAGTACGGGATCAATACATGCTTTTAAACTAAAAAGAAGTCAAATGAGACTACTAAAGATATTTTCATATTATAAAACTTGTCTTTTAATGGTTTTTGATTTATCTAAAATGGTGAACTAATATTAAGTCATAAAAATAAAATATATGAAAAAATATCAAGCATAAGAACGTATATGAGACGAGTCAAAGGGTGGAATTAGCTATTTAATTCTTTTACCCATGTTTCCTAATTTTTCATTTTAAATTCCCCAATATAATTATTTCAGGCAATAGTTAACTCTCATTACAACTAGTGATTTTAATAATTATAATTTCAAAGACGTTTTATATTCCGAGCATATTATTTTCCCTAAAAAATAAATTTAGACTTTCTCAAGTTATGAACTAAAAATATCACAGTAACAATAATGGTATTTAAACGAGAATAATAAATCAATAATTATTATTAAGACTTAGAAATTAAAATATCATTCCCCCCTTTTAATCAGGATTTCAGTCAATCGTTTGGAGATTAACAGAAATAAGAGTGTTAATGACTCCACTAAGGCTAATACACAAGAATATGAGAGAAGTGATATTTATCATCAAGTATCTTAAAACCTTAAAAATATCAATTCCAAAAAAAATATGAGAGGAAGAGTATGTTTAAATTATCAAAATAGTTCACAAAATATTATCTCCAACAATCTTAAAACACACCCTCCTTTTTATCTATCTCTTCTGTATATTTATTTTTTGTGTTGTCTCCTCTTTTTTTTCTGCATCACCCTTAGATATATAAGTATATGTAGGAGTAAATAATGTTGGGGATCCGCTTCAAAAATGTGTCCATGTTCACACACACGCACACACACACACACACACACACACACACACACACACACACACACACACACACACATATATATATATATATATATATATATATATATATATATGTTAAAATACGCACAACAAATGGGAGTTTAGGAAGGCTAAGGGCATGTGCATTATATAATTGTTCCACATTGAAAGATGTAGAGTCCAGTATAAAGCACTTAAGTGGGGGTGCCCCTTTGACTAGCACTGAGGCATTTTGTGTTAAAACCCCACACTAGGCTGTGTCCAAGTGGTAAATTTGGGGATAATATGGATGGATACTAATGGGTCTTGAACTCAATAGTTGTATCAAAGTCAATTATTCGATCAGGATGATGAACAATGGCACTCAGGCTTCGTGTTGGGTTTTCAAATACATTAATGTAATCGATTTGTGGTGGAGAAGGCATCATGTGGTACCTTCTAGACTTAAGGTGAATCGTAGTGATTCTTGGTAGAGCACAAAATTAGATTATTATTGATGTATGGTTGCGTTAGATGGTTAAGATAATTGGATTTGATCCAAGGTGGAGTGTTAAATACCTTGTGTGTATCATATAATTGCCCCACATCGACAAATGTAGAGTCCAACATATAGTACTTATATGTGTGTGTCCATTTGACCAGTACAGAGGTCTTTTAGGTTAAAAAACCACAATGGGTTAGGCCCAAGTTGTTAATTTGGGGACAATATTGGTAGTTAGTAGTTTGTCTGTGACTCAACAATTTTAAAATAGTGTTAACCCATAAAAATAAATTTACACTCAATCTTATGGGTGGGATATGTTAATGTTTAATTGTAGGGGATGAGCTATAATTCCAGGAGAATAGTACAACTATTGCAAGAATTTTTTACTTTCTATAGTAGAGGTTTTACTTTGCAGATTATAGTCTGTCAATGTAAGAATGATTTGATATGTGAGTGTTGCGGTTGGTCTTCCACTAGTTTTACGACTTAAGGCGTCGGCTACTCAGTTTCCTTTACTTGGATGATATTGTAATTGTTGGTCGTAATCTTCTAAATATGCCATCAACCAACATTGTCAAAAATTCAATTTTTTTTGGGTAAAGATATATTTCAAACTTTTGTTATCTAAGAATAATTGAAATTGTACCCAGTATAAGTAACACCGAAAAATTTTCAAGGAAAAAATAATAGCGGTTAATTCTAAATCATCACCTGGATAATTGCGTTCATGGACTTTTAGTTTCCATGATTCATACTCTACTACTTTTCTTGATTGCATGACTACACATCCTAACCCTTGTAAGGGGCATCCGTGTATACATCGAAGCTTAAAGTACTAGAAGGTATTGGGAGTATAGTGATGGTAGTCAAACGCTCTTTCAGGGTACAAAAGTCTTGAGTACATTCTTGATTCCACTCAAATCTTATATCCTTTCAAGTTAATTTCATGAAAGGTGGAGCAATATTGGATAATCCTTCTTCGAATATTCAAAAATAGCCAATTAATCCTAGAAAGCTGTGAGCCACGATTTCGGTAGTGGGTTGAGTCCATTCCATAACTGCATCAGTTTTTGTTGGATCTACTTGGATTCCTAGTTTCGTAATAACATGTCCTAAAATTTTTCCTCTTTCATTAAGAAAACTGATAACGTCGTAAGGTGTTTAGTATGATTTGTAAATGATGTTCCTGATCGCTTTCGTTTTGTGAATATATCAGGATATCTTGATGAATACGGTCACAAATTGGTCCAGAAATGGTTCAAATACGCGATGCATTAGGTCCACAAAAGCGGCTGGGGCATTAGTAAGTCTAAAAGACATTACTAAAAATTCAAAATGTCCATACCGAGTTCTGAAAGTTATTTTTGTATGTCTTTTTCTTTTACTCTCAATTGATGATATTCGGAGTGTAAATCAATTTTGAAATTACCTTAATTCCTCATAATTTATCAACTAAATCAGCTATTCTAGGAAAAGGATAGTTATTCTTATTGGTGACCTGGTTCAATCTACTATAATCTATACGTAATCGAAATGAATCGTTTTTCTTCTTTACAAATAGCACTAGAGCACCCCAGTGAGATGTTCTTGGTCGAATAATTCCTTTGGTTAATAATTCATCAAGTTGGGTTTGGAGTTCCCATAGTTATAAAGGTGCCATTTAGTTGGGTGGTAAAGAATTGGGAATAAGATTGATTACAAATTCAATTTCTCTAATTGGGGGAATCCCAGGTAATTCTTTAGTAAATACATCGTCATAGTCATTAAGAAGTTTTAAATAATAATAGGATATATTTAAGAAAGTCCTAGAACGTTGTCCCTGGAATCTACTATTTCGGGTGGTAGGGTTTTGAAAGATCACTTTTCTTAAAGAGCAATCAATATATGCATTGTTAGTAGATCCCAATAATGATATCGAACCCTACTATTTCTGAGACCACCAAATAAATAATAATGGTACCTACCTAAAGTTTTACCTCATAATTTTTACAAACCTATCGTGTCCTGGCTATGGTACCCATAGACATACTTATGGCAATCGGATGATCTAAAACAATAAGAATAAGATTTGCTAAGGTCATAAACTTTGAACTAATAAATGAGTGAAATGAACTTGAATAAAATAATACATGTGACGAATTTTTATGAAGTTAAACAATACCTTCGATAGCATCATGACTGTCTGTTTGTGTTAACAGTGCAAAAGTTCAGCCTTAAGTTGCATTGTTAGGTGTGGATTCGTGATTATTGAAGTTTCCTAGTGGAGGTTTAAGAAAAGATTTTCCTGGTGTGGCTGGAGGTCTTTCCACGGTTCGTTGTGATTCGAGGTTTCTGACGGTATTTATAACGTGTCTGAGATTATAGTTGGGTTTACAAAACTTAGGGCATTGAGGTCTAATGTGTTCATGACTATTGCATTCATGGAAACAAAATGGTAGTACCGCTGTTTTGGCATTGAATTTGGATGAATTATTATCCTTCATTTTGTTTATAATTGGGACGATTTCAAATGGAAAGATTTTGTGAATAATTATAAGAATTATTTTAGGGAAGGGGAATATTACTACGAGATGTCCTACTAGGAGTTAGATTCTTCTCAGTGAGGTTGGCTAATTCTATCATTTAACTGAACTCACAAATCCACAAGGGAATAAGGGATGTTTTTATACTTGCTTTGAGTCCTCATTAACAATGTTTACATTTCCTAATATCAGTATCAATATATTCTTGAGCCTAACGGGAGAGTTTTCTTAATCGATCCTCATATTGTTCTACCGTCATGTTATTCTGTTTGAGTCCCGAAAATTCCATTGTCAGTTGATCGCATAAAGATTCAGAAACATATTTTTTGATAAACATTTCTTCAAATTGTGGCCAAGTTAAATTTTCCACATTTTGGGTACGTTTCACTAATTGCCATTAGTGATCACCCTCGCCTTCAAATAAATATGTGGCTAAATCAACTTGGAGTTCAAGTAGTACTCTCACTCCAATTAGAACCTTTAAAGTTTGCCTAAACCAACATTCGACTTCTGATGCTCTAGGTTTCCTGTGAAAAGAAGGGGATTGTTTTCATATAAATTCCTTCGGATCATTTATTCATCGAACCTGTGTAGATATCTCAATCCTGGGTATAAGATTGTGATATGCTTTTTTTAGTCCAATGAGTTCTTGTAAACATTTGGCTATGTTATCCGTGGTCGTTAATGGAGTAGTTGATGTAAATCTTGATCGAGGTGTTGCGTTAACATTGCAAGTATTCACTATCCTATTGAAGTAAAGAATAATTAAAGCACAATGTAATCGAAAAACAATTTATAAAATAGGATGACTTAATGTAAAAGATACTTCAAATTTTTATAAGGAAGCTTTAGCATATAAAAAAAATATTTTTTTATTACTTCCAAGTCCACTATATTAGTAACATGTCACTTTATTCCCACACTACCCTTACACATATTCTCATTTATTTATTTTATAATGATCGTGATTGTTTTAGTTGTCTATAAGTTTTCCATCATCCCGATCTTACTCTTCAGAACCCCCGATGCTTATGTCTGATGAAGATGTTGTAGCATCGAGAAATGGTAAATCTAGCCCAAAATCATTGGGAGATACTAGTGGAGTTATACGAAACTCTCCTACTTGTGCGACATTCCATGCTAAATGAATTGCTTATTGCAGGAGCTCTTCATCCTCGGCAAATCACTGAGCTTGTTTTATCGCTTGCTCCTCTCCTAATAACCGACATGTTAATAAATAAGGCTTAATATTTGGTGTTGTGATCTCCCATTCCCAATCGATGTCCCTAATTACCTTAGATAATTTACTATAACCTTTTTCTCTGATTGTTTGGCTAAATTGTTCTTGATCAACACTATCGGTGTTCAAATAGATGCTATCCCAAACATTCATTGTTGTAGACAAATAATTAGTATCCAATTTAATCTAAAGAAGTTACGAAAGCGTACAATAACTATACTCCTAAATGTGTCATGCACAGGAGTAATAAACCTGATACTCTTACGTAATAAGATCTGATACCATGTTGTCACGTCCATAATAATCAAGAGTGATTAAGGGTTGGGTTGATAGGTTAAATGGGGAAATAAATTAAATAGCGAAAATATAAATAATAACGGTAAAAGGCTAAATAATAATAATATCTCTTAACATGAAGTAAAGTAGTGTAGTACATTATTCATTACATTCATCCTAAATGGAGACACTATAATTTATTACATAATCCATAAAAGAAAAAAGAGAAAAAGAAAAGTAAAAAGTACGATAGGTGCCTTGATACAATATCAATTACATGCACTTATATGTAGTAGCATAGGAAATTAGAATAGGGTATTCGGTACTACGACTTGTTTTCCAAGAACATATAATTACTAGAGTAACAAGATTTGAACGGGGTCGGGGAGATGTTGCCTTCTCTATTGCCTCGATCCATTTAGAATTTTAAAAACATAAGAAAAATTTCCAAGTATATATAATTCTTATTCTATGCAGTTTAAAACAATATTTTTTGATGAGTTAGTATAAGAAATTCAATACAAAATGGATTCAATGTTAGGATAAGATAACATGTTTGTTTCTGGAATGATATAACTAAAAATATAGAAATATATGGCTAGAACTAGTAACAGTTAGGAGTAATTTCTAAACAAATAACATGTATTTATCCATTTATAAGCTTTAGGGAAATATACATACATATAACAACGTCAATCCAATGAAATTGAAGACAATCAATCTAAATACTAGAGATAAAAGTAACCATTCTAAGTTAAATACTATAGTCCAAGTAATAGATTTGTGGGTATAACGAAAGATTATTCCCTAGTTATAATGTATGATATAATAGAACCCGGTAAAATTGCATCATATGAAATACTATGATTGCATAATCATCATTAAAATTTGAATAAATTATATGTAAACAGTTGAACTACTCAAATGACTTCATCAATAAGAATATGATATATTGGGTCTATCACATAATGATATCAACAAAAAGCATAATGAAAAGCATTGTGTGAATTTAATACTGAATAAGAAATTACTTACATGTTTTTATGGTTTTTAAAAAGTTTCGCGGAGTTGGTGTAAGTCAAGGTGGTAGTCCATATAAGTCTAACAAAGAGAGAAATGTATTTTGGTGTAAGAATAAGGTTCGTGAAATATTTGAAAGTGCGGTAAAAGTTATAGAATTGCGTAATAAATGAATCTTGGGGTTTAAAATAAAAATAAAGTTTAATTTTATTACTTAAGGTTCCTTCACTTTTTAAGATTGGTGCTAAGATATTTTTTTGTTCCTAATATTTTAAAAAATCTTTAGAAAGCGTTCGGGGCAGAAATACAGAAGTTGAAAAACTTCAGTGGTTTATGTGCAAAAATATTTTAATGTTTAAATTTCCATTTTAGGGGTTATGTCGAATTAGCTTTATAGTAATCCAAAAAGGGTTTTATTATATACCATTTTGACTAGAAAAATAAAATAAATTTGTGAATTTTTTTCTTCAAAATATGTTGATTGCTCGCGAACTCTCATGCGCTTAGCCAAACATATCACGCACTGGATTTGACCATACTCGCACGCGTATGTTACACTTCATCTTCAACCTTTCAAATTTTGACTTAGGTTCTAAAAACTTTGACCTTCAATTAAATCCTCTACATAATATTATTTTAGATGATTCCAAAGCCATTCTACATAATTTTCCCAAGGAAAACAAAAATATAACTTTTAAAGATTGAGGTTGACTGTAGCTTCATATCCAGATACTGTAAAATATCAAAAAATTCAGTTTTATATTCGTGGCTTTACACTAAAATTCGAAGTAAAACAGTGCCATAGTTTGGGTTCTGTCTGAATCTTGAACAAAATAGTTTTGGTTTGAAGGTTTAATTCATATTGTACATGGAGAATTTTAAGTTTAAATTTTCAACTGACAAACATGAAAAAATTGATTTATGAACGTATATGAACATTATAATGAAATTAAACTATATGGTTATAATCCTACAAGTCTAAGGACAAACATTCTCACTTTAAAACTGGTTCAAAGTCAGTAACTCAGAATTCACCATTGGAGCTCAAGCTTTCACATTGTTTTTTGAAATTGACTCATAGCTCATGATTTCAACGTAAGTGCTCACATGTAAATGCATAAATGAATCCTAATCTACTACGAAAACATACCTAAATTGAAAGAATTAATCTATAAACATAAAATGGAAGTATACTCGAAAATGCCAAAATATGGGTTTATGTTTTGAGAGAGGCATTATATAGGGGAGGTTATGGGGATTTTATTGGTCGAATATGGGGTGGTGCTTGGGCTGGTCTAATGAGAGAATTCTATTAAGGAAGTTTAGGGTGGAAAAAGTTGTAGGTGTCTCCTAGGTTTTCATTGGTTCCTATGGTGTTTTCCTGGAAATCTTATCAATCTAGCTGATAAGGAATGTGACCAAGGTTTTAGGTTTAGTCTCTAAAGGTTTTTGCTTAAGTTTTAGGTCACTTTTACTTTATTTTCAAACTTTTGGGGTCTTAGTGTAATTTTTAAAACTTAGGAAAGAATTATGAGGGGTTGTTTAGTAACTTTAAAAGGTAATGAAGTTGTTTGGATATAAATTTTGAAATATATAGTTCATTTAGATGGTTTAAAAGTGAATTGAAATATTTAGGGGGTGTTTTGTAATCATTGAAACTTAAAGGAAACTTTGTAATTTGTGTGTTTCTAATGTTCATGTGGGTAATAATCCGAAATTTTTTACTATACTGATTATATGTTAAGCTAAGATTACTTATTCTTCGAATATATATGTGGAGATAGTTTGATCTAGACGCGTTTTTATATACAGATCTTACAAATATCTACTTGTTATTATACAAAAATTCCCTTTGTTCTTATCATATGTTACCATTAAGTACGCTATCTTGGAAAGAATTCTCATCACGTGAATTGACTTGAACTTGGATGAATTACTGGTATCTAGGTGACTAGGCCATGACATAGGATAAGAATGGGTCTAAATTAAATGTGACTAGATTGTCACTAGGCTTAAGTATGCGGGTGAGATGAAGGTCTTACAAGGATTTTGGACATTGTCCATATAAAATGGCATCGATATACAAAAGTTAACCAATTAAGAAGATTGGGCATGTAACAAGTTTTGCATTGTCATAAGAAAACAAATAACTAAAAATTGTATTTGAATTATTTAGATGATGATAATAATAATTGTTTTTATTATTATTACAATTATAATCATAAACATCGTTCTGAATGGTTAAGGTCTCAAATTTTACAAGAAATTGGTGTAACTAATAATTTAACTTTCCTTCCTGCCGTTTTTAGTGATTTTTTTCCCGTGATGACAGAGAGACATTATTTTAGGACACGATTCTGCGACATGGAACATGTTCCCACGTGTCATTGGTGGGAAAATTGATATTGTACACATCATCACTCAAGAGATTGTTTAGGATATACCCTGTTTTATATAACATCGTACCCTTATCTCCTCTCTGGTGTAGAAATTGTTAAGGATATTTAAAATTCCATAAATGTTTTTAAAATTCCATAAATGTTTTTAAATATAAACTCACTAACCAAATTTCACAAACCTATACTACATTGAATTAAAATCCACCCTAACCCGCCTTGTGGCCTACCTTTTCGATTTGTTTCTTGGGTAGACCTAACATTTTTCCAACCAATTGGAATCCAAATCATTTTTTCTTATTATCTAGTTCTTTACTAACCCTTGTTAATCACCATTTGTTGTGAAATGTGGAATATGTTACTTCATTAAGTGTAGTTAATTTTTCTAATTTACCACCTTCGCTAAAATTTAGTGTGGAACATCTCCCTTCCATGTTTCATTAATACATAGAATCAGATCCCATTTGAGAGATTATCAAGGATGGATGTATTTTAAATTCCTTTACTTGGAAGTGTTTTTTCAATATATATAGTGATCTCTAGGGTGAGTACATGGAGTATTCGAAGAATAAAATTGGTCATGGGCTGGTTTTTGGGTTAGTTTGCTAATTTAGTATCCGAGTTGGATCCTATTGGTTAGGAAAATAGATTCAAGTTTGGGTTAAGAGATAATGTTATATCATGGGTTGCATTTACAGTCCATGAAGTAAGTTTATTAAGGCTTAGGGGGTAAAAATCATTAAATGTGGTGGTTGAGAGGAATTTTAGTGACAATCTCCCCAGACAATGGGTCTTCCCCTCTGGGACACTATAACATTGGAAGCCCGATCCCTATGAATTATGAGATATTAGACAATATATTTTTCAAGCCAACAAAATTCTTGGTCGTCTTTAGACAAGAATAAAAATTTAAAAGTTGGGTATATTTTACATAACAACATTACACAAAAGTATTTTAGATTCTTAAAGCAAGAAGTCCTAGTATGGGTGGATAATGTACTGTTTTTTACCGCAACATAGTGTTTTGGACCCAAAAAAGTGATATTGGTTTACTATTTTTAGGTACCGCAAACAGAAATTTCAAATATCAAAACTAGTGAAATTTTCATAGATGGTTTTGGTTCTAACATTTTAAAAATCGATTTCTCAAAATTACCGTTTTTATAGTATAAAAGTATGAAGTATTGGAAAAATCCAAATATTAAAGTAAATTATATTTTTGATTAAATATATACATTCAACCTCCATTTTTATTATTATATATATCCATTTAAACATGATCTTAAGCCTTGTGTTCATTCAGTCGTATCCATTAAATTTAATAAACACAATTGTCCATTGAAGAACAATCTCTTCTCTTAATATTTGTCAAACAAAGCCTAGTAACCAAGATAAACCAAAAGAATCTCTCTCTCTCTCTCTCTCTCGTTAATATATTTGAACTATTTAGTTCCAAATATTTAGTTTGAGATAAACCAAAAAAAAATTGTTTTAAAAGAACTATTTAGTTCGAGAATTTATTTTAATTTTTCATAATATACCTTCATCTATTAATTATCAATAGTTGTATATGCTGTTATCGAAGTTCTTACAAAATATGGGCAGTTCGGTTTTGGTTTTTATATTGATGTGAAGCTCGATACAAATGGAAAAACTTGTATTTCTCTTCAAAAGTTGATTTGGTTTGGATAAGTTCTTATTACCGACCAAACTGACCATAAATGAGCCCTAGTCATGGTAGATGAAACTCCAAAATCGTGTTCGTAATCAATAAATTCTGGCATTTTTTTATTTCCTTTATGATGCACAATTACAAAGATCAACTTAAGACAATTGTTGAATTAAATCAAGAAGTTGATAAAGTCATTACGACAACTTTGGATTCTCCTAAGAGCATCATTATCCGAATCGAATTATAGAAATCTCGAACAAAACAGATTTATGTAATCTAAATTCAGATTATAGAATTATCAAACAAAACAAAATGGGTATATAAAATTTGAAAATTTTGTTAGTAATATTAGTTCTTCCTCTTTTAACGGAATGGGTTGTGTGTGTGTGTATATATATATCACTACAAGAAAAAAGCTTTTTTTATGACTTTTTTTAAGTGTCATAAAACGCATTTTATGATGCTTTATTTTTTAATAAAAAGCGTCATAAGTTTGGGTGTCGTAATTGATACCCATAAAAAATGTCATATTAGGTAACGATTTTATATGACCTTTTTTTCAAAACAATCATGTCTGCTACAAAAAAAAGTCATAATATACTATATAAGATGTCATATTTGATTTAAAAAGCGTCATGATAAACTATTTTCTAAATTTTTTAAAAGTCATGAAAAATTTCATCACATTAGGGTTTAATATAAACAGTCATAAATTAAACATATAATAAAAAAAATTAATAACCAATACTAATGTCATAGTTGACAAATAAATCTAAACACAAATCAAAATTTACAATAACATAAAGACAATGTTGAATTTTTCTTCTATTTGAAGTCAAGTCCACCTATAATGCACCAAACCAAGCCATTTGTCCATATAAAAAAAAAGTGGAACACAAAAAGATATACCCACCATCTACATTAATTATCCACAAAAAAAAATAATGACCTTCTACATGTATCATAATTAGATATATCTACTATGTACATCATTAAAAAAATGTCTCCAAAACAATTTGCATCCAAAAATCATGCATAATTGCATTAGTCTTCCTTTGGCTTTCACGAAATTGCGTCGACACATCAAAAGCTCCAAATCATATAATATAACCCGCAATAAGCTCCCACCATGGACTTGGTTCTTCAAAGCATCCTACAATAAAACAAATTATCAAGACTGTTTTTAAATCATATTCTTTTCAATCCTTTTATGCAGTACATGTCCAAACTTATAAAGATTATATAAAAAAATTACGTTTTCTTAACTTTTGAAAGAAACTCACAATTTTTTCACCAACTTCCTTGGTCACATTTTCTTGATATTCTCTATTTCTCGATTGTCGGGTGGTTATCAAGGTTTTTCAAAATAGTACGTCGTGTATGATGTAAGTCGAAAGATTTTCTATATAATACAAATAATTGTACACAATTTTAAAAAATTGGACAGAGTTTCCTTTGTTCATAGGACTATCCTCCCTGTTTAAGAAATAAAAAAAAACTTCAACAATATTCAAAGAGACCCTATTTATCAAACAAATTCAGATACTATTTCATTCACTAATAGGGAAAATAAACCATTGATATTTTCGCTGCATTTCATAATAAAAAGAGTCAAATAAGATTATCCTCACCTTCAGGTAATTGATGGTCAACCCTGAAAATAATTGCTTCCATCCTTGCTTTTAGACAACCATAATAAGACTTTTCATTGTTTCTTCCATCCCTCTGTTGTTAGATGGCAAGAGTCACTGGACCTGCTGATTTATCTCGTTATCATTCAAAATTATAAGTTACGCGGAATATGCATTTCTCTGTACTTAATAATTTAATAATATTTGGTTTTCGTATGAAGAAGCAAAGAAGGTAGTATTGCAAGAACCAGTTTAACCTTACAGAGTAGTGAAAGCGTATATATAAAAGGTAAGGATGCACATGTACGGTAACCCAACTTTTCAAAGTGATCTATTTTAAAGTTTCACATGCATTTTGTTAAACAGGAACTAAGAATGGGTGAAAACAAGAGTGACATTATTAAATTTGTATGAAAATTAAATTTACAAAGATAAGACTTTCGAAACAAGAAAGATGATCCTTATGCATCTGACTTAAACCTCAATTATTTCATATCAAGCTCATTCCTACAATACATGAAACAGAAACACATGAAGGAATCTTAGTCAAAGTTATATGCCCACCTTTCCTTTGTCATTTTACCAAATCCAATGTACCTTAAAACATCTATCTTTCTTTTGGAATGGAATGTCCATGTTCCCAAAGACCAACAGAGTAATTTGGGAAAGTGACATAACCTAGAGTCATTTTTACAAAGTAGCGTTTGTAACTAGAAAATCCATGCACCAAAAATAGTATTGTATTCTAATGGCCTTTTGCCCTTTATAATATAAAAAAATTATATTCTGAAAACATTTGGCATAATAATGTGTCCTTATTATGGTATGTTTCTTGAATCATCTTAAAGTTATTGTCACAATAAGCTTTTCTTAGTATATAATATAAAATGAATATATATATATATATATATATATATATATATATATATGAGACCTCTACTTTGGCACAAGACTATGTACCACTAACTCACAAGAACAAGTTATACATTAGAAAGGATCATGATTCCTTATTATCTTCTATGGTGCAAGTCTTTCCATCCTATTCAATGGCATGTTTCAATCTTCCTATGTCTTTAAGCTCCAAATTGAGTTCATATATTAGATATATCTTTTATATGTCTCTTCATGACCTTATATAATAGTAATTTATGCTACATATTTTAAATTTTACATAATATATAATCTTATTATTAAAGATGTACAATTTTTTATTATATGTTTAATCGCCTTGCGCCTAGGCTCCAGCAATTTGCCATCCGAGATTACAATATTTGTCTTTTCTATAGAATTATTATTGGCAACTTCTTTCAATTTTGGCATATTCTCGACATTATATAAGCTTTTTCCCTTTACGATAATTTTTAGATTTTTGGCAAGTTCCAAATTCTAGTAATTTCTAAAAGATCTTTTAAACATAGATAATACGTGATTATTCGGTTCTTTTATCCACTAGCGAGTTAGAGTTTCAGGGATCTCTCTATCTTCAGATTGAGGGCTACAAAGAATCCAATTATATAAGTATTTTCACGTATTGAACTGACAGAAGATGTCAAAAATACCATATGATGCACAACAACATTTGTCACATCAAATATAACAAGTAAACTTATGAGATAGAATTGGAAAAAATAATCAGATTCTGCAATTTGTTTTCAAGTTACCTGGTTCCTTCTCAAGAAAGCAGGAAAAACCTTCATCAACGTCCTCATCTGATTCAATAATAACTCTAGTTATCTTCCCTGCATCAAGTACCATCTCAAATTATCCACGAGAACAAATTCAGGAGTTCAAAGTTAATAGAGCTTCTAAGCTTGTAACCTAAACACATCACTGTAAATCTCTTAAGCCTGTATATATCACAAGAGCAGATAATGATAATATGAACACATCACTTTCAATATATATATATATACACACACACACACACACACACACACACACATACACAAATATGAGCAAGCTCACTCCGCAGCTCAATGTAGCTGATGAATTTGCCTATCTAGTAATCTCCTAGAGGACCCCTCCTTGTAAACCTGGCAGCCATACCAACATCCACTTTAAAACTATGCATTTTGTTATAAGAATACTGCCTTCTTGGAATTTTAGCAACGCAAAGGAGAGCTTTGCGACAAAATGGTTAGTAGGGGTTTTTCTTCATTAAAAATACTTCAGGGAAATTCCTAAAAAATTAAATAGTTTAAAAGTTTTTTTTTTTTGCACTTGAACCTATATAAGAAGGCAAATCACCTTATTGAAGCAAATTGCGACAGCACCTGAGCCTGTGCTTGTGCTTGATAACTGAATGAGTTCTGGTGCTGTAATTATTGCTGAAGAAGATGAGACTGAGATTGGGCTTGGACTTGGTCTTGGTCCTAGGCCTGGGCTTGAGCCTGGTTTTCTACAACGCTTTGAAGAAAAGTAGGTTGAGACTGAGATTGGTGCAATATCAAAGGCTGTATTAAACTGGGAGACCTAGTTGGGACACCTTGAGGTCGCTGAAATTGCATGTATGATGGAGGGGCCTATTTGGAAGGATCAACACACCTCATCTCCCGAAGAGCGACGACATCGATAGCTTGGTAGATGTCTCTTTGCATACCGATCATGGAGGCGTCAAATCTTGGCTGCATCCAGGGTGTGACCTCCCAATACCCTGGAAGTTAAGGGAAGCTGCATTATCTCTACGTAGCCATATCATCGAATAATTCATACCCATATCATCATCCTTCATCCTTGTGTTCAACAACAAGTACAAGTAACAAATACGATATTACAGATTAGCCGTGATATCTCTTTAATTAAGGACATGGGTTATGAGACTAAAATAAATTGGAAATAAAAAATTCCTAATTGAGTGAAGTCAAGTTAGTTTCTTGCTTCATAAATAAGTCGCTCGAAAAAGAGGGGGCATTTGGATGTGGTCCCCTCCATAATATTAAGTGACAGATACTGTTTCCCAAAATTACAAACCGGGACATGAATAAATAAGGGGATCTTAATGCGAAAATAAAAAATACTACACCATGTCAATCTGAGGACGCTCCTAAAACACAACTCACATAACCTAGTGAGCTATGTGAAAGAGTGGGATGCCCAAAAATGCACATACCCCGTTATATATTTTTTTATCAATTCAACACATAATGAACAAACACATGGGGTACAAATAACAAAATAATGTGTACGTGACTAAAAGTGAAAAATAACCATACCACCACTGAACTAAACTCGTCAAAACTAACCAAACCATGACCATACATATTAACCTTCTTAATATAATATAAAAATATACTTAGAAACTAACTTACGAATATTCCAATTGCATAACATTATAAATAAGCATAGAGTAAATAAGCATCCACAAAGTGAAGAATTATCACATAGTTTCATCGACATGATCATGTGTTAGCGTTGGAGTCATAGTCTCAAGTTCGAATAAATAATTTAACTGGAGGTATGAATATACTAATGGAGAGATTATGCTATAGTTTGGCTTAAGATATTGTTCAGTTGTGGGCAGAGTTGATGGCATATAACGGTGCTTGAATAGTTCGGATATAACCTGTGTGCTATGCTCATCGCTGAACAGGTTATTAGTGTATATATTTACTATCGACCTTGCCAGACCTTCGGCTTAGTCGATAAATGAATTGTAATTTTTTGATATTTTGACGTCCAATGACCACATGAGGAATCATTTATGCACTAAAATATGTTGGTGCCTCACTCACATGTTTACACTCTTCCTCAAGATGTACCATAGTTGCTTTCACTTAGTGACCATGCCTCAGATGCTCCTCCCCACACAATTTTATCACTCACAATATACCTATCACTGCAATATTCTGATCTACCTCATCTAGTATGTAGACCTGCTAGATAAACACATTACAAAATTTAGTTCACCGCATATGAAAATAATTCCACTTGAGATAAAACACAAATATTAATGTTTTTTTTAAAATGAACAAACACAAATATTAATGTTTGATGAAAACTAAGACATGTCTGAATAAAGTGTATGTTTTCCAGTTACGATCCACAACATATTATAACAAATCATTCAACATAAATAATATTGAAAGCGAACATATAAAGAGTTAAACATAATGTGGATATCCTCAAGCAAAAGACAAACACAATTAATAAACTATAGCACAATTATACACATTAGAATATTGTTAGTACATGAAAATGTTGTGTTAATGCTTGAAAGTTTAAGTTTTTATCAAATATAATCTTTGTTTCATTTAAACCAACATCGCATATTGAACATAAACAGTAAAAAACGATGCTTTGATATTATATAAATACACAATGCAACACTTATACAAAGAGAGACCATTAATATCTTGAGCTAGTCGTCGTCTTAAGCATAAAGTTGGGGAATAAAGAATAAAGAACCAACATGAAAAGAACACGTAAAATGACAACTAAAGAATTATAAATGACACTTCATTTTTCTAAAATCGCATAAGTTTCGTATTAGTAATACTTGCAGTTACTATGAATTTAAGTTCTATATATTCTGTTTCCTAGCACAACTATTTTGTTTTCTAAAATCACATAAGTCGAGGAATGCAAAAAAATAGTCACTGACACTACAAATTAAAGAAAATTTAAAATTATATACAAAATAGATAACGCTTCATAATATAAAGTGACAAATACTAACTTTTGTCAAGTCAGTATTGTGCCAAACAAAATATATCGATCAATGAAAAAAAGATTAGTAAAGAACAAACCCAACAAAAATAGATTAGATTAGTAAAACCATAGGCTAGTGAATAAAAGAGTGAGAGATGTACAAAAAATGAATAGCCACAGAGAGCAAAAATTTATCTTATAGACATCTTACAAAAGATAGCACAACTCAATAACGGGGAGCTCATTAACTTTGACATCCTGTTGTGTCATTATTGCAGTAGCGCCTGGACCTTTAGGTGGCTACTGCAGCAGCAACTAACCCATTAAACTTGGTAATTTGAAGAACGATATGAAAGGCTCTATTCCCAATTCTCTGCAAGCCACATGCAATAGTCCTCTTTGTCTCCTAATCGTCCACTCTTTAAGATTAAAGTCCGTGGGGTTTCCATTGAAAATGCGATCGAAAGGGAAGATCAGTGTAATAAAGGAGATAATAGATATGAAACTAATGTATGTTATACAAAATGTTTGTTTATAAATATCACAATGAACATAACACTCAAAATATTCATGTATGAAACGCATGTATGCAATACAAAATGACCATTGATGAATTAGATTATACCTTTGCAGTGATAATGTTCACGGTCTCAGTAACCACAGTTTATCTATTAAGAGAGATGGAAAAATGGAAAATGAATTAAATCATACATTTTCAAGGACAAAACAGATAGTTACCAAACACTGCATACATACATCTGGAAAAAAAATGAAATAGTATATCGGCACAGGTTTAAATTTTTGGGGGGTCTAATTTGATCTCCAATTATAGCTCATCATGTTTGTTGCACCGAAATCATACCGTGCCAACAAAAACTCAAAACCTCTTACCTCATCAGACTTATGACATGCTATTGGTATACTCCGAAAGTAATGTCTTGTTTGCATTCTCCATCAACGAATGGATGCAAACCTAAAAATATTCAAACATCTAAACCAAAAAATTAAACAGACAGACAAGGGTTTATGAAATTTATTTAAAATATGAGAAAACAATTAAGTGAGAAACAAAATTCATTTCACAAACAAACAGGGGAAATAAGATATCCCAACTAATATCAGTTTCAGTTTCAATGCATTCTGCATAGCAAAGGGCTGTAACAGCAAAGGGTTGTCCATTGGACAACTTTTCATAGAAAAGGGCTATAACATATTTTCATAGCTTTTCATATCCCAACTAATATTTTCATTGGACAACTTTTCATAGCAAAGGGCATAACAGCAGCCTCCGAAGCAGAAACGGTGAAATGTGGGCCAACCATAGTGCTTTTCATAGAAAATGGGTTACATGCGACCTATCTGTTTCATCAGTGAACTGTTGGCATCTGAAATCGGGACATACCCTCTTTAGAAGAGGACCTTTGTTCTCAGCATCTCCATTATTCTGTAAAAACATAAGTCATCATATTACAAACACTTGAAAACACATTTGAAGACTACATATTAATATTATAGATAACATTTCTTAGAAACTCAGTGAATAAATAAATTCATGGCCATAAATGCTTATTTTGTACTATATAATGTAAGTTAGTAGAAAACAGAATCTAAATTAAAAACTTTGATGTTCTATTTTGGATGGGGGACAAAACTAATTAACAAATCTCCAGGTATACGTACTGGTGCATTGTAGTAGAAATTGAGAGAGAATGATATATCAAGGGACTACACCCAAAACCCAAATAGGTATTGAATTAAATGTGAAAAATGAGTCATAGTAACCACATGCACTTATATTTATAATTTCATAATAGTGTGAATGACCGAAGTTTATTACGACCGTAATGAATAATTGAGATTTGCATCATGGGTTATTCCAAGCATTAAGGCACACATTACTACGTTAGTTCATCCCAAATTACTACTAAGGATGATCATTCTACATGATTTATGCAATTCTGTGCCAATATAGGTTTATGATATTGGGGAAACTATGCATATGTCAAAGATTGAGCGAAAACCTCCTCGAACTTCGATCGATGAAAATAACTGTAGGAGGCATACACATATTCACTCTCATTGATACTCGGATAACAAAATTATAACTACAATAATAATACCGTAATGACAAATAAACGCAGGGACAAAAGGAAGAAAAGAGAGAAAGGGTACCATGGTGTAGAACTCACTTGAGGTTCCTAATAAATAAAGCGAGGGAGAATTCGCACAATACAACACACACACACACACACACACACACACACACACACACACACATATATATATATATATCAAGACCAAACATTGAAATATTTTTTCTCAAGTAATCGGGTGGGATTTTAAAATTTGAATTTTGAACAACATTTGCTCAGTTTTTAGTACTTAGTCAGTGGGAGCTGCTGCCAAAGTCTAATAAAAACACACAAAACTTTCTCAGAACAAAATTGGGATTTTCAGAATAATTCTTTGTTACCATAGAGAATCTCGATTCACTGCTTCCTTGTTGTGGTGGAAGATGCTGAATTCGAATCTGATTTCTTCTCGTTTCATATCATAATCATCTGGACTATAATTTCATATTATGCATACAAAGGTGTGGATCAAAATAGAATATAGATGATGGAAATATATACATAGTATATATGCAAAAATAGATACATGAACCTATGGTACTCACGTAATGAGAAGATGAGCTAATAAAAGAAGCAATGAAGGCTTCCAGGCATCCAAGTCAGACTTTTGCTCGATGTCCTATCATGAGCGAATAATTTACAATATATTATATCAGAAAGTGGTTGGACGCCCTCTTCTCTAAGGTGTGCGTAAAAGAAATCAAAAAGTGGTTGGAAACCTTCAATGGTTCAATATTACTTCAACTATCTTGGAACATTACTTCAACTATCAGAAATATAAACATGCTTCAGCGTTAATCTTCCAAGATAAATCAAATAGTTTCTTCATATATCAACGCTTCGATGATCCACCAAATTCCTCCAATAGTCACTTAATGGTCTTGCTTTCCATAACCTTGTTAATTTAAAATGCCCTCTTCTCCTCTCTTAGACCTCGTTAATTCAAACCTATAAGTGGAAGTTAAGATGCATTCCAATTATAGAAATTAAGCATCAAAGAGGAAAGCCCATAGTTTGCAAGCCTACCATCAAAGAGGACGTAGTGAAGAAGGTCCTCAAGACTAACATTGCTTCTTTAGTGGAGTTCCACATGTTTAAGAACCTAACCTGCTCAGCCATGGCGGGTGCTCTGGGAGGCTTTAACGCCAATGCTAGTAACATTGTTTCTACAATGTTTCTCACCACCAATCTAAATACTATAACTTTGTTAGGGATGAGAGTGGATCAATCTCAACCAAATTAATGAGTCTATTTTTAGTAAGAACCAAAATATGAAGCTTTGGCAAGAATTATGCAATTCCAAGCATTAATTTTATGTCAACATTTTTTTGCCTAACTGAACCATCATATAAAGTAAAATTATTGGATCTAAGGATCCACGTTAACTCAAACACATCCAAAAATATTAAAAAATATCATTGGATGGATAATTGGAACCAAAACGTAAAGAAAAACTCATGGAAGATTAATTCCCTATCATGAAGAATATTTGAAGAACTGATTAGAAATTGGATCTAAGAATTCAAGCAATCAAATTAAACATCACCAAAAAACTGACGAATGCCAAGTGACACTAAAAATCCATATGCCTACCTTGGTGAATTGAAGTATTTGAATTGTTGGATCTAATCCAATAAATAACCTTGAATCAGTCAATGCGATGAAGTGTCGCTGACTCATTAATCCAATGCATATCTAAAATATGTTTCCTCTTAATCAAACACGTGAACTATGATCCCCATCGTTCAAATCACAATAGGAAAACATGTGATCCTAAAATCACATCAACAACCACATGATCCTATGTTGTGTATCAAAGCATGAACTGTCCTACACCAACATCATAATTATGATCCATTCATAATGGATCTGATTCCAGAAAATCCAATCCGATATACCCATAGATCAAGAAGTAAACTTGACCTGAAATCAATCCATATAGACGATAATGGATCCCATCATCAAACCCTCATTAACATACAAAGGAAAAGTATATGTGATTCATACTTAGATTAATCCCCAAACAAGTGGGGTTAACCCAAAAAAGAAGTCGATATGCAGTAAGCCTTAAATCATGGGTGGATAACTTAATTGTTATTTGACATTTAACAAATCATACAATAACATATTCAACAAAGCTCAAGAAAAAGAATGGAGAGCTTGTAAGTAAATAAATTTATCTGTGAACTACATACCTTTAAATAATAATCAACTGCATTCGTGAAATCCTTGTCCCTAGCAACATCTCCAAACTTTTTTGTGTTTAACATATCCTGCACTTGTTGCGTTCAATATTAGAAAAATAAATACTTAGAGATCACAAAATCATAAACATCAACCATGGTGGAAGACTAATATCAAAGGAGTGAGACAAATAATAAGGTGAATATTAATATTTTCAAATATTTTGAAAGAAAGAGACAAAGTTAAAGGTGAATATACCTTTTAATGTATAATGAAAATTATGGAAATAAGAAATAAGGTCTACCTAAGATTCCACTTAACATGGTTTCCCCAACCAAAGTCGAGTATTTTTTGTGAAACTAGTGTCGTGTGTTCATTGCCAAACAGAGTAAGAAAGTAAGACACGGTGGGTCTATCAGTTGGATTTTCTTGAACATACAAGAAACCAACAGTAATGCACCGAGTGACATAGATGTTGAAGAAGGTATTTTCATAATTGGATCAATTAACTGACAAAAATTTAACATTAAATGGGCCACTAATAGTGAGGTTAACTCTAAATTCTTCCACACAACGGTTAAGGCTAGGAATGGTGCCAATTACATTCATAAAATTAAGGACCAACATGGTATTTGGATTACTGATCATTACAAGGTCAAAGAAAAAGGGGTAAATTTATTAAAAAGCAATTTTTTGGGAATGATGATGGTAACCAAGATGATTGTTCACTCAACCATGTTCGCAATATGGTTAATGAGAATAGCAAGGTTTTAGATTAGGATGATGTTAGGGGTAATGGATTACACTGATATAGGTACCTATAAAAAATCTATGAAAAAAAGTATTATAACATCCCTTATCCTTCGTGCTCGTACATTACTATCATTTGTGAAAGTCGATGTAGCTATAATTTCAAAGTAATTCTAAGCAGATTACACATAGCCGGATAAACAAAACGAGTGAAAGAATATGAACTATATACCACCCACATTAAGAATTCAAGCCTAAGGAAATGTCATAATAGGAAGAAAAATAATAGTAGCTAACATTTTCATCTGGCACTCTCTCATTCTCTTTAAGTTCCTCCACGTGTCATTACTTCTCGATGATCTCCTTAGCTTGAGCTTCCTGATGCTGCTTCAGTAAACTTGCTTATGTTTTGCCGTTCATTCAGTAAAATAATACGCAACATACAACCACCCACCAGTCAGCATTTGTAATGCAAATATTTTCAACAACAAAACTAAAAACTATGTTATGGTCACTTACTCATTTCAATCATTCCAAAAAATAACAAAATATCGTAGGACATGGATTTGATATGGGCATGGATTTGATAATGAACTAAAGTTATTGAATGTGGCATGGATAATGAATTCAAAATGTGCAATGGAATGTAAAAAAAGGGAAGTTACCCCAACACACGCGACAACACAAACTCTTTAGGTCAAGAAACATATGAATTGTCTGTGTCTTTAACATTATACATGTTCACATTAGGTACTGGCATAGGAAGATTCTCTTTGGTAGAGTGAACATTAGTTATTGATACACGTATATACTTATCCCTCAAGCGAACATTGTGGATGGTATCATTAGGTGAAATATGAAAAAAAAACTCCGAACGCAACAATATTCGCACATGAACTCAATGTCAATCTACAGTAAAAGCTACAAGATGTTTGTCCTAGTCCTAGTAGTGCTCCCCCATTGCCTCTTAGTAGTGCAAGCTTATGGTCGCCCCCTTCCCCCCACTTTCTTCAAAGTAAACTATGATGGATCTTTTTTTCTATAACCAAAAAAAAGTTCTTATGGTTTTATTTGTACGAATTCTATGGGTAGTCTTATTAGTGGCAAGATGGTCCCTCCTCCTAATGTTACATTGGCTTTAACTATGAAAACTCAAGCCATGGTCTTAGTCATATATTTCATTAGAGCAAATCATTTGAATAAGGCCATCTTAGAATCGAATTCCCAAATTTTGATAAATTGCATTCTTCAAAATCAAAAATCAAATTAGGAAATTAATATATGGATCAAGCAGATTAAAGAAATTGTTATAAACTCGCAAACGTTTTTTCAGAACCTTTTGATAGTACAACAGAGCTCAACCCAACTTCTTCACTCTCTTACATTTGTTTTTCATACAATCAAAATCAAATTCATTACCTTCTAAACCGAAACTCAAATCAATCAAAATCTTTAAAAATGCACAAATCACTCTACCGAATCAAAAATCGCTTAATCAATATGTCATGAAATCTTAAGCTGCTAAGTCTTTGGCATTAGCGAAAAAAATAATAATTTATCAATGTTTTTTGTATTTCCTTCTCATATAACCTAAACTCAATCAATCAAAATGATTTTCAACATTTTTTAAAGAATCTTTGAAAAATACAAATGTGTTAAACCCAACTATTTTTTTATACAAATCAAAATTATTAGATTTAAAACCAAAACTCAAAATATTTCTTCAAAATCACTTTAATAAATGATAGTGTACTCTTTCTTATTCAAATCAAAATCATTAGCATTAAAAACTAAAAATAATCAATCTTAACATCTCCTCATAAAAATTCAAATTTTGTCAAAATTAAATCAAAATCAATCATCTTCACCGCTTTAAAACCTAAATACAATCAATCTAAACATCACGAATCAATCCAAATTTTGAGAAATTGCATCCCGCAAAAGCATTGTTGGTGAAATTAACATCCAAGAGATGCATAATCCTAAGATTTGATAAAATAATTAACTTGATGTAGGTATGTTGAACACTATTCCAAAACTAAGATTTAGATCCTCAAGTGCCTCACAAGTAAAAAGGTGTCGAGACTGTGTTTTTGTATGTAATCATGGAATTATTTATTAATCATTAATCTAGACAGAACGACCTTGGTACTGAAAACCCACCAAATCCTGGACACATTACGTCCAACAACATCCTAAATCCAAGTATTAATGTGGAACTTGTCAACTACTCTGATACAATGAAGATGGAATTTATGTTTATAAGGTTGGAAGATGAGGATCAACACCATGTTCACTTGATATGCCCTTAGTATAAAAAAGTCCCAAAGATAGGGTCGGTTACTTCAAGAGTTCATCTTAATCAAGTTTGAGGTCTATCACTACAACAAATTAGAGCGTACCTTTCAAGCGTTTCAATTGTTGAGGTCTGTC
The DNA here is from genome assembly GCA_949130495.1 of Sambucus nigra. NCBI lineage: Eukaryota > Viridiplantae > Streptophyta > Magnoliopsida > Dipsacales > Adoxaceae > Sambucus > Sambucus nigra. Next base: position 228,152,967 of record OX422215.1, read on the forward strand.
ACTACTTCTTATTTTTATTAATCTTATTTCAAGCGTTTCAACATCGAATCGTTTCAATCTTGAAGTGTTTCAACTGCTGTTTCAATCTCGTTTCAAAAGAAAGCGTACCATCGTTAGAGAACGGAGAAGAGATCGTCCAGAGAATGGAGATTAGATCGTGAGGGTGAGGGAGTCCAGCGTGAGGGAGAGTGTGATGGAGAGGGGTTTTGGAGGAAGCGCAAAGTTGTGAAAGCCCAAAAAATATTTTAGGGGGAAAAAACTCCGCTTCTAAATTTTGGTGGACAAAAAAGGGTCATAATATGTACCCTTGAGTAGAAAATCTTAAAAAAAGGTTATAATATCTATAATCAAATATGATTTTTATATTTAAATTGTCATAAAAAAATAATACTAATATGTATAAAATGACATTTTATATTAGCAATGTCACATTAATAATATCATTAACCTTTAAATGACATTTTTGTAATAATTGTCTTTAAATTATTTTTTCAAGCATCATAAAAAGGTGTTTTTCTTGTAGTGTGTATGTATATATATATATATATATATATATATATGTGTGTGTGTGTGTGTGTGTGTGTGTCAATAGTGTTAGGATCACATGACATGGCAACACATATTAGGGAATTAAATACGTGCCTTCCACTTCAAATGGTGATTTGAATGGATCCAAATAACCTTCTTACATCTTACATCAGGTGTAAAAACGTATCTCATGCTCACAAAATGTGTCTCCAAATCATAATATTGTAGAATTTTACTTATATAAACATATGTTTATGTTATTATATGTACACTAGTGGATCAATAAAGCTTAGAATTGGGTAAGAAGCACTAGTGAGGTCTAAGTGCAAAATTTACTTTTACGTATCCATTCCAATTAGAAGAATGTCATACTTACAATTTATAAGGGGCTAAAATTATAGAAAAAATAATTTTGGGGGATAAAAACAACCCACCTTCTATTCCATTATATAATAGTATAAATATAGGTATAAATATAGTATGTTGTTAAATAGATTCAGTATGATTTGTTTTTTGTAAGATAAAAAAAATGATGAGTTAATGTCAATGATTTCAATATATATATATATAGTATTGCTCTTGTTCGGACTGTCTCGCAGCTTAACAGTGCGGACAGGACATATGTTACCTGGTGCTGAGCCTATAAATTATCGGATAAATTATAGGCACTCTCTCTCTCTTTTGGTCTCAGCACCAGGTGACACAAGTTCGATCCACACCGTTAAAATGCGGGACAGTTATATATATAGTGAGAGTCTCTTGTACATACCAAGGATGCATAGGAATTTTTTTAAATAGTAAAAAAATTAGTTTTTGGCTGAATTTTTTTATATGATGTTTAAACATTTAAATAGGTCCATATAAAAAAAATACACTAAAAATATATGTTTTTACTATTTTTAAAAAATTGGTCAAACTTTTGCAACTTTTAAAGCACTTTAAAAGCTGTAAAAGTTTGACTGACTTTTTTCAAATAACAAAAAATGTTATTTTGAGTTGACTTTTTTATATGGGTCTATTGAAATCTTTAAACATCATATAAAAAAACTCAACTCAAAATCATTTATAAAATGGGTCCGGGTTAGCGGTATGCACTGTTAGTATGTATCGTTTGGTATGTACCGTTTGGTATGTACCGTTTGGTCCAACACGAATTTAGGTAAATTAAGACAAGCTTCACACCAATCATTCAAATTTTTTGTGATTCATAATCAATAAACAAACCCTTAGATTTAATAATCATTTAACATTGATATTTCATGTGAAATGTCAAATTAATGGAAACATGGTAACATCGACCTAGTGCTTATCAATATCTTATTAACATGGTATTTTGCAAACATATTATAGTAATAAAATATGTCTAATCCAAATATTGATTTATTAAACTATCTATCATATTCAAAATCATTTAAGAGTATCAACCTAATGTAGTCGTTATTACCATAACCCACTAGGAACACTTGTCCACTTCTCCAATTTAAGCCAGTTTTAGAATATCAGATGCATGTACATGAGAGTGCTCTAGTTTGAAGTTATGCAAGTTATGCATGTATTTTACCCTATGTGGTTATAACCACCTATATGTCACTTTCCTATAAAGTGCTGTATTATACTCAGTTGAAAGCTAATATTAGAATTACAATGTAATTTATTATGGTATCAGAGCCAATGGCTAACGCCACCTTTTTTTTTCATTCTTCCCCATTCACTGCAATTCACACATTACTCTGTCTCTCTTTCTCTAAAATTTCCTCATCCCCTCCAAACTCCAAAGCTCCTCACCTTTAACTTCCTCGTTGTGTCCGTCACCACTTGAAAAAGACATGTGGAGTGTCTCACTCTCCTCTCTTGCCCACAGATCTCTCTAATGTCAAAACAAGTGGCCCTCTTCCTACATAGTGAGAACCTCCCCTCCTAATCCCATTGTTTCTTAAAAAAAAATGCATTATTTTTTATGGGTTCTTCTTGAGTGATAAAAAAAATTGTATCTTTTTTTCCTAAGTTCTCCAAACAAAACCCAGCTCCTTTTACCACCTCTCCTGAAGCAGTTTTTTTGTAGCTTCTTGTCCAAGCACTATTTAAAGCGTATATATGCGTGTTTTAATTCTTATTTCAATTTGAAGGCACGATTATGTCAACTCCTTGTGTCCTGGCACGACAAATCAGAACAAACCAAAAGGTTCTTCGAGAAGGCTTGGGTTCCTCTCAATTACCTGATATCTCAACTAGATATCTATAGAAAATGGTGGCACGAGATGGCTCTCATAAACAGTTTCTAATGAGACCATATGCATTTTATAGACTGATGCATCTCTCTCTCTCTCTCTCTCTCTCTCTCTCTCTCTCTCTCTTATTTCTCTTCTGAGGCTCGTTTTTAAATTCCTCGCTCGACCACCCATTATTTTGATTTTTTTTCTTCTTCCATGAACTCACTTCTCACTCTTACCTCCCTTACCATTTTTGCTAGGAGTAGCCTTTGATTTGATTTTAGAGTCATGAATCTCATGCTCTCTGTATTTCACTATCTTCCCTTATTTTATAGAACTATTATCTTCTTTCTTCATTGAACTTAGCCTTCGAAAAAATCTTCTGGGGTGAGTCAATAGTCCCAAATTCCACTAGTTGACTGGATCTTCTCTCTCTACAGATTCCACCACTGAGTTTTCTTCCCCCACACCACTTATCAATCTCACAAACTCAACTCACTTTGTCTCTCTCAAACTAAACAACCAAAATTCTTTGTTCTGCTAAACACAATGGAACCCTTCTTATGTGGCCAAAACCTAATGGGTTTTGTTGATGGCGGATTCTCCCAACCCCATGATGCATCTAATGCTACCTTATGGAACCAAGAAGATGAGTTAATTGTTAGTATGCTGCAGCCTCTTCTTCACGGCTCGAGTAGTCATGGCCTTTACACCCTCTCCTCTGGGCGATCGCAAATCTACTAGTGATTACGCTAATTACTTGAGTTGGAATCTTATCTGGTGGAAATCCAAGAAACAGCAAATTGATGATCACATATCAGATATCTTTACAAAGGGCCTGCAATCCTCCACGTTCTGGTTCCTATGTGACAAGTTTAGGGTTAATCCTTAACCACCATCCACTTGCGGGGGAGTATCAACCTAATGTAGTCGTTATTACAATAACCCACTAGGACCACTTGTCCACATCTCCAATTTAAGCCAGTTTTAGAATATCAGATGCATGTACAGGAGGTAGTGCTCTAGTTGGAAGTTATGCAAGTTATGCATGCATTCTACCCTACGTGGTTATAACCACCTATAGGTCACTTCCCTATAAAGTGTTGTATTATACTCAGTTGAAAGCTAAGATGAGAATTACAATGTAGTTTATTAAAGAGTGTAAATTTTTTCTCAACTTGTGTGGTAATCAGTATGTAAATATATTATTCTTGGTCGTTCTATATCACTAAACCAATACCAACATATGTATTATGTGCGATAAGCCTTAAAGAGTATCGTGAATAAACATTGGATTGGTAGAATCCTGTCGACTCTAATTAAACTCCAATAAGGAATTATTTGATACAATGTATTAAGTTGGTAGTAGACGAATTTAGTAGGTCCAACACTTCAAATAAATGTGTTCCTTTATACATCATTTGTAAAACTTCAAGACTAAGACATATATTAAGTTGCAAGAATAGCAACAGAAACAAATATTGAAGGATAAATAGGTAATCTCTCTGGAAGAGAAGTTTTCCGCAGACATGGGGAAAGAATTATTAGACTCATATAATTTTGTTCCAATTTAATTTAACCCCAAAAAATATTAATTTCACATTTACAAGTGAAATCGGGAGGCTTATTTGGGTAGTCGAGCGTGATGATAATGCAACATGGGTCGAGAAATATAACTTGAACAGTGCCATCTCAGTCCAAATGATGGTCGAACATCCAGTCCCTTCCATATTAAGACTCCCTATTCAGTGGGATGCATCGTATAACATGTCACATGATACATACACAAAGAGTACCAGGCTTTTATCCAATATATTTACACACACAGACACTAACAACAGAATTGTCTAAACATTATGCAATATAATTTTACACTAGTATTTTTCTCAAAGATGAATAGAAAAATGCTAAGGGTACAAACAAACTACAATAATGATGTGACTATGCAAAAGTGTAGAATATTGTTTGAGAGAAATTCTAGAGCGACTCTCTCCAACGACTCACACTTTCTACTCTATCCACGTGGCACACAACCATTGGTCCATTTTCTTTATAAAACAGTTAACAATCGCGATGATGATGTGGATCTGTGCTAGCGGCACTAACCAACCGCGACGATAATGCGGGACCGTGCCAACGGCACTAACCAATAGCGATAATGTGAGTTCGTCTCAGCTTTTAAAAAATAATTTTTTCATATTTTTAATAAGAAAAATACAGTTTTTTTAATAAGAAATTGTTTTTAAGAAATAAAAAATATATTTTTTTGAAAATAAAATAAGGTTTCAACAATTTTTTAACTGTTTCAAAAAATTAACAATTTTTTCTAGATTTTATTTATAAAAATCATATAATTTTTTTTATGAATGTAGTACTTTTTTTTTTAAATATCTTATTTAAAAAAAAGTTTTCCCTTGTTTTTGTCCTTTAATGGACAATGGAGAGAGACGGATAGTGAGAGTCGGTCTAGCAAAGCTCATTGTTTTAAGGTGAATGATGCACAATCCTCTATTTCATTGAGCATAACTTTTTGTGTATTTTTTTGTGGGGTTAAATTAAATTGGGGATAATATTAATTTTATTCTCCAATGATTTGAAAAAAGTTTAAAAAAAATTGAATATAAGATTAATGCAAAACTAAATTCACATGTATTATAAACTCATGACAAATTGAGATGGCCAAACTGAACCTTTATTTCATACTACTTATTGAAGTAACAAAACCTCAGGCTAACACTCACATAGGCAAACACCAGAAACACAGTTATGGTACAAATAGTTGTTGTTTTTTCCCTCAGCATCACTCTTGCACTTCTTTTATTCATCAATATTTTCTATAGAAGCACCAACTTTTTTGTCGCATGCCCACCCTCCACGGATGCATGCTGCGTACCCAACGTCACAGAATTTTTTGCAGTATACTGACTTTGAACACATGTGACGAATGGGACCTCTTTGAACTCCTGTCGCCTCTGAGATTGCCAAACTTGTAAATTCATATATTTTTAGCCAACTTCATGTTCTTCATCTTATTCAACAGAGTTAACAAATGCAAGAAAAAGAAAAACTAACCAGGTATAGTTAGTAGCAGGGTTACGAAGAAAACAAACTTTGAAATTGATTCCTTCCCCATATCTTTGGATGGTGCTCTGCAACTTAAAATTAATTATTCTACTTAGATATGTAAGAGTGTGGAGTTCCTTTGGTGATATGCATACACGAACAAATGCACATATGTAGCAGGTAAGAATAGACATGGTTAAGTTTTGGTGTTGTTTTATAAATTTGTTTGAGAACTTTTCCTAAAATGGATTTTAAAAGAAAAGGATTTTTCTATGTTAATTCCGTTTGAACGAATTTCCTCTGTCCTTCAAAAGAGATTTGTGTTTTTTTCGAAAAAGATACTTCGTTCAAAAGAGTTTAGGAATCTCGATTAAACGAGGTTCAAACGAGATTTAAATGGCATGTTATTTAAGAGAAAAATATCATTCAAAACTCGTACGATCATCGTTCAAACGGGAATAGAATTTGATTCGAACGAACCTATTTTTATTTTGAATGAGAACACGATTTTAATTCGAACGAACCTTGATTCTCATTTGAACAAATTTCCTTGAAAATGTGTCACCTCAAAGTTCGTCGTTTCTATAAATACTGAGGTTTGGCATCAGATATTTTGCGAAAATTATTTTCTAAGTAATATCTTGTGGCTCCCAAACCCTAGTTTATGCCTATGTTTGGAATCCAAAAATCATACATCTATATTGTGTTTATGATCTCTTATGTGTTCCACCATACTAGTTTTCTCTTCATACTGTGAGTGTTTCGAGCGGTGGAGGCCATGTTTCTGTTGAGCGGTGGTTATACTGGTCACGTGATATGTAAGATCGGTGGGATATCAAGACATGGAAAGGCGCCTACATTGTTTGGCTCTTATAATGCGTCCAATTATGGCTATGAAGAAGGTTATTAGGAACGATGAAGAACATCAAGGCATCAAGTCTGTGAGTAAGTCTAAGTTGTTCTTGTAAACCACCTATATCATTATGAACTTCTGTGTCTGGGTCGTTCGAGATTTTTTTCATTGTGGGTTTTCCTCATAAGTCGTCGTATTGCGATTTCCCTATTATATTGTTTCTTATACTCACCTAGATATATGATTGAGTTAAGACTAAAATTCATAAAAATATTTCACACCACAGTTTTAGTTCTGTTTCAGTATAAAGCTTATTAAAAGAGTAAAAAATAAAATTTTGTGGTATTTGTCTACAAACCCTAGGGCACATTAGCGTTCTCACTCGATTTTCAATATCTTTTAATTAAATGTGTTCTTCTCTGAACTGCTATAAGGGAAGAATAACAACTACGTATCCTGCAAAAGAGATGCAAATAACTACAAGTATAATAATACGACCTCAATAATAACCCCCACAATTTCACTCACAACGAAAATGGAAGTAAACCACATGTATTTAACATAACACAGGATTCATTATCAATGTCCATCATTAGACTATATTAAATTCTTTCTCATTATTAATTACAACTCAGAAGGGCTACTATCTCCAAGGAGAAGCTCGTTCCTCTATTGGAAAGTCCGTAAGAGTCCCTCACCTAATGGTCTTACAAAAAAAATTTAGCTTTGGGCCAATCACAACACGGCACACCAGCAACGGGCACCTAACCCAGTCGATGGATCGTGTCATCTCATCTTCTCTCCTCATGAAGCGGCGCTCAACACAGGGTATGATTTAACATAATGACATCCACTACGTCCTTACCATCCCAGTCGGGTACATGGTCCATGGTCCCGATATCGAACGCAGACCTCCAACCGGTAAATTCACCACGAGTAAAGGTATGCTCACATAATTAACACAATATATATAAATATAGGATAACGTATTCTTTCAGTCTTACCCCAAACATTCCAATTCCTAATTGCTGGATTGTCATATCAATTAGGTTTACTATCTTTGATAACTATGCCAAACACATATAACCAAGTAGGATACCGCGTACACTCAAGAATATCAGAAATCATCTACATCCCTAAACACCAGATTATTTATTACATTTTTAGGTTTATTAACTCTTAAACCTTATTAAATTCAATTCCTAGTTTATTGCATATCTAAACTATTAGTACATCTATTTATCTCTTTATACACACTCTCTCGTAATGTATATATATCTTTTCTCATTTAATTATTAAATTAATAGCATGACTGAAAATCTCCAAAGACCTAAATTAATCTCCTAACACTACAAGAAAAAAAGCCTTTTTATGACGTTTTTTAAGTGTCATAAAATGCATTTTATGACGTTTTATTTTTTAATCAAAAGTGTCATAAGTTTGGGTGTCATAATTGATACCCATAAAAAGTGTCATATTAAGTTAACGGTACTTTGTCTCTACTTATGGCACTCATTTCTTCCCTCTACTTCCCGTAAAGGGACATGACTTTCTGCAAGTTAAATCGCAATAAATAGAAAAATAGTCATTAAGGAATACATTTTTTTCAAAATTTGTTTTTAAAAATTGAAACACAAAACCATCAAATTTGTGTTTTCCTTTATATCATTTATAACTGCAGTTATACAAGAAGGCAAACTCAAAGATAAAAGGAATGCATCTGTATAGAAAACATTCACTACACCAAAAACAGCAATTTGGCACACCCTGATGTTAAAAATTTGGCACAGTTTTAAACCGTGCCAGATTTTGGCTAGGTTTAATGGAAATCTGACACACTTTAAAACAGTGCCAAAATTTGGCACCGTTTTAAAGTGTGCAAAAATTGAGTACACTTGATTAAAATATAAAAGACCCTAAAAAATTATTATGTTTACTTCCCTCTTATCTTTCCTCTCTCATCTTTCAATCTCCCGCTCACCCGCCCCGTTCGCAAGCCTCACCCAATCTTCTCTCTTCTCGTCTCTCTCCCTCCCCTCACCCGATCCATTCGCAAGCCGGTACGGATTTCGGCATCCAGACGCTCTGTCCAGCCGCTCCGTCCCGCCGCTCCACCGCTCCTTCCCAGTTCCAACAATAGCGGAGGTTGAGAATTTGGAGGTGGCGTCGCCTTCCCAGTTCCGGTATGGATTTCCATTCCGGTATTGATTTCGTTTAGAAATACTTGTGATTAAGGTATTACCCTCTCCGACTAAGTGCTTTTTTTGTTACAAAATATTTATATGTGGTGAAGAAATGTTGGGTCTTATTGATGAAATAGTTTAGGGGAGATTAATAAATGTGGGTTTAACTCATTTAAATCAGTTTTATGTGATGCATTCTTGCAAGGGTTTAACAATGATTTTTTTTGTTGGGGGGGGGGGGGGGGGGGGGGGGGAGGGGGGGTTATCATTAAAACGTTTTTTTTTATTATGATGAATAAAACTTAGGTTTAAACTATGATGAGTTTTTTGTTAGGGTTTAAACTGTGAAATTTTTTAAGGGTTTAACTAAAATTATGTAAATGTTGCTTTAATCATATAATTAGTGAGTTACCTAATGCATAATTAATTAGAACATTGAGAAAAAAATTCCATTTTGCTAGAGATCCCCTTGCTGGAAAAATAATCCATTTTCTAACACTAAGTTACTTATAAAACATTACAGTTTATATGCGAGTTCCCTATATCTCTCTCTTCCTCTCTCTGATGCGTGTATGGATATATGCAAGATGGAGGTTCAAATCCAGATGTAAGTTTATACCTATTTATTTATATTATAGTTTTACACTCAATCCTTTATATATTAATTATCGCTAAAAAATTGTTTTCTTTCGATGTGTAGGTTATCGTGCAGCAGGTGTTGGAAGATGGTGGAATTCAGAAATTAAGGTGTTGGACAGAATGTTATGTTTGTGTAATAAATAATTTTGTTATTGTAGAATTATTGAAATACATTGAATTGGACAGAATTAGATTGGATTGGATTGCATTTGATAAAATGGTGTATAGATTGGACTGAATCTGAATCTAAATCCGATCTGAACCAATTCAATTTTGATTAAAAATAGGCAAACGTCATATAGCCATTTTAGGTTTTCATTATTTAGAATTTTGGGTAGGAGATATGTTGTTTCTTCCTTATACACCCCATCCCATTTTAGGCTGGAAGTAATGTTTTTTTTTTATTTCAGGCATCTCACCCATGGGTTCAACTATCAACACGATGGATTTTCTTTTGGTTGTGCACTCATATTATGAGGGTATTTGTTTAATTTTAATTAACTTACACCGAAAATTTAATTACTGTTTTCTTATGAGGCATCTCTACATTATAATTCCATAAGCGTCGAGTAACACAATTAGTGTAGAATATATGATGTGTTAGTATTTCTCCACTATTGGTAGTCATAGAGTGGCTTATGATGCTTAATTATCATGGAAACTGTATGCACTAGTTGGTAGTTACCTTAGAGTTGTTGACCATGGGATATCCACATGCATGTCACATGTAAATTGAACACGGTGTGAATGTGAAAATCGAATTCACTACATTTTAAACTACAGTAGGATCTTGCACTTGACAACAATTTCAAAACAAAGTTGTTAACAAACAATTTTAAGTCGAACTTGACTAGTCAAACGTAAAATGGCTTACTTTATGAGCTTATTTCGTTAAAATGGTGGAAGGTATTTGCTGGTGGTTTGGTTTTGGAGTTTGATGTTGCTGTTGAGTTTATTTTAAATGTTAAAACATGTTGGATTTAACGAATAAACAAATGAAGTGACCGCGTAAAAATAGGTCGTTAAGGGGTGAAAACCTAAACCAGTCCCCAAATGGACCCGTAAGAGGCACAAACACATCGCACGGGACCAATGTAACTTGTAGGAACTGATCGCGTAATCCCGGGTCTCCCAGTTTGAGAATATGACGATAGTTTACAAAAATCAACACTTAGACTTAAAAACAAGCCGTTAAAGGGTGAAAAACCAAACCAGCCCCCAAATGACCCTGTAAGAGGCACGAACACCTCGCACTGACAATGTAACTTGTACGAACTGACCGCGTAGTCCCGGGTCTCTCAGTTTAAGAATATGACGATAATTTTCAAAAATTAACACTTAGCCTTAAAAATAGGTCGTTAAAGGGTGAAAACCCAAACCAACCCCCAAACGACCCCGTAAGAGGCACGGACACCTCGCACAGGACCAATGCCACTTGTACGAACTGATCGCGTAGTCTTGGGTCACACGGTTTGAGAATATGACGATAATTTGTAAAAATCAACACTTAAACATAAAAACAGGCCGTTAAAGGGTGAAAACCGAAACTCCCCGCCAAAAGGACCGGTAAGAGAAACGAACACCTCGCACGGGACCAATGTAACTTGTAGGAACTGACCGTGTAGTCATGGGTCTCCCAATTTGAGAATATGACGATAATTTACAAAAACTAGCACATAAACCTAAAAACAGGCTCTTAAAGGGTGAAAACCTAAACCAGCACCGAAACGACCCCGTAGGAGGTACAAACACCTCACACGGGACCAATGTGACTTGTAGGAACTGATCGCGTAGTTCCGGGTCTCCCGATTTAAGAGTATGATGATAATTTGCAAAAATCACACTTAGACTTAAAAACAAGCTGCTAAAGGGTGAAAACCCAAACTAGCTTCCAAATAACCCTGTAGGAGGCACGAACACCTCGCACGAGACCAATGTAACTTGTACGAACTAACTGCGTAGTTTCGGGTCTCCCGGTTTGAGAGTATGATGATAATTTGCAAAAATCACACTTAGACATAAAAACAAACCGCTAATGGGTGAAAACCCAAACCAGCCCCCAAACGACCCCGTAGGAGGCACGAACACCTCGGACGGGACCAATGTAACTCGAAGGAACTGACCGCGTAGTCCCGGGTCTCTCGGTTTGAGAGTATGATGATAATTTGCAAAAAATCACACTTAGACTTAAAAACAAGCCGTTAAAGGGTGAAAATCCAAATCAGGCCCCAAACGACCCCGTAGGAGGCACGAACACCTCGGACGGGACTAATGCAACTTGTAGGAACTGATCGCGTAGTCCCCGGTCTCCCGGTTTGGGAGTATGACGATAATTTGCAAAAATCACACTTAGACTTAAAAACAAGCCGTTAACGGGTGAAAACCGAAACCAGCCCCCAAACGACCCCGTAGGAGGTACGAACACCTCGCACGGGACCAATGTAACTTATACGAACTGATCGTGAATTCTCGGGTCACACGGTTTGAGAATATGGCAATAATTTGCAAAAATCAACACTTAAACTTAAAAACAGACCGTTAAAGGGTGAAAACTTAAACTCACCCCCAAACGGACCCGTAAGGGGCACGAACACGTCGCACGGGACCAATGTAACTTGTAGGAACTGACCGTGTAGTCACGAGTCTCCCAATTTCAGAATATGACGTTAATTTGTAAAAATTAACACTTAAACTTAAAAACAAGTTATTAAAGGGTGAAAACGTAAACCAGCCCCAAACGATCGCGTATGAGGTATGAACACCTCGCACAGGACCAATGTAACTTGTAGGAACTGATCGTGTAGTTTCGGGTCTCTCGATTTGAGAGTATGACGATAATTTACAAAAATACACATTGACATAAAAACAAGCCGCTAAAGGGTAAAAACCCAAACCAGCCCTCAAACAAGCCCGTAAGAGGAACGGATACCTCGCACGGGACCAATGTAACTTGTAGGAACTGACCGCGTAATCCCAGGTCTCCCGGTTTGAGAGTACGACAGTAATTTTCAAAAATAACTCTTAAACTTAAAAACAAGCCGTTAAAGGGTAAAACCCATACTAGGCCCCAAACGACCCCGTAGGAGGGACGAACACCTCGCACGGGACCAATGTAACTTGTAGGAACTGATCGCGTAGTTTTGGGTCTCTAGATTTGAGAGTATGACGATAATTTGCAAAAATCACACTTAGACATAAAAATAAGACGCTAATGGGTGAAAACCTAAACCAGCCCCCAAACGATCCCGTAGAAGGCATGAACACCTCGCACGGGACCAATGTAACTCGAAGGAACTGACTGCGTAGTCCCGGGTCTCCCGGTTTGATAGTATGATGATAATTTGAAAAAATCACACTTAGACTTAAAAACAAGCCGTTAAAGGGTGAAAACCCAAATTAGGCCCCAAACGCACCCGTAGGAGGCACGAACACCTCGGACGGGACAAATGCAACTTGTTGGAACTGACCGCGTAGTTCCCGCTCTCCCGTTTTGAGAGTATGACGATAATTTGAAAAAATCACACTTAGAGTTAAAAACATGCCGTTAACGGGTCAAAAACATAACCAGCCCCCAAACAACCCCGTAGGAGGCACAAACACCTCGTACAGGACAAATATAACTTGTACGAACTGACCGCGTAGTCTCGGGTCACACGGTTTGAGAATATGGCACAAATTTGCAAAAACCAACACTTAAACTTAAAAAACTGGCCGTTAAAGGGTGAAAACCTAAACTCACCCCCAAACGGATCCATAAGAGGCACGAGCACCACGCACGGGACCAATGTAACTTGTAGGAAGTGACCGTGTAGTCACGGGTCCCCCGATTTGAGACTATGACGATAATTCGCAAAAATCAACGTTTAAACTTAAAAACAGGCTGTTAAAGGGTGAAAATGTAAACCAGCCCCCAAACGACCCCGTAGGAGGTACGAACACCTCGCACGGGACCAAAGTAACTTGTAGGAACTGATCGCGTAGTTTCGGGTCTCTCAATTTGTGAGTATGACGATAATTTGCAAAAATCACACTTAGACATAAAAATAAGTCACTAAAAGGTGAAAACCCAAACCAGCCCCGAAAAAACTCCGTAGGAGGCACGGACACCTCGCACGGGACCAATGTAACTTGTAGGAACTGAGCGCGTAGTCCCGGATCTCCCGATTTGAGAGTATGACGATAATTTTCAAAAATAACTCTTAAACTTGAAAACAAGACGTTACAGGGTAAAACCCATACCAGGCCCCAAACGACCCTGTAGGAGGCACGAACACCTCGCACGGGACCAATGTAACTAGTAGGAACTGACCGCGTAGTCCCGGGTCTCCCGATTTGAGAGTAATACGATAATTTGCAAAAATCACACATAGACTTAAAAATAAAAGTGTTAAAGAGTGAAAACCAAAACCAGGCCCCAAACGACCCCGTAGGAGGCACGAACACCTCGCACGGGACAATGCAACTTGTAGGAACTGATCGCATAGTCCCGGATCTCCCGGTTTGAGAGTATGACTATAATGTTCAAAAATCACACTTAGACTTAAAAACAAGTCGTTAATGGGTGAAAACCCAAACCAGCCCCCAAACGACCCCGTAGGAGGGACGGACACCTCGCACGGGACCAATGTAACTTGTAGGAACTAACCGCGTAGTCCTGGGTCTCCTGGTTTGAGAGTATGACGATAATTTGCAAAAATCACTGTTAAACATAAAAATAAGTCGTTAAAGGGTGAAAACCCAATCCAGGCCCGAAAGGACCCCGTAGGAGGCACGAACACCTCGCATAGGACCAATGTAACTTGTAGGAACTGACCACATAGTCCGGGTCTCCCGTTTTGAGAGTATGACAATAATTTGAAAAAATCACACTTAGACTTAAAAACAAGCCGTTAAAGGGTGAAAACCCAAATCAGGCCCCAAACGACCCCATAGGAGGCACGAACACCTCACACGGGACAAATGCAACTTGTTGGAACTGACCGCGTAGTCCCCGATAACCTGGTTTGAGAGTATGACGATAATTTGTAAAAAACACACTTAGACTTAAAAACAAGCCGTTAACGGGTGAAAACCCAAACCAGCCCCCAAATGACCCCGTACGAGGTACGAACACCTCGCACGGGACTAATGTAACTTGTACGAACAGACCGTGTAGTCCTGGGTCACACGGTCTGAGAATATGGCAATAATTTGCAAAAATCAACACTTAAACTTAAAAACAGGTCGTTAAAGGGTGAAAACCTAAACTCACCCCCAAACGGACTCGTAAGAGGCACGAACACCTCACGCGGGACCAATGTAACTTGTAGGAACTGACGGTGTAGTCACGGGTCTCCCGATTTGAGAATATTACGTTAATTTACAAAAATCAACACTTAAACTTAAAAATAGGCTGTTAAAATGTGGAAACGTAAACCAGCCCCCAAACGACCCCGTGGGTGGTACGAACACCTCGCACGGGACCAATGTAACTTGTAGGAACTGATCGCGTAGTTCCAGGTCTCTCGATTTGAGAGTATGATGATAATTTGCAAAAATCACACTTAGACTTAAAAACAAGCCGCTAAAGAGTGAAAACCCAAACTAGCACCCAAACAACCCCGTAGGAGGCACGGACACCTCGCACGAGACCAATATAACTTGTAGGAACTGACCGCGTAGTCTTGGGTCTCTGGATTTGAGAGTATGATGATAATTTGCAAAAAAAAATCTTAAACTTAAAAATAAGCCGTTAAGAGGTGAAAACCCAAACCAGGCCCCAAACGACCCCTTAGTAGGCACGAACACCTCGCACGGAACCAATGCAACTTGTAGGAGCTGACCGCGTAGTCCCGGGTTTCCCGGATTGAGAGTATGACGATAATTTGAAAAACTCACCCTTAGACTAAAAAACAAGCCGTTAAAGGGTGAAAACCCAAATCATGCCCCAAACGACCCTATAGGAGGCACGAACACCTCGCACAGGACCAATGTAACTTGTACGAACTGACCGCGTAGTGCCGGGTCTCCTAGTTTGAGAGTATGACGATAATTTGCAAAAATCACACTTAGACTTAAAAATAAGCCGTTAAAGGGTGAAAATTAAAATCAGCCCCCAAACGACCCCGTAGGAGGCACGAACACCTCGCACCGAACAATGTAACTTGTACGAACTGACCGCGTGGTCTCGGGTCACACGGTTGGATATTATGGAAATAATTTGCAAAAATCAACACTTAAACTTAAAAACTGGTCGTTAAAGGGTGAAAACCTAAACTCACCCCCAAACGGACCCGTAAGAGGCACGAACACCTCGCATGGGACCAATGTAACTTGTAGGAACTGACCGTGTAGTCACGGGTCTCCCGATTTGAGAATATGATGTTTATTTGCAAAAATCAACACTTAAACTTAAAAACAGGCTGTTATAGGGTGAAAACGTAAACCAACCCCCAAAACACCCCGTAGGAGGTATGAACACCTCGCACGGGACCAATGTAACTTATAGGAACTGATCGCGTAGTTCCGGGTCTCTCGATTTGAGAGTATGACGATAATTTGCAAAAATCACACTTAGACATAAAAATAAGTCACTAAATGGTGAAAACCCAAACCAGCCCCAAAACAACCCCGTAGGAGGCACGGACACCTCGTATGGGACCAATGTAACTTGTAGAAATTGACCGCATAGTCCCGGGTCTCTCGATTTGAAAGTATGACGATAATTTTCAAAAATAACTCTTAAACTTAAAAACATGCCATTAAAGGGTAAAACCCATACCAGGCCCCAAACGACCCCGTTGGAGGCACGAACACCTCGCATGGGACCAATGTAGATTTTAGGAAATGACCGCATAGTGTCAGGTGTCCCGGTTTGAGAGTATGATGATAATTTGCAAAAATCACACATAGACTTAAAAATAAGCCGTTAAAGGGAGAAAACCCAAACCAGTCCCCAAACGACCCCGTAGGAGGCACGAACACCTCGCACGGGACTAATGCAACGTGTTGGAACTGACCGCGTAGTCCCCGGGCTCCCAGTTTGAGAGTATGACAATGATTTGCAAAACTCACACTTAAACTTAAAAACAAGTCGTTAACGGGTGAAAACCCATACCAGGCCCCAAACGACCCCGTAGGAGGCACGACCACCTCGCACGGGACCAATACAACTTATAGGAGCTGATCGCGTAGTCTCGGGTCTCCCAGTTTGAGAGTATAATGATAAATTGCAAAAATCACACTTAGACTTAAAAACAAGCCGTTAAATGGTGAAAACCCAAACCATCCCCCAAACGACCCTATAGGAGGCACAAAAACCTCGTACGGAACCAATGAAACTTGTAGGAACTGACCACGTAGTCCCGGGACTCTCGGTTTGAGACTATGACGATAATATGTAAAAATCACACTTAGACTTAAAAAAAGCCGTTAAAGGGTGAAAACCCAAACCTGCCCCCAAACGACCCCGTAGGAGGCACGAACACCTCGCACGGGTCCAATATAAATTGTAGGAACTGATCGTGTAGTCCCGGGTCTCCCGGTTTGTGAGTATGACGATAATTTGCAAAAATCACACTTGGGCTTAAAAACAAGAAGTTAAAGGGTGAAAATCAAAACCAGCCCCCAAACGAGCCCGTAGGAGGTACGAACACCTCACACGGGACAAATGCAACTTATAGGAACTGACCGCGTAGTCCCGGGTCTCCAGGTTTGAGAGTATGATGATAATTTGTAAAAATCACACTTAGACTTAAAACAAGCCGTTAACGGGTGAAAACCCAAACCAGGCCCCAAATGACCTTGTACGAGGCACGAACACCTCGCACGGGATCAATGCAACTTGTAAGAACTGACCGTATAGTCCCGAGTTTCTCAGTTTGAGAGTATGACGATAATTTGAAAAAATCACACTTAGACTTAAAAACAAGTCGTTAAAGGGTGAAAACCCAAATCAGGCCCCAAACGACCCCGTAGGAGGCACGAACACCTCGCACGGTACTAATGCAACTTGTTGGAACTGACCGCGTAGTCCCCAATCTCCCGATTTGAGAGTATGATGTTAATTTGCAAAAATGACACTAAGACTTAAAAATAAGCCGTTAATGGGTGAAAACCCAAACTAGCCCCCAAATGACCCCGTAGGAGGCACGAACACCTCGCACAGGACCAATGTAACTTGTATAAACTGACCGCGTAGTCTCGGGTCACACGGTTTGAGAATATGGCAATAATTTGCAAAAATGAACACTTAAACTTAAAAACACGCCGTTAAACGGTGAAAACCTAAATTCACCCCCAAACGGATTCGTAAGAGGCACGAAAACCTCGCACGGGACCAATGTGACTTGTAGGAAATGACCGTGTAGTCACGGGTCTATCGATTTGAGAATATAACGTTAATTTGAAAAAATCAACACTTAAACTTAAAAACGGGTTGTCAAAGGGTGAAAACGTAAACCATCCCCCAAACGACCCCGTAGGAGGTACAAACACCTCGAATGGGACCAATGTAACTTGTAGGAACTGATCGCGTAGTTTCGGGTCTCTCGATTTGAGAGTATAACGATAATTTGCAAAAATCAAACTCAGACTTAAAAACAAGCCGCTAAAGGGTGAAAACCAAACTATCCCCCAAAGAACCCCTTAGGAGGCACGTACACCTCGCACGGGACCAATGTAACTTGTAGGAACTAACCGCATAGTCTCGGGTCTTCCGGTTTGAGAGTATAATGATAATTTGCAAAAATAACTCTTAAACTTAAAAACAAGTCGTTAACGGGTGAAAACCCAAACCAGGCCCCAAACGACCCCGTAGGAGGCACGACCACCTCGCACAGGACCATTGTAACTTGTAGGAGCTGACCGCGTAGTCTCGGGTCTCCCGATTTGAGAGTATAACGATAAATTACAAAAATCACCCTTAGACTAAATAATAAGCCATTAAATGGTGAAAATCCAAACCAGCCCCCAAATGACTTCGTAGGAGGCACAAAAACCTCACACAGGACCAATGCAACTTGTAGGAACTGACCGCGTAGTCCCGAGTCTCCCGGTTTGAGAGCATGATGATAATTTGCAAAAATCACACTTAGACTTAAAAATAAGCCGTTAAAAGGTAAAAACCCAAACCTGCCACCAAACGACCCCGTAGGAGGCACGAACACCTTGCACGGGACCAATATAACTTGTAGGAACTGACCGCATAGTCCCGGGTCTCCTGGTTTGAGTGTATGACGTTAATTCGCAGAAATATCACTTAGACTTAAAAACAAGCTGTTAACGGGTGAAATCCCAAACCTGCCCCCAAATGACCCCGTAGGAGGCACGAACACCTCGCATGGGACCAATACAACTTGTAGGAACTGACCGCGTAGTTCCGGGTCTCTCGATATGAGTGTATGGAGATATTTTGTAAAAATCACACTTAAACTTAAAAATAAGCCGTTAAAGGGTGAAAACCCAAACCTGCCCCCAAAAGACCCTGTAGAGGGCACGAACACCTCGCACGGGACTAATATAACTTGTAGGAACTGACCGCGTAGTCTCTAGTCTCTCGGTTTGAGAGTATGACAATAATTTGAAAAAATTACACTAAGACTTAAAAACAAGCCATTAAAGGGTGAAAACCCAAATCAGGCCCCAAACGACCCCGTACGAGGCACGAACACCTCGCACGTGACGAATGCAACTTCTTGGAACTGTCCGCGTAGTCCTCGGTCTCCTTGGTTTGAGAGTATGACGATAATTTGCAAAAATCACTCTCAAACTTAAAAACAAGCCGTTAACGGGTGAAAACCCAAACTTGGCCCCAAACGCCCTCGTATGAGGCATGACCACCTCGTACGGGACCAATGTAACTTGTAAGAGCTGACCGCGTAGTCCCGGGTCTGCCGGTTTGAGAGTATGACAATATTTTACAAAAATCACCTTTAGACTAAAAAATAAGCCGTTAAATGGTGAAAACCCAAAACAGCCCCCAAACGACCCCGTAGAGGGTTCGAACACCTCGTACGTGACTAATATAACTTGTAGGAACAAACCGCGTTGTCCCGAGTCTCCCTGTTTGAGAGCAAGACGTTAATTCGCAAAAATCACACTTAGACTTAAAAATAAGCTGTTAAAGGGTAAAAACCCAAACCTGCCCCCAAACGACCCCGTAGGAGGCACGAACACCTCGCACGGGACTAATATAACTTGTAGGAACTGACCGCGTAGTCCCGAGTTTCCTGGTTTGAGAGTATGACGATAATTTGAAAAAAGCACACTTAGACTTAAAAACAAGCCGTTAAAGGGTGAAAATCAAAATCAGCCCCCAAACGACCCCGTAAGAGGCACGAACACCTCGCACGGGACAAATGCAACTTGTAGGAACTGACCGCGTAGTCCCGGGTCTCTAGGTTTGAGAGTATGTCGATAATTTGTAAAAATCACACTTAGACTTAAAAATAAGCTGTTAACGGGTGAAAACCCAATCCAACCCCAAAACGACCCCGTAGGAGGCACGAACACCTCGCACGGGATCAATGCAACTTGTAGGAACTGACCGCGTAGTCTCGGGTCTCCTGGTTTGAGAGTATGACGATAATTTGAAAAAATCACACTTAGACTTAAAAACATGCCGTTAAAGGGTGAAAACCAAAACCAGCCCCCAAACGACCCCGTAAGAGGCACGAACACCTCGTACGGGACAAATGTAACTTGTAGGAACTGACCGCGTAGTCCCGGGTCTCCCGGTTTGAGAGTATGACTCTAATTTGCAAAAATCTCACTTAGACTAAAAAACAAGCCGTTAACGGGTGAAAACCCAAACCTGCCCCCAAACGACCCCGTAGGAGGCACGAACACCTCGCACGGGACCAATGCAACTTGTAGGAACTGACCGCGTAGTCCCGGGTCTCTCTATTTGAGGGTTTGGCGATTTTTTGTAAAAATCACACTTTGACTTAATACATAAGTCGTTAAAAGGTGAAAACCCAAACCTGCCCCCAAACGACCCCGTAGAGGGCACGAACACCTCGCAGGGGACTAATATAACTTTTAGGAACTGACTGCGTAGTCTTGGGTCGCCCGATTTGAGAGTATGACAATAATTTGAAAAAAATCACACTAAGACTTAAAAACAAGTCGTTAAAGGGTGAAAACCCAAATCAGGCCCCAAACGACCCCGTAGGGGGTACGAACACCTCGCACGGGACTAATGAAACTTGTTGGAACTGACAACGTAGTCCCCAGTCTCTCGGTTTGAGAGTATGAAGATAATTTGTAAAAATCACACTTACACTTAAAAACAAGCCGTTAACGGGTGAAAACCCAAACCTGCCTCCAAACGACCCCGTAGGAGCCACGAACACCTCGCACGGGACCAATGCAACTTGTAGGAACTGATCGCGTAGTCCCGGGTCTCTCTATTTGAGAGTTTAGCAATATTTTGTAAAAATCACACTTCGACTTAAAAATAAGCCATTAAAAGGTGAAAACCCAAACCTGCCCCCAAACGACCCCGTAGAGGGCACGAACACCTCGCACGGGACTAATATAACTTGTTGGAACTGATCGCGGAGTCTCAAGTCTCTCGGTTTGAGAGTATGATGATAATTTGAAAGAAATCACACTTAGACTTAAAAACAAGCCGTTAAAGGGTGAAAACCCAAATCAGGCCCCAAACGACCCCACAGGAGGCACGAACACCTCGCACGGAACTAATGAAACCTGTTGGAACTGATCGCGTAGTCCCCGGTCTCCCGGTTTGAGAGTATGATGATAATTTGCAAAAATCACACTTAGACTTAAAAACAAGCCGTTAACGGGTGAAAACCCAAACCTGCCCCCAAACGAGCCCGTAGGAGGCACGAACACCTCGCACGGGACAAATACAACTTGTACGAACTGACTGCGTAGTCCCGGGTCTCCAGGTTTGAGATTATGATGATAATTTGTAAAAATCACACTTAGACTTAAAAACAAGCCGTTAACGGGTGAAAACCCAAACCAACCCCCAAATGACCTTGTACGAGGCACGAACACCTCGCACGGGATCAATGCAACTTGTAAGAACTGACCGCATAGTCCCGAGTTTCTCAGTTTGAGAGTATGACGATAATTTGAAAAAATCACACTTAGACTTAAAAAGAAGTCGTTAAAGGATGAAAACCCAAATCAGGCCCCAAACGACCCCGTAGGAGGCACGAACACCTCGCACGACACTAATGCAACTTGTTGGAACTGACTGCGTAGTCCCCAGTCTCCCGATTTGAGAGTATGATGTTAATTTGCAAAAATCACACTTACACTTAAAAACGACCCGTCAATGGGTGAAAACCCAAACTAGCCCCCAAATGACCCCATTGGAGGCACGAACACCTCGCACGGGACCAATGTAAATTGTATGAACTGACCGCGTAGTCCCGGGTCACACGGCTTGAGAATATGGCAATAATTTGCAAAAATCAACACTTAAACTTAAAAACACGTCGTTAAACGGTGAAAACCTAAACTCACCCCCAAACGGACCCGTAAGAGGCACGAAAACATCGCGCGGGACCAATGTGACTTGTAGGAAATGACCGTGTAGTCACGGGTCTATCGATTTGAGAATATGACGTTAATTTGCAAATATTAACACTTAAACTTAAAAACG
This sequence comes from Sambucus nigra, assembly GCA_949130495.1. Classification (NCBI taxonomy): domain Eukaryota; kingdom Viridiplantae; phylum Streptophyta; class Magnoliopsida; order Dipsacales; family Adoxaceae; genus Sambucus; species Sambucus nigra. The sequence continues at coordinate 228,175,062 of OX422215.1, forward strand.
GGTTGTTATAGGGTGAAAACGCAAACCATCCCCCAAACAACCCCGTAGGAGGTACGAACACCTCGAACGGGACCAATGTAACTTGTAGCAACAGATCGCGTAGTTTCAGGTCTCTCGATTTGAGAGTATAACGATAATTTGCAAAAATCACATCAGACTTAAAAACAAGCCGCTAAAGGGGGAAACCCAAACTAGCCCCCAAACAACCCCTTAGGAGGCACGAACACCTCGCTCGGGACCAATGTAACTTGTAGGAACTGACCGCCTAGTCCCGGGTCTTCCAGTTTGAGAGTATGATGATAATTTGCAAAAATAACTCTTAAACTTAAAAACAAGTCGCTAAAGGGTGAAAATCCAAACCAGGCCCCAAACGACCCCGTAGGAGGCACGACCACCTCGCACAGGACCATTGTAACTTGTAGGAACTGACCGCGTAGTCTCGGGTCTCCCGGTTTGAGAGTATGATGATAAATTAGAAAAATCACCCTTAGACTAAACAATAAGCCATTAAATGGTGAAAACCCAAACCAGCCCCCAAACGACCCCGTAGGAGGCACAAAAACCTCACACAGGACCAATGCAACTTGTAGGAACTGACCGCGTAGTCCCGAGTCTCCCAGTTTAAGAGCATGACGATAATTTGCAAAAATCACACTTAGACTTAAAAATAAGCTGTTAAAAGGTAAAAACCCAACCCTGCCCCCAAACGACCCCGTAGGAGGCACGAACACCTTGCACGGGACCAATATAACTTGTAAGAACTGACCGCATAGTCCCGGGTCTCCTGGTTTGAGAGTATGACGTTAACTCGCAAAAATCTCACTCAGACTTAAAAATAAGCTGTTAACGGGTGAAATCCCAAACCTGCCACCAAATGACCCCGTAGGAGGCACGAACACCTCGCATGGGACCAATGCAACTTGTAGGAACTGACCGTGTAGTCCCGGGTCTCTCGATAAGAGTGTATGGCGATATTTTGTAAAAATCACACTTAAACCTAAAAATAAGCCGTTAAAGGGTGAAAACCCAAACCTGCCCCCAAAAGACCCTGTAGAGGGCACGAACACCTCGCGCGGGTCTAATATAACTTGTAGGAACTGACCGCGTAGTCTCTAGTCTCTCGGTTTGAGAGTATGACAATAATTTGAAAAAATCACACTTAGACTTAAAAACAAGCCATTAAAGGGTGAAAACCCAAATCAGGCCCCAAACGACCCCGTACGCGGCACGAACACCTCGCACGGGACTAGTGCAACTTGTTGGAACTGTCCGCGTAGTCCTCGGTCTCCCGGTTTGAGAGTATGATGATAATTTGAAAAAAATCACTCTCAAACTTAAAAACAAGACGTTAACGGGTGAAAACCCAAATGAGGCCCCAAACGACCCCGTAGGAGGCATGACCACCTCGCACGGGACCAATGTAACTTGTAGGAGCTAACCGCGTAGTCTCGGGTCTCCCGATTTGAGAGTATGACAATATTTTACAAAAATCACCCTTAGACTAAAAAACAAGTCGTTAAATGGTGAAAACCCAAAACAGCCCCCAAACGACCCCGTAGAGGGCACGAACACCTCGTACGTGACTAATATAACTTGTAGGAACAAACCGCGTTGTCCCGAGTCTCCCTATTTGAGAGAATGACGTAAATTCGCAAAAATCACACTTAGACTTAAAAATAAGCTGTTGAAGGGTAAAAATCCAAACCTGCCCCCAAACGACCCCGTAGGAGGAATGAACACCTCGCACGGGACCAATATAACTTCTAGGAACTGACCGCATAGTCCCGAGTCTCCTGGTTTGAGAGTATGCCGATAATTTGAAAAAAGCACACTTAGACTTAAAAATAAGCCATTAAACGATGAAAATCAAAACCAGCCCCCAAACGAACCCGTAAGAGGCACGAACACCTCGCATGGGACAATGCAACTTATAGGAACTGACCGCGTAGTCCCGGGTCTCCAGGTTTGAGAGTATGATGATAATTTGTAAAAATCACACTTAGACTTAAAAGCAAGCTGTTAACGGGTGAAAACCCAATCCAGCCCCCAAACGACTCCTTAGGAGGCACGAACACCTCGCACGGGATCAATCCAACTTGTAGGAACTGACTGTGTAGTCCCGGGTCTCCTGGTTTGAGAGTATGACGATAATTTGAAAAAATCACACTTAGACTTAAAAACATGCCGTTAAAGGGTGAAAACCAAAACCAGCCCCCAAAAGACCCCGTAAGAGGCACGAACACCTCGTACGGGACAAATACAACTTGTAGGAACTGACCGCATAGTCCCGGGTCTCTCGGTTTGAGAGTATGACGCTAATTCGCAAAAATAGCACTTAGACAAAAAAACAAGCCGTTAACGGGTGAAAACCCAAACCTGCCCCCAAACGACCCCGTAGGAGGCACGAACATCTCGCACGGGACCAATGCAACTTGTAGGAACTGACCGCGTAGTCCCGGGTCTCTCTATTTGAGAGTTTGGCGATATTTTGTAAAAATCACACTTTCACTTAAAAATAAGCCGTTAAAAGGTGAAAACCCAAACCTGCCCCCAAACGACCCCGTAGAGGGCACGAACACCTCGCACGGGACTAATATAACTTGTTGGAACTGACCGCAGAGTCTCGAGTCTCTCGGTTTGAGAGTATGATGATAATTTGAAAAAAATCACACTTAGACTTAAAAACGAGCCGTTAAAGGGTGAAAACCCAAATCAGGTCCCAAAACGACCCCATAGGAGGCACGAACACCTCGCACAGGACTAATGAAACTTGTTGGAATTGACCGCGTAGTCCCCGGTCTCCCGGTTTGAGAGTATGACGATAATTTGCAAAAATCACACTTAGACTTAAAAACAAGCCATTAACGGGTGAAAACCCAAACCTGCCCCCAAACGACCGCGTAGGAGCCACGAACACCTCGCACGGGACCAATGAAACTTGTAGGAACTGATCGCGTAGTCCTGGGTCTCTCTATTTGAGAGTTTGGCGATATTTTGTAAAAATCACACTTAGACTTAAAAATAAGCCGTTAAAAGGTGAAAACCCAAACCTACCCCCAAACGACCCCGTAGAGGGCACGAACACCTCGCACGGGACTAATATAACATGTAGGAACTGACCGCGTAGTCTCGAGTCTCCCGGTTTGAGAGTATGACGATAATTTAAAAAAATCACACTTAGACTTAAAAACGAGCCGTTAAAGGGTGAAAACCCAAATCAGGCCCCAAACGACCCCGTAGGATGCACGAACACCTCGCACGGGAGTAATACAACTTGTTGGAACTGACCGCGTAGTCCCCGGTCTCCCGATTCGAGAGTATGATGATAATTTGCAAAAATCACACTTAGACTTAAAAACATGCCGATAACGGGTGAAAACCCAAACCAACCCCAAATGACCCCGTAGGAGGCCCGAACACCTCGCACGGGACCAATGTAACTTGTACGAACTGACCACGTAGTCCCGGGTCACACGATTTGAGAATTTGGCAATAATTTGCAAAAATCAATACTTAAACTTAAAAATGGGCCGTTAAAGGGTGAAAACCTAAACTCACCCCCAAACAGACCTGTAAGAGGCACGAACACCTCGCGCAGGACCAATGTAACTTGTAGGAACTGACCGTGTAGTCACAGGTCTCCCGATTTGAGAATATGATGTTAATTTGCAAAAATCAGCACTTAAACTTAAAAATAGGTTGTTAAAGGGTGAAAACGTAAACCAGCCCCCAAACGACCCCATAGGAGGTACGAACACCTCTCACGGGCCAATATAACTTGTAGGAACTGATCGCGTAGTTCTGGGCCTCTTGATTTGAGAGTATGACAATAATTTGCTAAAATCAAACTTAGGCTTAAAAACAAGCCGCTAAAGGGTGAAAAAAAACTAGCCCCCAAACAACCCCTTAGGAGGCACGGACACCTCGCACGGGACCAATGTAACTTGTAGGAACTGACCGCACAGTCCCCGGTTTCCCGGTTTGAGAGTATGATGGTAATTTGAAAAAATCACTCTTAAACTTACAAACAGGCCGTTAACGAGCGAAAACCCAAACCAGGCCCCAAACAACCCCATAGGAGGCACGACCACCTCGCACGGGACCAATGTAACTTGTAGGAGCTGACCCCGTAGTCCCAGGTCACCCGATTTGAGAGTATGACAATAATTTGCAAAAATCACCCTTAAACTAAGAAATTAGCCGTTAAATGGTGAAAACCCAAACCAGCCCCACAACGACCCCGTAGGAAGCACAAAAACCTCACACGGGACCAATGCAACTTCTAGGAACTGACCGCGTAGTCCCAAGTCTCCCGGTTTGAGAGCATGACGATAATTTGCAAAAATCACACTTAGACTTAAAAATAAGCCGTTAAAGGGTGAAAACCCAAACCTGCCCCCAAACGAACCCATAGGAGGCACGAACACCTCGCACGGGACCAATATAACTTATAGGAACTGACTGCTTAGTCTCGGGTCTCCAAGTTTGAGAGTATGACGATAATTTGAAAAAATCACAAGACTTAAAAACAAGCCGTTAAAGGGTGAAAATCCAAACCAGCCCCCAAACGACCCCGTACGAGGCACAAACACCTCGCACGAGATCAATGCAACTTGTAGGAACTGATCGTGTAGTCCCGGGTCTATTTATTTGAGAGTTTGGCGATATTTTGTAAAAATCACAGTTAGACTTAAAAATAAGCCGTTAAAGGGTGAAAACCCAAACCTACCCCCAAACGACCCCGTGGAGGGCACGAACACCTCGCACGTGACTAATATAACTTGTAGGAACAGACCGCGTAGTCCCGGGTCTCTCGGTTTGAGAGTATGACATTGATTCACAAAAATCAGACTTAGACTAAAAAACAAGCCGTTAACGGGTGAAAACCCAAACCATCCTCCAAACGTCCCCGTAGGGGGCATGAACATCTCGCACGGGACCAATATAACTTGTAAGAACTGATCGCGTAGTCCCGGGTCTCCAGGTTTGAGAGTGTGACGATAATTTGCAAAAATCACACTTAGACTTAAAAACTAGCCGTTAAAGGGTTAAAATAAAAACCATCCCCCAAACGACCACGTAGGAGGCACGAACACCTCGCACGGGACAAATGCAACTTGTAAGAACTGACACCGTAGTCCCGGGTCTCCAGGTTGGAGAGTATGATGATAATTTGCGAAAATCACACTTAGACTTAAAACAAGCCCTTAACGGGTGAAAACCCAAACCAGCCCCCAAATGACCCCGTACGAGGCACAAACACCTCGCACGGGATGAATATAACTTATAGGAACTTACCGCGTAGTCCCGGGTCTCCGAGTTTGAGAGTATGATGATAATTTACAAAAATCACACTTAGACATAGAAATAAGCCGTTAAAGGCAAAAAAACCCAAATAATCCCCCAAACGTCCCCGTAAGGGGTACGAACACCTCGTACGGGACCAATGCAACTTGTAGGAACTGACCGCATAGTCCCGGGTCTCTCAGTTTGAGAGTATGACGATAATTCATAAAAATCACACTTAGACTTAAAAACAAGTAGTTAACGGGTGAAAACCGAAACTAGCCACCAAACGACCCCATAAGAGGCACGAACACCTCGCACGAGACCAATGTAACTTGTACGAACTGACCGTGTAATCTCGGGTCACACGATTATAGAATATGACGATAATTTGCAAAAATCAACACTTAAACTTAAAAAATAGCCCGTTAAAGGGTGAAAACCTCAACTCACCCCCAAAAGGACCCGTAAGAGGCACGAACAAATCGCACGGGACCAATGTAACTTGTAGGAACTGAACGTGTAGTCACGGGTCTCCCGATTTAAGAATATGGCGATAATTTGCAAAAATCAGCACATAAACTTAAAAACAGGTTGTTAAAGGATGAAAACCTAAACCAGCCCCCAAATGACCCCGTAGGAGGTACGAACACCTGACACGGGACCAATGTAACTTGTAGGAACTGATCGCATAGTTCGGAGTCTCCCGATTTGAGAGTATGACGATAATTTGCAAAAATCACACTTAGACTTAAAAATAAGCCGCTAGAGGGTGAAAACCTAAACTATCCCCCAAACAACCCCGTAGGAGGCACGAACACCTCGCACGGGACCAATGTAACTTGCAAAAACTGACCGCGTAGTCCCGGGTCTCCCAGTTTGAGAGTATGACGATAATTTGTAAAATTCACTCTTAAACTTAAAAACAAGCCGTTAAAGGGTGAAAACCCAAACTTGGCCCCAAACGACCCCGTAGGAGGCACGAACACCTCGCACGGGGCCAATGTAACTTGTGGGAAATGACCGCGTAGTCCCGGGTCTCCCGATTTGAGAGTATGACGATAATTTGAAAAAATCACACTTACACTTAAAAACAAGCCGTTAAAGGGTGAAAACCCAAATCAGGCCCCAAACAACCCCGTTGGAGGCACGAGCACCTCGCATGGGACCAATGTAACTTGTACGAACTGATCGCGTAGTCCCGGGTCACACGGTTTAAGAATATGGCAATAATTTATAAAAATCAACACTTAAACTTAAAAACAGGTCGTTAAAGGTTGATAACCTAAACTCCCCCAAACGGACTCGTAAGAAGCATGAACACCTCGCACGGGACCAATGTAACTTGTAGGAACTGATCGTGTAGTCACGGGTCTCCCGATTTGAGAATATGACGTTAATTTGCAAAAATCAACACTTAAGTTAATTTGCAAAAATCAACACTTAAACATAAAAACAGGCTGTTAAAGGATGAAAACGTAAACCAGCCCCCAAACGACCCCGTAGGAGGTACGAACACCTCGCACGGGACCAATGTAACTTGTAAGAACTGATCGCATTGTTTCGAGACTCTCGATTTGAGAGTATGATGATAATTTGTAAAAATCACACTTAGATATAAAAATAAGCCGCTAAAGGGTGAAAATCCAAACCAGACCCCAAATCACCCTGTAGGAGGCACGAATACCTCGCACGGAACCAATGTAACTTGTAGGAACTAGTCTCTGGTCTCCTAGTTTGAGAGTATGACGATAATTTTCAAAAATAACTCTTAAACTTCAAAACAAGCCGTTAAAGGGTAAAACCCATATCAGGCCCCAAACGACCCCGTAGGAGGCACGGACACCTCGCATGGGACCAATGTAACTTGTAGGGACTGACCGCATAGTCCCGGGTCTCGCAGCCTGAGAGTATGACGATAATTGGTAAAAATAACTCTTAAACATAAAAACAAGCCGTTAAGGGGTGAAACCCCTAACCAAGCCCCAAACGACCCCGTAGGAGGCACGAACACCCCGCACGGGACCAATGTAACTTCTAGGAACAGACCGCATAGTTCCGGGTCTCCCGATTTGAGAGTATGACAATAATTTGAAAAAATTGCACATAGACTTAAAAACAAGCCGTTAAAGGGTGAAACCCCAAATCAGGCCCCAAACGACCCCGTAGGAGGAACGAACACCTCGCACGGGACAAATTCAACTTTTAGGAACTGAACGCGTAGTCCCCGATCTCTCGGTTTGAGTGTATGATGATAATTTGTAAATATCACACTTAGACTTAAAAAGAAGCCGTTAACGGGTGAAAACCCAAACCAGCCCCCAAACAACCCCGTAGGAGGCACGAACACCTCGCACGAAACTAATGTAACTTGTACGAACTGACCACGTAGTCTCGGGTCACACGGTTTGAGAATATGGGAATAATTTTCAAAAATCAACACCTAAACTTAAAAATAGGTAGTTAAAGTTTGAGAACCTAAACTCACCCCCAAACGGACCCCTAAGAGGCACGAACACCTCGCACAGGACCAATGTAACTTGTAAGAACTGACCGTGTAGTCACGTGTCTCCCGATTTGAGAATATGACATGAATTTGCAAAAATCAACACTTAAACTTAAAAACAGGTTGTTAAAGGGTGAAACGTAAACTAGCCCCCAAACGACACCATAGGAGGTACGAACACCTCGCACGGGACCAATGTAACTTGTAGGAACAGATCGCATAGTTACGGGTCTCTCGATTTGAGAGTATGACGATAATTTGCAAAAATCACACTTAGACATAAAAATAAGCCGTTAAAGGTTAAAACCCATACCAGGCCCCAAACGACCCCGTAGGAGGCACAAATATCTCGCACAGGACCAATGTAACTTGTAGAAACTGACCGCGTAGTCCAGGGTCTCCCGATTTGAGAGTATGACGATAATTTGCAAAAATCACACGTAAACTTAAAAACAAGACGTTAAAGGGTGAAAACCCAAACCAGGCCCTAAACGACCCCGTAGGAGGCACGAACACCCCACACGGGACAATGCAACTTGCAGGACTTGAACGCATAGTCCCGGATCTCCCGGTTTGAGAGTATGACAGTAATTTAAAAAAATCACACTCAGACTTAAAAACAAGACGTTAACGGGTGAAAATCCCAGCCAACCCCCAAAGGACCCTATACGAGGCACGAACACCTCGTACGGGACCAATGTAACTTGTAGGAACTGATCGCGTAGTCCTGGGCCTCCCAATTTGAGAGTATGACGATAATTTGCAAAAATCACACTTAGACTTAAAAACAACCCATTAACGGGTGAAAACCCAAACCAGCCCCCAAACGCCCCCATAAGAGGCACGAACACCTCGCACAGGACAAATGTAACTTGTACGAACTGACCGCATAGTCTCGGGTCACACGGTTTGAGAATATGGCGATAATTTTCAAAAATCAACATTTAAACTTAAAATCAGGCCGTTAAAGAGTGAAAACCCAAACTAGCCCCAAAGGGACCCGTATGAGGCACGAACACCTCGCACAGGACCAATGTAACTTGCAGAAACTGACCGTGTAGTCCTTGGTCTCTCGGTTTGAGAGTATGACAATAATTTGCAAAAATCACGCTTAGACTTGAAAACAAGCCGTTAAAGGGTGAAAACCCAAACCAGCCCCTAAACGGCCCCGTAGGGGGTGCGAACACCTCGCACGGGATGAATGCAACTTGTTGGAACTGACCACGTAGTCACAGGTCTCACGGTTTGAGAGTATGACGATATTTGCAAAAATCACTCTTAAACTTAAAAATAAGCCGTGAACGGGAGAAAACCAAAATCAGGCACCAATCGACCCCGTAGGAGGCACGAGCACCTCGCACGGGACCAATACAACTTATAGGACCTGACCGCGTAGTCCCGGGTCTCCTGATTTGAGAGTATGATGATAAATTGGAAAAATCACCCTTAGACTTAAAAATAAGCCGTTAAAGGGTGAAAACCCAAACCACCCCCCAAACGACCCCGTGGGAGGCATGAACACCTCGCACGGGACCAATATAACTTGTAGGAACTGACCGTGTAGTCCCGAGTTTCCCGGTTTGAGAGTATGACGATAATTTGCAAAAATCACATTTAGACTTAAAAATAAGCCGTTACAGGGTGAAAATCAAAACCATCCCCCAAACGACCCCGTAGGAGGCACGAACACCTTGCACGGGACAAATGCAACTTGTAGGAACTGACCGCGTAGTCCCGGGTCTCCAGGTCTGAGAGTATGACGATAATTTGCAAAAATCACATTTAGACTTAAAAACAAGCCGTTAACGGGTGAAAACCCAAATGAGCCCCCAAACGACCCCGTACGAGGCACGAACACCTCGCACGGGATCAATGTAACTTGTAGGAACTGACCGCGTAGTCCGGATCTCCGGGTTTGAGAGTATGACGATAATTTTCAAAAATCACACTAAGACTTAGAAACAAGCCGTGAAAGGGAAAAAAATCAAACCATCCCCCAAACATCCCCGTAGGGGGCACGAATACCTCGTATGGGACCAATACAACTTGTAGGAACTCACCGCGTAGTCTCGGGTCTCTCGATTTGAGAGTATGATGATAATTCGCAAAAATCACACTAAGACTTAAAAACATGCCGTTAACGAGTGAAATCCCAAACCTGCCCCCCAAATGACCCCGTAGGAGGCACGAACACCTCGCACGGGACCAATGCAACTTGTAGGAACTGACCGCGTAGTCCCGGGTCTCTCGATTTGAGAGTATGGTGATGTTTTGTAAAAATCACACTTAGACTTAAAAATAAGCCGTTAAAGGGTGAAAACCCAAACCGGCCCCCAAACGACCCCGTAGAGGGCATTAACACCTCGTACGGGACGAATATAACTTGTAGGAGCTGATCGCGTAGTCTCGAGTCTCCCGGTTTGCGAGTATGATGATAATTGGCAAAAATGAGAATTACACTAAAAAACAACATGTTAACGGGTGAAAAGCCTAATCATCCCCCAAATGACCCCGTAGGGGGCACGAACATCTCGCACGGGACCAATGTAACATGTACGAACTGATCGGGTAGTCTCGGGCTCCAGGTTTGAGAGTATGACGATAATTTGCAAAAATCACAGTTAGACTTAAAAACAAGCCGTTAATGGGTGAAAATCTAAACCAGCCCCCAAACGACCCCGTAGGAGGCACGAACACCTCGCACGGGACAAATACAACTTGTAGGAACTAACCGCGTAGTCCCGGGCCTCCAGGTTTGAGAGTATGACGATAATTTGTAAAAATCACACTTATACTTAAAAACAAGCCATTAACGGGTGAAAACCCAAACCAGCCCCCAAACGCCCCCGTAAGAGGCAAGAACACTTCGCACGGGACCAATGTAACTTGTACGAAGTGACCGCGTAGTCTCGGGTCACACGATTTGAGAATATGGCGATAATTTGCCAAAATCAACATTTAAACTTAAAATCAGGTCGTTAAAGAGTGAAAACCCAAACTAGCCCCAAAAGGACCCGTGTGAGGCACGAACAGCTCGCACGGGACCAATGTAACTTGGAGGAACTGATCGCATAGTCCCGGGTCTCCCGGTTTGAGAGTATGACGATAATTTGCAAAAATCACATTTAGACTTAAAAATAAGCCATTAAAGGGTGAAAATCAAAACCATCTACCAAACGACCCCGTACGAGGCACGAACACCTCGCACGGGATCAATGTAACTTGTAGGAACTGACCGCGTAGTCCAGGGTCTCAAGGTTTGAGAGTATGATGATAATTTGCAAAAATCGCATTTAGACTTAAAAACAAGCCGTTAACGGGTGAAAACCCAAATGAGCCCCCAAACGACCCCATACGAGGCACGCACACCTCGCACGGGATCAATGCAACTTGTAGGAACTTATCGCGTAGTCCCGGGTCTCCGGGTTTGAGAGTATGATGATAATTTGCAAAAATCACACTTAGACTTAGAAACAAGCCGTTAAAGGGAAAAAACTCAAACCAGCCCCCAAACGTCCCCGTAGGGGGCATGAACACCTCGTACGGGACCAATACAACTTGTAGGAACTCACCGCGTAGTCTCAGGTCTCTCGGTTTGAGAGTATGATGATAATTCGCAAAAATCACACTTAGACATAAAAATAAGCCGTTAACGGGTGAAATCCCAAACCTTCCCCCAAATGACCCCGTAGGAGGCACGGACACCTCACACGGGACCAATGCAACTTGTAGGAACTGACCGCGTAGTCCCGGGTCTCTCTATTTGAGAGTTTGGTGATATTTTGTAAAAATAACACTTAGACTTAAAAATAAGACGTTAAAAGGTGAAAACCCAAACCTGCCCCCAAACGACCCCGTAGAGGGCACGAACACCTCGTACGGGACTAATATAACTTGTTGGAACTGACCGCGTAGTCTCGAGTCTCTCGGTTTGAGAGTATGACGATAATTTGAAAAAAATCACACTTAGACTTAAAAATGAGCTGTTAAAGGATGAAAACCAAAACCAGCCCCCAAAAGACCCCGTAAGAGGCACGAACACCTCGTACGGGACAAATACAACTTCTAGGAACTGACCGCGTAGTCCCGGGTCTCTCGGTTTGAGAGTATGACGCTAATTCGCAAAAATCGCACTTAGACTAAAAAATAAGCCGTTAACGGGTGAAAACCCAAACCTGCCCCCAAACGACCCCGTAGGAGCCACGAACACCTCGCACGGGACCAATGCAACTTGTAGGAACTGATCGCGTAGTCCTGGGTCTCTCTATTTGAAAGTTTGGCGATATTTTGTAAAAATCACACTTAGACTTAAAAATAAGCCGTTAAAAGGTGAAAAACCCAAACCTGCCCCCAAACGACCCCGTAGAGGGCACGAACACCTCGCACGGGACTAATATAACTTGTATGAACTGACCGCGTAGTCTCGAGTCTCCCGGTTTGAGAGTATGATGATAATTTAAAAAAATCACACTTAAACTTAAAAACGAACCGTTAAAGGGTGAAAACCCAAATCAGGCCCCCAAACGACCCCGTAGGATGCACGAACACCTCGCACGGGACTAATGCAACTTGTTGGAACTGACCGCGTAGTCCCCGGTCTCCCGGTTTGAGAGTATGACGATAATTTGCAAAAATCACACTTAGACTTAAAAACAAGCCATTAACGGGTGAAAACCCAAACCTGCCCCCAAACGACCGCGTAGGTGCCACGAACACCTCGCACGGGACCAATGCAACTTGTAGGAACTGATCGCGTAGTCCTGGGTCTCTCTATTTGAGAGTTTGGCGATATTTTGTAAAAATCACACTTAGACTTAAAAATAAGCCGTTAAAAGGTGAAAACCCAAACCTACCCCCAAACGACCCCGTAGAGGGCACGAACACCTCGCACGGGACTAATATAACTTGTAGGAACTGACCGCGTAGTCTCGAGTCTCCCGGTTTGAGAGTATGACGATAATTTAAAAAAATCACACTTAGACTTAAAAATGAGCCGTTAAAGGGTGAAAACCCAAATCAGGCCCCCAAACAACCCCGTAGGATGCACGAACACCTCGCACGGGACTAATGCAACTTGTTGGAACTGACCGCGTAGTCCCCGGTCTCCTGATTTGAGAGTATGACGATAATTTGCAAAAATCACACTTAGACTTAAAAACAAGCCGTTAACGGGTGAAAACCCAAACCAGCCCCCAAATGACCCCGTAGGAGCCACGAACACCTCGCACGAGACCAATGCAACATGTAGGAACTGACCGCGTAGTCCCGAGTCTCTGTATTTGAGAGTTTGGCGATATTTTATAAAAATCACACTTTGACTTAAAAATAAGCCGTTAAAAGGTGAAAACCCAAACCTCCCCCAAACGACCCCGTAGAGGGCACGAACACCTCGTACGGGTCTAAAATAACTTGTTGGAACTGACCGTGGAGTCTCGAGTCTCTCAGTTTGAGAGTATGACGATAATTTGAAAAAAAATCACACTTAGACTTAAAAACGAGCCGTTAAAGGGTGAAAACCCAAATCAGGTCTCAAACGACCCCATAGGAGGCACGAACACCTCGCACGGGACTAATCAAACTTGTTGGAACTGACCGCGTAGTCCCCGGTCTCCCGGTTTGAGAGTATGACGATAATTTGCAAAAATCACACTTAGACTTAAAAACAAGCCGTTAACGGGTGAAAACCCAAACCTGCACTGAAATGACCGCGTAGGAGCCACGAACACCTCGCACGGGACCAATGCAACTTGTAGGAACTGATCGCGTAGTCCTGGGTCTCTCTATTTGAGAGTTTGGTGATATTTTGTAAAAATCACACTTAGACTTAAAAATAAGCCGTTAAAAGGTGAAAACCCAAACCTGCCCCCAAACGACCCCGTAGAGGGCACGGACACCTCACACGGGACTAATATAACTTGTAGGAACTGACCGCGTAGTCTCAAGTCTCCCGGTTTGAGAGTATGATGATAATTTAAAAAAATCCCACTTAGACTTAAAAATGAGCCGTTAAAGGGTGAAAACCCAAATCAGGCCCCAAACGACCCCGTAGGATGCACGAACACCTCGCACGGGACTAATGCAACTTGTTGGAACTGACCGCGTAGTCCCCGGTCTCCCGATTTGAGAGTATGACGATAATTTGCAAAAATCACACTTAGACTTAAAAACAAGCCGTTAACGGGTGAAACCCCAAACCAGCCCCCAAATGACCCCGTAGGAGGCCCGAACACCTCGCACGGGACCAATGTAACTTGTACGAACTGACCGCGTAGTCCCGGGTCACACGGTTTGAGAATATGGCAATAATTTGCAAAAATCAACACTTAAACTTAAAAATGGGCCGTTAAAGGGTGAAAACCTAAACTCACCCCCAAACGGACCCGTAAGAGGCACGAACACCTCGCGCAGGACCAACGTAACTTGTAGGAACTGACCTTGTAGTCACGGGTCTCCCGATTTGAGAATATGACGTTAATTTGTAAAAATCAACACTTAAACTTAAAAATAGGTTGTTAAAGGGTGAAAACGTAAACCAGCCCCCAAACGACCCCATAGGTGGTACGAACACCTCGCACGGGACTAATATAACTTGTAGTAACTGATCGCGTAGTTCTGGGCCTCTCGATTTGAGAGTATGACGATAATTTGCTAAAATCACACTTAGACTTAAAAACAAGCCGCTAAAGGGTGAAAACCAAACTAGCCCCCAAACAACCCCTTACGAGGCACGGACACCTCGCACGGGACCAATGTAACATGTAGGAACTGACCGCACAGTCCCCGGTCTCCCGGTTTGAGAGTATAATGGTAATTTGAAAAAAATCACTCTTAAACTTACAAACCAGTCGTTAACGAGTGAAAACCCAAACCAGGCCCCAAACAACCCCGTAGGAGGCACGACCACCTCGCACGGGACCAATGTAACTTGTAGGAGCTGACCGCGTAGTCCCGGGTCACCCGATTTGAGAGTATGACGATAATTTGCAAAAATCACCCTTAGACTAAAAAATAAGCTGTTAAATAGTGAAAACCCAAACCAGCCCCACAATGACCCCGTAGGAGGCACAAAAACCTCACACGGGACTAATACAACTTGTAGGAACTGACCGCGTAGTCCCGAGTTTCCCGGTTTGAGAGCATGATGATAATTTTCAAAAAGCACACTTAGACTTAAAAATAAGCCGTTAAAGGGTGAAAACCCAAACCTGCACCCAAACGAACCCATAGGAGGCACGAACACCTCGCACGGGACCAATATACCATGTAGGAACTGACCGCTTAGTCTCGAGTGTCCAAGTTTAAGAGTATGACGATAATTTGAACAAATCACACTTAGACTTATAAACAAGCCGTTAAAGGGTGAAAATCAAAACCAGCCCCCAAACGACCCTGTAAGAGGCACGAACACCTCGCACGGGACAAAGACAACTTGTAGGAACTGATCGCGTAGTCCCGGGTCTCCAAGTTTGAGAGTATGACGATAATTTGTAAAAATCACACTTAGACTTAAAAACAAGCCGTTAACGGGTGAAAACCCAAACTAGCCCCCAAACGACCCCGTACGAGGCACGAACACCTCGCACGGGATCAATGCAACTTGTAGGAACTGACCGCGTAGTCCCGGATCTATCTATTTGAGAGTTTGGGGATATTTTGTAAAAATCACAATTAGACTTAAAAATAAGCCGTTAAAGGGTGAAAACCCAAACCTGCCCCCAAACGACCCCGTGGAGGGCACGAACACCTCGCACGTGACTAATATAACTTGTAGGAACAGACCGCGTAGTCTCGGGTCTCTCGGTTTAAGAGTATGATGTCAATTCGCAAAAATCAGACTTAGACTAAAAAATAAGCCGTTAACGGGTGAAAACCCAAACCATCCTCCAAACGACCCCGTAGGGGGCATGAACATCTCGCACGGGACCAATATAACTTGTAAGAACTGATCGCGTAGTCCCGGGTCTCCAGGTTTGAGAGTGTGATGATAATTTGCAAAAATCACACTTAGACTTAAAAACAAGCCGTTAAAGGGTGAAAATAAAAACTAGCCCCCAAACGACCCCGTAGGAGGCACGAACACCTCGCACGGGACAAATGCAACTTGTAAGAACTGACCACGTAGTCCCGGGTCTCCAGGTTGGAGAGTATGATGATGATTTGCAAAAATCACACTTAGACTTAAAACAAGCCCTTAATGGGTGAAAACCCAAACTAGCCCCCAAATGACCCCGTACGAGGCACGAACACCTCGCACGGGATCAATATAACTTGTAGGAACTTACCGCGTAGTCCCGGGTCTCCGAGTTTGAGAGTATGATGATAATTTACAAAAATCACACTTAGACTTAGAGAAATAAGCCGTTAAAGGCAAAAAAATCCAAATAAGCCCCCAAACGTCCCCGTAGGGGGCACGAACACCTCGTACGAGACCAATGCAACTTGTAGGAACTGACCGCATAGTCCCGGGTCTCTCAGTTTGAGAGTGTGACTATATTTCATAAAAATCACAGTTAGACTTAGAAACAAGCCGTTAACGGGTGAAAACCCAAACAAGCCACCGAACGACACCATAAGAGGCACGAACACCTCGCATGGGACCAATGTAACTTGTACGAACTGACCGTGTAGTCTCAGATCACACGGTTATAGAATATGACGATAATTTGCAAAAATCAACACTTAAACTTAAAAATAGCCCGTTAAAGGGTGAAAACCTAAACTCACCCCCAAAAGGACCCGTAAGAGGCACGAACAAATCGCACGGGACCAATGTAACTTGTAGGAACGGACCGTGTAGTCACAGGTCTCCCGATTTGAGAATATGGCGATAATTTGCAAAAATCAACACATAAACTTAAAAACAGGTTGTTAAAGGATGAAAACCTAAACCAGCCCCCAAACGACCGCGTAGGAGGTACGAACACCTGACACGGGACCAATGTAACTTGTAGGAACTGATCGCGTAGTTCCGGTTCTCCCGATCTGAGAGTATGACAATAATTGGCAAAAATCACACTTAGACTTAAAAATAAGCCACTAGAGGGTGAAAACCTAAACTAGCCCCCAAACAACCCCGTAGGAGGCAGGAACACCTCGCACGGGACCAATGTAACTTGCAGAAACTGACCGCATAGTCCCGAGTCTCCCGGTTTGAGAGTATGATGATAATTTGTAAAATTCACTCTTAAGCTTAAAAATAAGCCGTTAAAGGGTGAAAACCCAAACCCAGCCCCAAACAACCCCATAGGAGGCACGAACACCTCGCACGGGACCAATGTTACTTGTGGGAAATGACCGCGTAGTCCCGGGTCTCCCGGTTTGAGAGTATGACGATAATTTGAAAAAATCATACTTACACTTGAAAATAAGCCGTTAAAGGGTGAAAACCCAAATCAGGCCCCAAACGACCCCGTAGGAGGCACGAGCACCTCGTATGGGACCAATGTAACTTGTACGAACTGATTGGGTAGTCCCGGGTCTCACGGTTTGAGAATATGGCAATACTTTGTAAAAATCAACACTTAAACTTAAAAACAGGTCGTTAAAGGGTGAAAACCTAAACTCCCCCAAACGGACTCGTAAGAAGCATGAACACCTCGTACGGGAACAATGTAACTTGTAGGAACTGACCGTGTAGTCACGGGTCTCCCGATTTGAGAATATGACCTTAATTTGAAAAAATCAACACTTAAACATAAAAACAGGTTGTTAAAGGGTGAAAACGCATACCAGCCCCCAAACGACCCAGTATGAGGTACGAACACCTCGCACGGGACCAATGTAACTTGTAGGAACTGATCGCATTGTTTCGGGTCTCTCGATTTGAGAGTATCATGATAATTTGTAAAAATCACACTTAGAAATAAAAATAAGTCGCTAAAGGGTGAAAATCCAAACTAGCCCCCAAATCACCCTGGAGGAGGCACGAATACCACGCACGGAACCAATGTAACTTCTAGGAACTGACCGCGTAGTCTCTGGTCTCCCGGTTTGAGAGTATGACGATAATTTTCAAAAATAACTCTTAAACTACAAAACAAGCCGTTAAAGGGTAAAACCCATATCAGGCCCCAAACGACCCCGTAGGAGGCACGGACACCTTGCATGGGACCAATTTAACTAGTAGGAACTGACCGCATAGTCCCGGGTCTCCCATCTTGAGAGTATGACGATAATTTGCAAAAATCACTCTTAAAATTAAAAAGAAGCCGTTAAGGGGTGAAAACCCAAACCAAGCCCAAAACGACCCCGTAGGAGGCACGAACACCCCGCACGAGACCAATGTAACTTGTAGGAATAGACCGCATAGTCCCGGGTCTCCCGATTTGAGAGTATGACAATAATTTGAAAAAATTGCACTTAGACTTAAAAACAAGCCGTTAAAGGGTGAAACCCCAAATCAGGCCCCAAACGACCCCGTAGGAGGAACTAACACCTCGCACGGGACAAATTCAACTTTTAGGAACTGACCGCGTAGTCCCGGGTCTCTCTATTTAGGAACTAACCACGTAGTCCCAGGTCTCCCGGTTTGAGAGTATGACGATAATTTGCAAAAATCACTCTTAAACTTAAAAACAAGCCGTGAACGGGTGAAAACCCAAATCAGGTCCCAACCGACCCCGTAGGAGGCACGAACACCTCGCACGGGACCAATAAAACTTATAACACCTGACCGCGTAGTCCCGGGTCTCCCGATTTGAGAATATGACGTTAATTTGCAAAAATCAACACTTAAACATAAAAACAGGTTGTTAAAGGATGAAAACGATAACCAGCCCCCAAACGACCCCGTAGGAGGTACGAACACCTCGCACGGGACCAATGTAACTTGTAGGAACTGATCGCATTGTTCTGGGTCTCTCGATTTGAGAGTATGATGATAATTTGTAAAAATCACACTTTGATATAAAAATAAGCCGCTAAAGGGTGAAAATCCAAACCAGTTCCCAAATCACCCTGTAGGAGGCACGAATACCTCGCACGGAACCAATCTAACTTGTAAGAACTGACCGCGTAGTCTCCGGTCTCCCAGTTTGAGAGTATGACGATAATTTTCAAAAATAACTCTTAAACTTCAAAACAAGCCGTTAATGGGTAAAACCCATATCAGGCCCCAAACGACCCCGTAGGAGGCACGGACACCTCCCATGGGACCAATGTAACTTGTAGGAACTGACCGCATAGTCCCGGGTCTCCCAGCTTGAGAGTACGACTATAATTTGCAAAAATAACTCTTAAACATAAAAACAAGCCGTTAAGGGGTGAAACCCCAAACCAAGCCCCAAACGACCCCGTAGAAGGCACGAACACCCCGCACGGGACCAATGTAACTTGTAGGAACAGACCGCATAGTCCCGGGTCTCCCGATTTGAGAGTATGACAATAATTTGAAAAAATTGCACTTAGACTTAAAAACAAGCCGTTAAAGGGTGAAACCCCAAATCAGGCCCCAAACGACCCCGTAGGAGGAACGAACACCTCGCACGGGACAAATTCAACTTTTAGGAACTGACCGCGTAGTCCCCGGTCTCTCGGTTTGAGAGTATGATGATAATTTGTAAATATCACACTTAGACTTAAAAAGAAGCCGTTAATGGGTGAAAACCCAAACCATCCCCCAATCGACCCCGTAGGAGGCATGAACACCTCGCACGGATCTAATGTAACTTGTACGAACTGACCACGTAGTCCCGGGTCACACGGTTTGAGAATATGGGAATAATTTTCAAAAATCAACACCTAAACTTAAAAACGGGTTGTTAAAGCGTGAAAACCTAAACTCACCCCCAAACGGACCCCTAAGAGGCACGAACACCTCGCACAGGACCAATGTAACTTGTAGGAACTGACCGTGTAGTCACGTGTCTCCCGATTTTAGAATATGACATGAATTAGCAAAAATCAACACTTGAACTTAAAAACAGGCTGTTAAAGGGTGAAACGTAAACTAGCCCCCAAACGACACCGTAGGAGGTACGAACACCTCGTACGGGACTAATGTAACTTATAGGAACGGATCGCATAGTTATGGGTCTCTCGATTTGAGAGTATGACGATAATTTGCAAAAATCACACTTAGACATAAAAATAAGCCGTTAAAGGGTAAAACCCATACCAGGCACCAAACAACCCCGTAGGAGGCACGAACATCTCGCACAGGACCAATGTAACTTGTAGGAACTGACCGCATAGTCCCGGGTCTCTCGATTTGAGAGTATGACGATAAATTGCAAAAATCACACGTAAAATTAAAAATAAGCCGTTAAAGGGTGAAAACCCAAACCAGGCCCTAAACGACCCCGTAGGAGGCACGAACATCTCACACGAGACAATGCAACTTGTAAGAACTGACCGCATAGTCCCGGATCTCCCGGTTTGAGAGTATGACAATAATTTACAAAAATCACACTCAGACTTAAAAACAAGCCGTTAACGGGTGAAAACCCAAGCCACCCGCCTCGCACGGGACCAATGCAACTTGTAGGAACTGATCGCGTAGTCCTGGGCCTCCCGATTTGAGAGTATGACGATAATTTGCAAAAATCACACTTAGACTGAAAAATAACCCATTAACGGGTGAAAACCCAAACCAGCCCCCAAACGCCCCCATAAGAGGCACGAACACCTCACACGGGACCAATGTAACTTGTACGAACTGACCCCGTAGTCTCGGGTCACACGGTTTGAGAATATGGCGATAATTTTCAAAAATAAACATTTAAACTTAAAATCAGGCCGTTAAAGAGTGAAAACCCAAACCAGCCCCAAAAGGACCCGTATGAGGCACGAACACCTCGCACGGGACCAATGTAACTTGCAGGAACTGACCGTGTAGTCCTGGGTCTCCCGGTTTGAGAGTATGACAATAATTTGTATGCTTAGACTTGAAAACAAGCCGTAAAAGGGTGAAAACCCAAACCAGCCCCTAAACGGCCCCGTAGGGGGTGCGAACACCTCTTACTGGATGAATGCAACTTATTGGAACTAACCACGTAGTCCCAGGTCTCCCGGTTTGAGAGTATGACGATAATTTGCAAAAATCACTCTTAAACTTAAAAATAAGCCATGAACGGGTGAAAACCCAAATCAGGCCCCAACCGGCCCCGTAGGAGTCACGAACACCTCGCACGGGACCAATACAACTTATAAGACCTGACCGCGTAGTCCCGGGTCTCCCGATTTGAGAATATGACGTTAATTTGCAAAAATCAACACTTAAACACAAAAACAGGTTGTTAAAGGATGAAAACGAAAACCAGCCCCCAAACGACCCCGTAGGAGGTACGAACACCTCGCACGGGACCAATGTAACTTGTAGGAACTGATCGCATTGTTCTGGGTCTCTCGATTTGTGAGAATGATGATAATTTGTAAAAATCACACTTTGATATAAAAATAAGCCGCTAAAGGGTGAAAATCCAAACCAGTTCCCAAATCACCCTGTAGGAGGCACGAATACCTCGCATGGAACCAATGTAACTTGTAGGAACTGACCGCGTAGTCTCCGGTCTCCCAGTTTGAGAGTATGACGATAATTTTCAAAAATAACTCTTAAACTCCAAAATAAGCCGTTAATGGGTAAAACCCATATCAGGCCCCAAACGACCCCGTAGGAGGCACGGACACCTCCCATGGGACCAATGTAACTTGTAGGAACTGACCGCATAGTCCCGGGCCTCCCAGCTTGAGAGTACGACTATAATTTGCAAAAATAACTCTTAAACATAAAAACAAGCCGTTAAGGGGTGAAACCCCAAACCAAGCCCCAAACGACCCCGTAGGAGGCACGAACACCCCGCACGGGACCAATGTAACTTGTAGGAACAGACCGCATAGTCCCGGGTCTCCCGATTTGTGAGTATGACAATAATTTGAAAAAATTGCACTTAGACTTAAAAACAAGCCGTTAAAGGGTGAAACCCCAAATCAGGCCCCAAACGACCCCGTAGGAGGAACGAACACCTCGCACGGGACAAATTCAACTTTTAGGAACTGACCGCGTAGTCCCCGATCTCTCGGTTTGAGAGTATGATGATAATTTGTAAATATCATACTTAGACTTAAAAAGAAGGCGTTAATGGGTGAAAACCCAAACCATCCCCCAAACGACCCCGTAGGAGGCCCGAACACCTCGCACGGATCTAATGTAACTTGTACGAACTGACCACGTAGTCCCGGGTCACACGGTTTGAGAATATGGGAATAATTTTCAAAAATCAACACCTAAACTTAAAAATAGGTCGTTAAAGCGTGAAAACCTAAACTCACCCCCAAACGGACCCCTAAGAGGCACTAACACCTCGCACGGGACCAATGTAACTTGTAGGAACTGACCGTGTAGTCACGTGTCTCCCGATTTAAGAATATGACATGAATTTGCAAAAATCAACACTTGAACTTAAAAACAGGCTGTTAAAGGGTGAAATGTAAACTAGCCCCCAAACGACACCGTAGGAGGTACGAACACCTCACACGGGACTAATGTAACTTGTAGGAACGGATCGCATAGTTGTGGGTCTCTCGATTTGAGAGTTTGACGATAATTTGCAAAAATCACACTTAGACATAAAAATAAGCCGTTAAAGGGTAAAACCCATACCAGGCCCCAAACGACCCCGTAGGAGGCACGAACATCTCGCACAGGACCAATGTAACTTGTAGGAACTGACCGCATAGTCCCGGGTCTCTCGATTTGAGAGTATGATGATAATTTGCAAAAATCACACGTAAACATAAAAATAAGCCGTTAAAGGGTGAAAACCCAAACCAGGCCCTAAACGACCCCGTAGGAGGCACGAACATCTCACACGGGACAACGCAACTTGTAAGAACTGACCGCATAGTCCCGGATCTCCCGGTTTGAGAGTATGATAATAATTTACAAAAATCACACTCAGACTTAAAAACAAGCCGTTAACGGGTGAAAACCCAAGCCACCCGCCTCGCACGGGACCAATGCAACTTGTAGGAACTGATCGCGTAGTCCTGGGCCTCTCGATTTGAGAGTATGATGATAATTTGCAAAAATCACACTTAGAATGAAAAATAACCCATTAACGGGTGAAAACCCAAACCAGCCCCCAAACGCCCCCATAAAAGGCACGAACACCTCACACGGGACCAATGTAACTTGTACGAACTGACCCCGTAGTCTCGGGTCACACGGTTTGAGAATATGGCGATAATTTACAAAAATCAACATTTAAACTTAAAAGCAGGCTGTTAAAGAGTGAAAACCCAAACCAGCCCCAAAAGGACCCGTATGAGGCACGAACACCTCGCACGGGACCAATGTAACTTGCAGAAACTGACCGTGTAGTCTTGGGTCTCCCGGTTTGAGATTATGACAATAATTTGTAAAAATCACGCTTAGACTTGAAAACAAGCCGTTAAAGGGTGAAAACCCAAACCAGCCCCTAAACGGCCCCGTAGGGGGTGCGAACACCTCGCACGGGATGAATGCAACTTATTGGAACTAACCACGTAGTCCCAGGTCTCCCGGTTTGAGAGTATGACGATAATTGTCAAAAATCACTCTTAAACTTAAAAATAAGTCGTAAATGGGTGAAAACCCAAATCAGGCCCCAACCGACCCCGTAGGAGGCACGAAGATCTCGCACGGGACCAATACAACTTATAGGACCTGATCGCGTAGTCCCGGGTCTCCCGATTTGAGAATATGACGTTAATTTGCAAAAATCAGCACTTAAACATAAAAACAGGCTGTTAAAGGATGAAAACGAAAACCAGCCCCCAAACGACCCCGTAGGAGGTACGAACACCTCGCACGGGACCAATGTAACTTGTAGGAACTGATCGCATTGTTCTGGGTCTCTCGATTTGAGAGTATGATGATAATTTGTAAAAATCACACTTTGATATAAAAATAAACCGCTAAAGGGTGAAAATCCAAACCAGTTCCCAAATCACCCTGTAGGAGGCACGAATACCTCGCACGGAACCAATGTAACTTGTAGGAACTGACCGCATAGTCTCCGGTCTCCCAGTTTGAGAGTATGACGATAATTTTCAAAAATAACTCTAAAACTTCAAAACAAGCCGTTAATGGGTAAAACCCATATCAGGCCCCAAACGACCCCGTAGGAGGCACGGACACCTCCCATGGGACCAATGTAACTTGTAGGAACTGACCGCATAGTCCCGGGTCTCCCAGCTTGAGAGTATGACTATAATTTGCAAAAATAACTCTTAAACATAAAAACAAGCCGTTAAGGGGTGAAACCCCAAACCAAGCCCCAAACGACCCGGTAGGAGGCACGAACACCCCGCACGGGACCAATGTAACTTGTAGGAACAGATCGCATAGTCCCGGGTCTCCCGATTTGTGAGTATGACAATAATTTGAAAAAATTGCACATAGACTTAAAAACAAGCCGTTCAAGGGTGAAACCCCAAATCAGGCCCCAAACGACCCCGTAGGAGGAACGAACACCTCGCACGGGACAAATTCAACTTTTAGGAACTGAACGCGTAGTCCCCGATCTCTCGGTTTGAGAGTATGATGATAATTTGTAAATATCACAATTACACTTAAAAAGAACCCGTTAACGGGTGAAAACCCAAACCAGCCCCCAAACGATCCCGAATGAGGCACGAACACCTCGCACGGATCTAATGTAACTTGTACGAACTGACCACGTAGTCCCGGGTCACACGGTTTGAGAATATGGGAATAATTGTCAAAAATCAACACCTAAACTTAAAAACAGGTCGTTAAAGCGTGAAAACCTAAACTCACCCCCAAACGGACCCCTAAGAGGCACGAACACCTCGCACAGGACCAATGTAACTTGTAGGAACTGACCGTGTAGTCACGTGTCTCCCGATTTAAGAATATGACATGAATTTGCAAAAATCAACACTTAAACTTAAAAACAGGCTGTTAAAGGGTGAAACGTAAACTATCCCCTCAAACGACACCGTAGGAGGTACAAACACCTCGCACGGGACCAATGTAACTTGTAGGAATGGATCGCATAGTTATGGGTCTCTCGATTTGAGAGTATGACGATAATTTGAAAAAATCACACTTAGACATAAAAATAAGCCGTTAAAGGGTAAAACCCATACCAGCCCCCAAACGACCACGTAGGAGGCACGAACATCTCGCACAGGACCAATGTAACTTGTAGGAACTGACCGCATAGTCCCGGGTCTCCCGATTTGAGAGTATGACGATAATTTGCAAAAATCACACGTAAACTTAAAAACAAGCCGTTAAAGGGTGAAAACCCAAACCAGGTCCTAAACGACCCCGTAGGAGGCACGAACACCTCACACTGGACAATGCAACTTGTAGGAACTGGCCGCATAGTCCCGGATCTCCCGGTTTGAGAGTATGATAATAATTTACAAAAATCACACTCAGACTTAAAAACAAGCCGTTAACGGGTTAAAATCCAAGCCACCACCCAAAGGACCCTATAGGAGGTACGAACACCTCGCACGAGACCAATGCAACTTGTAGGAACTGATCGCGTAGTCCTGGGCCTCCCGATTTGAGAGTATGATGATAATTTGCAAAAATCACACTTAGACTGAAAAAACAACCCATTAACGGGTGAAAACCCAAACCAGCCCCCAAACGCCCCCGTAAGAGGCACGAACACCTCACACGGGACCAATGTAACTTGTACGAACTGACCGCGTAGTCTCGGGTCACTCGGTTTGAGAATATGGCGATAATTTGCAAAAATCAACATTTAAACATAAAATCAGGCCCTTAAAGAGTGAAAACCCAAACCAGCCCCAAAAGGACCCGTATGAGGCACGAACACCTCTCACGGGTCCAATGTAACTTGTAGGAACTGACCTTGTAGTCTTGGGTCTCCCGGTTTGAGAGTACGACAATAATTTGCAAAAATAACGCTTAGACTTGAAAACAAGCCGTTAAAGGGTGAAAACCCAAACCATCCCCTAAACGGCCCCGTAGGGGGTGCGAACACCTCGAACGGGATGAATGCAACTTGTTGGAACGGACCACGTAGTCCCAGGTCTCCCGATTTGAGAGTATGACGATAATTTTCAAAAATCACTCTTAAACTTAAAATAAGCCGTTAAAGGGTGAAAACCCAAACAAGCCCCCAAACGACCCCGTGGGAGGCATGAACACCTTGCACGGGACCAATATAACTTGTAGGAACTGACCGTGTAGTCCCGAGTCTCCTGGTTTGAGAGTATGACGATAATTTTCTAAAATCACATTTAGACTTAAAAATAAGCCGTTAAAGGGTGAAAATCATAACCATCCCCCAAACGACCCCGTACGAGGCACGAACACCTCGCACGGGACAAATGCAACTTGTAGGAACTGACCGCGTAGTCCCGGGTCTCCAGGTTTGAGAGTATGACGATAATTTGCAAATATCACACTTAGACTTAAAAATAAGCCGTTAACGGGTGAAAACCCAAATGATCCCCCAAACGACCCCGTACGAGGCACAAACACCTCGCACGTGATCAATGCAACTTGTAGTAACTGACCGCGTAGTCCGGATCTTCGGGTTTGAGAGTGTGACGATAATTTGCAAAAATCACACTTAGACTTAGAAATAAGCCGTTAAAGGGAAAAAAGTCAAACCAACCCCCAAACATCCCCGTAGGGGGTACGAATAGCTCGTACGAGACCAATACAACTTGTAGGAACTCACCGCGTAGTCCTGGGTCTCTCGATTTGAGAGTATGGTGATAATTCGCAAAAATCACACTAAGACTTAAAAACATGCCGTTAACGGGTGAAATCCCAAACCTGCCCCCAAATGACCCCGTAGGAGGCATGAACACCTCGCACGGGACCACTGCAACTTGTAGGAACTGACTGCGTAGTCCCGGGTCTCTCGATTTGAGAGTATGGAGATGTTTTGTAAAAATCACACTTAAACTTCAAAATAAGCCGTTAAAGGGTGAAAACCCAAACCTGCCCCCAAACGACCCCGTAGAGGGCACGAACACCTCGTAAGGGACGAATATAACTTGTAGGAACTGATCGCGTAGTCTCGAGTCTCCCTGTTTGTGAGTATGACGATAATTTACAAAAATGAGACTTACACTTAAAAACAACATTTTAACGGGTGAAAACCCATATCATCACCCAAACGACCCCGTAGGGGGCACGAACATCTCGCACGGGACCAATGTAACTTGTACGAACTGATCAGGTAGTCCCGGGCTCCAGGTTTGAGAGTATGATGATAATTTGCAAAAATCACACTTAGACTTAAAAACAAGCCGTTAAAGGGTGAAAATCCAAACCAGCCCCCAAACAACCCCGTAGGAGGCACGAACACCTCGTACGGGACAAATAAAACTTATAGGAACTAACCGTATAGTCCCGGGCCTCCAGGTTTAAGAGTATGACGATAATTTGTAAAAATCACACTTATACTTAAAAACGAGACGTTAACGGGTGAAAACCCAAATGAGCCCCCAAACGACCCCGTACGAGGCACGAACACCTCGCACGGGATCAATGCAACTTGTAGGAACTGACCGCGTAGTCCCGGGTCTCCGGGTTTGAGAATATGACGATAATTTGCAAAAATCACACTTAGACTTAGAAACAAGCCGTTAAAGGGAAAATCTCAAACCAGCCCCCAAACGTCCCCGTAGGGGGCACGAACACCTCGTACGGGACCAATACAATGTGTAGGAACTCACCGCGTAGTCTCGGGTCTCTCGGTTTGAAAGTGTGATGATAATTCGCAAAAATCACACTTAGACTTAAAAACAAGCCGTTAACGGGTGAAATCCCAAACCTGCCCCCAAATGACCCCGTAGGAGGCACGAACACCTCGCACGGGACCAATGCAACATGTAGGAACTGACCGCGTAGTCCCGGGTCTCTCGATTTCAGAGTATGGTGATATTTTGTAAAAGTCACACATAGACTTTTAAATAAGCCGTTAAAGGGTGAAAACCCAAACCTGCCCCCAAACGACCCCGTAGAGGGCACAAACACCTCACACGGGACTAATATAACTTGCAGGAACTGATCGCGTAGTCTCGAATCTCCCAGTTTGCGAGTATGACGATAATTTGCAAAAATCAGACTTAGACTAAAAAAAACTGTTAACGGGTGAAAACCCAATTCATCCCCCAAACGACCCCGTAGGGGGCACGAACATCTCGCACGGGACCAATGTAACTTGTAGTAACTGATCGGGTAGTCCCGGGCTCCAGGTTTGAGAGTATGACGATAATTTGCAAAAATCACACTTAGACTTAAAAATAAGCCGTTAAAGGGTGAAAATCAAAACCATCCCCCAAACGACCCCGTAGGAGGCACGAACATCTCGCACGGGACAAATACAACTTGTAGGAACTGACCGCGTAGTCCTGGGCCTCCAGGCTTGAGAGTATGACGATAATTTGTAAAAATCAGACTTAAACTTAAAAACAAGCCGTTAACGGGTGAAAACCCAAACCATCCCCCAAACGCCCCCATAAAAGGCACGAACACCTCGTACGGGACCAATGTAACTTGTACGAACTCACCGCGTAGTCTCGGATCACATGGTTTGAGAATATGGCGATAATTTGCAAAAATCAATATTTAAACTTAAAATCAGGCCGCTAAAGAGTGAATACCTACACTCACACCCAAAAGGACCCATATGAGGCACGAACACCCGATTTGAGAGTATGATGATAATTTACAAAAATCAATATTAAACTCAAAAACAAGCCGTTAAAGGGTGAAAACCCAAACCTGGCCCCAAACGACCCCGTAGGAGGCACGAATACCTCGCACGGGACCAACGTAACTTGTAGGAACTCACCGCCTAGTCCCGGGTCTCCCGATTTGAGAGTATGACAATAATTTAAAAAAATCACACTTAGACTTAAAAACAAGTCGTTAAAGGGTGAAAACCCAAATCAGGCTCCAAACGACCTCGTAGGTGGCACGAACACCTCACACGGGACTAATACAACTTGTAGGAACTGACTGCGTAGTCCCCGGTCTCCTGGTTTGAAAGTATGATGATAATTTGCAAAAACCACATTTAGACTTAAAAACAATCCGTTAACGGGTGAAAACCCAAACCAGCCCCCAAACGACCCCGTAGGAGGCACGAACACCTCGCACGGGACCAATGTAACTTGTACGAACTAACCGCGTAGTCCCGGGTCACACGATTAGAGAATATGGCAATAATTTTCAAAAATCAACACTTAAACTTAAAAACAGGCTGTTAAAGGGTGAAAACCTAAACTCACCCCCAAACGAACCCGTAAGAGGCACGAACACCTCGTACGGGACCAATGTAACTTGTAGGAACTGATCATGTGGTCACGGTTCTCTCGATTTGAGAATATGACGTTAATTTGAATAAATCAACACTTAAACTTAAAAATGGGCTGTTAAAGGGTAAAAACGTAACCTAGCCCCCAAACAACCCCCTAGGAGGTACGAACACCTCGCCCGGAATAAATGTAACTTATAGGAACTGATCGCATAGTTTTGGTTCTCTCAATTTGAGAGTTTGGTGATAATTTGCAAAAATCACACTTAGACATAAAAACAAGTCGCTAATGGGTGAAAACCCAAACCAACCCCCAAACCACCCCGTAGGAGGCACGGGCACCTCCCACGGGACCAATGTAACTTGTAGGAACTGACCGTATAGTCCCGGGTCTCCCCATTTGAGAGTATGACTATAATTTTCAAAAATAACTCTTAAACTTAAAAACAAGCCGTTAAAGTGTAAAACCCATACTAGGCCCCAATAAACCCCGTAGGAGGCATGAACACCTCGCACGGGACCAATGTAACTTGTGGGAACTGACCGCGTAGTCCCGAGTCTCCCGGTTGGAGAGTATGACGATAGTTTACAAAAATCACTGTTAAACTTTAAAATAAGTCGTTAAATGGTGAAAACCCAAACCAGGCCCCAAACGACCCCGTGGGAGGCACGAACACCTCGTACGGGACACATGTAACTTGTAGGAACTGACCGCGTAGTCCCAGGTCTCCCGGTTAAAGAGTATGATGATAATTTGAAAAAATCACACATAGACTTAAAAATAAGCCGTTAAAGGGTAAAATCTCAAATCAGGCCCCAAACGACCCCGTCGGAGGCACGAACACCTTGCACGGTACTAATGCAACTTGTAGGAACTAACCGCCTAGTCCCAGGTCTCCAGGTTTGAGAGTATGATGATAATTTGCAAAAATCACACTTAGACTTAAAAACAAGCCGTTAACGGGTGAAAATCCAAACGAGCCCCAAACGACCCCGTACGAGGCACGAACACCTCGCATGTGATCAATGCAACTTGTAGGAACTGATCGCGTAGTCTCGGGTCTTCGAGTTTGAGAGTATGATGATAATTAGCAAAAATCACACTTAGACTTAGAAACAAGCCGTTAAAGGGAAAAAACCAAAACCAGCCCCAAAACGTCCTCGTAGGGGGCACGAACACCTCGTACGGGACCAATGCAACTTTTAGGAACTCACCGCGTAGTCCCGGGTCTCTCAGTTTGAGAGTATGATGATAATTCGCTAAAATCACACTTAGACTTAAAAACAAGCCGTTAATGGATGAAATCCCAAACCTGCCCCCAAATGACCCCGTAGGAGGCATGAACACCTCCCACGAGACCAATGGAACATGTAGGAACTGACCGCATAGTCCCGGGTCTCTTGGTTTGAGAGTATGACGATAATTTGCAAAAATCACACATAGACTTAAAAATAAAAGTGTTAAGGAGTAAAAACCCAAACCAGGCCCCAAACGACCACGTAGGAGGAACGAACACCTCGCACGGGACAATGTAACTTGTAGGCACTGACCACATAGTCCCGGATCTCCCGGATTGAGAGTATGACTATAATGTTCAAAAATCGAACTTAGACTTAAAAACAAGCCGTTAACGGGTGAAAACACAAACCTGCCCCCAAATGACCCCGTAAGAGGCACGAACACCTCGCACGGGATCAATGCAACTTGTAGGAATTGACCGCGTAGTCCCGAGTCTCTCGATTTGAGAGTATGGCGATGTTTTGTAAAAATCACACTTAGACTTCAAAATAAGCCGTTAAAAGGTGAAAACCCAAACCTGCCCCCAAACGACCCCGTAGAGGGCACGAACACCTCGTACGGGATGAATATAACTTATAGGAACTGATCGGGTAGTCTCGAGTCTCTCGGTTTGCGAGTATGACGATAATTTACAAAACAGAGACTTACACTAAAAAACAACATGTTAACGGGTTAAAACCCATATCATCCCCCAAACGACCCCGTAGGGGGCACGAACATCTCGCACGGGACCAATGTAACTTGTACGAACTGATCGGGTAGTCCCGGGCTCCAGGTTTAAGAGTATGATGATAATTTGCAAAAATCACACTTACTCTTAAAAACAAGCCGTTAAAGGGTGAAAATCCAAACCAGCCCCCAAACGACCCCGTAGGAGGCACGAACACCTCGCACGGGACAAATACAACTTGTAGGAACTAACCGCGTAGTCCCGGGCCTCCAGGTTTGAGAGTATGATGATAATTTGTAAAAATCACACTTATACTTAAAAACGAGCCGTTAACGGGTGAAAACCCAAATGAGCCCCCAAAAGTCCCCGTACGAGGCACGAACACCTCACACGGGACCAATGTAACTTGTACGAACTAACCGCGTAGTCCCGGGTCACACGATTAGAGAATATGGCAATCATTTTCAAAAATAAACACTTAAACTTAAAAACAGGCCGTTAAAGGGTGAAAACCTAAACTCACCCCCTAACGGACCCGTAAGAGGCACGAACACCTCGTACGGGACCAATGTAACTTGTAGGAACTGATCGAGTGGTCACGGGTCTCCCGATTTGAGAATATGACGTTAATTTGAATAAATCAACACTTAAAGTTAAAAATGGGCTGTTAAAGGGTAAAAACGTAACCCGGCCCCCAAACAACCCCATAGGAGGTACGAACACCTCGCCCGGAACCAATGTAACTTATAAGAACTGGTCGTATAGTTTTGGTTCTCTCAATTTGAGAGTAGGACGATAATTTGCAAAAATCACACTCAGACATAAAAACAAGTCGCTAATGGGTGAAAACCCAAACCAGCCCCCAAACCACCCCGTAGGAGGCACGGACACCTCCCACGGGACCAGTGTAACTTGTAGGAACTGACCGTATAGTCCCGGGTCTCCCCATTTGAGAGTACGCCTATAATTTTCAAAAATAACTATTAAACTTAAAAACAAGCCGTTAAAGTGTAAAACCCATACCAAGCCCCAATAGACCCCGTAGGAGGCACGAACACCTCGCACGGGACCAATGTAACTTGTAGGAACTGACCGCGTAGTCCCGAGTCTCCCGGTTGGAGAGTATGACGATAATTTACAAAAATCACTGTTAAACTTTAAAATAAGTCGTTAAAGGGTGAAAACCCAAACCAGGCCCCAAACGACCCCGTGGGAGGCACGAACACCTCGTACGGGACTCATGTAACTTATAGGAACTGATCGTGTAATCCCAGGTCTCCCGGTTTAAGAGTATGATGATAATTTGAAAAAATCACACTTGGACTTAAAAACAAGCCGTTAAAGGGTAAAATCTCAAATCAGGCCCCAAACGACCCCGTCGGAGGCACGAACACCTTGCACGGTACTAATGCAACTTGTAGGAACTAGCCGCCTAGTCCCAGGTCTCCAGGTTTGAGAGTATGACCATAATTTGCAAAAATAACACTTAGACTTAAAAACAAGCCGTTAACGGGTGAAAATCCAAACGAGCCCCCAAATGACCCCGTACGAGGCACGAACACCTCGCACGTGATCAATGCAACTTGTAGGAACTGATCGCGTAGTCTCGGGTCTCCGAGTTTGAGAGTATGATGATAATTTGCAAAAATCACACTTAGACTTAGAAACAAGCCGTTAAAGGGAAAAAACCAAAACCAGCCCCAAAACGTCCCCGTAGGGGGCACGAACACCTCGTACGGGACCAATGCAACTTGTAGGAACTCACCGCGTAGTCCCGGGTCTCTCAGTTTGAGAGTATGACGATAATTCGCTAAAATCACACTTAGACTTAAAAACAAGTCGTTAATGGATGAAATCCCAAATCTGCCCCCAGATGACCCCGTAGGAGGCACGAATACCTCGTACGAGACCAATGGAACTTGTAGGAACTGACCGCAGAGTCCCGGGTCTCTCGGTTTGAGAGTATGACGATAATTTGCAAAAATCACACATGGACTTAAAAATAAAAGTGTTAAGGAGTAAAAACCCAAACCAGGCCCCAAACGACCCCGTAGGAGGCACGAACACCTCGCACGGGACAATGCAACTTGTAGGAACTGACCGCATAGTCCCGGATCTCTCGGTTTGAGAGTATGACTATAATGTTCAAAAATCGCACTTGGACTTAAAAACAAGCCGTTAACAGGTGAAAACCCAAACCTGCCCCCAAATGACCCCGTAGGAGGCACGAACACCTCGTATGGGACCAATACAACTTGTAGGAACTCACCGCGTAGTCTCGGGTCTCTCGATTTGAGAGTATGATGATAATTCACAAAAATCACACTAAGACTTAAAAACATGCCGTTAACGAGTGAAATCCCAAACCTGCCCCCCAAATGACCCCGTAGGAGGCACGAACACCTCGCACGGGACCAATGCAACTTGTAGGAACTGACCGCGTAGTCCCAGGTCTCTCGATTTGAGAGTATGGTGATGTTTTGTAAAAATCACACTTAGACTTCAAAATAAGCCGTTAAAGGGTGAAAACCCAAACCTGCCCCCAAACGACCCCGTAGAGGGCACGAACACCTCGTACGGGACGAATATAACTTGTAGGAACTGATCGCATGGTCTAGAGTCTCCCGGTTTGCGAGTATGACGATAATTTACAAAAATGAGACTTACACTAAAAAACAATATGTTAACGGGTGAAAACCCATATCATCCCCCAAACGACCCCGTAGGGGGCACGAACATCTCGCACGGGACCAATGTAACTTGTACGAACTGATCGGGTAGTCCCGGGCTCCAGGTTTAAGAGTATGACGATAATTTGCAAAAATCACACTTAGACTTAAAAACAAGCCGTTAAAGGGTGAAAATCCAAACCAGCCCCCAAACGACCCCGTAGGAGGCACGAACACCTCGCACGGGACAAATACAACTTGTAGGAAATAACCGCGTAGTCCCGGGCCTCCAGGTTTGAGAGTATGATGATAATTCGTAAAAATCACACTTACACTTAAAAACGAGCCGTTAACGGGTGAAAACCCAAACTAGCTCCCAAACGACCCCGTACGAGGCACGAACACCTCGCACGGGATCAATGCAACTTGTAGGAACTGACCGCGTAGTCCCGGGTCTCCGGGTTTGGGAGTATAACGATAATGTGCAAAAATCACACTTAGACTATGAAACAAGCCGTTAAAGGGGAAAAACTCAAACCATCCCCCAAACGTCCCCGTAGGGGGCACGAACACCTCGTACGGGACCAATACAACTTGTAGGAACTCACCACGTCGTCTCGGGTCTCTCGGTTTGAGAGTATGATGATAATTCGTAAAAATCACACTTAGACTTAAAAACAAGCCGCTAACGGGTGAAATCCCAAACCTGCCCCCAAATGACCCCGTAGGAGGCACGAACACCTCGCACGGGACCAATGCAACATGTAAGAACTGACCGCGTAGTCCCGGGTCTCTCGATTTCAGAGTATGGCGATATTTTGTAAAAATCACATTTAGACTTTAAAATAAGCCGTTAAAGGGTGAAAAACCAAACCCGCCCCCAAACGACCCCGTAGAGGGCACGAACACCTCACACGGGACTAATATAACTTGTAGGAACTGATTGCGTAGTCTCGAATCTCCCGGTTTGTAAGTATGATGATAATTTGCAACAACCAGACTTAGACTAAAAAAAACTGTTAACGGGTGAAAACCCATATCATCCCCCAAACGACCCCGTAGGGGGCACGAACATCTCGCACGGGACCAATGTAACTTGTAGTAACTGATTGGGTAGTCCCGGGCTCCAGGTTTGAGAGTATGACGATAATTTGCAAAAATCACACTTAGACTTAAAAATAAGCCGTTAAAGGGTGAAAATCAAAACCATCCCCCAAACGACCCCATAGGAGGCACGAACATCTCGCACGGGATAAATACAACTTGTAGGAACTAGCCGCGTAGTCCTGGGCCTCCAGGTTTGAGAGTATGATGATAATTTGTAAAAATCACACTTATACTTAAAAACAAGCCGTTAACGGGTGAAAACCCAAACCATCCCCCAAACGCCCACATAAGAGGCACGAACACCTCGTAAGGGACCAATGTAACTTGTACGAACTGACCACGTAGTCTCGGGTCACATGGTTTGGGAATATGGCGATAATTTGCAAAAATCAATATTTAAACTATAAATCAGTCCGTTAAAGAGTGAATACCTACACTCACCCTCCAAAGGACCCGTATGAGGCACGAACACCTCGCATGGGACCAATGTAACTTGCAGGAACTGACCGTGTATTCACGGGTCTCCCGATTTGAGAATATGACGATAATTTACAAAAATTAGTACATAAACTTAAAAACAGGCTATTAAAGGGTGAAAACCTCAACCAGCCCCCAAAAGACCCCGTAGGAGGTACGAACACCTCACATGGGACCAATGTAACTTGTAGGAACTGATCGCGTAGTTTCGGGTCTCCCGATTTGAGAGTATGATGATAATTTGCTAAAATCACAATTAGACTTTAAAACAAGACGCTAAAGGGTGAAAACCCAAACTAGCCCCCTAATAACCCTGTAGGAGGCACGGACACCTCGCATGGGACCAATGTAACTTGTAGGAACTGACCTCGTAGTCCCGGGTCTCCCGATTTGAGAGTATGATGATAATTTACAAAAATCAATCTTAAACTTAAAAACAAGCCGTTAAAGGGTGAAAACCCAAACCAGGCCCCAAATGACCCCGTAGGAGGCACGAACACCTCGCACGGGACCAATGTAACTTGTAGGAACTGACCGCCTAGTCCCGGGTCTCCCGATTTGAGAGTATGACAATAATTTAAAAAAATCACACTTAGACTTAAAAACAAGTCGTTAAAGGGTGAAAACCCAAATCAGGCTCCAAATGACCTCGTAGGTGGCACGAACACCTCACACGGGACTAATACAACTTGTAGGAACTGACCGCGTAGTCCCCGGTCCCCTGGTTTGAAAGTATGATGATAATTTGCAAAAACCACATTTACACTTAAAAACGAGCCGTTAACGGGTGAAAACCCAAACCAGCCCCCAAACGACCCCGTAGGAGGCACGAACACCTCGCACGGGACCAATGTAACTTGTACGAACTAACCGCGTAGTCCCGGGTCACACGATTAGAGAATATGGCAATAATTTTCAAAAATCAACACTTAAACTTAAAAACAGGCCGTTAAAAAGTGAAAACCTAAACTCACCCCCAAACGGACCAGTAAGAGGCACGAACACCTCGTACGGGACCAATGTTACTTGTAGGAACTGATCGTGTGGTCACGGGTCTCTCGATTTGAGAATATGACGTTAATTTGAATAAATCAACACTTAAACTTAAAAATGGGCTGTTAAAGCGTAAAAACATATCCCAGCCCCCAAACAACCCCGTAGGAGGTACGAACACCTCGCCCGGAACCAATGTAACTTATAGGAACTGATCGCATAGTTTTGGTTCTCTCAATTTGAGAGTATGGCGATAATTTGCAAAAATCACACTTAGACATAAAAACAAGTCGCTAATGGGTGAAAACCCAAACCAGCCCCAAACCACCACGTAGGAGGCATGGACACCTCCCACGGGACCAGTGTAACTTGTTGGAACTGACCGTATAGTCCCGGGTCTCTCCATTTGAGAGTATGACTATAATTTTCAAAAATAACTCTTAAACTTAAAAACAAGCCGTTAAAGTGTAAAACCCATACCAGGACCAAATAGACCCCGTAGGAGGCACGAACACCTCGCACGGGACCAATGTAACTTATGGGAACTGACCGTGTAGTCCCGAGTCTCCCGGTTGGAGAGTATGATGATAATTTACAAAAATCACTGTTAAACTATAAAATAAGTCTTTAAAGGGTGAAAACCCAAACCAGGCCCCAAACGACCCCGTGGGAGGCACGAACACCTCGTACGGGACCCATGTAACTTGTAGGAACTGATCGCGTAGTCGCAGGTCTCCCGGTTTAAGAGTATGATGATAATTTGAAAAAATCACACTTAGACTTAAAAACAAGCCGTTAAAGGGTAAAATCTCAAATCAGGCCCCAAACGACCCCGTCGGAGGCACGAACACCTCGCACGGTACTAATGCAACTTGTAGGAACTAACCGCCTAGTCCCAGGTCTCCAGGTTTGAGAGTATGACGATAATTTTCAAAAATCACACTCAGACTTAAAAACAAGCCGTTAACGAGTGAAAATCCAAACGAGCCCCCAAACGACCCCGTACGAGGCACGAACACCTCACACGTGATCAATGCAACTTGTAGGAACTGATCGCGTAGTCTCGGTTCTCCGAGTTTGAGAGTATGATGATAATTTGAAAAAATCACACTTAGACTTAGAAACAAGCCGTTAAAGGGAAAAAACCAAAACCAGCCCCAAAACGTCCCCGTAGGGGGTACGAACACCTCATACGGGACAAATGCAACTTGTAGGAGCTCACCGCGTAGTCTTGGGTCTCTCAGTTTGAGAGTATGACGATAATTCACTAAAATCACACTTAGACTTAAAAACAAGCCGTTAATGGATGAAATCCCAAACCTGCCCC
Source organism: Sambucus nigra (assembly GCA_949130495.1). Lineage (NCBI taxonomy): Eukaryota > Viridiplantae > Streptophyta > Magnoliopsida > Dipsacales > Adoxaceae > Sambucus > Sambucus nigra. The sequence goes on from OX422215.1 coordinate 228,212,660, forward strand.
CAAATGACCGCGTAGGAGGCACGAACACCTCTCACGAGACCAATGGAACTTGTAGGAACTAACCGCATAGTCCCAGGTCTCTCGGTTTGAGAGTATGACGATAATTTAAAAAAATCACACATAGACTTAAAAATAAAAGTGTTAAAGAGTAAAAACCCAAACCAGGCCCCAAACGACCCCGTAGGAGGCACGAACACCTCGCACGGGACAATGCAACTTGTAGGAACTGACCGCATAGTCCCGGATCTCCCGGTTTGAGAGTATGACTATAATGTTCAAAAATCGCACTTAGACTTAAAAACTTGCCGTTAATGGGTGAAAACCCAAACCAGCCCCCAAATGACCCCGTAGGAGGCACGAACACTCGAACGACATCAATGCAACTTGTAGGAACTGACCGCGTAGTCTCGGTTCTCCCGATTTGAGAGTATGACAATAATTTGCAAAAATCACACTTAGGCTTAAAAACAAGCCATTAACGGGTGAAAACCCAAACCAATTCCCAAACAACCCCATAGGAGGCACAAACACCTCGCACGGGACCAATTCTACTTGTAAGAATTGATCGCGTAGTCTCGGGTCTCCCGGTTTGCGAGTATGACCACAATTTGTAAAAATCACACTTAGAGTTAAAAACAAGCCTTTAAAGGATGAAAACCCAAAACCGCCCCCAAACGACCCCATAGGGGGCAGGAACACCTCGCACGGGACCAATGTATCTTGTAGGAACTGACGGCGTAGTCTCAAGTATCTCGGTTTGAGAGTAAGATGATAATTTGCAAAAATCACACTTAGACTTAAAAACAAGCCCTTAAAGGGTGAAAATCAAAACCAGCCCCCAAACGAGCCCGTAGGAGGCACGAACATCTCGCACGGGACCAATGTAACTTGTACGAACTGATCGGGTAGTCCCGGGCTCCAGGTTTGAGAGTATGACGATAATTTGAAAAAATTACACTTAGACTTAAAAATAAGTCGTTAAAGGGTGAAAACCCAAATCAGGCCCCAAACGACCCCGTAGGAGGTACGAACACCTCGTACGGGACCAATACAACTTGTAGGAACTCACCGCCTAGTCCCGGGTCTCTCGATTTGAGAGTATGATGATAATTTGCAAAAATCACGCTAAGACTTAAAAACATGCAGTTAACGGGTGAAATCCCAAACCTGCCACCAAATGACCCCGTAGGAGGCACGAACACCTCGCACAGGACCAATGCAACTTGTAGGAACTAACCGCGTAGTCCCGGGTCTCTCGATTTGAGAGTATGGCGATGTTTTGTAAAAATCACACTTAGACTTAAAAATAAGCCGTTAAAGGGTGAAAACCCAAACCTGCCCCCACACGACCCCGTAGAGGGCACGAACACCTCGTACGGGACGAATATAACTTGTAGGAACTAATCGCATAGTCTCGAGTCTCCCTGTTTGCGAGTATGACGATAATTTACAAAAATGAGACTTACACTAAAAAACAACATGTTAACGGGTGAAAACCCAAATCATCCCCCAAACGACCCCGTAGGGGGCACGGACATCTCGCACGGGACCAATGTAACTTGTACGAACTGATCGGCTAGTCCCGGGCTCCAGGTTTGAGAGTATGACGATAATTTGCAAAAATCACACTTAGACTTAAAAACAAGCTGTTAAAGGGTGAAAATCAAAACTAGCCCCCAAACGACCCCGTAGGAGGCACGAACACATCGTACGGGACAAATACAACTTGTAGGAATTAACCGCGTAGTCCCGGGCCTCCAGGTTTGAGAGTATGACGATAATTTGTAAAAATCACACTTATACTTAAAAACAAGTCGTTAACGTGTGAAAACCCAAATGAGCCCCCAAACGACAACGTACGAGGCACGAACACCTCGCACGGGATCAATGCAACTTGTAGGAACTGACCGCGTAGTCCTGGGTCTCCAGGTTTGAGAGTATGACGATAATTTGCAAAAATCACACTTAGACTTAGAAACGAGCCGTTAGAGGAAAAAAACTCAAACCAGCCCCCAAACGTCCCCGTAGGGGGCACGAACACCCCGTACGGGACCAATACAACTTGTAGGAACTCACGGCGTGGTCTTGGGTCTCTCGGTTTTAGAGTATGATGATAATTTGCAAAAGTCACACTTAGACTTAAAAACTAGCCGTTAACGGGTGTAAACCCAAACCATCCCCCAAATGACCCCGTAGGAGGTACGAACACCTCGCACGGGATCAATGTAACTTGTACGAACTGACCGCGTAGTCTCGGGTCACACGATTTGAGAATATGGCAATAATTTGCAAAAATCAACACTTAAACTTAAAAACTGGCCGTTAAAGGGTGAAAACCTAAACTCACCCCCAAACGGACCCGTAAGAGGCACAAACACCTCGCACGGGACCAATGTAACTTGTAGGAACTGACGGTGTAGTCACGGGTCTCCCGATTTGAGAATATTACATTAATTTACAAAAATCAACACTTAAACTTAAAAATAGGCTGTTAAAATGTGAAAACGTAAACCAGCCCCCAAACGACCCCGGGGGTGGTACGAACACCTCGCACGGGACCAATGTAACTTGTAGGAACTGATCGCGTAGTTCCAGGTCACTCGATTTGAGAGTCTGACGATAATTTGCAAAAATCACACTTAGACTTAAAAATAAGACACTAAAGGGTGAAAACCCAAACTAGCCCCCAAACAACCCCGTAGGAGGCACGTATATCTCGCACGAGACCAATGTAACTTGTAGGAACTGACCGCGTAGTCTCGGGTCTCCGAATTTGAGAGTATGACGATAAATTGCAAAAAAAAATCTTAAACTTAAAAATAAGCCGTTAACAGGATAAAACCCAAATCAGGCCCCAAACGACCCCGTAGTAGGCATGAACACCTTGCACGAAACCAATGCAACTTGTAGGAGCTGACCGCGTAGTCCCGGGTCTCCCGGATTGAGAGTATGACGATAATTTGCAAAAATAACCCTTAAACTAAAAAACGAGCCGTTAAATGGTGAAAACCCAAACCAGCCCCCAAACGACCCCGTAGGAAGCACAAAAACCTCACACGAGACCAATGCAACTTGTAGTAACTAATCGCATAGTCCCGGGTCTCTCGGTTTGAGAGTATGACAATAATTTGCAAAAATCACACTTAGACTTAAAAACAAGCCGTTAAAGGGTGAAAACCCAAATCAGGCCCCAAACGACCCCATAGGATGCACGAACACCTCGCACTGGACCAATGTAACTTGTACGAACTGACCGCGTAGTGACGGGTCTCCTGCTTTGATAGTATGACGATAATTTGCAAAAATCACACTTAAACTTAAAAATAAGCCGTTAAAGTGTAAAAATTAAAACCAGCCCCCAAACGACCCCGTAGGAGGCACGAACACCTCGCACCGAACAACGTGACTTGCACGAACTGACCGCGTAGTCTCGGGTCACACGGATGGATAATATGGAAATAATTTGCAAAAATCAACACTTAAACTTAAAAACTGGCCGTTAAAGGGTGAAAACCGAAACTCACCCCCAAACGGACCGGTAAGAGGCACGAACACCTAGCACGGGACCAATGTAACTTGTAGGAACTGACCGTGTAGTCACGGGTCTCCCGATTTGAGAATTTGACGTTAATTTGCAAAAATCAACACTTAAACTTAAAAACATGCTGTTATAGGGTGAAAACGTAAACCAGCCCCCAAACCACCCCGTGGGAGGTACGAACACCTCGCTTGGGACCAATGTAACTTGTAGGAACCGATCGCGTAGTTCCGAGTTTCTCGATTTGAGAGTATGACGATAATCTGCAAAAATCACACTTAAAAAATAAAAATAAGTCGCTAAACGATGAAATCCCAAACCAGCCCCCAAACAACCCTGTAGGAGGCACGGACACCTCGCATGGGACCCATGTAACTTGTAGAAACTGATCGCATGGTCCCGGGTCTCCCGATTTGAAAGTATGACGATAATTTTCAAAAAAAACTCTAAAACTTAAAAACATGCCATTAAAGGTTAAAATCCATACCAGGCCCCAAACGACCCCGTAGGAGGCACGAACACCTCGCACGGGACTAATGTAGATTTTAGGAACTGACCGCGTAGTCTCGGGCGTCCCGGTTTGAGAGTATGGCGATAATTTGCAAAAATCACACAAAGACTTAAAAATAAGCCGTTAAAGGGAGAAAACCCAAACCAGTTCCCAAATGACCCCGTAGGAGGCACGAACACCTCGCACGCGACTAATGCAACTTGTTGTAACTGACCGCGTAGTCCCCGGTCTCCCGGTTTGAGAGTACGACGATAATTTGCAAAAATCACTCTTAAACTTAAAAACAAGCCGTTAACGGGTGAAAACCCAAACCGGGCCCCAAACGACCCCGTAGGAGGCACGACCACCTCGCACAGGACCAATACAACTTATAGGAGCTGATCGCGTAGTCCCGGGTCTCCCAGTTTGAGAGTATGATGATAAATTGCAAAAATCACCCTTTGACTTAAAAATAAGCCGTTAAATGGTGAAAACCCAAACCATCCCCCAAACGACCCTGTAGGAGGCACAAAAATCTCGCACGGGAACAATGAAACTTGTAGGAACTGACCGCGTAGTCCTGGGTCTCTTGGTTTGAGAGTATGACGATAATATGCAAAAATCACACTTAGACTTAAAAAAAGTCGTTAAAGGGTGAAAACCCAAACCTGCCCCCAAACGACCCCGTTGGAGGCATGAACACCTCGCACGGGACCAATATAAATTATAGGAACTGACCGTGTAGTCCCGGGTCTCCCGGTTTGTGAGTATGACGATAATTTGCAAAAATCACACTTAGACTTTAAAACAAGCCGTTCAAGGGTGAAAATAAAACCAACCCCCAAACGAGCCCTTAGGAGACACAAACACCTTGCACGGGACAAATTCAACTTGTAGGAACTAACCGCGTAGTCCCGGGTCTCCAGGTTTGAGAATATGACGATAATTTGTAAAAATCACACTTAGACTTAAAAACAGGCCCTTAACGGGTGAAAACCCAAACCAGCCCCCAAATGACCATGTACGAGGCACGACCACCTCGCACGGGATCAATGCAACTTGTAAGAACTTACTGCATAGTCCCGGGTTTATTAGTTTGAGAGTATGATGATAATTTCAAAAAATCACACTTAGACTTAAAAACAAGTCATTAAAGGGTAAAAACCCAAATCAGGCCCCAAACGATCCCGTAGGAGGCATGAACACCTCGCACGGGACTAATGCAACTTTATGGAACTGACCGCGTAGTCCCCAGTCTCTCAGTTTGAGAGTATGACGATAATTCACAAAAATCACACTTAGACTTAAAAACAAGGCGTTAACGGGTGAAATCCCAAACCTGCCCCAAAATGACCCCGTAGGAGGCATGAACACCTCGCACGGGACCAATGCAACTTGTAGGAACTGACCGCGTAGTCCCGGGTCTCTCGATTTCAGAGTATGGCGATATTTTGTAAAAATCACACTTAGACTTTAAAATAAGCCGTTAAAGGGTGAAAACCCAAACATGTCCCCAAACGACCCCGTAGAGGGCACGAACACCTCGCACGGGACTAATATAACTTGTAGGAACTGATCGCGTAGTCTCGAATCTCCCAGTTTGCGAGTATGACGATAATTTGCAAAAATCAGACTTAGACTAAAAAAAACTGTCAACGGGTGAAAACCCAAATCATCCCCCAAACGACCCCGTAGGGGGCACGAACATCTCGCACGGGGCCAATGTAACTTGTAGGAACTGATCACGTAGTCCCGGGTCTCCATGTTTGAGAGTATGATGATAGTTTGCAAAAATCACACTTAGACTTAAAAACAAGCCCTTAAAGGGTGAAAATCAAAACAAGCCCCCAAACGACCCCGTAGGAGGGACGAACACCTCGCACGGGACAAATACAACTTGTAGGAACTGACCGCGTAGTCCCGGGCCTCCAGGTTTGAGAGTATGAAGATAACTTGTAAAAATCACACTTATACTTAAAAATAAGCAATTAACGGGTGAAAACCCAAACCAGCCCCCAAACGCCCCCGTAAGAGGCACGAACACCTCGCACGGAACCAATCTAACTTGTACGAAATGACCGCGTAGTCTCGGGTCACACGGTTTGAGAATATGGAGATAATATGCAAAAATCAAACTTAGACTTAAAAAAAAATCCGTTAAAGGGTGAAAACCCAAACCTGTCCCCGAACGACCCCGTAGGAGGCACGAACACCTCGCATGGGACCAATATAAATTGTAGGAACTGACCGTGTAGTCCCAGGTCTCCCGGTTTTTGAGTAAGACGACAGTTTGCAAAAATCACACTTAGACTTAAAAACAAGACGTTAAAGGGTGAAAATCCAAACCAGCCCCCAAACGAGCCCGTAGGAGGCACGAACACCTCGCACGGGACAAATGCAACTTGTAGGAACTGACCGCGTAGTCCCGGGTCTCCAGGTTTGAGAGTATGACGATAATTTGTAAAAATCACCCTTAGACTTAAAAACGAGCCCTTAACGGGTGAAAACCCAAACCAGCCCCCAAACGACCTTGTACGAGGCACGAACATCTCGTGCGGGATCAATGCAACTTGTAAGAACTTACTGCATAGTCCCGAGTTTATCAGTTTGAGAGTATGACGATAATTTGAAAAAATCACACTTAGACTTAAAAACAAGTCGTTAAAGGGTGAAAACCCAAATCAGGCCCCAAACGACCCCATAGGAGGCATGAACACCTCGCACGGGACTAATGCAACTTGTTGGAACTGACCGCGTAGTCCCCAGTCTCCCGGTTTGAGAGTATGACGATAATTTGCAAAAATCACACTTAGACTTAAAAACAAGTCGTTAACGGGTGAAATCCCAAACCTGCCGCCAAATGACCCCGTAGGAGGCACGAACACCTCGCACGGGACCAGTGCAACTAATAGGAACTGACCGCGTAGTCCCGGGCCTCTCGATTTGAGAGTATGGCAATATTTTGTAAAAATCACACTTAGACTTAAAAATAAGCCGTTAAAGGGACCCCGTAGAGGGCACGAACACCTCGCACGGGACTAATATAACTTGTAGGAACTGATCGCGTAGTCTCGAGTCTCCCGGTTTGCGAGTATCATGATAATTTGCAAAAATCAAAGTTAGACTAAAAAACAACCCGTTAACGGATGAAAACCCAAATCATCCATTAAACGACCCCGTAGGGGGCACGAACATCTCGCACGGGACCAATGTAACTTGTAGGAACTGATCGCGTAGTCCCGGGTCTCCAGGTTTGAGAGTATGACGATAATTTGCAAAAATCACACTTAGACTTAAAAACAAGCTATTAAAGGGTGAAAATAAAAACCATCCCCCAAACGACCCCGTAGGAGGCACGAACACCTCGCACGGGACAAATACAACTTGTAGGAACTGATCGCGTAGTCCCAAGCCTCCAGGTTTGAGAGTATGATGATAATTTGTAAAAATCACACTTATACTTAAAAACAAGCCGTTAACGGGTGAAAACCCAAACCAGCCCCAAAACGCCCCCGTAAGAGGCACGGACACCTCGCACGGGACCAATGTAACTTGTATGAACTGACCGCGTAGTCTCGGGTCACACGGTATGAGAATTTGGTGATAATTTGTAAAAATCAACATTTAAACTTAAAATCAGGTTGTTAAAGAGTGAAAACCTACACTCACCCCCAAAAGGACCCGTATGAGGAACGAATACCTCGCACGGGACCAATGTAACTTGCAGGAACTGACCGTGTAGTCACAGGTCTCCTGATTTGAGAATATGACCATAATTTTCAAAAATAAGTACATAACCTTAAAAACATGCTATTAAAGGGTGAAAACCTAAACCAGCCCCCAAAAGACCCCGTAGGAGGTACGAACACCTCACACGGGACCAATGTAACTTGTAGGAACTGATCGCATAGTTTTGGGTCTCCCGATTTGAGAGTATGATGATAATTTGCTAAAATCACAATTAGACTTAAAAATAAGCCGCTAAAGGGTGAAAACAAAAACTATCCCCCAAACAACCCCGTAGGAGGCACGGACACCTCGTACGGAACCAATGTAACTTGTAGGAACTGACCACGTAGTCCCGGGTCTCCCGGTTTGAGAGTATGATGATAATTTATAAAAATCAATCTTAAACTTAAAAACGAGCCGTTAAAGGGTGAAAACCAAAACCAGGCCCCAAACGACCCGGTAGGAGGCACGAACACCTTGCACGAGACTAATGTAACTTGTAGGAACTGACTGCCTAGTCCCGGGTCTCCCGATTTGAGAGTATGACGATAATTTAAAAAAGTCACAATTAGACTTAAAAACAAGTCGCTAAAGGGTGAAAACCCAGGTCAGGCCCCAAACGACCTCGTAGGTGGCACGAACACCTCACACGGGTCTAATACAACTTGTAGGAACTGAACGCGTAGTCCCTGGTCTCCTGGATTAAAAGTATGACAATAATTTGCAAAAATCACACTTAGACTTAAAAACAAGCCGTTAATGGGTGAAAACCCAAACCAGCCCCCAAACGACCCCATAGGAGGCACGAACACCTCGCACGGGACCAATGTAACTTGTACGAACTGACCGCATAGTCCCGAGTCACACGGTTAGAGAATATGTCAATAGTTTTCAAAAATCAGCACTTAAACTTAAAATCAGGCCGTCAAAGGATGAAAACCTAAACTCACCCCCAAACGGAACCGTAAGAGGCACGAACACCTTGTACGGGACCAATGTAACTTGTAGGAACTGATCGTGTAGTCACGGGTCTCCCGATTTGAGAATATGATGTTAATTTGCAAAAATCAACACTTAAACTTAAAAATGGGTTGTTAAAGGGTGAATACGTAACCCAGCCCCCAAACAACCCCGTAGGAGGTACGAACACCTCGCCCGGAACCAATGTAACTTATAGGAACTGATCGTATAGTTCCGGTTCTCTCGATTTGAGAGTATGGTAATAATTTGCAAAAATCACACTTAGACTTAAAAACAAGCCGTTAACAGGTGAAAACCCAAACCAGGGCCCAAACGACCCCGTAGTAGGCACGAACACCTTGCACGGAGGCAATGCAACTTGTAGGAGCTGACCGCGTAGTCCCGGGTCTCCCGGATTGAGAGTATGACGATAATTTGCAAAAATCACCCTTAGACTAAAAAACGAGCCGTTAAATGGTGAAAATCCAAACCAACCACCAAAAGACCCCGTAGGAAGCACAAAAACCTCACACAGGACCAATGCAACTTGTAGGAACTGACCGCGTAGTCTCTCGGTTTGAGAGTATGACAATAATTTGTAAAAATCACACTTAGACTTAAAAATAAGCCGTTAAAGGGTGAAAACCCAAATTAGGCCCCAAACGACCCCATAGGATGCATGAACACCTCGCACAGGACCAATGTAACTTGTACGAACTGACCGCGTAGTGCCGGGTCTCCGGCTTTGAGAGTATGACGATAATTTGCAAAAATCACACTTAGACTTAAAAATAAGCCGTTAAAGTGTGAAAATTAAAACCAGCCCCCAAACGACCCCGTAGGAGGCACGAACACCTCGCACCGAATAATGTGACTTGTATGAACTGACCGCGTAGTCTCGGGTCACACGGTTGGATAATATGGAAATAATTTGCAAAAATCAACACTTAAACTTAAAAACTGGCCGTTAAAGGGTGAAAATCGAAACTCACCCCCAAACGGCCCTGTAAGAGGCACGAACACCTGGAACTGGACCAATGTAACTTGTAGGAACTGACCGTGTAGTCACGGGTCTCCCGATTTGAGAATTTGACGTTAATTTGCAAAAATCAACACTTAAACTTAAAAACAGGTTGTTATAGGGTGAAAACGTAAACGAGCCCCCAAACCACCCCGTAGGAGGTACGAACACCTCGCACGGGACCAATGTAACTTGTAGGAACTGATCGCGTAGTTCTGGGTTTCTCGATTTGAGAGTATGACGATAATCTGCAAAAATCACACTTAGACATAAAAATAAGTCGCTAAAGGGTGAAATCCCAAACCAGCCCCCAAACAACCCTGTAGGAGGCACGGACACCTCGCATGGGACCCATGTAACTTGTAGAAACTGACCGCATGGTCCCGGGTCTCCCGATTTGAAAGTATGATGATAATTTTCAAAAATAACTCTAAAACATAAAAACATGTCGTTAAAGGTTAAAACCCATACCAGGCCCCAAACGACCCTGTAGGAGGCACGAACACCTCGCACGGGACTAATGCAACTTATTGGAACTGACCGCGTAGTCCCCGATCTCCCGGTTTGAGAGTATGATGATAATTTGCAAAAATCACTCTTAAACTTAAAAACAAGCGGTTAACGGGTGAAAACCCAAACCAGGCCCCAAACAACCCCGTAGGAGGCACGACAACCTCGCACGGGACCAATACAACTTATAGGAGCTGATCGCGTAGTCCCGGGTCTCCCAGTTTGAGAGTATGATGATAAATTGCAAAAATCACCGTTAGACTTAAAAACAAGCCGTTAAATGGTGAAAACCCAAACCATCCCCCAAACGACCCTGTAGGAGGCAGAAAAATCTCGCATGGGACCAATGAAACTTGTAGGAACTGACCGCATAGTCCTGGGTCTCTCGGTTTGAGAGTATGACGATAATATGCAAAAATCACACTTAGACTTAAAAAAAGTCGTTAAAGGGTGAAAACCCAAACCTGCCCCAAAACGTCCCCGTTGGAGGCACGAACACCTCGCACGGGACCAATATAAATTATAGGAACTGACCGTGCAGTCCCGGGTCTCCCGATTTGTGAGTATGACGATAATTTGCAAAAATCACACTTAGACTTAAAAACAAGCCGTTAAAGGGTGAAAATCAAAACCAGACCCCAAACGAGCCCGTGGGAGGCACGAACCCCTCGCACGGGACAAATGCAACTTGTAGGAACTAACCGCGTAGTCCCGGGTCTCCAGGTTTGAGAGTATGATGATAATTTGTAAAAATCACACTTAGACTTAAAAACAGGCCCTTAACAGATGAAAACCCAAACCAGACCCCAAACGACCTTGTACGAGGCACGACCACCTCGCACGGGATCAATGCAACTTGTAAGAACTGACCGCATAGTCCCGGGTTTCTTAGTTTGAGAGTATGACGATAATTTCAAAAAATCACACTTAGACTTAAAAACAAGTCAGTAAAGGGTGAAAACCCAAATCAGGCCCCAAACGATCCTGTAGGAGGCACGAACACCTCGCACGGGACTAATGAAACTTGTTGGAACTGACCGCATAGTCCTCAGTCTCTCGGTTTGAGAGTATGACGATAATTCACAAAAATCACACTTAGACTTAAAAACAAGCCGTTAACGGGTGAAATCCCAAACCTGCCCCCAAATGACCCCGTAGGAGGCACGAACACCTTGCACGAGACCAATGCAACTTGTAGGAACTGACCGCGTAGTCCCGGGTCTCTCGATTTCCGAGTATGGCGATATTTTGTAAAAATCACACTTAGACTTTAAAATAAGCCGTTAAAGGGTGAAAACCCAAACCTGCCCCCAAACGACCCCGTAGAGGGCACGGACACCTCGCACGTGACTAATATAAGGAACTGATCGCGTAGTCTCGAATCTCTCAGTTTGCGAGTATGACGATAATTTGCAAAAATCAAACTTAGACTAATAAAAAACTGTTAACTGGTGAAAACCCAAATCATCCCCCAAACGACCCCGTAGGGGGAACGAACACCTCACACGGGACCAATGTGACTTGTAGGAACTGATCGCATAGTCCCGGGTCTCCAGGTTTGAGAGTATGATGATAATTTCCAAAAATCACACTTAGACTTAAAAACAAGCCCTTAAAGGGTGAAAATCAAAACCAGCCCCCAAACGAGCCCGTAGGAGGCACGAACACCTCGCACGGGACAAATGCAACATGTAGGAACTGACCGCGTAGTCCCGGGTCTCCAGGTTTTGAGAGTATGACGATAATTTTTAAAAATCACACTTAGACTTAAAAACAAGCCCTTAACGGGTGAAAACCCAAACCAGCCCCCAAACGACCTTGTACGAGGCACGAACACCTCGCGCGGGATCAATGCAACTTGTAAGAACTTACTGCATAGTCCCGGGTTTATCAGTTTGAGAGTATGATGATAATTTGAAAAAATCACACTTAGACTTAAAAACAAGTCGTTAAAGGGTGAAAACCCAAATCAGACCCCAAACGACCCCATAGGAGGCACGAACACCTCGCACGGGACTAATGCAACTTGTTGGAACTGACCGCGTAGTCCCCAGTCTCCCAGTTTGAGAGTATGACGATAATTCACAAAAATCACACTTAGACTTAAAAACAAGCCGTTAACGGGTGAAATCCCAAACCTGCAGCCAAATCACCCCGTAGGAGGCACGAACACCTCGCACGGGACCAATACAACTTATAGGAACTCACCGCGTAGTCCTGGGTCTCTCGATTTGAGAGTATGGCAATATTTTGTAAAAATCACACTTAGACTTAAAAATAAGTCGTTAAAGGGTGAAAACCCAAACCTGCCCCCAAACGACCCCGTAGAGGGCATGAACACCTCGCACGGGACTAATATAACTTGTAGGAACTGATCGCGTAGTCTCGAGTCTCCCGATTTGCGAGTATCATGATAATTTGCAAAAATCAAACTTAGACTAAAAAACAACCCGTTAACGGCTGAAAACCCAAATCATCCATCAAGCGACCCCGTAGGGGGCACGAACATCTCGCACGGGACCAATGTAACTTGTAGGAACTGATCGCGTAGTCCCGGGTCTCCAGGTTTGAGAGTATGACGATAATTTGCAAAAATTACACTTAGACTTAAAAACAAGCCGTTAAAGGGTGAAAATAAAAACCATCCCCCAAACGACCCCGTAGGAGGCACGAACACCTCTCACGGAACAAATACAACTTGTAGGAACTGACCGCGTAGTCACGAGCCTCCAGGTTTGAGAGTATGACGATAATTTGTAAAAATCACACTTATACTTAAAAACAAGCCGTTAACAGGTGAAAACCCAAACCAGCCCCCAAACGCCCCCGTAAGAGGCACGAACACCTCGCACGTGACCAATGTAACTTGTACGAACTGACCCCGTAGTCTCGGGTCACACGGTTTGAGAATTTGGCGATAATTTGTAAAAATCAACATTTAAACTTAAAATCAGGTCGTTAAAGAGTGAAAACCTACACTCACCGCCAAAAGGACCCGTATGAAGCACGAATACCTCGCACGGGACCAATGTAACTTGCAGCAACTGATCGTGTAGTCACGGGTCTCCCGATTTGAGAATATGACGATAATTTGCAAAAATTAGTACATAACCTTAAAAACATGTTATTAAAGGGTGAAAACCTAAACCAGCCCCCAAAAGACCCCGTAGGAGGTACGAACACCTCACACGAGACCAATGTAACTTGTAGGAACTGATCGCATAGTTTCGGGTCTCCCGATTTGAGAGTATGATGATAATTTGCTAAAATCACAATTAGACTTAAAAACAAGCAGCTAAAGGGTGAAAACCAAAACTAGCCCCCAAACAACCCCGTAGGAGGCACGGACACCTCGCACGGGACCAATGTAACATGTAGGAACTGACCTCGTAGTCCCAGGTCTCCCGATTTGAGAGTATGATGATAATTTACAAAAATCAATCTTAAACTTAAAAACAAGCCGTCAAAGGGTGAAAACCCAAACCAGTCCCTAAACAACCCCGTAGGAGGCACGAACACCTCGCATGGGACTAATGTAACTTATAGGAACTGACTGCCTAGTCCCGTGTCTCCAGATTTGAGAGTATGACGATAATTTAAAAAAGTCACACTTAGACTTAAAAACAAGTCGTTAAAGGGTGAAAACCCAAATCAGGCCCCAAACGACCTCGTAGGTGGCACGAACACCTCACACGAGACTAATACAACTTGTAGGAACTGACCGCGTAGTCCCTGGTCTCCTGGTTTAAAAGTATGACGATAATTTACAAAAATCACACTTACACTTAAAAACAAGCCGTTAATGGGTGAAAACCCAAACCATACCCCAAACGACCCCGTAGGAGGCACGAACACCTCGCACGGGACCAATGTAACTTTTATGAACTGACCGCATAGTCCCGAGTCACACGATCAGAGAATATGGCAATAATTTTCAAAAATCAACACTTAAACTTAAAATCAGGACGTTAAAGGGTGAAAACCTAAACTCACCCCCAAACGGACCCGTAAGAGGCACGAACACCTTGTACGGGACCAATGTAACTTGTAGGAACTAATCGTGTAGTCACGGGTCTCCCGATTTGAGAATATGACGTTAATTTGCAAAAATCTACACTTAAACTTAAAAATGGGCTGTTAAAGGGTGAATACGTAACCCAGCCCCCAAACAACCCCGTAGGAGGTACGAACACCTCACACGGGACCAATGTAACTTGTGGGAACTGACCGCGTAGTCCCCGGTCTCCCGGTTTGAGAGTATGATGTTAATTTGCAAAAATCACTGTTAAACTTAAAAATAAGTCGTTAAAGGGTGAAAACCCAAACCAAGCCCCAAACGACCCCGTGGGAGGCACAAACACCTCGCACGGGACCCATGTAACTTGTAGGAACTGATCGCGTAGTCCCGGGTCTACCGGTTTGAGAGTATGATGATAATTTGAAAAAATCACACTTAGACTTAAAAATAAGCCGTTAAAGGGTGAAATCCCAAATCAGACCCTAAACGACCCCGTCGGAGGCACGAACACCTCGCACGGGACAAATGCAACTTGTAGGAACTGACCGCGTAGTCCCAAGTCTCCTGGTTTGAGAGTATGATGATAATTTGCAAAAATCACATTTAGACTTAAAAATAAGTCGTTAACGGGTGAAAACCCAAACGAGCCCCCAAACGATCCCGTACGAGTCACGAAAACCTCGCACGGGATCAATGCAACTTGTAGGAACTGACCGCGTAGTCTCGGGTCTCCGAGTTTGAGAGTATGATGATAATTTGCAAAAATCACACTTAGACTTAGAAACGAGCCGTTAAAGGGAAAAAACCCAAACCAGCCCCAAAACGTCCCCGTAGGGGGCATGAACACCTCGTACTGGCCCAATACAACTTGTAGGAACTCACAGCGTAGTCCCGGGTCTCTCAGTTTGAGAGTATGACAATAATTCACAAAAATCACACTTAGACTTAAAAATAAGCCGTTAACGGGTGAAATCCCAAACCTGCCCCCAAATGACCCCGTAGGAGGCACGAACACCTCGCACAGGACCAATACAACTTGTAGGAACTGACCGCATAGTCTCGGGTCTCCCGATTTGCGGGTATGATGATAATTTGTAAAAATCACTCTTAAACTTACAAACAAGCCGTTAACGGGTGAAAACCCAAACCAGGCCCATAACGACCACGTAGGAGGCACGACCACCTTGCACGGAACCAATGTAATGTGTAGGAACTGACCGCGTAGTCCCCGGTCTCCCGATTTGAGAGTATGATGATAATTTGCAAAAATCACACTTAGACTTAAAAATAAGCCGTTAACAGGTGAAAACCCAAACCTGCCCCCAAACGACCCCGTAGGAGCCACATATATGACTATAATTTCCACTCATATATGTAATCAGGCCGTTAAAGAGTGAAAACCCAATCAAGCCCCAAAAGGACCCGTATGAGGCACGAACACCTCGCACGGGACCAATGTAACTTGCAGGAACTGACCGTGTGGTCCTGGGTCTCTCGGTTTCAGAGTATGATGATAATTTTCAAAAATCACTCTTAAACTTAAAAATAAGCCGTGAACGGGTGAAAACCCAAACCAGGACCCAAACGACCCCGTAGGAGGCACGAACACCTCGCACGGGACCAATACAACTTATAGGAGCTGAACGCGTAGTCCCGGGTCTCCCGATTTGAGAGTATGATGATAAATTGGAAAAATCACCCTTAGACTTAAAAACAAGCCGTTAAATGGTGAAAACCAAAACCAGCCCCCAAAAGACCCCGTGGGAGGCATGAACACCTCACACGGGACCAATATAACTTGTAGGAACTGATCGCGTAGTCCCGGGTCTCCCGGTTTGAGAGTATAACGATAATTTGCAAAAATCACATTTAGACTTAAAAATAAGCCGTTAAATGGTGAAAATCAAACCATCCCCCAAACGACCCCATAGGAGGCACGATCACCTCGCACGGGACAAATGCAACTTGTACGAACTGACCGCGTAGTCCCGAGTCTCCAGGTTTGAGAGTTTGACGATAATTTGCAAAAATCACATTGAGACTTAAAAATAAGCCGTTAACGGGTGAAAACCCAAATGAGCCCCCAAACGACCCCGTACGAGGCACGAACACCTCGCAGGGATCAATGCAACTTTTAGGAACAGACCGCGTAATCTCGGGTCTCCGGGTTTGAGAGTATGACAATAATTTGTGAAAATCACACTTAGACTTAGAAACAAGTCGTTAAAGGAAAAAAACTCAAACGAACCCCCAAACGTCCCCGTAGGGGGCACGAACACCTCGTACGGGACCAATACAACTTGTAGGAACTCACCGCATAATCAAAAGTCTCTCGGTTTGAGAGTATGATGATAATTTGCAAAAATCACACTTAGACTTAAAAACAAGCCGTTAACAGGTGAAATCCCAAACCTGCCCCCAAATGACCCCGTAGGAGGCACGAACACCTCGCACAGGACCAATGCAACTTGTAGGAACTGACCGCGTAGTCTCGGGTCTCTCAATTTTAGAGTATGGCGATATTTTGTAAAAATCACACCTAGACTTAAAAATAAGCCATTAAAGGGGGAAAACCCAAACCTACCCCCAAACGACCCCGTAGAGGGCACGAACACCTCGAACGGGACTAATATAACTTATAGGAACTGACCGAGTAGTCTCGAGTCTCTCGGTTTGCGAGTATGACGATAATTTGTGAAAATCAGACTTAGACTAAAAAACAAACTGTTAACGGGTGAAAACCCAAATCATCCCCCAAACGACCCCGTAGGGGGCACGGACATCTCGCACGGGACCAATGCAACTTGTAGGAACTGATCTCATAATCCCGGGTCTCCAGGTTTGAGAGTATGATGATAATTTGCAAAAATCACACTTAGACTTAAAAACAAGCCGTTAAAGGGTGAAAATCAAAACCAGCGCCCAAACGACCCCGTAGGAGGCACGAACACCTCGCACAGGACAAATACAACTTGTGGGAACGGACCGTGTAGTCCCGGGCCTCCAGGTTTGAGAGTATGACGATAATTTGTAAAAAACACACTTATACTTATAAACAAGCCGTTAACGGGTGAAAACCCAAACTAGCCCCCAAACGCCCCAGTAAGAGGCACGAACACCTCGCACAGGACCAATGTAACTTGTACAAACTGACCGCATAGTCTCAGGTCACACGGTTTGAGAATATGGCGATAATTTACAAAAATCAATATTTAAACTTAAAATCAGGCCGTTAAAGAGTGAAAACCTACACTCACCCCCAAAAGGACCCGTATGAGGCACAAACACCTCGCACGGGACCAATGTAACTTGTAAAAACTGATCGCGTAGTTTCGGGTCTCTAGATTTGACCGTATGACGATAATTTGAAAAAATCACACATAGACATAAAAACAAGCCGCTAATGGGTGAAATCCCAAACCAGCCCCCAAACCACCCCGTAGGAGGCACGGACACCTCGCACGGGACCAATGTAACTTGTAAGAACTGATCGCGTAATTTCGGGTCTCTCGATTTGAGAGTATGACGATAATTTGCAAAAATCACACTTAGACATAAACAAGCCGCTAATGGGTGAAAACCCAAAGCAGCCCCCAAACCACCCCGTAGGAGGCACGGACACCTCGCACGGGACCAATGTAAATTGTAGGAACTGATCGTATAGTCACGGGTCTCCCGGTTTGAGGGTATGACAATAATTTTCAAAAATAACTCTTAAACTTAAAAACAAGCCGTTAAAGGGTAAAACCCATACTAGGCCCCAAACGACCCCGTAGGATGCACGAACACCTCGTACGGGACCAATGTAACTTGTGGGAACTGACCGCGTAGTCCCGGGTCTCCTGATTTGACCATATTACGATAATTTGCATAAATCGCTATTAAACTTAAAAATAAGCCATTAAAGGGTGAAAACCCAAACCAGGCCCCAAACGACCTCGTAGGAGGCACGGACACCTCGCACGGGACCAATGTAACTTGTAGGAACTGAACACGTAGTCCCGAGTCTCCCGGTTTGAGAGTATGTTGATAATTTGAAAAAATCACACTTAGACTTAAAAACAAGCCGTTAAAGGGTGAAACCCCAAATCAGGCCCCAAACGACCCCGTAGGATGCACGAACACCTTGCACGGGACTAATTCAACTTGTAGGAACTAACCGCGTAGTCCCCGGTCTCCCAGTTTGAGAGTATGATGATAATTTTCAAAAATCACACTTAGACTTAAAAACAAGCCGTTAACGGGTGAAAACCCAAACCAGCCTCCAAACGACCCCGTAAGGGGCACGAACACATCGCACGGGATCAATGTAACTTGTACGAACTGACCGCGTAGTCTCGAGTCACACGGTTTGAGAATATGGCAATAATTTGCAAAAATCAAAACTTAAACTTAAAAACAGGTCTTTAAAGGGTGAAAACCTAAACTCACCCCAAACGGACCCGTAAGAGGCACGAACACCTCGCACGGGACCAATGTAACTTGTAGGAACTGACCGTGTAGTCACGGGTCTCACGATCTGAGAAGATGACGTTAATTTGAAAAAATCAACACTTAAACTTAAAAATAGGCTGTTAAAGGGTGAAAACGTAAACCAGCCCCCAAACGACCCCGTAGGAGGTACAAACACCTCGTACGGGACCAATGCAGCTTGTAGGAACTAATCGCGTAATTTCGGGTCTCTCAATTTGAGAGTATGACGATAATTTGCCAAAAACACACTTAGACATAAAAACAAGCCGCTAATGGGTGAAAACCCAAACCAACCCCTAAACCACCCCGTAGGAGGCACGGACACCTCGCACGGGACCAATGTAAATTATAGGAACTGATCGTGTAGTCATGGCTATCCCGATTTGAGAATATGACGTTAATTTGCAAAAATTAACACTTAAACTTAAAAACGGGCTGTCAAAGGGTGAAAATGTAAACCAGCCCCCAAACGACCCAGTAGGAGGGACGAACACCTCGCACGGAACCAATGTAACTTGTAGGAACTGATCGCGTAGTTTCGGGTCTCTCGATTTGAGAGTATGACGATAATTTGTAAAAAACACACTTAGACATAAAAACAAGCCGCTAATGGGTAAAAACCCAAACCAACCCCCAAACCACCCCGTAGGAGGCACGGACACCTCGCACGGGACCAATGTAAATTGTAGGAACTGATCGTATAGTCCTGCGTCTCTCGGTTTGAGAGTATGACAATTATTTTCAAAAATAACTCTTAAACTTAAAAACAAGCCATTAAAGGGTAAAACCCATACCAGGACCCAAACGACCCCGTTGGAGGCACGAACACCTCGCATGGGACCAATGTAACTTGTGGGAACTGACCGCGTAGTCCCGGGTCTCCCGGTTTGACAGTATGACGATAATTTGCAAAAATCACTCTTAAACTTAAAAATAAGCCGTTAAAGGGTAAAAACCCAAACCAGGCCTCAAACGATCTCGTAGGAGGCACGAACACCTCGCACGGGACCAGTGTAACTTGTAGTAACTAACCGAGTAGTCCTGGGTCTCCTGATTTGAGAGTATGATCATAATTTAAAAAAATCACACTTAGACTTAAAAACAAGCCGTTAAAGGGTGAAACCCCAAATCAGGCCCCAAGTGACCCCTTAAGAGGCACAAACACCTCGTACGGGACTAATGCAACTTGTAGGAACTAACCGCGTAGTCCCTAGTCTCCCAGCTTGAGAGTATAACGATAATTTTCAAAAATCACACTTAAACTTAAAAACAAGCTGTTAACGGGTGAAAACCCAAACCCGCCTCCAAACGACCCCGTTAAGAGGTACGAACAGCTCGCACGGGACCAATGTAACTTTACGAACTGACCGCGTAGTCTCGGGTCACATGGTTTGAGAATATGGCAATAATTTGCAAAAATCAAAACTTAAACTTAAAAATAGGCCGTTAAAGGGTGAAAACCTAAACTCACACCAAATGGACCCGTAAGAGGCACAAACACCTCGCACGGGACCAATGTAACATGTAGGAACTAACCGTGTAGTCACGGGTCTCCCGATCTGAGAATATGACGTTAATTTGCAAAAATTAACACTTAAACTTAAAAATAGGCTGTTAAAGGGTGAAAACGTAAACCAGCCCCCAAACGACCCCGTTGGAGTACGAACACCTCGCACGGGACTAATGCAACTTGTAGGAACTAATCATGTAGTTTCGGGTCTCTCGATTTGAGAGTATGACGATAATTTTCAAAAATTACACTTAGACATAAAAACAAGCCGCTAAAGGGTGAAAACCAAAACCAGCCCCCAAACAACCCCGTAGGAGGCACGGACACCTTGCACAGGACCAATGTAACTTGTAGGAACTGACCGCGTAGTCCTGGGTCTTCCGGTTTGAGAGTATGATGATAATTTTCAAAAATAACTCTTAAACTTAAAAATAAGTCGTTAAAGGGTAAAACCCATACCAGGCCCCAAACGACCCCGTAGGAGGCTCGAACATCTCGCACGGGACCAATGTAACTTGTACGAACTGATCAGGTAGTCACGGGCTCCAGGTTTGAGAGTATGACGATAATTTGCAAAAATCACACTTAGACTTAGAAACAAGCCATTAAAGGGTGAAAATCCAAACCAGCCCCCAAACGATCCCGTAGGAGGCACGAACACCTCGCACGGGACAAATACAACTTGTAGGAACTCACCGCGTAGTCTCGGGCCTCCAGGTTTGAGAATATGACGGTAATTTGCAAAAATCACACTTAGACTTAAAAACAAGCCGTTAACGGGTGAAAACCCAAACCAACCCCCAAACGACCCTGTAGGAGGCACGAACACCACGCACTCGACCAATGCAACTTGTACGAACTGACCACGTAGTCTCGGGTTTCCCAATTTGAGAGTATGATGATAATTTGTAAAAATCACATAGAAACTTAAAAACAAGCCATTAACGGATGAAAACCCAAACCAACCCCCAAACGACCCCATAGGAGGCTCAAACACCTCGCACGGGACCAATGCAACTTGTAAGAACTGACCGTGTAGTCCCGGGTCTCTCGGTTTGAGAGTATGACAACAATTTGTAAAAATCACACTTTGAGTTAAAAATAAGACGTTAAAGGATGAAAATCCAATCAAACCCCCAAACGACCCCATAGGAGGCACAAACACCTCGCACGGGACCACTGCAACTTGTAAGTACTGACTGCGTAGTCACAGGTCTGCCGATTTGAGAGTATGATGATAATTTAAAAAAATAAACTTAGACTTAAAAATAAGCCATTAACGGGTGAAAACCCAAACCAACCCCCAAACGACCCCGAAGGAGGCACGAACACCTCGCACGGGATCAATGCAACTTGTAAGAACTAACCGCATAGTCCCGGGTCTCCCGATTTGAGAGTATGATGACAATTTGTAAAAATCACACTTAGAGTTAAAAACAAGCCATTAAAGGATGAAATTCCAAACCAGCCCCCAAACGACCCCATAGGCGGCACGAACACCTCGCAAGGGAGCAATGTAACTTGTAAGAACTGACCGCGTAGTCCTGGGTATCCCGATTTTAGAGTATGATGATAATTTGCAAAAATCACACTTTGACTTAAAAACAAGTCGTTAAAGGGTGAAAACCCAAACCAGCCCCCAAACGGCGCCGTAGGGGGCGCGAACACCTCCCACGGGATGAATGCTACATGTTGGAACTGACCACGTAGTCCCAAGTCTAATGGTTTGAGAGTATGATGATAATTTGCCAAAATACTCTAAAACTTAAAAATAAGCCGTTAACGGGTGAAAACCAAAATCAGGCCCCAGACGACCCCGTAGGAGGCAGGAACACCTCGCACGGGACCAATACAACTTATAGGAGCTGACCGCATAGTCTCGGGTCTCCCGGTTTGAGAGTATGATGATAAATTACAAAAATCACACTTAAACTTAAAAACAGGTCGTTAAATGTTGAAAATCTAAACCAGCCCCCAAACGACCCCGTAGGAGGCACAAAAACCTCGCACGGGACCAATGCAACTTGTAGGAACTGACCGCGTAGTCTCAGGTCTCCCGGTTTTAGAGTATGAAGATAATTTCCAAAAATAACACTTAGACTTAAAAATAAGTCGTTAAAACCTGCCCCCAAACAACCCCGTAGGAGGCACGAACACGTCTCACAGGACCAATATAACTTGTAAGAATTGATCGCGTAGTCCCGGTTCTCCCAATTTGAGAGTATGATGATAATTTGAAAAATTCACACTTAGACTTAAAAACAAGCCATTGAAGGGTGAAAACAAAACCAGCCCCCAAACGACCCCATAGGAAGCTCGAACACCTCGTACGGGACAAATGCAACTTGCAGGAACTGACCGCGTAGTCCCAGTATCCAGGTTTGAGAGTATGACGATAATTTGCAAAAATCACACTTGGACTTAAAAACAGGCCGTTAACGGGTAAAAAACCAAACCAGCCCCCAAACTACCCCAGATGAGGCACGAACAGCTCGCACGGGATCAATGCAACTTGTAGGAACTGACCGCGTAGTCCCAGGTCTCCAGGTTTGAGAGTATGACGATAATTTGCAAAAATCACACTTTAGACTTATAAACAAGCCGTTAAAGGGAAAAACCCAAACCAGCCCCCAAACGTCCCCGTAGGAGGCACGAACACCTCGCACGGGACCAATGTAACTGTAGGAACTAACCGAGTAGTCCTGGGTCTCCCGATTTGAGAGTATGATCATAATTATAAAAAATCACACTTAGACTTAAAAATCAGCCGTTAAAGGGTGAAACCCCAAATCAGGCCCCAAATGACCCCTTAAGAGGCACAAACGCCTCGTACGGGACTAATGCAACTTGTAGGAACTAACCGCGTAGTCCCTAGTCTCCCAGCTTGAGAGTATAACGATAATTTTCAAAAATCACACTTAAACTTAAAAACAAGCTGTTAACGGGTGAAAACCCAAACCAGCCCCCAAACGACCCCGTTAAGAGGTACGAACACCTCGCACGGGACCAATGTAACTTTTACGAACTGACCGCGTAGTCTCGGGTCACATGGTTTGAGAATATGGCAATAATTTGCAAAAATCAAAACTTAAACTTAAAAATAGGCCGTTAAAGGGTGAAAACCTAAACTCACACCAAACGGACCCGTAAGAGGCACGAACACCTCGCACGGGACCAATGTAACATGTAGGAACTAACCGTGTAGTCACGGGTCTCCCGATCTGAGAATATGACGTTAATTTGCAAAAATTAACACTTAAACTTAAAAATAGGCTGTTAA
This sequence comes from Sambucus nigra, assembly GCA_949130495.1. Lineage (NCBI taxonomy): Eukaryota > Viridiplantae > Streptophyta > Magnoliopsida > Dipsacales > Adoxaceae > Sambucus > Sambucus nigra. Next base: position 228,236,189 of record OX422215.1, read on the forward strand.
AGGGTGAAAACGTAAACCAGCCCCCAAATGACCCCATAGGAGTACGAACACCTCGCACGGGACTAATGCAACTTATAGGAACTAATCATGTAGTTTCGGGTCTCTCGATTTGAGAGTATGACGATAATTTTCAAAAATTACACTTAAACATAAAAACAAGCCGCTAAAGGGTGAAAACCAAAACCAGCCTCCAAACAACCCCGTAGGAGGCACGGACACCTTGCACAGGACCAATGTAACTTATAGGAACTGACCGCGTAGTCCTGGGTCTCCCGGTTTGAGAGTATGATGATAATTTTCAAAAATAACTCTTAAACTTAAAAATAAGTCGTTAAAGGGTAAAACCCATACCAGGCCCCAAACGACCCCGTAGGAGGCTCGAACATCTCGCATGGGACCAATGTAACTTGTACGAACTGATCGGGTAGTCACGGGCTCCAGGTTTGAGAGTATGACGATAATTTACAAAAATCACACTTAGACTTAAAAACAAGCCGTTAAAGGGTGAAAATCCAAACCAGCCCCCAAACGATCCCATAGGAGGCACGAACACCTCGCACGGGACAAATACAACTTGTAGGAACTCACCGCGTAGTCCCGGGCCTCCAGGTTTGAGAATATGATGGTAATTTGCAAAAATCACACTTAGACTTAAAAACAAGCCGTTAACGGGTGAAAACCCAAACCAACCCCCAAACGACCCTGTAGGAGGCACGAACACCACGCACTCGACCAATGCAACTTGTAGGAACTGACCACGTAGTCTCAGGTTTCCCAATTTGAGAGTATGATGATAATTTGTAAAAATCACATAGAAACTTAAAAACAAGCCATTAACGGATGAAAACCCAAACCAACCCCCAAACGACCCCATAGGAGGCACAAACACCTCGCATGGGACCAATGCAACTTGTAAGAACTGACCGTGTAGTCCCGGGTCTCTCGGTTTGAGAGTATGACAACAATTTGTAAACATCACACTTTGAGTTAAAAATAAGACGTTAAAGGATGAAAATCCAAACCAACCCCCAAACGACCCCATAGGAGGCACAAACACCTCGCACGGGACCAATGCAACTTGTAAGTACTGACTGCGTAGTCACAGGTCTGCCGATTTGAGAGTATGATGATAATTTAAAAAAATAAACTTAGACTTAAAAATAAGCCATTAACGGGTGGAAACCCAAACCAACCCCCAAACGACCCCGAAGGAGGCACGAACACCTCGCACGGGATCAATGAAACTTGTAAGAACTAACCGCATAGTCCCGGGTCTCCCGATTTGGGAGTATGATGACAATTTGTAAAAATCACACTTAGAGTTAAAAACAAGCCATTAAAGGATGAAATTCCAAACCGTCCCCCAAACGACCCCATAGGCGGCACGAACACCTCCCAAGGGAGCAATGTAACTTGTAAGAACTGACTGCGTAGTCCTGGGTATCCCGATTTGAGAGTATGATGATAATTTGCAAAAATCACACTTTGACTTAAAAAGAAGTCGTTAAAATGTGAAAACCCAAACCAGCCCCCAAACGGCGCCGTAGGGGGCGCGAACACCTCCCACGGGACGAATGCTACATGTTGGAACTGACCACGTAGTCCCAAGTCTAATGGTTTGAGAGTATGATGATAATTTGCAAAAATACTCTAAAACTTAAAAATAAGCTGTTAACGGGTGAAAACCGAAATCAGGCCCCGGACGACCCCGTAGGAGGCTGGAACACCTCGCACGGGATCAATACAACTTATAGGAGCTGACCGCATAGTCTCGGGTCTCCCGATTTGAGAGTATGATGATAAATTACAAAAATCACACTTAAACTTAAAAACAGGTCGTTAAATGTTGAAAATCCAAACCAGCCCCCAAACGACCCCGTAGGAGGCACAAAAACCTCGCCCTGGACCAATGCAACTTGTAGGAACTGACCGCGTAGTCTCAGGTCTCCCGGTTTTAGAGTATGAAGATAATTTCCAAAAATCACACTTAGACTTAAAAATAAGTCGTTAAAACCTGCCCCCAAACAACCCCGTAGGAGGCACGAACACGTCTCACATGACCAATATAACTTGTAGGAATTGATCGCGTAGTCCCGGGTCTCCCGATTTGAGAGTATGATGATAATTTGCAAAAATTACACTTAGACTTAAAAACAAGCCATTGATGGGTGAAAACAAAACCAGCCCCCAAACGACCCCATAGGAAGCTCGAACACCTCGCACGGGACAAATGCAACTTGCAGGAACTGACTGCGTAGTCACAGTATCCAGGTTTGAGAGTATGACGATAATTTGCAAAAATCACACTTGGACTTAAAAACAGGCCGTTAACGGGTAAAAACCCAAACCAGCCCCCAAACTACCCCGGATGAGGCACGAACAGCTCGCACGGGATCAATGCAACTTGTAGGAACTGACCGCGTGGTCCCAGGTCTCCAGGTTTGAGAGTATGACGATAATTCGCAAAAATCACACTTTAGACTTAGAAACAAGCCGTTAAAGGGAAAAACCAAAACCAGCCCCCAAACGTCCCCGTAGGGGGCACGAACACCTCGTACGGGACCAATGCAACTTGTAGGAACTGACCGCGTAGTCTCGAGTCTCTCATTTTGAGAGTATGATGATAATTCGCAAAAATCACACTTAGACTTAAAAACAAGCCGTTAACGGGTGAAATCCCAAACCTGCCCCAAACGACCCCATAGGAGGCACGAACACCTCGCACGGGACCAATGCAACTTGTAGCAACTGACCGCGTAGTCTCAGGTCTCTTAATTTGAGAGTATGGCGATATTTTGTAAAAATCACACTTAGACTTAAAAATAAGCCGTTAAAGGGTGAAAACCCAAACCTTCCCTCAAATGACCCCGTAGAGGGCATGAACACCTCGTACGGGACTAATATAACTTGTAGGAACTGACCGCGTAGTCTCGAGTCTCCCAATTTGAGAGTATGGCGATAATTTGCAAAAATCAGACTTAGACTAAAAAACAAGCCGTTAACGGGTGGAAACCCAAACCATCCCCCAAATGACCCCGTAGGGGGCACGAACATCTCGCACGGGTTATATGTATCTTGTAGGAACTGATCGCGTAGTCCCGGGTCTCCTGATTTAAGAGTATGATGATAATTTGTAAAAATCACACTTAGACTTAAAAACAAGTTGTTAAAGGGGGAAAACCCAAACCTGCCCCGAACGACCCCGTAGGAGGCCCGAACACCTCGTACGGGACCAAGAGTATGATGATAATTTGAAAAAATCACACATAGACTTAAAAATAAGCCGTTAATGGGTGAAAACCCAAAACAACCCCGTAGGGAGCACAGACATCTCGCACGAGACCAATGTAACTAGTAGGAACTGATCGCATAGTCTCGGGTCTCCCGATTTGAGAGTATGATAATAATGTGCAAAAATCACAGTTAGACTTAAAAACATGCATTTAAAGGGTGAAAACCCAACCCTACCCCAAAACGACCCCGTAGGAGGCACGAACACCTCGCACGGGACTAATGTAACTTGTAGGAACTGACCGCGTAGTCCCCGTTCTCCCGATTTGAGAGGATGACGATAATTTGCAAAAATCACACTTAGACTTAAAAACAAGCCGTTAACGGGTGAAAACCCAAACCTGCCCCCAAACGACCCCGTAGGAGCCACATATATGACTGTAATTTCCACTCATATATGTAATTTTTTAGTTTGAGTAAAAAAAAAATTTGTAAATTATAAGGTTACCAAATTTGTATCTTTTTTGTATCCTATTTTTTTGAAGGAGAACAGTTTATCGTTGACATTTATTCACGTGGAACACACAGAGAACTCAATGATTTACAACAAGGGATTTATTCATGATTTCATTTTTTTGTCATGATCGTGCGGTCTTTTGTTGTTTAATTGTTGAGTTTTATGGCCGTGCGAGCTTTTGGAAGTTAATTGTTATATTTTGTGGTCGTGCGGACTTTATGTTAGGCAGTTTTTGTATTAACATGTTCTGGAATGTCCAGAAAATAGAGGAAACTCTGTCCAATTTTTTTTGGGCCTGTGAACTGTTAAGGACTTGTAATATTTTGAAGTTTGTATGTACATTAGTTTATTAACAGCGTGCAATATTATTAATTTCTGAATTTTGTGATTTCAAATAATTAATTTTTTTTTTACAAAAAATTTGGCACACTTCAAAACCGTGCCAATAGTGTTCCAGAAATATCAAATTCTGGCACGATTTAAAAGTGTGCCAGAAGTGTTCCTATTTGGCTGAATCTTGCACAGTTAAAAACTGTGCCAAAAGTATGCCAGAAATATCAAATTCTGACACGGTTTAAAAGTGTGCCAGAAGTGTTCCTGTTTGATCAAATCTGGCACACTTTTGAGCCGTGCCAGAAAAAAAATGCCATTTTGGAACACCTGATTCTGGCACGGTTCAAAACCGTGCCAGATTCCTGTTTTTGGTGTAGTGATTATAGGGTTAGAGGTAATGTGTGGACGCGGATGTGGATGGATCAGGTAGAAGCAACAATTATGTTTTGTATACTCCAATATCATAGTAAATTAAGATCCAATGAAATAAAATATCTATTAATCATAAACATGTATATGCACACACCCTAATGTACGTACCTCAAAAAGAGAATCAATGATCGAAGGAAAAAGGATGGTACTGTAAGTTTTATCAAGAACCTTTATTTTGATTTCTAAAACCTCCTGTTGTGAGGAAGAAAATAATTCTATTAGAACCAAATATTTGTTATTAATAAGAAAGAAAAAAATTGTCTATGTCCTCGGATTTTACTGCGACATATAAAATCTTGTAATTATCTTCATCGGGTAACATGTTATAATCCATATCCATCAATCTAATGCACTGGTCATACAACTCAGGTTTGAATAAGATCCACTGAAATGTCAAGCTTCGAAAGATAATAATGGAAAAGACGATCATCATCATTTTGGACGCCTTTCCAATTAGAGAACCATTTCCCATAGGCAAAGGCCACATTTGGACGCATTTCCAATTATTTCCTTGAGCTCTACCCATGTTAGGATCACCAAGTCTCCTGTGACGGTTGGTAGTTACCTTAGACTTATTGACCATGGGATATTCACATGCATGTCACATGTAAATTGAACACGGTGTGAATGTGAAAATCGAATTCACTACATTATAAGTAGGATCTTGCACTCGACAACAATTTCAAAACAAAGTTGTTAACAAACATATTTAAGTCGAACTTGACAAGTCAAACGTAAAATGGCTTACTTTATGAGCTTATTTCGTTAAATTGGTGGAAGGGATTTGCTGGTGGTTTGGTTTTGGAGTTTGCTGTTGCTGTTGAGTTTATTTAAATGTTAAAACATGTTGGAATTAACGAATAAACAAATGAAGTGACCGTGTAAAAATAGGCCGTTAAAGGGTGAAAACCTAAACCAGTACCCAAATGGACCCGTAAGAGGCACGAACACTGCGCACTGGATCAATGTAACTTGTAGGAACTGACCGCGTAATCCCGGATCACCCGGTTTGAGAATATGATGATAATTTGCAAAAATCAACAATTAGACTTAAAAACAAGTCGTTAAAGGGTGAAAAACCAAACCATCCCCCAAACGACCCCGTAAGAGGCACGAAAACCTCGCACGGGACCAATGTAACTTGTACAAACTAACCGCGTAGTCCCGGGTCTCCTGGTTTGAGAATATGACGATAATTTGCAAAAATTAACACTTAGACTTAAAAATAGGTCGTTAAAGGGTGAAAACCCAAGCCAGCCCCCAAACAACCCTCTAAGAGGCACGAACACCTCGCACGGGACCAATGTAACTTGTACGAACTGACCGCGTAGTCCCGAGTCACACAATTTGAGAATATGACGATAATTTGCAAAAATTAACACTTAAACTTAAAAATAGGCCATTAAAGGGTGAAAACCTAAACTTACCCCCAAACGGACCCGTAAGAGGCGCGAACACCTCGCACGGGACCAATGTAACTTGTAGGAACTGATCGTGTAGTCACGGGTCTCCCGATTTCAGAATATGATGATAATTTGTAACACTCAACACTTCAACTTAAAAATAGGCTGTTAAAGGGTGAAAACCTAAACCAGCCCCCAAATGACCCGTAGGAGGTACGAACACCTCGCACGGGACCAATGCAACTTGTACGAACTGATCGCGTAGTCTCGGGTCACACGATTTGAGAATATGATGATAATTTACAAAAATCAACACTTAAACTTAAAAATAGGCTGTTAAAGGGTGAAAACCGAAACTCACCCCTCAATGGACCCGTAAGAGGCATGAACTTCTCGCACGGGACCAATGTAACTTGTAGGAACTGATTGTGTAGTCACGGGTCTCTCAATTTGAGAATATGACGATAATTTACAAAAACTAGCACATAGACATAAAAACAGGCTGTTAAAGGGTTAAAACCTAAACCAACCCCCAAACGACCCCGTAGGAGGTAAGGACACCTCACACGGGACTAGTGTAACTTGTAGGAACTGATCGCGTAGTTTTGGGTCTCCCGGTTTGGGAGTATGACGATAATTTTCAAAAATCACACTAAGACTTAAAAACAAGTCGTTAAAGGGTGAAAACCCAAACCAACCCCCAAATGGCCCCGTAGGGGGCGCGAACACCTCGCACGGGACGAATGCAACTTGTTGGAACTGGCGGCATAGTCTTGGTTTTCCCGGTTTGAGAGTATGATGATAATTTACAAAAATCACTCTTAAACTTAAAAACAAGCCATTAATGGGTGAAAACCTAAACCCGGCCCCAAACGACCCCGTAGGAGGTACGGACACCTCGCACGGGACCAATGCAACTTTAGGAACTCACCGCGTAGTCTCGGATCTCCCGATTTGAAAGTATGACGATAATTTGCAAAAATCACACTTAGACTTAAAAACAAGACATTAAAGGGCAAAAACCCAAACCAGCCATCAAACGACCCCGTAGGAGGCACGAACACCTCGCACGGGACCAATGCAACTTATAGGAACTGATCGCGTAGTCTCGGGTCTCCCGGCTTGAGAGTGTGACGATAATTTGCAAAAATCACACTTAGACTTAAAAACAAACCGTTAAAGGGTGAAAACCCAAACCTTCCCGAAACGACCCCGTAGGAATCACGAACACCTCGCACGGGACCAATGTAACTTGTAGAACGGACCGCATAGTCCCGGGTCTCCCGGTTTGAAAGTGTGATGATAATTTATAAGAATTACACATAGACTTAAAAATAAGCCGTTAATGGGTGAAAACCCAAACCTGCCCCCAAACGACCCCGTAGGGGGCACGAACATCTCCCACAGGACCAATGTTACTAGTAGGAGCTGATCACGTAGTCCCGGGTCTCCCGATTTGAGAGTATGATGATAATTTACCAAAATCACACTTAGACTTAAAAACAAGCCGTTAAAGGGTGAAAACCCAAACCTTCCCCAAACGACCCTGTGGGAGGTACGAACACCTCGCACGGGACCAATGTAACTTGTAGGAACTGACCGCGTTGTCTCGGGTCTTCCTGTTTGAGAAGATGACTGTAATTTTCACTCATATATGTAATTTTTTAGTTTGAGTAATTTTTTTTTTTAAATTATTGGGTTACTAATATCGTATCTTTTTTGTATCCTATCTTTTTTACAGGATAACAATTTATCTTTGGCATTTATTCACGTGGAACACACAGAGAACTCAATGGTTTTGAATAAGGGATTTATTCATGATACCGTTTTTTTTTTGTCATGGTCGTGCGGTCTTTTGTTGTTTTATTGTTGACTTTTATGTCCGAGCGAGCTTTTGTAAGTTAATTGTTATATTTTGTGGCCGTGTGGGCTTTATGTTAGGCGGTTTTTGTATTAACAGGTTTTGGAATGTCCAGAAAATAGAGGAAACTCTGCCCAATTTTTTTGAGCCTGTGAACTGTTAGAGACTTGTAATATTTTGAAGTTTGTATGTACATTAGTTTATTAACAACGTGAAATATTATTAATTTGTGAATTTTGTGATTTCAAATAATTAATTTTTTTTATAAAAAATTTGGCACTGTTCTAAACGATGCCAAAAGTGTGCCAGAAATATCAAATTCTGGCACGGTTTAAAAGTGTGTCAGAAGTGTTCCTGTTTGGATGAATCTTGTACAGTTAAAAACTGTGCCAAAAGTATGCCAGAAATATCAAATTCTGGCACGGTTTAAAAGTGTACCAGAAGTGTTCCTGTTTGGTCAAATCTGGCACACTTTTGAGTCGTGCCAGAAAAAAAATGCCATTTTGGAACACCTGATTCTGGCACAGTTCAAAACCGTGCCAAATTTGATCTGGCACAGTTTTAAACCGTTCCAGATTCTTGTTTTTGGTGTAGTGATTATAGGGATAGAGGTAATGTGTGGACATGGATGTGGATGGATCGGGTAGAAGCAAAAATTGTGTTTTTATACTTCAATATCGTAGTAAATGAAGATCCAATGAAATAAAATATTTATTAATCATAAACATGTATATGCACACACCCTAATGTACATACCTCAAAAAGAGAATCAACGATCGAAGGAAAAAGGATGGTACTGTAAGTTTTATTAGGAACCTTTGTTTTGGTTTCTAAAACCTCCTATTGTGAGGAAGAAAATAATTTTATTAGAACCAAATATTTGTTATTAATAAGAATGAAAAAAAATGTCTATGTCCTCGGATTTTACTGCGACATATAAAATCTTGTAATTATCTTCACCGGGTAACATGATCTAATTCATATCCATCAATCTAACGCACTGGTCATACAACTTGGGTTTGAAGAAGATCCACTGAAATGTCAAGCTTCGAAAGATAATAATGGCAAAGACGATCATCATCATTTTGGACGCCTTTCCAATTAGAGAACCATTTCCCATAGGCAAAGGCCACGTTTGGACGCCTTTCCAATTATTTCCTTGAGCTCTACACATGTTAGGATCACCAAGTCTCCTGTGACAGTTGTTTGACTTATTGCCTCTGTTGTCCCCTTTTGAAGATCTGAAAACAAAGGGATGTCTACCCCTGTCCTGAAGGGAGGAGGGGGGGAGGAGGTAGGAAAGACCTAGAATTGTAAGAAAAATGACCAGTTTTAGTAAAAGGTGATGAAAAATAATTTTCTAGTTCTACTTGAAAAAGCTCATCCTTGAGACCACTATTCCTCTGACCTAATTCTTCAACATCAAGACTCCGTCTAACATCAGATTTATTTGAGTGTCTGCGATCATTACTCATTGCTGATGGAGATTTATCTAAGATTTTCAAGGATGAAAGCATCTGATCTAGGGAACCTTTCGACTGATGATTCACCCAAATGGTTGTCATCCTTTTGAATGGATTTCTCAGTCCGAGATGAAGAAGGTTTTTTCGTAAGTCCAGCACCAGAAAATTCTCTATTGGAAGCTGCAAGAGTCCTAAGTCTCTCTTCATAGTTGTAGTCCATGTACTTTGACACTTCCTGCTTACGCCAGTTTCTACCCCCCCCCCCCCCCAACACACACAAACACACACGTGCGCGCGCTTAAACCACCCCCACCCCCATCCCCACAAAATAAAAAAAGAAATAAGAGAGGCATCAGCCATCCCAACAGAGCTAAAACCTGCCAAATTGTGTTGCAATAGAGCTACGTTGATGAATGACAATTTAGAGCAGAGCTACATACTTTGACAATCTAAGGAGTGAAGCATTAAGTCATAAGTCTCCTTTGATTTGAGTTGAATAAATAAGAAATCCAGTTCTTGTTTTATAATCAAGAGGCTCTATAGATATAAATAATTATATTACAACAAAAGAGGTGTATTTCCTATATTAGCAAGGGCTTGAACTCAAATCACGTGTCCCCAGATCTTCATCATGTGGCTTAATATTCAACTCAAACTAAAAGTTTTATACAAAAATAATAGAGAGAAATTGCCAATAAATATCTACTTCTTCTAACCAACACTTCCTCATTAATAAATTTCAAATAAAATAATGGAGCACGAAACTTGTTTCAGAAGATCCACGACCGCATTAATGTTAGGATGATGAGCTGCAAAATCAATTGTTTACGATTCAATTACTTCAAAGTATGTGTAAACTTCTATATAAATATACACATACAAACAAATATATATCTACATCCCATTCTATATAAACCTGTCAAAGTTCATGAATAAATATTATCACTACTCATTCACAATATATACTGAACTGATCCTTGAGAAGCGATTGTAAAATGGATAGAGTAATATAATATATATGTGCAAACTTACTGCAATGTAACAGTTGAGAAAAACTATTGTACAACGCAACAAAAGAGTGATAGTTTGCTGCCGAGGGTATAAATACATTCTCATGGACCTGGAAAACTAGAGTCTCACTACCACACTATTTTCAATACTGGTGTCACCATCAAAATCCAGTTCTTCCTTTAAATCATAATCATAAGAAACCAATTTGCCCAACTTAATCTCCATCTCTTTACAGTCCTCTGATCAGTTGAGGTTAGCAGGATTAACATTGTGGCTTCCTTTCAAGTTTGTCAAATACACTCTGCATCCATCTTAGACCCTAACTCGATCTCCACGAGGAAATCATCCTCTGTATCACTCCCATCTCCATTACCATCATCACTAGTCAAAATTCCTTCATTTGTAGGCCCACGATGAATCATATCTAGTCCAATGCAATTTCAGGCCGTACTAAAAAAGACCTTGCACTGATTAGTGGACTTCGTACCGATGCGCTGTGAGATCATTGTGAAATCCTTACCATATAATGCCACCGCCTGCACAAAGATTTCTCCTGATAATTCCATTCCCTACTTATAGCCAAACATAACTTAGTCTTACGTTTGTTCCAGGAACTTTATATAATTAGAATAATATATGGATGACTCTCATTAACCTTGAAATTTTTATATGCTCAACATCAGTAATCAAAAATGAGTACAAGGATTAAACTTAGTCGAAATAAAGATATAAAGATACCCTACAAAATGTTCAAAAGAAACATCAGACTACTAAAGTATGAAGGTAAAACATACCTAGCATGTCCAAAAAATATAAAGAAAACGATCTGACTGCAAGATGAACGAATCACAATAGCAGCTATTTATACATGAGTGTATACAAGAATATACTCATGTATAATTCGTGAGTCTTAATCATATACGTTTAAAACAAAATGTTGGATTCCTTACTTATATAACCACAACAACATGTTGAATATTATTTTCTCATACTTATTATGAGGGATTGACTAAACATACCCCCATGATTATCTAAATGTAATAGTGCCAACCTCTTTTCTCGATTGGCAGCTACCGAGATGAAGATATCCCGTCGATATTAAGCCTGAGAGTTAATTGCTTAGACATACAAAACAATTGGACACCAAAAAAAAGATCTGGAATCCAACATTTAACCTTCTACATACTTGGGACTTGATGTTCCAACATTAAAAATGGTGGGAGATGCATGAGTGATCGATCAGATATCAATGGTATTCCCTGATAATACATATGAACAAATCAACAGAGTGAATTGTACAAATATAGGGGTTAAAGGGAACCATCTCAATCAGTAGCAACCAAAAGCATATGATTAGTATAGATATATGTATACAACAGCAGATGATAAACATACTGCATATATAAATGTGCTATTTTAAAACATAATAATGGACAAAACATTGGGTATATGTATTTATTCGTAGTACTTGTAGCAACATTTTTTTAATACAAAACATTGTATGTGTGTATATATGTGCCTACAAAACATTGTAGGTATCAAGTTGAAAAAGTTCGTCACTTAAATCAACCTCGGGCTGCTCATCAAATGACATACTAACAACAATATTGACTTTTGGAATACTTGTATTGCTTAATGGAGCCTACAAGACAATTTTCTAATAGCTAAAATAGTGACACTATCATAGTATTGTATATTAAGATAATAAAATCACATTGCAAATACTGGAAAAAAATCACCTTCCAAAAAATACATTAGGAAACTCATCAACGGTTGAAAAGTAGCTTATCAAAATAAGGCAATCTATCATCAAGCATCAAGTACTTAATATTAAAAAGAAATTGGCTAAAGATTCAAAATAGATGGACTATAACAAACCAAAGTTTTGCCTCTTCTAAAACTTGGCAATAAATTGGTTTCATTATTATTTTTAGATGGATATAATTGCAATGAAGATGTATTTGAAGTTTTTAACTCCACTGTGCAATCCTTAATTGGTATTTATCAAAGATATATTACTCGGCATCAAGGAAAAAAAATTGTACAAACATGTACCCTCTTGAAGCAAATAGTTCTATAATGTCATTGTTCCACAGTGTCATTATGAATGTTTAGGTTTTAGATACTAACTTGACTATGATGAAGTTATGGGTCCTAAGATCAAAGCGAATAACGATTGAGAAGAATGAGACAAAGTCATAAAAGGCAAGTTGAATGGAAAGTAAATACTTAAAAATCTCAACAAAAGTATTGGAGCCAAAGTCGTGAAAATTTGAGTGAGGGAAGAGAATGCCCCTATAAATGAACAAGACGTGGATGAATTATAGATATTGATAAAAATTTCAATGTAATTACACAATCTTGATACCAACAAAAACATAATTAAAAACATTTGTAATTCATAGTTCCATATTCTAATTTCAATGGAATTATACAATCATCCTTTAATCCAACAGTAGAAAACATGCATTATTGAAAGCTACTCATTCAGAGATCACAATATTTGTGGTAAATTACTGAAATTGATTAATTAATGCCATATTTAAAGGGGTTTTTGCGTTTTCCTCGGAGATAATAATGTTGTATTTAAAACCATATAGAAAACAAAATCATGTAAAGAAAAAAAGTTGATATTAGTTGTAATACCTAGAGGTTTCATCATCTAGGTTATGACTAATGAATAGCGTAGTCACCAGAAGATCTAGCCAAGATACCACGATCACTGACATGGTGTTCAAAGTTGAAAATAATAGCCCCTTCGGGGATAGATCTGAGAGGAAGGACATTTTCGACCATGAGATTAGCCTTCTTCCCACGAAAAACAAATTGGCCCGTGTACATTCCCTCAAGGACGACCAATAGCTCTTAAAAGTGAACAACAAATGAACATTTCAGGCCCTGGGTTTCCTAAAATATTTGTTCACTGAAATATACGTTTGCTAAAATGTTAGGAACCTGAAATATTTGTCGCTTCCATAATTTACCGACGACATTGGATGCCAAATACGTGTATATCGCCATGGACAATAGCCTTCAGATAGACATATGGATAGTCTAGACATCCGGAGACAAACCACAACTAAATTCGATTAAAACCTCCACATTTCTAACAGTACACCCACCCACCCACTTATCATCTCTCAAATGACTGATCAGGTTCCTCTTGTTCAATTCTCAACTCATTCTCTCCAATCCAAAATTGAAGTGAAAAAATTCAAAATCTCAACTATGCTTATCCTCAAACTAAACGAAAGGTCTGGCATTAGAATTAGATGCTCAAATTTGAATGGGAAAGAACCTAATTCTAATGATGATGGCGTGTATATCATAGAGAGAATGTTATAAAAGAACACTGGGTCGATTTGTCCGCTCGAATTTCTTTCGGCGAGTTCACCGTTGAAAATTTGCATCATGATTGAAGAATGGTTTGACAAAACATGGGGTACCTAGTGAAGTTCTTGACTTGTTATTAAAGTGGATTGATTCGGGTGAAGATTATCCAAAGATTCCAAAGGCGAAAGGAGAAATTAGTGCCATTCGGAGTGAGGCATTTTGTATCCTTCTATATGAGCTTTACCTCACTTATGGTGGAATTTTTAGGTTGACATTTGGTATTAAGTCTTTTTTGACAGTTTTATATTCCTTCCATTGCCAAACACATATTGAGGGACAACTCACAATCTTATTCAAAAGTTATCCTTGTGGAAATTTTAGAATTTGTCATGAGGACATGGCTTATCCCAGCTGAAGGGAAAGTTTGGTGTGACGACCCGTATATGATTATAATAAACCATGTTTAAATCATGCTTGTCATATGGGATGGGGATAATGTGTTATTAGAATATATAATATTAAGTTATTGTGTTTAGTCTAATTTTACCTTAATAACTTATGAAATATTGAATTAGGCACAAACATAAATTTGTGAAGTCTTCGGTAGGAATGTTCAAGTTCGGGACTCATTTTGGCCACTATAATATGATAATTGACATGAGGTGAAAACTAATAGTTTTAGATATATGATTAAGTTTGTAACACAATAAACGGTGTATAAAACAAAGGTCCGAGGAAGGATTTATTCTAAAATTACGAACAGGGGTAAAGTAGTCATTTAGCTTTAAATGATAGTTTGTCGTATACGGCGCCACATGTTATATTTTGATTGGATAAAAGGGAGGTGCCCTTGTGCTGACTTAAGGACCTTAAAATATCCCTTATTCTTCATATACATCAGAATTTCAAGGGGGTTAAGGGTTTCCATGAAAGAAAGAGAGGTTAGGGTGAATTAGTAAAGGATTAAGGAAGATAATCGAGAGATAAACAAGATTATGTATTGAAGGGTCCTTAGGTAAGATTTAAGTTTCAAATTTCATTCTTTACATGATATATGTTGTTTTATATGATATTAAATATCATATTGTGGGACAAGGGGATATGTTTTGTTGCATGTAATTGGGTAAGTGTAGGTTGTATATGTGAAGTATGTTGAATTCATACAACTAAGGGCTAAATCATTGTGTTAATCAAACTGGTGTATATTTGAGAATACACAATTGAATCGAATAATTCTAGTTGGATATGAAACTACATTTATATATACCTATTATATCCAAAAATTATGTAAAAATACCAAGAAATGAATCTTAGGTGAGAGTTCTAAGTTGAGGTATGGAATCTACCCCGAAAGTGTAAATATGCATGCCAAGTGTTTGACGATTTTCTTGACATAACAAATGAACTCTAAAAATTATGAAACTTTAATTTTGTATTATTCAATATGTTTCTTGAAATTGGGTCAAATATCATAAAAAATCATTATGTAGAAAAATTATGAAAATTCCTGGAATTTGACTGAAAGAGAGAAGATTCTATATGGCAGATTTGCTATGTAGTACAGAAATGGGCATATCTTGCTCTAGGAAACTTGAAATGATGTTCCAACTTTTGTATTGGAAACCTAATATGATTTGGATTGGATTACCAAGAAATAATTAAAACATGTTTGGACTATGAATTGGATATGTTAAATATTTTAACATGAATTTGGATAGAACTTCATTGTGATAAACGATTTGAATAGAATCATATGATGTTTGTTAATTGAGTTATGTTTGAGATATTCCTTGGACTGTTAATATTCTTATGATGATACTGATATTGTAAGAATAATAGGGAATGGAAGGAGTACCGGTTGGACAAGTGTCAGATAAGGACCCAGGGAAAACCCATTAAGTGGCCAAGGTGAGTGTACTCACTGGAAAGATATGCATTATACATGGTTATGGATATGATCTGAATGTCAGTTACTGGTAAGATGTAGTATACATGGTTATGAATATGATCAGAAATAATATTGAATATGAATTTGTTCATTTAAGTTTATCGAAATAGGAGGTTACTCCCTGACCCGGAATGGGGGAGATTTGTCTATTAAAGACAGGGGGTTACTCCTCGACCAGGAATGAGGGAGAATTGTCTATTGCAGACAGGATATGTGAATCATGATTCGGATAAGTTGGTCATTCTTTATGAATAAGCTGGATAAGTATATAATTGGTCATTATTTATGAATGCGGATAAGTATGTAATTGGTCATTCTTTATAAATGAGCCGTATAAGTAGATAATTGGTAATTATTTATGAATGGGCCGAGAAACTATGCATATATCATCACAGGGATATGATTTATTGAATTTAATTTTATGCAATAGTGTAGTAGCGATGCATTTGCCGAGCTATTTTGCTCATGGTTCCTATGCTTATGTTTTTCACGTATTATGATATCACTACCAAATCTAGGAGGTCGGTGGGGTTAGCAAGGGATTCATAAAACCATGATTTGGTAAAACGTAAATGGGGTAATTTAAGCCTTCTTATCCTTTTAGTAAGTTTGAATAAGCATAATTACCTTAAAATGATACTCATGTTTACGGTTTGGTTAAGGTAATTATGATTTGACTCACTTTGACTTTCAAACTTAATTATAAGTAACTGGGTTGGAGTGTGTCAACTTTGGTATCAGTTCCTATGTTTTGGGATGAAGGGCGCCTAGATTTGGAAGTGGAAGTAGAAATTGTGTTGAGTCATAAGTAAATTGGCCTTTGTTGACTAACATTTGTTAGTTATAAATATATATATTAAAATGTAAGGATCTTGCAGGAAAGGTATTCAGGGACGACAGCGGATACAGGTATTTTAATATGAATCATCGCAATGTTTTATTTGTAGTATGGACAAACATGTCAATTAGGAAAAATTTTAAAGACAAAATGTGGTATACAAAATTGTGAAGTATTGGAAGTAATATCTTCTTATACTGGAATATGTAGACTTAAGTTGTCTCACTTATTAGACCATGGTTTGGTGTGTGCCCATTTATGTGGGAGATTGAGGTACGGAAACACCAATATTCCATTAAAGGATGTTATGGTAAATTGTTAGAGTGTGAATAAAATGAAGATTGACATGGTAAATGTGAAGTGAGAAGAGTAACAGTGGTATATGTTTAAATTTAATATGTGAAATGGTCTAAAATTCAATTACTAATCAAAATATCACAATTGATCCGAATATGGGTTCATACTGAATTATAATAAGTAAAATAAAAGAGTAATAAGAGTTGCGATGTACTTCTCTAATATTATTAGTATATGTAGTGGATATTACCCTTGTGATGTTTTGAAATGCTAATATGAATAATAAAGTTGAGAAAAGGTGTTAAAGAGTTAGAAGTTTAAAAATATTGGGGAGACATTTTAAGAATATGTGTTGTGTATAAGTATGGAAAGGAGGCTAGTCAGGTTTGAATATTAACAACTGGTTTGGATGGATATTAATTTTTATTTTTCATTGTGCCTTTGTATTATCACAAAGGGTATGTCATATAAAGAATATGGTTAACATTATAATGAGTCACTAGAAATATGTGCAAGGATAATGTGCTATGTGAAATACTATAATGTGATATGTTAAGGTATTTGTACAAGTTATTTGAAAGAAATACAACATATAATCGTTAGAGAAGTATTATGGGGTTGGTAAGTATTGTTAAAGTTTTAAGTGGTGATGGTACGTTTAGCATCCATGTTAAGATGAGTATATTGATGATATTGCATAAGAATATCATGTTAATAAACACTGGGATAAGATTATGATTGTAAAGTTATTGTGTTGGATAAATGACTTGCTAAAGTCATTATATGTTTAGTTAAATAGCAATCAAATGATACTAAAAATGGAATATAATGAGAAGTTAGATTGAGTTCATAGTGCTTGAATGCACAATATACATGAAGGTGAATATGAAATCTTTGTTAAGCATAAAATTTTAGTGAATGATTGTTCAGTTTCGATATATGAATAGTAGCGAGGCTATATTTAAATTAAGAAACTATAAGGATGATATTTAACATACTCTTAAACTTCAGAAACGATAGAGAAAGTAGTCCAGGTCAGCCACATGCATTTGATGTTGGATGGAAGATGGAAATGTGATGTGTAATAAGCTAGTATGGTAATATGATATTTATGACTTACACTATGATAAGGATAGACTATAGGAATTAAGGGACAAAGGTAAAGAATGATACTAGGTTTGTTAAGAATGTTCACGCATTGTGAATATATGCTGATACAACAGATAATCTATTATATGTGAATGTTTAACATACATATATGAGAGTATGAAGTAATATATGAGTTGGGAATTGGCTTTCGATGATAAGATATCATCAGATGATTATCCTTACGTTTAAATGATAACGAAATTAAAGATATTATGAAAGAAGATTTGTCCTAAATTAAAGAACCAGTATTATTGATCGAACCGAGCAAGTATTAAGGAATAAGTCTAGTCCCGTAGTTATAGTGTTGTGGAGGATCAATGAAATTAAAGAATAAACTTGGTAAAGGGAAGATAGAATGAGAAAATAGTATCCACAATTGTTTGATAAGTGAAATTCATCCTAAATTTCGAGGACGAAATTTTCGAAGAGGGGAAGGTTGTGACGATCCGGATATGATTATGATAAACCATGTTTAAATCATGATTACCGTATGGGATGGGGATAATGTGTTATTAGAATATATAATGTTAAGTTATTGTGTTTAGTCTAATTTTACCTTAATAACTTATGAAATATTGAATTAGTCACAAACAGAATTTGTGAAGTCTTCGGTAGGAATGTTCAAGTTCGGGACTCGTTTTGGCCACTATAATATGATAATTTAATTGAGGTGAAAACTAGATAGTTTTATATATATGAGTTACATTTGTAACACAATAAACGGTGTGTAAAACAAAGGTCTGAGGAAGGATTTGTGCTAAAATTACGAACAGGGGGTAAAGTAGTCATTTAGCTTTAAATGATATGTTGTCTTATATGGCGCCACATGTTATATTTTGATTGGATAAAGTGGAAGTGCCCTTGTTCTGACTTAAGGACCTTAAAATCTACCTTCTTCTTCATATATATCAGAATTTCAAGGGGGTTAAGGTTTTCCATGAAAGATAGAGAGGTTAGGGTGAATTAGTAAAGGATTAAGGAAGATAATCGAGGGATAAACAAGCTTATGTATTCAAGGGTCCTTAGGTAAGATTTAAGTTGCAAATTTCATTCTTTACATGATATATGTTGTTTTACATGATATTACATATCATATTTAGGGACAAGGGGATACGTTTTGTTGTATGTAATTGGGTATGTGTAGGTTGTATATGTGAAGTATGTTGAATTCATATAACTAAGGGAGAAATCATTGTATTAATCAAATTGGTGTATATTTGAGAATATACAATGTAATCGAATAATTCCAGTTGTATATGAAACTACACTTATATATACATATTATTCGAAAAATATGTAAAATTACCAAGAAATGAATCTTGGGTGAGAGTTCTAAGTTGAGGTATGGAATCTACCCCGAAAGTGTAAATATGCATGCCAAGTGTTTGACGATTTGCTTTACATAATAAATGAACTCTAAAAACTATGAAATTTTAATTTTGTATTATAAAATATGTTTTTTGAAATTGGGTAAAATATCATAAAAATTCATGATGTAGAAAAATTATGAAAATTCTTGGAAGTTGACTGAACGATAGAAGAGCCTATATGACAGATTTGCTATATAGTAAAGAAATGGGTATATCTTCCTTTAGGAAACTGGAAATGATGTTCCATCTTTGTATTGGAAACCTAATATGGTATGGATTGGATTACCAAGAAAGAATTAAAACATGTTTGGACTATGAATTGGATATGTTAAATATCTTAACATGAATTTGGATAGAACTTCATTGTGATAAACGATTTGAATAGAATCATATGATGCTTGTTAATTGAGTTATGTTTGAGATATTCCTTGGATTGTTAATATTCTTATGATGATACTGATATTGTAAGAATAATGGGGATCGGAAGGAGTATTGGTTGGACAAGTGTCAGATAAGGACCCAGGGAAAACCCATTAAGTTGCCAAGGTGAGTGTACTCACTGGAAAGATATGCATTATACATGGTTATGGATATGATATGAATGTCAGTTACTGGTAAGATGCAGTATACATGGTTATGAATATGATCATAAATAATATTGAATATGAATTTGTTCATTTAAGTTTATCGAAATAGGAGGTTACTCCCCAACCCGGAATGGGGGAGATTTCTCTATTAAAGACAAGGGGTTACTCCTCGACCAGGAATGAGGGAGAATTGTCTATTGCAGACAGGATATGTGAATCATGATTCGGATAAGTTGGTCATTCTTTACGAATGATCCAGATAACTATATAATTGGTCATTCTTTATGAATGCGGATAAGTATGTAATTATTCATTCTTTATGAATGAACCAGATAAGTATATAATTGGTAATGATTTATGAATGGGCCGAGAAACTATGCATATATCATCACAGGGATATGATTTATTGCATTTAATTTTATGCAATAGTGTAGTATTGATGCATTTGCTGAGCTATTTTTCTCATGGTTCCTATGTT
This sequence comes from Sambucus nigra, assembly GCA_949130495.1. NCBI lineage: Eukaryota > Viridiplantae > Streptophyta > Magnoliopsida > Dipsacales > Adoxaceae > Sambucus > Sambucus nigra. The sequence continues at coordinate 228,256,440 of OX422215.1, forward strand.
TATGTTTTTTAGGTATTATGATATCACTACCAAATCTAGGAGGTCAGTGGGGTTAGCAAGGGATTCATAAAACCATGATTTGGTAAAACCTAAATGGAGTAATTTAAGCCTACTTATCCTTTCACTATGTTTGAATAAGCATAATTACCTTAAAATTGTGAAAGGCTTTTAATATTATTGATGATGTGTTAATAAGTGGAAAAAAAAGATACTCATGTTTATGGTTTGGTTAAGGTAATTATTATTCGACTCACTTTGACTTTCAAACTTAATTATAAGTAACTGGGTTGGGGTGTGTCATTTGGCATGTCAGAAGGCGTGCTATTATCTCCACATTACATTTGAAGTAACAACTATGATTAACTTGTTTGGACAAGCTACAGATAGGCTCTGCAACAAGCTTGATGTTGCCTTATATGATGGTAGGCATGTGGAAATGGATTCCCTTTTCTCCAGTTTGACGTTGGATATCAATGAGAAAGCAATATTTAACTATGATTTCTATTCTTTAACCAATGATATCGGGATAGTCGAGGTTGTATACACTGTCTCCCGAGAAGCAGAAGATCGATGTATTTCACCAATTTCATTTTTGGAGATCTCCATATGGAAAGACATCTCACCAAAGAAATATACCTTCTCTTGCCATAAATTAGACCCGTGAACTATTATGACTCGACAAAAACATTATTCCACCAAAAAAATAATACTCACTTAATATATTGAATACAACTGAGGATGGTATGGTGTCTATTGTTCTTGCTTTTAATTTTTTTTACCTATCATATACTCTACTTCCTTTATTTTATAAAGTACAGGTTTCAAAATCACAGATTCACTAAAATCATACACCACATCAAACCAACTAAATCAATCTAATATTTACAACACTCAAATTACCAAAACACACTAATAAAACTCTAGTGCCTAGCGTCACTATTTACACATTGCCACTAAGCTTGAGCATAAACACATGTCTTGGAATAAACTAGAGTGACTACAATGTTTGTCACCACCTACCACCATTGTGGTGGCTAGATCACCCACCCACATCTCCACAAACAGTTTCTCCATATCTCCACAAATCTAAAAAATAAAAATCTAAAACCAAACCCAACCTAGACCCACACATACCAAAATAACTCCTACAAACATCCTAAACTCATGAGCAACACAAGACTACAACAAATTGTTGACCAAGAACATAAACCAAATTTTTTTTTTGTAAAATTCCAAGCCAACGAAGAAATTAAAACTAAAACAACACCAATTAAGAAAGAGAATATTAAAAATGAATTAGAAGAGAACCTACCCAAGGAAGCCAAAGTTGACTATTAGTGTCCATTAACTCAAGTATTTTTAACATTCAAGTATAAAGTAAAAAAGTAAAATAAGTGGAGACTAAACAACTTTTATATATATTAATTACATAACAGGCACTTGATCCTCTTAAGGAAACATATTTTTTCCAACATTTGGACTTTTATCATGGTATTGTCGTAAAATGAAAACAAAGAGAAAAATTACATACCTCATGCATGTACTCACGTGATAATCTATACAGACATCCATGACTTATGTGCGCCCATTTTATAAAGTGTACCTATTAAGACTATAATTAGTAGTAGTAGAAATGTGATTACCATGCCAAATAACATAATTCACAATCCTCGAATCACACGATTCATAATAATTAGTGTTATAAAATAAATGCAATGAACTTGATTGATGAAGGATGTTTTCAACGAAGATCATTAAATTTAACATTCATCATTCAACTGCATAGATTTTTCCTATAATAATGTTCAATAAAGCCAAATGGCATAATAAAACAATTCATTACAACTATTTGAAACAATAATTTACATTATTAATTTAATGTATGCATGTTTAAAATCAATTAAGCATTATCGTTTTAAAAGGATACACCTGTATTTATGTAAGGAATATAACGAAATTAACAGGCACAACACGACTATTAATATTCCAACACATTCACATGGAACTTCACATCAACCAGGGACATACCTAAATTAACTATAACTGTATCCACAAAATTAGTCCAAACAACAACTAAAAATTGAAGACCAACATTTTGTTTACAGATAAAATGCTTTTAAAAGCCCTTATTTTAACATTAATCCCAATAAACACAACAGTCCAAATTAAGCCAAACATAAAGTAAATCAAAAACAAAAGAATCGATATTGAAAAAAGCATATCCCCAACCATAAGAGTTCCATCGATTTTGGAACATTGTACAGAAAAATTAATACCTTGTTTCTATTTAACAGAAAAATTAATAGCTCATTTCGATTAAACAAGATACCTTATTTCGATTAAACAAAAAAATTAATGCCTTGTTTCGATTAAGATTTGTGTTAAGAAAACAATATTTCAAGACATCAACACTAGCTGGAAACCAATATAATATTTATGTACAATTATAATTGTTGCGTCAATTACCCAGCAAATTTAGTGTCTAAAATAATTAAGATCAAGGGCTTAGGGCACCATATTTACTTTCAACATAGTGGTGTTTTTTTAACTACTACTCAACATTACAAATCCCAGGACAGAAAAAGGAAGGTTCTTTAATCCACAATGATGGGTTACATTGAGAAAAATGTTTAAAAGATTGCGATTAAAGAATGCACTGACCGAATCGTGATATGTACAAGATCCTTGAGGGTTATCGCCCTCCGTGAATTTGGCATCACACTCGATCCTCTGGCATTGAAGCATCTCCGTTCTCTCTTAATGAGAAATGAGAGCTAGAGTCCCGTAAGGACTTCGAATCTACCAAGGTTTTCAACTCATCGAACTAGACTTGTTTCGATTTCTTTTTCGATTTCTTGAGCCTCGATTTTTTGTGAGGGGAGGGAACGACTGAGAGAGAAAACCTATCAGAGAATGGAGAGGAGAGCGTGTGGGAGATGGAGATCAACTTGAGAGAGAATGGAGAGGAGAGCCGTGAGGGTAATGGAGAGGAGTGCCGTGAGCGGGTAAAATTAAATGTTTGGAGGGAGCTGGTAAAAGGGCAAAAACATTTAGAGGTAAAACACCGCTTCTAAATTTTGGAGGAGAAATAAATCGTCATAATATGTATATTTAGGTTAAAAGATCTTAAAAAATTTCATAATATCTATAATCAAATATGATTTTTATATTTAAATTTCCATAAAAACAATACTAATGTGTATAAAATGACATTTTATATTAGAAATGTCACATTAATAATAGCATTAAACTTTAAATGACATTTTTGTAATAAATGTCCTTAAATTATTTTTCGAGCGTCATAAAAAGGTATTTTTATTGTAGTGTAAACACTTTAACTCGTTATTCTCTAAGCTCGATATATATACACGACCATAGGATACCTCTTACTCACGTGTCTACCCTATTTAATCTAATCCCCAATGTTCGATACTACAATTAATCAAAGAATTAAACATTCTTCTACCTTAATTAAAGTTACACAATTTGTCTTTTGACTTATACGCTAATAAACCTACATGATGAATTTTGCCAACCATCTCCCCTATGGATAACCTCTCATATACTCGAATCAAATCGGGATAGCTACACGGTTCATTCCCCAACCCCATCTTAGTCTGATCCAGGGGGACGAATCAATTCGAGCCTAGCAGAAGGCCTAGATTAGTCTAAAAATGAAGGATTCCTTTCCCAAACATCCATTAATAGTTTTCAAAGATCCAAATCGAAACTCAAGCAATACCAAAACTTAAATCTATGTGTGCGAACTTGTTTCTAAATCGTTTTTCACAATCACATAGGTTGAAGAACATCAAATCCAAGAATAAAACTTAAAGATTTAAACTTTTCAACTTAACTCATGACTAAATCATCTTAGGGTCAGTTCATCATTAATTTGAGCCTTAAACATCAAATTAACAATGTAGTAATTCGTAATAATGAAGTTTCATTCTAAAACATTAATTATATTCTAGATCTATATCATTTGATCCATCAATTTAGTGTTTTAATCATCACAATACAATTATTTAATGCATGAAAAATTCATATCATTCCTAATTAACTCAAATCATTAGTATAACAAAACTTAATCAAACTAATCCCCAACCAGAGTTCAAAACTCACATTTGAAATGATGAGAACATATACTCTAAATAAGTTATATAATTATGTGGAGACAATAATTATGCAACACAAATAAATATGAGAGAAGTAATGACCAAGAAAGAATAAAGAAAATAAAACGCCAATCACACAACAACGGATGTACGTGGTTCAGCAAATATGTGCCTACATCCACGGTGGTGCAGTCTGTATTATTTCTCAATATTCTGGAGAATAAGTATAGAGAATACAACTTGTCCTTTGCCCCGGACCTAGGGTTTAATTTATATGTGTGTATGTTAGTTAGTGGAGATGATGGGTTCCTCCATATTAGCCATCTTCCCTATAACTTCCCTTCATGGTATCGTGCTCCCCTATAACTTCCCTTCATGGGATCGTGGGGAAATTGGATCAATACAAAAGATGAGGGGCCTGGACTTTGGGCCGCTAGGGCTGGGCTACTCGTCCAAGCCTATACTAATTTCCGGGTACCCACAATTGCCCCTAAATTTGTTGTGCCATGCATGTGGGCCCAACAGATTTAAATGATTAGCCATAATAGCCGTGTTGCAATTCCTCGGGAGATATAGAGTCAATTTTTTGCGGCAGCAGCTTCGCTTACTGTGCGATATGATTAGATTTTGAAGGTTTGTTGGAATAAGGCTCATTTCTTTTCGTCGTTTCAACTTTTTCATCACTGTTCTATCTTCTGAGAACTCTTGCGCTTCGTACCTTCTACTTTCGATCTCCATTCTCGTTGCTTCTTCGTCACTTGACCTGATCTTCTGTCTTATAAGTTTCTCGTGCCCTTTGCATTTTCTCTTTGGTTTGTAGCTTTTCTTGTATTTTCCAATGGCGAAGATTGGAAATAGGTAAATTTCGGAATTTAGAAAATTCTACAACATTCCTGAGTGGGTAGAGATTGAGTGTTGTGACTCGCCTCCTAGGAACGTTAGGGATATGGAGGATGCCCACTAGATTCATGCTTTGTTTCTTTCCCAGGGGGGACTTACTTTTCCCCCTAATGATCTGTTTTTGCATTTTTTTTAGCTATTTTAGTATTGTACCTGCACAATGTTCGCCCAATGTATGGAAAATAGTGAACGGCGTTCATAGGATAAATCAGTTGTATGGCACAAGGTTAGGGCTTGCCGAGGTCTGCTTTTGTTACTCATTCTCTCGAACTAGTTCAGGTGTCCTGTACCTCAAAGCTAGGAGCCCTGATAGGGTATTGGTAGTAAATTTACCTGATTCCCATAAGGACTACTGGCAGGAAGGTTTTCTTGTTAGGAATTGGCAGTTCTCTCCCCAATCTGAAGGGTCAAGGTCTGAAAGATTCAATGTTACCTTTTATGGGGAAGAATATATAGGTAGATATTTGTACAATTGCTTCAATCTCTGCTGACTTATGACTTTTCTAACTCCTTTCTGCGTTTTCTTTTACAGCGAGGTCACGGAACTTGGAGCCTGCTCTTAGCGAGGTCCGAATTTCTGAGTTGGTTAAAGCTTGGAACATCAGAGAGCCTTTGGGTGACGACGAGCATCCCAGATCTGTCGCTTTCTTGTTAGAGTATAAGAACATAGGCTCTAGCTTCATAGCACGACCTGTGGACAGTGTTCCAGAGTTTGCTTCCTTCGAAGAGACTACTGCCGAGCTAATCCAGTTGGACGAAGAGGAGAGGAGCTCTGAAAGTGATCCTGTCGGTAATCTTGGTGGAGGGAGCTCTGTCAGTAGCAGTTCTTCTAATTCTGAGGAGAATTCTGAAGCTCAAGGATCGTCGAGCACTTCCAACAGTTCTGGTGAAGAGATGCCTCCCAGGAAGAATTTGATCAGAGATGATGACGATGATGATGACGTGCTCCTTGCAGAGAGGTCCAAGAAACTGAAGTCTTCATCTGGGGTCATAGCTACTGGTTCTCGACCTTCTTCTCAGGAGCAAGAGAAGAAGAGGAGAGAGGAGGAGCAGGTGAGAGAGAGGGAGAGGAAAAAGGAGGAGGAGAGGAGGAAGGTGGAGGAGAAGAAGAAAGTGGAGGAGAGAAAGAGAAGGGAGAGAGAAAAGGAGGAGGATAGGAGGAAGATGGAATCGAGGACCAAAATAAGTCAAGCCCTGGTCCCAGTATCTGCCTTGCCTGAGGGGGCTTTGGTGGCCATTTCTCCTCAGCTAGCCCCTGCGCTGCTCGAGAGAGCAGTCCTTCCTGCGGATTGCGAGAGGGCGTTGGGGTCCGATCAACTGGCTCTGCAAGCTATCCAGAGGCTTGCCTTGGTAAAGTTCTCTTCTAATTATTAATTTCTTTTAACAAGTCTTGATGGTTTCTTCTTCTTGATTTCCTCTTTATTCTTTGCAGTTTGTGACCGACTTCGCTGTGCTCTATCGCTCTCGCGATGAGCTGGTGAGGAGGAATGGTGAGCTGGAATAGTAAAAATTTGCTCTGGAAGCCAGGGGCTCTTAGCTGGAGGCCGACCTGAAGGCTGCTGATGCAGCTCGAGTTTCATCTGACCTGGCCCTTATCAATTCTTCTCGCGAGAGAGATAATGCGGTCAGGGAGATGGGCGAGCTGAGGAAGGCTTATGATCTGGTGTGCACGAGCAAGCTGGACCTTGCAGAGAAGAACAGGGTTCTGGCCGAGCAACTGGAGGCGGAGAAAACCCAGGCAGCCACCCTTAAGGAGGACTCGTACAACTCTGGCTGGGCTGCTGCGTATGAGGACACTGAAGTTTAGATAGGCTATATCAGTCGTCTGAACTTCAAGAAAGGGTTCAATAAGGCTCTCGTGGCCGCTGGGGTGGACGTTGCATCCCCACTCTTTGACGAGCACGATCCAGGGCCGAGGCCAGTCGTAGATGAGGACCCTACCCCAACTGCTGAAGGCACTAATCCTGTCTCTCAAGCGACTCCTGCTGACGCTCCTTTGGTTGAGAGGACAGAGGACACCCCTGCAGAGGGCAATGCCCCTGTTGATGCTGATAAGGACAAGGGACCATCCACCTCTGGGCCATCCGAGGTTGCTAATTGATAGGGCTGCTTTGAAATTTTTTCTTTTTCAATCTGATGTAACCTCATTCCTTATTAATGAAAAGACTTCATTTTTGTTTATGCTGATCTCTTTCTCTCCTCTTTCTTTCTTTTATTTGTAGTTGGTTGATGTTGATGACTATATTCCTTCTACCTCCCAACTGGGTAGGACTCTTAGTCTTAATGCAAGCCCTGCTGTTCGCCAGACCTTTATTAGACTTTGTAAGTCACTTAGGTCTAGGAATCAGAAATATAAGGAGCAATCGGAGCTAGTGGCTAAGCTGAAGGATAGGCTCCAGGAAATGGAAGAAATAGGTGCCTCAGTATAAGAAGAAGTTAGTGCACTGAGAGCAAAGTTACTGGAGGCCACCGAGATTAACCAAGTTGGGGAGTTCCTACAGCAGGAGAACGAAGACCTGAGGCGAGAGGTCTCGAAGCTTAAGGAGCTTTCGCCGAGCACCGTTCCAATAGTCCTGCAAGGCTCTTCTTTGTCGCGAGATGCTCGGCCTCCCCTCTCGCGTGCTGGCAGGAGTGCCAGGGGTAGGAACAGGGAAGCCGTCGAACAGCGTGATAGGGAGATTGGGGAGCTGCGTGACGATGTTCGGCGAGCTTAAGTAATTGCTGCTGGGCTCCAGAGGGACGTTTTCCGACTGCGGCATCTATTCAAGAAGGGCCCTCACCAAAAGTGGTCTAATGGCTACGATCAGGGCTGGCTGGATGCTCCCACGAGACTATCAGAGTTCGAAGAACTTTCTTTCATCAGAGAGTGGTTGAGTGCCCTGAGAGAGCTGCAGATCCCGAGGAACTCGGTGTTATGGTATCGACACGATATGTCCTCCTCCACTCTGATGCCCAATCCATTCAGGAGAGATGATCTATGGATCCCCATTGATGCTATTCCCCTACAACTATTGGAGTTGGAGGCAAATGAGGTCGTGGAAGAGCTAGGCCCCACTCCTGATGATGGAAGGAGAGTTAAAGTTGTTGATTATCTTGCTCGGAGGCTTCCACCTCCTTGAGATTTTGTTATTCTTTTTCTTTTTGATAATGTAAATGCTTTGGGCGAGCTTCGCCGACTAAACATGTATTATCATTGTTTGTAAATATAAAGGATTAACGAAAAGTTCGTGTTTTGGGCAATTTTGCCGACTAAATGTGTTCATCCAATCTTTTTATATTTTCGCTGCTTCATAATCCTTTTTATTTTGTCATGCGAGTGTACCCCCAGTCCAGTATAATGCAAGAATAGCATTGTGCCCTCACTTTACCTTTTAGGTTGTGTCGTCACACTCCCTTAGGCCTAAGTAGGGAAATTGGCGAGGACACACCTGGTATTGGATGTCTTTATCCGATCAGGATTTTGTTTAACCAAAGTAGGTTTGATGCCTAAGAATACTCTGTAGGGCTTCATATATTGCCAGGGGCAATGCTAAGAGGTCTGTCGTGCTTCATGACGATGACCTGAGGAGGGGTGTTCCCCTGCTACATCGACCATTATGCCTGTGATTTGGAAGGGATGTGTAATAAAATATAACTGTTATTAATTAGAGACAATGATTATGCAACACAAATAAATATGAGAGATTTTCATTAGTGAAATGGGAAATGAACTGTCCTTTCACATAACGAATAAAAGATTTAATAATAGAATTCCTAAAAATAGAATTTCTTGAGATTAGCTGCGTTCCATGCTCGTGGTATCTCCCTGCCCTCCATCGTTTCCAAACGATAGGCACCTTGCAGGTCGTCTCTAATTATTTTATAAGGTCCTTCCCAGTTTGGGCCCAGCTTACCGTCTGATGGCTTCACTGTGTTGCCCAGGACCTTTCTTAGAACATAGTCCCCAACTTTGAATCTCCTCGGGTTGACCCTTTTGCAGTAGTGCTTCGCGAGCTGTTGTTGATAGCTCGCTAGTTTCACTAGGGCAAGTTCCCTGCGATCGTCGACCAGGTCGAGTTCAGCGGGCAAAGCCTCATCGTTCTGGCCTTGTTCGACAAGGTCGGATCTCATTGTTGGCAATCCCGCTTCTAGTGGGATGATCGCCTCCATACCATATGTTAGTGAGAATGGCGTTTCTCCTGTTGCTCGCCTAGGAGTCGTTCTGTATGCCCATAGGATATGCGGTAACTCGGTTGCCCATGCGCCTTTGGCTTGCTCTAACCGCTTCTTCAATCCAGCGATCACTGTTTTGTTGGAAGCTTCAGCTTGTCCGTTGCTTTGAGGGTAGGCCACCGAGCTGAAGTGGTGCCTGATCCCGTGTTCGTTACAGAAGTCCTGAAAAGGGCTACTCTCGAACTGTGTTCCATTATCAGTGATGATGGTTCTGGGGATTCCGAATCGAGTGATTATATTCCTCCGTACGAACCTTATCATGTCAGCATCTCGGATGTTCGCCAGTGGTTCTGCCTCGATCCACTTGGTAAAGTAGTCAGTTGCAACCAACAGGTATTACGATTACCGGCAGCGGTGGGCAGTGGTCCCACGATGTCCATTCCCCATTGGGTGAAAGGCCAGGGGCTGGTCAGGGATTTTAATTCACTGGCGGGCTGGTGGACCATAGGAGCGTGAAGTTGGCATTTCAGTCATTTGCGGACATATACTGCGGAGTCCTTTTGTATGTATGGCCACCAATAGCCTTCCTTCATTTCTCGGAAGGCTAGAGACCTTCCTCCGACATGACTTCCACAGATTCCTTTGTGAAGCTCGTGAAGCACTGCCTTGATATCGCCTGGGTGGACGCATCTAAGGTAGGGACCAGAGAAAGATCTTTTATACAAGTCGCCTCCTATGGATAAGTGAAAGCGAGAAGCTTTGACCCTTATCTGGTGGGCAGTTCTCTTGTCCTCTGGAAGCGTTCTGTCCTTTAAATAGTCCTTCAAAGGATCCATCCAGCTGGGGGCTGATTCCAATTGGAGTATTGGTTCCGCGTTTGGCAGCTCGTAGTTGGGGTAAATGCTTGGGCAACTGAGGAAATCGATAGGGATAACCCTTTTAAGGCTAGAATCAACTGCCGAACTCAGGGCTGCTAATGCATCAGCGTGGCCGTTTTGCCCCCTGGGAAACTGCTGGATGTTGATCTCTTCAAAGCTCGTCATTAAGTTTTTTACCAAGGAGAGGTAGGCTGCCATTCTTTCATCCTTTGTGTTATAGTCTCCACTTATCTGGTTGGAAACTAGTTGCGAATCACCGAATACCTGCAAACGCTTTGCTCCCAGAGTTTGCGCTTTTTGGAGACCTGCTATTAGGGCTTCGTATTCTGCTTCGTTGTTGGAGGCTGCAAATCCTAGCCTGATTCCTTGCTCAAGGATTGTGTTTTCTGGAGTGATGAGAACAATTACTACCCCTGCCCCCTTTGAGTTGGAGGCTCCATCAACGAATAGTTTCCAGCTTTCCACTGTAGCTTGGTTGTTTTGCTCTGTTGGCTTGGGCTGGTCGGAGGGTTCTTCGCCTCTAAATTCAGCTATGAAATCAGCAAGGATTTGACCCTTGATAGCTGTCCTTGGTTGAAATTGGATGTCAAACCGGCCGAGCTCGACTGACCATTTAGACAGTCTGCCTGACAAATCCGCCTTCCTTAGGACAGCCTTGAGGGGGTGTGATGTAAGGACGATGATCGTATGAGCTTCGAAGTAATGCTTCAGCTTTCTCGAGGCTATTACTAGGGCGAATGCGATCTTTTCCAATGGTAGGTAGAGCTGCTCGGCATGTAATAAGGTTTTGCTCGCGTAATAGACGGGATGTTGGATTCCTCTAACTTCGCACATTAGCGCCGAGCTGACGGTATGATTGGATATAGAGAGGTAGAGGTACAAAGAGTCCATTTGCTGTGGTATGACAAGCAGTGGTGGAGTGCTTAGGTAGGACTTGATCTCATCCAATGCTCGCGAGAAATCTGGGCTCCACTCTACTGTTTTGCTGCCCTTTAAGAGTTGGAAGAAAGGCTTGCATCTCTCAGAGGCTTTAGAAATGAAACGATTTAAAGAAGCGAGCATTCCAGTGAGCTTCTGTACATCCCGGATTGTGCGAGGAGGTTACACTCTGTTGATTGCATAAATCTGGTCCGGATTAGCCTCTATGCCTCGCTTGCTGACCAAATACCCAAGAAATTTCCCTGACTGGACACCGAAGGAACACTTGCTCGCATTAAGTTTCATTCGGTACTTCCTGAGGATTTCGAAGGTACTTGATAGGTCCGAGAGGTGATTCTCCTTCTCCTTTCTCTTGACGAGCATGTCGTCAATGTAGACCTCCATTGTGTCTCCCATTTGATTCTTGAACATTTTAGTGACTAGCCGCTGATTGGTTGCCCCTGCATTTTTTAGCCCAAAAGGCATGACCTTGTAACAATATAAACCAACCGTCGTGATAAACGTCGTTTTGTCCTGATCTGGGGCATACAAGGGAATCTGGTGATATCTTGAGTATGCATCCAGGAAACTCATTCGTTCGTGAGCTGCGGTGGTATCTACTAGTTAGTCTATTTTTGGAAGAGGGAAGCTATCCTTGGGGCAGGATTTGTTGAGGTCAGTGAAGTCTATGCGAACTCTCCACTTTCCGTTGCTTTTCGGAACTACCACTGGGTTGGATAACCATTTGGGGAATTGCACTTCCCGTATGTATCCTGCATCCAGCAGTTTTTCGACTTCTTTTTCTATTGCTCTGGCCTTCTCTGGAGCAGTTCGTCGTGCCTTCTGTGTTATCGGCTTGAATATGGGATCGACGTGCAACTGGTGGCAGCCCATATTGGGATCGATTCCTGGCAGCTCATAAGGTTCCCAAGCGAAAACATCTATGTTGCTTCTGAGTAAGGTTGACAACTCCTTTTGCTCTTGGTCGGTGAGTGATGCTCCGATCAGGAAGACTCTGCTATTGTCGCCTTCCCTAGCAGCCACTTCTACCAGGTCCTCGACGACACGCTCGGAGGGGAGGAGCCTGGTCTCTTCTACTCGAGGCCTTCCATATTTTAATTGCTATTTGGAAGGAATTGCACCTTCCTCCACTTTCTCACTGGGTTGATCGGCTTTTTTCTCTGGCTTTGGTCGGATGGCAGCTATGAAGCACTTCCTTACTCCTCGCTCGGTAACATATTTGAGCTTCTGATGGTATGTCGAGGAGACTGCCTTCATCGCATGAAGCCATCCGCTGCCGAGGATGGCCTGATACGGTGAATCAATGTCGACCACCAAAAACTCGATCATCTTGGAAACATTTCCAGCGCGCACTGGCATTACTATTTTGCCCAGGGGCATGGTCATTTTTCCAGCGAAGCCGACCAGAGGGACAGTATCTCCCTTTAGGTCGGCGACGCTCAACTTTAATTTCCTGAACAGGTCGATGTACATTACTTCGGATGAGCTTCCTTGATCGACAAGCATCCTGTCGATGTCAAAGTTGGCTATCCTGAGTGTAATGACCAAGGCATCATGATGTGGGGTCCTTACTCCCACAAGGTCTTCATCCGTGAAAACAATATGCTTGTTGTAGTTGATGTCCTCTGCTCGCCGACGTTTTCCTGACTGTGATTTTGCTGGATGAATCTGAAAAGCTTGCATTACCGTTGTCAGTTTCTTTACCTCCATTCGAGCTGAGTTCCCTTGTATTTGCTTGATGTCAGATACTCTGTGGATTACTGCGAATTCGTGTCCGGCATCATCCTCCAGCATGTTGTCGGGTTTCGCCTCTCTGTGGGCAGCCACTTTCTCTACCTTCTTTTCCACAAAGTCATTCAAATGTTCGGACTGGGCCAACTCCTCGAGGTGGGACTTAAGAGCCTTGTAGTGCTCGGTTTTATGCCCTCCCTCTTTGTGGAAAGCGCATCTTAATGCATTGTTTCTTTTCGAGCGGTCTCCTCCCATTTTCAGGGGCCATTTGATGAACGGATCATCCTTGATCTTCGCGAGAATTTTGTAAATGGGCTCTTTGAAGACGGTGTTGACCGCCTGGAACGATTTTGTTACGTCAGGGTTCCCTCCGTTTTTGGAGCCATTCTTGCCCCCACTCTTTCCTCCTTTCTTCTGGTTCTCAACTTTCTCACTTCCCTTGGTAGTGAGCTTGGCTCGACCGTTTTATCCTACATTAAGGCGCGTGACATCTTCCACATTTGCGTATTTCTCAATCCGGGCCATCAGGTCATCAATGGTCATAGCTTCCTTCTTCGTCAAGGACTGGTAAAGGAGGGAAGAGCTAGGTAACCCAATTTTGAAGGAAGCCACTGCCACCTCTTCCGCGCAGTCCTCGATCTCGTTGAATAACTCCCAGTACCTCTTCGCATAGTCTCGGAGTATTTCTTGAGGCATTTTCTTCATGGTTAATAGAGCATCCATTCTTTTGGGATGGGAACTGCTGGTGATGAACCGGGCCGTAAAGAGCTCTGCCAGGGATTTGAAATTTCTGATGGATCGGTAAGGGAGTTTTTCGAACCATTTCTGGGCCACGTCATGGAGGCTCGAGGGGAAAATACGGCACATCAGTGCATCCCGGTGATTTCAGAGGGTCATGGCCTGCCTGTACTCCCTGACATGATCAATGGGATCAGTCTTCCCGTCGTAAATCTTGAACCTTAGAAAGGCAAATTTCTTGGGAGCCTCTTCCTCTTCAATTTCCCTCGTGAAGGGTGACTTCATCTGGGTCTTGAGGGCTCTCCTGGCGAGTTCTCTGGTCGACCTAGTGCCGCGGTGAGCTGGATGTTGGTCCATTTCTCTGCGGACCAGGTTTCGTATGTTCTCGTCGCTGCGAGCAGGGCTCTGGTAGCGGCGAGCTTTTATTAGATGTTCGCGGAGGTCGTCGTCTGAGTCGCCAACTTCGACCCCTTGAAATTCCCGCCTAGGGCTCCTTCCTCGGCTGCGAGATTTGCTCGCCTGAGGGCTAGGAGTGCGATAGGGGTGTCTCCTAGTATCAGGATGTAGTTCCTTCTCCAGTCTTTCCAGTGTTCTTTTCAAGCGAGCATTCTCAGCCTCGTATCTGCGAGAAGACTCCCTTTGCTCATGGAGCCTTGCCTCGTATGCATCAATCAATCTGGATATCTGCGTGGACCTTGTTGGTCCTTGACCTTCTTCTGAGGCTGGCCTTTCCAAGCGAGCCCCACGATCTGAACGTCGGACTTCAGATCTAATCCTTCGAGGAGAAGGTGGCTCTTGAATATCTCCTGCTTGAGGAGCGTTGCTGCTGTGACCAGACATCTTAGATTCTTTTCTTGGCGTGGACTCTTCTCAGGGAAAGATGAACGCTTCCCACAGACGGCGCCAATTGTGGAGACAATAATTATGCAACACAAATAAATATGAGAGAAGTAATGACCAAGAAAGAACAAAGAAAATAAAACGCCAATCACACACCAACGGATGTACGTGGTTCAGCAAAGATGTGCCTACGTCCACGGTGGTGCAGTCAGTATTATTTCTCAATATTCTGGAGAATAAGTATAGAGAATACAACTTGTCCTTTGCCCCGGACCTAGGGTTTAATTTATATGTGTGTATGTTAGTTAGTGGAGATGATGGGTTCCTCCATATTAGCCATCTTCCCTATAACTTCCCTTCATGGGATCGTGCCCCCCTATAACTTCCCTTCATGAGATCGTGGGGAAATTGGATCAATACAAAAGATGAGGGGCCTGGACTTTGGGCCGCTAGGGCTGGGCTACTCGTCCAGGCCTATAGTACTAATTTCCGGGTACCCGCAAATTATAATAAGGATTGAAAGATATTCTTGCTTTAGAATTGAAGAACATCGGGACATAGGTTTGAATCCTTATTGTTTGCCCTCCTTGGACTTTTCTGTTCTTCTCCTAAAGACTCATAGGTGATAGGGTTTGCTTCTCTTTCGAATAAATGGTAAGTAATGACCCTTAATCCCACTTAAAAATTGATGGGGTTTGTTTCTCTTTCAGTATGATTTGTTTTTTTTAGGATAATAAATTAAGAGTTCATATCAACTATTTCCAAATTTTTTAAATATATGTGGGGAAACATATTTGGGAGTTAAATACGTGCCTTCCACATCGAAATATGATTTGAATGGATCTAAATGACCTTCTTACATCTTCCATCAAGTGTAAGAAACGTATCTCATGTTCTCAAAATGTCTCCAAATCGTAATATGGTAGCATTACTCTCATATAAACATACGTTTATGTTATTATTTGTACACTAGTGGATCAATAAATCTAAGAATTAGGTAAGAAACACTAGTGGGGAGTTACATTAAGTGTAAATTTACTTTTACATATCCATTGCAATGAGAAGAATCGTCACACTTACAATTTATACGGGTAAAATTATAAAAAAAAAAAATTGCGGGGAGAAAACAACCTACATTATATATATTATATATATATATATATATATATATATATATATATATATATATATATATATATACAGTCCTGCTCTTGTGCGGACCGGACATGTGTCACCTCGCGGTGAGCCCAGAAAAGAGAGAGAGTGTGCCTATAATTTAGGCGATAATTTCTAGGTGCACCGCTAGGTGACACATAACCGGTCCGCATTTTTAAAATGAGGACTAGTCCGTACAGGAGAATAATTATATATATATATATATATATATATATATATATATATATATATAGAGAGAGAGAGAGAGAGAGAGAGAGAGATGAACATAATTTCATGTAAATTAAGAGAATGTTTACACCATTCATTAAATTTTTGTGTGATTCATAATCAATAAACCAACCCTTAGGTTTAATAATCATTTAACATTGATATTTCATGTGAAATATTAAATTAATGGAAACATGATAGCATCGATCGAGTGCTTATCAATATTTGATTAACATGATATTTTGCAAAGGTATTATAGTAATAAAATATGTCTAATCCAAGTATTGATTTTTTAAATTATCTATCACTTACAAAATCTTTAAGAGCGTAAATTTTTTCTCTAACTCGTGTGGGGTAATCTGTAGGTAAGCCTTGTGGAATATCATGAATATATTGGATTGGAAAAATCCTCTCGACATTAATTAAACTCCAATAAGGAAGTATTTGATACAATGTATTAAGTTGGTAGTAAACGGACGTAGTAAACCCAACACTTCAAATAAATATGTTCCTTTATACATCATTTGTATAACTTCAAGACTGAGACATATATTAAGTTGCAAGAACAGCAACGGAAACAAATATTGAAAGATGTAATCTCTCTGGAACAGAAGTTTTCGAGAGACATGGGGAAATAATTATTAGACTCACATAATTTTGTTCAAATTTAATTTAACCCCACAAAATATTAATTTCACGTTTACAAATGAATTCAGGAGGCTTATTTGGGTAGTCCAGGGTGATGATAATGCAACATGGGCCCAGAAATAGAACCTGAACGGTGCCATCTCAGTCCAACTAATGGTCGGACATCCGGCCCCTTCCATAATAAGACTCCCTTATCAGTGGGATGCATCGCATAACATGTCACATGATACATACATAATTTATACCATGCTTTTATCCCATATATTTACACACATAGGCACTCACAACAGAATTGTCCAAACATTATACAATATAATTTTACACTAGTATATTTCTCAAAGAGGAACAGAAAAATGGTAAGGGTATAAACAAAGTACAAAAACTATGTGACCATGCAAAAAGTGTTGAATATTGTTTTAAGGTGAATGATGTACAATCCTCTATTGCATTGAGCATAACTTTTTGTGGGGTTAAATTAAAATGGGGAAAATATTGATTTTTTTCTGCAATGATTTGGAAAAAAATGGAAACTTAAGATTAATGCAGAACTAAATTGACATGTATTTTAAATTCATGATCTCCATTGACAAATTAAGATGGACAAACTGAACCTTTATTTCATACTACCTGTTGAACTAACAAACTCTCAGGCTAACACTCACATAGGCAAACACCAGAAACGCAGTTATGGTACAAACAGTTTGGAGGACAAAGGTTTTTACACTCGGCGTCACTCTTGCACTTCTTGTCTACGTCAATATTTTCTATGGAAGCACCAACTTTTCTGTCGCATGCGCACCCTCCACGGATGCATGCTGCGTACCCAACGTCACAAAATTTGTTGCATTCAACTGACTTTGTACACATGTGAGGAATGGGACCTCT
The DNA here is from genome assembly GCA_949130495.1 of Sambucus nigra. Classification (NCBI taxonomy): domain Eukaryota; kingdom Viridiplantae; phylum Streptophyta; class Magnoliopsida; order Dipsacales; family Adoxaceae; genus Sambucus; species Sambucus nigra. The sequence continues at coordinate 228,273,652 of OX422215.1, forward strand.
TTGACCTCCTGTCGCGTCTGAGATTGCCAAACCTGCCAATTCATATATTTTTAGCCAACTACATGTTCTTCATCTTATTCAATCGAGTTAACTAAGGCAAGAAAAAGAAAAACTAACCAGATATAGTCAGCAGCAGGGTTACGACGAAAACGAACTTTGACATTGATTCCTTCCCCATATCTTTGGGTGGTGCTCTGAAACTTAAAATAAATTCTTCTACTTAGCACAGTAAGAGTGTGGAGTTCTTTTGGTGATATACATACGCAAATGCACATATATGGCAGGTAAGAATAGATATGGCTGAGTTGAGATTCTACAAATCTCGTCCGGGGAGTAGATTCGGATGACCAACTTTCGAAATTCAGTTACTAATGAATGCTTTCACATTATACAGATGTACCAGTATAACAAGAAAAATTTACATGCAGATGTCCCATTACAACGACAAAAATATACACTTACCATTAATGCTTTAAGAATAATGCTATGTGACCAAAACAAATTCTCCAATAGAAAAACTGTAAATATTTTACACTTTTTACTCTCTTTTTAATAAAAATTAAAACCTCCTAAATGAACCCAAATAATAATTTTAAAAAAAAACTGAGTTCTTTTTTCTTAAAAAAATAATGAGTTTTCTATGCCAAATTTTATAATACCCATTTGATTATTTTTTAATAAATAAAATGAAAAGAGCATTTTTAAAAATAAGAGAATAAATATTTTTACATTTTTTTCGTTGCTTTAATAGAAGAATTGGATGTAACAGAAAATTATTTGGGGATTGTGATAGTTCTTCAGTTAAAAAATTAAAAGTAACATGGATAAAATAGAATGAAATTAGTCTTTTTCCTTTCGTATTCTTCATTGAAAATAATAAAATGGGTGTTATAAAATAAAAAATATAGCTTTTTAATTATTATTTGAGGTTGAAAAAAGCGTTTTACCCAATAATAATAATAAAGAAACTATTTTTAGTTTTATTTTATCCCACTAGTTTTCATTTTTTAGTAGAAAAACGGTGACAATCCCAAAATAATTTTTTCTTTTATTTCGAGTTTTTCTATTAAAAATTGTTTTCAAATATTTTTAATAGAAAAATGATATGCATTCCCAAAACATTTTATCCTTCTTTATTTATTGTATACCTATTAAAGCAAAGAAAACACAATAAAAATATATATTCTCAGACTTTATTTAAATTCTTCTTTCATTTTCCTTTTTAAAAAACAATCAAGTGGGTGTTATAAAATTTTAAAAAAATCAGTTTTTTTTTATCCCTCTTTAGAACAAAACTCATATTTTTTTTTAAAAAAGAACTGAGTTTTTTATTTATTTATTATTCAAAGGATTTAAATTTTATTAAAAAAAAGAGAGTAATTCTTTAACTTTGGAAAAAATAATTTAAAAATGTTTTAAAAGTTTAAAAAAACAATTTTTTTTAAATTGTAAGACGCCTTTTGTTTTTTCATAGAGATTTATTAATTATGTTTTACTTCCAACATGTTAATAGGAGTGTGCAAGGGTAAAGGGTTGTTTTGTCATTTTATAAAATTTAGGAGTATGATCGAAGTGGGAATAATTGTACGCTAACCATTAATGTTTTATGAGTAATGCGGTGTACCCTAAACAAATTTTCCAAAACATCTTCCAAAGTGCATCAAGTGATTGTATATTGGTTTGGGGTCCATACAAAGTACAATCACTAAATGCACTTTGAAGATGGTTTAGGGTTTTTATTTGGGTTACTTACTATTTTCGATGGTTTAAAGGTATTATAGAATAGCGTGGGTTCAGAATAGTATAATACTCTTAAATCATTTTCTCCGAATTCGATATACACTTTATTCATATGTATAGTGGTTCTCTTATAAGTACTAATTAATACACACATGCATTTTACGTGTGACTCTAGCTATAGACATGTTAAGATTGTATGTGGGAATTGATATTTGTCATTATAAAGTGTGTAAATGAAAAATGTGGAGAAGGTATATTAAAAGAAACCATTTAAGCCCTTCTTATTACTCTATATTTTATTTATGTATATACTGAACATGAAGAAATGGTTAGTACATGGGAAGCCTCTGTTCTTGGATATGTGGCATCCTTTGGGAGGATGCTCAAAAACTCACCGGAGGTTGTCGAGTCGTTGGATTAGGGTGCATCCGGGGGGGGACAGAAGTTTTCCAAGCCATCGTAAATAGGTGTGGTGGGTATCTGAACATTGACAAGTTAACTCAGTCCGGAGAAGAAATTAGATGGGCTAGGTTACTGGTAAAATGTAATTGAACTATGTCGGAGATAGTGCACATCAAATCAGGTGGGTGCATGGTTCAAAGTCAAGGCCGATACCGCGACGATACGGCCGAGTTGACTAGGTATCGGTGTCCACCGATCCGATTCCGAGTTACGAGTTGAGTTTTCAATTATTGATGTGAATCGAAATTTCTCGGTAGTATCGGTGATATAGCGGTATACATATTGGTGATATCGCAGTAGAATCGACCCATATCGGTGATATCACGATGGAATCGGCCCATATCGGCGCTATCGCGATCGAATCGACCCATATCGGCGATATCACAATAGTACGACCCATATCGGTGATATATCGGCCGAGATGGTACAAGTTACTAAGAATCTGTGTGTGTGGGTTATTTGATCATCGTGTGGGTTTAATTTAGTGCGTTGTATATGTGCCAGTTTTTTTTTTTAAAAAGAATGCAAATGATCCAAATGTTATTTATTATTATTTTTTATAATAATGTTCCCAATGTTATATTTTAATATGTTATTATTTATAAAAAAACGTAAATGTTAATCTTTTACGAACAAATATACAACTGCAATTATTGTAAAAATAATATTTGTATCCTCTAAACATTTATAAAAATAATATTTGCATCCTTTATGTAAAAATAACATTTGCAACACAAGTAAAAAAAAATATTTGCATCCTCTTTGTAAAAAAATAACATTTCCATCAATTTAAAAAAAACATTTGCAACCCAACAACACAAAAAAAATAACATTTACATTCCTTTTATAAAAAAATAATATTTGCATCATTTTTTGTAAGAAAATAATATTTGCATCCTTTTTCTAAATAATGATTGTACAAAAAACGTAGTGTTTTGTCAAAATCACTATTTGTATCATCTTTGTGAAAAAATAACAATACAAAAAAGAAACATTTCTATCCTTTTTAGGAAAATATAACATACTTAAAAAACACATTTGTATCCTCTTACTAAAAATAATAGTAAGAATATAATAGTTGTATCCTCTTTGTAAAAAAAAATATCCTTTTACTAAAAAAGTAACCTTTGTTTTTCTTTGTAAAAGCATAATATTTGTCCCCTCCGTGAAAAAAAAATATGTATTTATTATGGAACATTGAATCCGGCAAGTTCGCAGCACGTCAATATAATCAATTGTACAATGTTATGCATATTAAACGATAGTTTTAAACTTATCTGATTGGTCCACATTGTTAATCGTATTTTTTTAAAATTTTCTAGATTTTTTTCGGAATTTTTTGCGCTCTCTAAATAGTGTATCTTTGCGTATCGCCCGATACCGTGACCGATACCGTGACCGAGATGAAAATCGAGTGGCCGATACCGAGACTTTGAACCATGGGTGGGTGGGTGTTTGGCCTGTATGTTTGCGTAGAATCGACGGTCTCATGCCATTTTGGGGAACTTGCTGTCTAGAAGAAAACATGGAAGGTTAACAACTCAGAGGAGGTAAAGTGATGGGAACAAAAGCAGGAATAACGAGGCCTGGACCCTTGTTGAAAAGAAAAGGAGTTAACGTCGAGTACAACAGGGTTAACAAACAGTATTCAGCCTTGCCGAAAGAGGGTAGAGCTTATTTTAACGTCGGTAATAAGGGCATATTCGATTCCGGTGGGGTGGTCAGTGCGAGGTCTATCCCCTCTGGAGCAGGGGACTTACATGTCGTGGGTGTGGCTTGTGCTGCTGACAAGAACTCCGATCGTCAGGTCATCGAAACTGTTGAGGACGAGGGTCATTGTCCGGGGAGTGGGCAGACTAGTGTATGAGTTTCGGGAAGTGTGGGAGGTAGGGAGGCTGATAAGACCAAGGTTGGTGGTATCCTTGAGGGTGGTGATAAAGCGGCCGAAAGTGAAAGTTTGGTTACTTATTTTGGGTGTGATGGGTCTAGCAAGCGGGTGACCCACTTTGAGATGTCACATTTGATGGGAGTGGACTCTTTTGGGGATAACAATAGTGGTAAGGAGTTCCTGAGTGGTTCTTGTAGTAATTTAAATGGGTCTCATTTAATGATCAATATTTTTGTGCCTGGGTGATCATTGATTTATTAAATTAAACAGAAGTGACCAGTTGATTTATTCTTTGCATTACTGTCGGAAATAGTTTTATTTTATTTATCACTTAATAAATAATTAAGTTAAGTGTCAAAACAATTAATTTTAATTATACCCAAATAATCCGTTAATAAATTTTCATTATTAAAACAAAAACTTTATGCACTCACCAGAATAAAATAAATACTGAACAGGAAATAATTACTGAATTAAATAAGACTTGATAAAGCATTCCAGTTCAAAATCTAAAACCAAAAGTGTAATACTATGCAATCCAATAAGAGAAAAATGCTACTAAAAAAATACAATCTCTGAATAACTAAACTGGAAGTCGGCGACACATGCCGTAACTGAAATGTCTGAACTATAAAAGATAAAAGCGTCTAATCTCGATAACCTACAGATTCCACAACAATTGCAGCTCGCCAAATGATCCATGCGTCTAAGTCTGGTGGTAACTCTTTGGCTGGGCACCTGATAAATAATATATATATATAGAGCAAAAGAGAGGAGAATAGCAAGAAACGGGTTAGAGCCCGAGTTGTAAAAATATTTTTTTTAGCAAGTATTTAAAACTATAATGAAGCAATTATTATGTGCATGTTAGTTTCTAACTCTCACATGAGATTCTCACCTCTCCACTATTGTGCACGCCTGATGTACATCTAACCCAACCTAGTAATTTATATCACTCACAACTAGGCCATAACCTTATACTTCTAACTATATCTCAAAGGAGTATCCCGTATTGCCCATACAATACGTTATTAAAATTGTTTATCCCCCATAACTAAATTCCATTATATTCCCCGTTCGAATGGGTAAACTTTTATTCACTGAAAATTATTCTATTTCTCATTATTATTATATCTACTAATTTCACACAGTAGAAGTTTCCCCAAGTATATTCCTTTATATATACTCACAACATCCATATATATATATATACACACACACATACAATAATCCTGCACCCTTAGGTTAAGACCAGTTAACACAAATGCATACTCTTCTATCATGTCCTGGTGCATCGCTCGCTGCATATGGACAATTGGTTCGGTGTCTCTCACGAACCATGAATCTCATAACACAAATATTAGAGGCGAGCATACTCACCAGTCAAATGAGTCATGCGCATACCTACGCTCCCATTCAGCCGTCGAGACTATCCTACGTCTCAGATAGCACGTATCTAAGTTCATATGCTCTGGGTACAAGTTAAATATCACCCCATTGGGTCACCCAGGATAAGACTGTCCACTGCGCGAAACCTCCTCTCGATAACAAGCAGCGTAGGTATGCTATACACACAAATACAATTATATAATAGGCATTCTCGCATCCTATTAAAATTTATTAGGTATTCACCCAACCCATACATATATTTTTCATATGTAGTATTCTCCCATTACTACTTATAATATCATTATTTCGATTATTCTCTCTCTCGAAATTTCCATGGTTAACTCACTTTTCCAAAATATATAACGTATGACTCTACGAATGTCCCCTAGCAATTCTGCACTATACTAAAATCATCAAATGATAGTTTTCCTCACTCAAAATAATTGTGCAAATCGGATTGGACTAAAATAGGATTTTCCAGATTTTGAACCTGTCATTCGAACTAGAATGGATGTCGTTCGAATGACATGCATTTTCGTTCGAACCAGACTCAATCTCGTTCAAACGAGATTGAGTAAAATCCACCCCTACCAGATCTGTTACGTTTTGCATCTGTTATAGTTTGTCTTCTTCAGAAATTCAGTCCTAAAACCTCTAAATTATTCAACCCAATCACCAAAATAGCAGCTTAATTGATCTCCTAACATGCTTAGATGATTTCTAGCAACCTAGAATCATTGAATTTTTATAATACATCAATTAAATATGAAATTCCCAAATTGAACCATTAAAACCCTAGTTCTTCAACTTTCAATTTAAGACCCATTAAAACTCAAATTCGTTTCTCAATCAAAATATATAATTTCTAGATTTCGATTCTACATACATGGAGATTCAATTCTTTATCAAGATAACTTTTAATCTATGGATCAAATTCTCTAAATTCACCCAATTCAATTCTGAATCATGTATTTGATTCCTATGATAACATGAGCACAATTATTGTTAATAGAAAGCTAGTAATAAACACTTGCCTCAATTTGATGGTCTGATCCGCTGATGAAAATTGTATAGACTTGTTCCTCATCTTCCTATCTACGCAAAGGTGGTCACGGTGGTGGAAGATGATGGGTTTTGGGCCTTAATCTTTTGGGGCTTGTTCTCTCTCACCCTCTGTGGCTCTCCCTTGAAGTTTGTGCGTAATTACATAACTTTTCCTTTACATAACTGATATTAACCATCTCTAATTTTCGTCATTAATTAAACCCCAAAATGCAATTTACCAAAATGTCCTCCCGGGACGCCGGTTAGGCCTAAAATTGCTCCGGGATCCAAACTAAACCTCTGGGTACTGTATTCTAACTATCTCGACCCTTTTGAACTCAATACTGCACTCGAAATGGTCATACGAGTTACTTAAAAATAATTTACTTATTTAATCCATTAAATTAGTCCTGACATGACTCACACGTGCGTCCCGACATAATATACCAAACTATCACGTTTCACATTCACGACAAGTTATAAAATTCTATAATTCCATATTACATAACCATAGAGTAATATTCAACAATTTTCATCAATAAGTATTAACCCTTGGCATGCTAGTTAATAATTATTTCAATCCGGAATAATTAACTAACAAATTAATTTCTCACCTTTTTAATTTAATTAATCCAACAATAATAATAAATATCATAATTATTTAAAATCATTAAAAATAAGGAGTGTGGGGAGAAAAGATAGTATGGCAACAGATTCCTTTTTTACGACATCAGGGTTTGGTAGTGTGGAGGGAAAGGACTTCTCTGAGGATGAATTAGTCGAGGCACAAGAAGTGGAAGGAGGAGGTAAGGGCTCGATTTATTCTAATGTGTCCATTTCTCAAATTTGGGTGGATATCGATATCCCTAAGCAAGATGAGGCATTTGGAGAGGTAGGGGATGAGGAGTGGGAATAGTACCTGGTGGGTTGGGCAGAGAATTTGATAGGATTCAGTAAGATGGTAGGGGTCAACTTCGAGGGCATTGAGACTCAGGCTCGTTTACTTTTTGAGAAAATCCGTGGTTATGGGAGGGTGTAGGATATCATTGTCCTCCATGTGGGTCTCGCATTAGTTCGTCTTGTGGTACGGTGGTTTTGTTGTGTTGTGAGGGTGGTTGAATCAATATGCGCTTGTAGGATTTTATCGAGGCTATTTCTAGAGTCAGTGGTTTTATTTCTAGAATCAATATGCGCTTGTTTTCTTTATGGTGGATGCCTTTTCTGGTATCTTTCCTTTCTTTTGATTGTGTTGTATACTCCATGTATACGGGTTTCGCTCCCTTCAGCGGTTTGGTTCTAATATATCATTTACTTATAAAAAGGGATAAAAATGGAAATTAGAAGCAATATTTTCTCCCTACAACCAAATGTCTCCAAATAATCGAAATAGAAATTGTAAAGAGTAGAACATCTCTGTAAAGAAAAGTCCTGATGGGAAGAGTAAGAATGTAAATCATGTTTTATGGCTTTCAGTGGTCTCGAAGTTTCTATTTGAAATTAAATTTACAGAGTCAATAATTATACACATATACGGGATTTTTCAATGCCAAAATATGATAACAATTTATCGATAGAACTTTCTCTCTCAGGAAGACACTACGACTTATGGTTCAGACTAAGAATTTTTTAATAAAATTCACATATATATGAAACACAAAAAGAATTGTCAAATAATATAATAATGGATGCCTAACAAAAACTAGCAAAGACAAATTACCCATTAAAATTTAAAGGAGAAACGAGAGTCAGATAGGAAATTTTAAAGGGGAAGAGTTAGATAACATAATCGTTCGCTTCGAAAAAAGTAAAAAAGAGAAGTTGGCTTACTATTTTTAAATCAGGAAGTATTTTTTTTCATCCTAACAACATAATTATTATCCAAAAACTTGAAACTTACTAAGAATAACATATTATTATACCATTTATGACATAAATTTTAATTATTTTTTGTCCATGTTATAATCAATTTCTTAAACTAAAAAACACACAGAGAATAAACATTTCATCAAATATTCTATCTCACCACAAGTAGACAACCTTATTTGGACCCAAATGTTTGTGTGGGTGGGGGGGGAGGGGGGGGGGGGGGGGGTTAACTATCATGATATCATCTTAAATTTCCTCTCCAATTTTTTTTATAAAAAAGAAAGAGACTTTCTAAATATTGAGATGACTTGATATAGGGGACATATTGTTGTTTCTGAACCAATTTTATTACTTCATTCAATTTTTTTATGCTCAATTGGGCCAACATTAAATAGATAAGAATAGTATGCTTTAAAATTGGCATTTGTTTTTCCATAATATATTCCAGTCCTGTTTCTACTTTCATAGATTGTTAATTAATTGAAAGATAATAGAAGGATACGTACATATAAAAATATTTAAATGTTAGGGAAAATATTAAAAGCGATACGATATTAACAAAAACTTCACATCGGCTCTTCTAAACAGCGAATCATGGCGTGGCGTGTTCAAGTCAAAATCATGTGGTGTATTAGTAATTTCTCGTGTTGTGTTACTACTTGTATAATTTAATCAATTTGTGTTTAATTACATGTAAAATTTCATATTCCTAGCAATCAAGTTAGAATTTAATAATTGTTTAATAATCATGGCACTCGTGTTCGTGTTAGCAATAAACTCACAAGATCATACACTAAATAAGCAATAGTATATACAAAATGTTAAATTTGTAGAAAAAGCTATAAATCCCCAATGACATAACATTTTTCTTCATTTTTCCTTTTTAGATATATAATATTAATGCTTTTTCGGACAACTCAAGAAAAGATCAAAATATACATGTCATTAACCAAATATAACTTGGTGACCTCTATTGTACTTAATGTAGGAGAATAATCTCTTGTTACCTATTATAAAAAACTTGAAAGCGCTATATTGAAGAGAGAGAGTTGAAAGCGTCATATTAAAAGTTGTAGTTCTTGAGGGGCAGAGTAAGAATTGAAAAGTCAAGTTTAAAATTTAGAAGTGAAGAGAGAGAGAGTTCAGTAGTAAATATAAATTCATCATGACTTTTCCAAAAACCAACACCAAATTTTAAAAATTATTAAAACCAACACCAAAATCTAAAAGTGGGTGTAATACCTCGTGTTTTTATGAATATTTAAATTGGGTTAATTGAATTTAAATGAAAAAAAATATTTTGAATAAATTAAATTAATTAGTGTGACTTGAGTTAATATATAATATTCTAAATTAAAATGTATATTACTGAGAGAATAAGTAATATAAATTACAAAAAATGTTATAGTGTGTCGTAAGTGAGAAAAATGATAATTATTAATTACTTTGTCGGGACACACATTTGAGATATATCGGGACATAATATGAGCATCATGAAGTAGGTATATGTTGAATCCATATAGTCATTTCGATGGCGGAGAAGTGTTCGAAAGGGTCAAAATAGTCAGAAAACTGTATTCATGCATATGTATAAGGGTTCAGATCATTGCTAGGTCGACCCGGTAAGTGAAAAGTTAATTTTTGACCTTTAGATTTCTAGCCCATGAAGAAATATGGGATTATCAAGTTTAAAACAAACTCTTTTGCTAATCAAATGGGGAATTAAAAAATTAAAGTGAGAGAAAACCAAACGAGAGAAAGTGTGAGAGCTTTTCAAGGCGGTGAAGGGTCTTAGAGGATGAGCAATACCTAGAGCCACCTTGCACGACCACCATACACCGCCGAAATTTAAGAAGAACTAGGAGGAGGAACTCATATCATCTTTTTAAAACCAAATTTAGAATAATCCTAAGAGGCAAGTTGTTTAAACTTGCTTAATTATAAGTTTGTAAAAACACCTGCTAGATTATAGGATTTTTGGATAAAAATCCATATTTAGGAAGTTTTGATCTGAGGTAATATTAATTGGGATTATATAACTCATGGTTTGGATTTTATATTTTATTGATGATTTAAAAATTTGAGAAAATCATGTGATTCAATTGCAGATAAACTATATAAATAGAAACGAAGTGAACTCATACGAATATGAAAATCAAATGCTTGTGAAATCGTTTTAGAAAATAACGAGCGTTGTATGTTGATTTTAGGTCTGTTGTAAGAGGAAATTGGTAGTGTGCTCGCAAATTATTTATAAAATCCTATTTTGAGCAACTTTGTAGTTTTAAGTTTCTTCAAAATCACATGAGAAAACCTCAAATCGGCATTTTATATTTATGGCCAAAATGTAACTTTATCGAGAAAAAGGGGTATTATGAATTACATTATAATTAGTGCAAATTATAATGATTCTAGGTTTTGGACCAGTAGGTACAAGTTGAGGGTTTCTATTGAAATAATCAATTATATTATTTAAATCCCTTCGGTTAACAAGAAATGCTAGGAATAATGGGAAATGGGAATAAAATGAGAATTATTAGTTAATGGGATAAATTTGAAATATAATTTATGTATGTATAAGATGAGTTTGATTGTGATATTATGTGAAATGTCATACCTATCTACTTGCTATAATGGGAGGTTACGCGTAGTGGGTAGTCCTATCTTGGTATGCCCATTAGGGAGGATTTGGATTCATTCCCCAGAACATAGCACTTACGTTGTCATTACGTTGAGAGATCACTATACCAAAAATAATAATTTGGCACACCTTGATATTAAAAATCAGGCACAGTTTAAAACTATGATAAATTCTGGTACAGTTTAATGACAATCTGACACACTTTAAAACTATGCCAAATTTTGGCTCTGTTTAAACGTGTGCGAAAATTGAGCACACTTAACTAAAATGCCCTAAAAATACCAATCTTTACAATTTTTTTGGTCTCCCTCTCTCTCCTCTCTAATTCTTAGGTCTCTAGCTCCCTCTCACTCCTTCTCTCTCTCTCCCTCTCACTCCTACCACTCTCTGAAAATACATGTGAACCCACTTTTGGTCCCTCTCTTATAAAAAGAACGTCTCAATCAACTATCGACACCGGAGGACCTAGGCGGTAGGGACTTCGTGCACTGTTCGTGTACTGTCATCTCTCATCTCTAGATCGTAAGATATACTCTAATCTATGGTTATATATATATATATATATATATATATATATATATATATATATATATATATATATATATAGAGAGAGAGAGAGAGAGAGAGAGAGAGAGAGAGAGAGAGAGAGAGAGAGAGACACACACACACACACACACACACACACATGCACATTTTTACATATTCATTCTACTTTGAGGTAATGATGGAAATTTATGAGATCCAGATTAGTGATTAAGAAATAAGGGGAATGGTAGTGTTTACGAAATTTGAATTTGGTATTGGATATATATAACGGACTATTTATCTACCTGTTTAGTAATTTTATTTCCAAGAATTGAGGATATATATGGACTGGACCATAAACAAGTACTAATGAACCCATGGTTTGATTCTGTGATGGAAATTTGAAGTAAAACAATTAATAATACCTTGCTAGCCATGGTTTCAGTTTTCTAGTAGGTATCTTTGTAGATTTAGATTTTCCAAGATATGAAATAGAGGGATGTAGATCCTAATCGAGATGTTGCGTTAACGTTACAAGTATTCACTATCCTATAGAAGTACAGAATAATTAAAGCACAATGTAATCGAAAAATAATTTATAAAACAGGACGACTTAACTTAAAAGATACTTCAAATTGTTATAAGGAAACTTTAGCATATAAAAATCCTAATCTTTTTATTAATTCCTAGTCCACTATATTAGTAACATAACACTCTATTACCACATTACCCTTACACATATTCTCATTTATTTATTTTACAGTGATCATGAGCCTTTTAGTTGTCTATAAGTTGTCCGTCATCCCGATCCTCCTCTTCAGAACACCCGATGCTTATGTCTGATGAAGATGTAGTAGCATCGAGAGATGGTAATCTAGCCCACGATCTTTGGGAGATACCAGTGGAGTTATACGAAACTCTCCTTCTTGTGTGACATTCCATGCTAAATGAATCGCTTATTGCAGGAGCTCTTCATCATCGGAAAATCACTGAGATTGTTTCATCGCTTGCTCCTCTCCTAATAACCGACATGTCAATAAATAAGGCTTAATATTTGGTGTTACGATCGCCCATTCGCAATCGATGTCCCTAATTGCCTTACATAATTTGCTATAACCTTTTTCTCTGATTGTTTGGCTAAATTGTTCTTGATCAACACTATTGATGTTCAAGTAGATGTTATCCCAAACATTTATTGTTGTAGACAAATAATTAGTATCCAATTTAATCTAAAGAAGTTAAGAAAGCATACAATAACTATATTCCTAAATGTGTCATGGATAGGAGTAATAAACCCGATACTCTTAAGTGATAAGCTCTGATGCCATGTTGTCACGTCCCGAATAATCAGGAGTGATTAAGGGTTGGGTTGATAGGTTAAATGGGAAATAAATTAAATAGCAAAAATATAAATAATAACGATAAAAGGCTAAATAATAGTAATAGGTCTTAACATGGAGTAAAGTATTGGAGTACAATATTCATTATACTCATCCTAAATAGAGGCACTATCGTTTATTACATTATCCATAAAAGAAAAAAAAAAGAAAACTAAAAATTACGACATGTCCTTTGATACAATATCAATTACATGCACTTATACGTAGTAGCATAGGAAATTATAATAGGGTCTTCGGTACTGTGACTGGTTTTCGAAGAATATGCACTTACTAAAGTAACAAGAGCACGGGGGTTGGGGAGATGTGCCTTCTCTATTGCTTGGATCCATTTAGAATTTTAAAAATGTAAGCAAAATTTCCAAGTAGATAATTCTTATTCTATGCAGTTTAAAACATTATTTTTTGATGAGTGAGTATAAGAAATTCAACACGAAATGGATTCAATTCTAGGATAAGATAGCATGCTTCTTTCTAGAATGATATAACTAAAAATGTTAAAATATCTGGCTAGAACTAATAAAATTTAGGAGTGGTTACTGAACAAACAACCCGTAATTATCCGTTTACAAGCTTTAGGGAAATATACATATATACAACAACATCAATCCAATGAAATCAAAGACAATAAATCTAGATACTAGAGATAAAAGTAACCATGTTAAGTTAATTACAAACATTCCATATAGTAGGAATGACTGGGACCTCAATCGTCTGAGTCCTATAGGCCAAATAATACATTTGTGGGTATAACGAAAGATTATTCCCTAGTTATAATGTATGTTATAATAGAATCAGGTAAAATTGCATCATATGAAATACTATGACTACATAATCATATTTAAAATTTGAATAAATTATATGTAAACGGTTGAACTACTCAAATGACTTCATCAACAAGAATATGATATATTGGGTCTATCGCATAATGATATCAACAAAAGGCATAATCAAAATTATTATGTGATTTTAATACTGAATAAGAAATCACGTATTTATTGTTATGGTTTTTAAAAAGTTCCACGGAGTTGGTTTAACTCAAGGTGGTAGTCCATGTAAGTCTGACAAAGAGACAAATGATTTTGGTGTAAGATTAAGGTTCATGAAATATTTGAAAGTGCGGTAACGACGTTAAAACTTATAGAATTGCGTAATAAATGAATGTTGGGTTCTAAAATAAAACTAAAGTTTAATTTTATTACTTAAGGTTCCTTAACTTTTTAAAATTGGTGCTAAGAGACTTTTTGGTTCCTAATAATGTAAAAAATCTTTAGAAAACGTCTGGGGTAGAAATATAGAAGTTGAAAAACTTCAGTGGTTTATGTGCAAAAATATTTTAAAAGTTCAAATTTCCCTTTTAGGGGTTATGTCAAATTATCTTTATAATTATCCGAAAAGGCTTTTATGGTATACCATTTTGACTAGAAAAATAAAATAAAATTTCTGAATTTTTTTCTTCAGAATATGTTGTTTGCCCGCGCGCTCTCATGCGCTTAACTAAACATAACACGCACTCGATTTGACCATACTCGCGCGCGTATGTTACACTTCATCTTCAAACTTTTGAATTTTGACTTAGGGTCTGAAAACTTTGACCTTCAATTAAATCCTCTACATAATATTATTTTAGATGATTCCAAAGCCATTCTTCATAATTTTCACAAGGAAAACAAAAATATAACTTTTAAAGATTGAGGTTGACTGTAGCCTCATATCCAGATACTGTAAAATATCAAAAAATTCAATTTGATATTCGTGGATTTACACTGAAATTCAAAGTATGACAGTGGTATAGTTTGGTTTTTGTTTGAATCTTGAACAAAATAGTTTTGGTTTGAAGGTTTAATTCATATTGTACATGGAGAATTTTAAGTTTAAATTTTCAACTGCCGAAAATGAAAAACTTAATTTATGAACGTATATGAACACTATAATGAAATTAAACTATATGGTTATAATCATACTACTCTAAGAACAAACATCCTCACTTTAAAATTGGTTCAAAGTCAATAACTCGGACTACACCTTTGGAGCTCAAGCTTTCACGGTGTTTTTGGAAATTTGACTCATAGCTCATGATTTCTATGTATAATCTCACATGTAAATTCATAAATGGATCTTAATCTACTACGGCAACATGCCTAAATTGAAAGAATTAAGCTATAAACATAAAATGACAGTATACTCGAAAATGCCAAAATATGGGTTTGTGTTTTGAGCTACTATTTTTATTGAATTCTCTGCACTGAGAGAGGCGTTGTAAAGGGGATGTTATGGGGAGTTTATTGGTCGAATTTGGGGTAGTGCTTGGGCTGGTCTAATGAGATATGAAGGAAGTTTAGGGTGATAAAAGATGTAGGTGTATCCTAGGTTTTCATTGGTTCCTATGGTGTTTTGCTGGCAATCTTATCAGTTTAGCTGATAAGGAAGGTGACAAACGTTTTAGGTTTAGTATGTGAATGTTTTTGCTTAAGTTTTAAGTCCCTTTTACTTTATTTTCAAACTTTTGGGGTCTTTGTGTAAATTTTAAAACTTAGGAATGAATTATGAGGGGTTGTTTAGTAACTTTAAAAGGTAATGAAGTTGTTTGGATAGAAATTGTAAAATATATAGCTCATTTAGATGCCTTAAAAGTGAATTGAAAACTTGAGGGGATGTTTTGTAACTATTAAAACTTAAAGGAAAATTTGGAATGTGTGTTTTTCTAATATTCATGTTGGTAATAATTCAAAAAAATTTACTATACTGATTATATGTTAAGCTAAGATTACTTATTGTTCGAATATATATGTGGAGATAGTTTGATCTCGATGCGTTTTTATGTATGGATCTTACAAATATCTATTTGTTATTATAAAAAATTCCCTTTGTTCTTATCAGATCTTACCATTAAATACACCATCTTGGAAAGATTTCTCATCACGTGAATTGACTTGAACTTGGATGAATTACTAGTATCTAGGTGACTAGGCCAAGATATATGATAAGAATGGGTCTAAATTAAATGTGACTAGATTGTCACTAGGCTTAAGTATGTGGGTGAGATGAAGGGCTTAAAAGGATTTTGGACTTTGTCCATATATATTGGCATCGATATACAAAAGTTAACTAGTTAAGAAGATTGGGCATGTAACAAGTTTTGCATTGTCGTAAGAAAACAAATAATTGAAAATAGTATTTGAATTATATGGATGATGATAATAATAGTTGTTTTTATTATTATTGTTATAATTATAATCATAAACATCCTTGTGAACGGTTAAGGTCTCAAATTTTAAAAGAAATTGGTGTAACTAATAATTTAACTTTCCTTCCCGCCGTTTTTAGTGATTTTTTGTTCTTCCGTGATGACAGAGAGACATTATTTTAGGACACGATTCGGTGACATGGAACATGTTCCCACGTGTCATTAGTGGCAAAATTGATATTGTACACATCATCACTCAAGAGATTGTTTAGGATATACCGTGTTTTATATAACATCGTACCCTTCTCTCCTCTCCGGTGTAGAAATTGTTAAATATATTTAAAATTCCATTAATTCTTTTAAATATAAACTCACTAACCAAATTTCACAAGCATATACTCAATTGCTTTAAAACCCGCCCTAACCCCCCTTGTGACCAACCATTCCGATTTGTTTCTTGGGTAGACTAACTAAGCATAAATTCTTCTGAATTTAGCCCCTTAATTTAGCAATTTTAATATCTCGAACAATGTAATTGATTTACATTTATCCCATATCATTTCTAATTACTTCTTCTAACAAGTACCCCGAGTTTCGTGTATTTCTTATTGATTTTACAGGTATTTAGTGCAAGAAAAGAAAGAAAGAAATCAAAATAAAGGAAGAGAACAAAGGAAGACAAGTAAAAGGGAATTTTTGTAACTTTATAGCCATATTACGGAGGTGGGGAAGACTAAAAAGTTGAAGAGATCTAAATTATAATAAAATTGGAAAAAATGGCACCCCAATCCGAGCTATAGTGAAGAAGTTATGTTTGATAGAATTTAATTGATTTATTACTTCTAAAATAAAAGTGAAAAAGAAGATGACGGTTGAAAAGGGAAAAAATAAAAAAGTTAAGTATGCATGCATGAGCAAACTAATTAAGATGAATGAGAAAGGAAAGTGGGTTGGAATACAATCCCCTAACCCTAGTAATTTATCGTGTAGAATACTAGAATTGTAAATTATAAATTTTAATGAATACAGTCTTTATAGATCCTAAGCATTACGTATATGAGGTTCAAGCCCGCAGCATACGAAACCAAAGGTAAATATAAAGCGGTGCTAAATAGTTATACGCACATCGTATTCTTAAACATCCCAAGTACTACTCTTGTGCGGATTATTCCGTATTTTAACAGTGCGGATAAGACGTGTCACCTGGGGCTGAGCCTATAAATTATTGGTTAAATTATAGGCACTATCTCTCTCTCTCTCTCTTTTCTGGGCTCACCGCCAGGTGACACATGTCTCATCCGCACTATTAAAATGCGGGATAGTTATATATCTATATAATAAAGGAGGAGGGGGTTTTCACTATTCATTCCACATCAAATATGAACCTAAATATTTATAGATCTGAAAATAAATGAACAGTTAATAAATCATAAAATACAAATAAGTGAAGAAAGAAAAACCTCAAAACAAATATGCACCGATTTAGTCTTACCATTATAAAAAAATGAAGCACCAGGGTTCTATAGATCTGCACAGAGAGGGAGAGGGTGTTATGAAGCACTGGGTCAGGGGCAGAGGAAATACCATCGGGGTTTATTAGACCCCAAACCTTGAAGGCATGGGCGTAATAGTGAAGTGTGTATTTACACAATCAAAAAATTAAATCTCAAAATTTGCTCGTCTATTACCCCGTCTACGCCGTCTCCACCGTCTGTTACCCCATCTCCGTCGTCTGATACTGCATCTCTGCCATCTCTAAAATATGCTACCCCGCCTGGGTTCATCACATCGTGGGTTCTTCAAACCCCGAAACCTTGGGGGTTAAACATTTAGGGCAGGCGTACAATGCACACGACTGTTGGCATATCTGAGAGAGCACCCAAATATAAATCAACTCATATAGTCCAAAATGATAAACTAAAATCAAACTTGATAAACTAAAATCATCAAACCAGAGGTTGTTTACTTTCACTTGAAACCCCGATCCGTGGGGTGGCTGAGTAATCAAATTGGCTGAGACAACCTTGTCACTTTCCAAGAGCTTGGGTCTATGGAAGTTGATCAGAGTTGATGCTGGGTTTTTTCTCTTCAATTCTCAGTTCATTTTCTTCGCTGCTCTCTTCCTGGAAAGAGAGAGAAGCTCTTGGTTTGAGGGGAAGGGGCGTGTAAGAGACTGGGGGAAGGGAGATGCCTATTCTTATAGACAGGGGAAAAGCTAGAGGCAGTCGTATTTCTTGAGCCTCGTGTTTATCAATACATCATATTGATTGTTGTACTGTCTTTAGGATCCAAAAGTGGTGTAAAACACTCTCATCATTTTATGGTGTTTGGAGGAGTTTAAGCCATTAGATTCAAGTCCCAAAAATTTCATTCTAAAGATTTCATCCTAATCGTCAGTTGATAAAGACCAAATCCCTCAAGATGTAATCTCAACCATTAATTGGGAAGGACAAAAAGTCCCTCCTCCTTTATTATATATATTGAGAGTCTCATCTACATACCAACGGTGCAATCTAATTTTTTAAAATAGTAAAAAATTATTTTTTTGTTGAATTTTTTTATATGATGTTTAAACATTTCAATAGGACCATATAAAAAAATCAACTCAAAATAATTTTTTTTTACTATTTTAAAAAAATTGGTCAAACTTTCGCAGCTTTTAAAGTACTTTAGAAGCTGCAAAAGTTTGATCGATTTTTTTAAAATAGCAAAAAATGTTATTTTGAGTTGAATTTTTTTTATATGAGTCTGTTGAAATGTTTAAACATCATATAAAAAAACTCAACTCAAAATCATTTATAAAATGAGTTCGTGCCAGCAGTATGCACCGTTGTTATGTACCGTTTGGTCCAACACAAATTTAGGTAAATTAAGACAAGTTTTACAACAATCATTCAATTTTTTTGTGATTCATAATCAATAAACCAACCCTTAGATTTAATAATCATTTAACATTGATATTTCACGTGAATCATCAAATTAATGGAAACATGGAAACATCGATCGAGTGCTTATCAATATCTTATTAACATGATATTTCGCAAACATATTATAGTAATAAAATATGTTTAATGCAAATATTGATTTATTAAACTATCTATCATATAAAAAATCATTTAAGAGTGTAAATTTTTTCTATACTTGTGTGGTAATCAGAGTGTAAATATATTATTCTTCGGTCGTTCTATCTCACTAAACCAATACCTACATAAGTATTATGTGCAATAAGCCTTGTAGAGTATCGTGAATATATATTGGATTGGTAGAATCCTCTCGACTCTAATTAAACTCCAATAAGGAATTATTTGATACAACTAGTTGGAAACCCGGGCGATGCGCGGGTTATACGACAAAGGCGGACTTAAACTTGAAAATTTTCCAAGCACGTAAAACATGCGATATCAATATATGAATTTGATAAATAAAAATTAGATTATTTGTGATCTGATAAATATAAAGAAAATATAACGACATATTTGACATGAGCTCACCTTAAATTGTGTTGTGTATAAAAACCATAAAATGAGTGTTGTTTGCTTCAAATGACATTTCCTCAAACAATTGGTATGCCACCATCTCTGACAGCCATAACAATAACTCGTACATTTTTTAGCATGTCTCAATTTGATACACTAACTGATTAATTTGATTTAAATTTTAAAATTGACAATATTAATGTATCAAAGCTGGTGGCATCAAGGAAACATCTACCATAAAAATAAACAAAAACTATCAGCAGCTTCATCTGTCAAATTCATACCATAAAACCCATACCAACGATCTATAAGTAAAACATCAATATAGTAGTGTATGTGTGTGGCCATCCCCGATCCCCACCGCGAAGGGAAAAGGATCCTTCGGGTCCCGCGCGTCCCCTCTCTCGGGAGAGCGCTTTGACCGGCATCGATTTGTGAGGTGTGAAAATATAGAGAGATTCAGAGTCGCCGGTCTTTTTTACTCAAAACAGACAAAATAAAATGGGGAAGCCACCCCAAAGGATGGCATCCAAAGACATACTGGCGCGTGCGAAACCAAAATGATTCGAAAAGGGTTCGGAGGCTTAGTTACGAAATGGGAAGGTGTTAGGCACCCATTCCGCCCTTTCGGTTTCTCATGAATATTTTCTATTTTCCTTTATGTTTCCCCCCGTGATATGTGTGCATGTTTATATATAGAATGGAGGTAGGAATCCTCGACTTGTATCATGGAAAAGATAAAGCGAGTCATCCGTAGGAATGTGAGATTAATGTAGAAAATAGGATTTGTGCGCTTACCCTTGCGTTGATCGTTATATGGGAACGGTAACGCAAGTGGAAAAATACGCCGCTAAGAATGGATATATAGAATATAATAGAAAATGAGATAAAGAGAAGAGAGAAAATTAGAGAAAAAGTGAGAAAAGGACTCGAGTCTCGGGTTTTACCCCGAGACACCTACATAGCCTATAAAGGCATCAAAGTCCACGTAGTTCGCATACAAAACGAGGGGTGGGGTTTATCCCATAAATCCAAATGGAAAAATCTCTTGTTTGCAAGTGTGTGTGTGTGTAGAAACAGTGTTTTTAATTGTGAGAAAAGTGTGTAAAAAGTGTGAGAATCCCAATTTGGAATTTATGAGCAAACTCTTTTTTTCTTATTTTTTGGGTTTTATTTGTATTAAAATAAGAGATGTACAATAATACTAGATAAAAAGTATTTTAGGATATATGAAATAAGATAATAAATGTGCTTTAAGTAATAAAACAAGTTATTGCGAATTTAAGAAGGTTTGAAGAGAAAGGTGAGAAGGATGGACCTTTTTGGAGACTTTGAGCTTGATCTTGAATGTTGAAAAGAAGCCCTTGCACTTAGATGATGATGGAGAGTGGTTAGTTCATCAAGTTTGATGAAAGGGATGACGGATGGTGGAAGTGAAAAAGGGATTTGGAAGTTGAAATCACGCTACTTTTGAGAGAGGTTTCTGAGGCTTACTGAGGGTGATTTGCTTCTGATATGAGCCCCCTTGCAAATGAGGCCAAGGCCTCCTTTTATAGGCCCAGGGGTTTGCCGATCGGCATTTCCATGGCACTACCTATCGGCAGGTGCCGATAGGCAGGGTCTAGGACCTGCCATTTGGCAGTGCGCTTCAGGCTTTTTTAGAAAATTGGCCGTCGAGGGCAAACCGTTGGTCAGAATCGTGCACGTGGAATACCGTTGGAAAGGTATTTCAGAGACCTTAGAAAGTCCTTTAGACTGCTGCCGAGTTCAGGAGTTGACTTTGGGTCAAATGTGGCTCGGAAATGTTTGTCAGTCCGCTAGACGGGGAATCGTTCTGACGCAAATGGATCGTTTGTCCCCATGGTAAGTCTGAATCATGCACAGGGTGGATCATTAGAAAGCTTAGGAGATTTAATTTGACATTAAAAATAGTTTGACCCAGTTCGGGGAGTCGACTTTGGTCAACTGGGCTCGAGAAGCATTCGGTGACCTCTCGGAGTCAAAAGGATCGTTCGTCCGCATGGAAAGTCAGAATTGCGCACGGGATGGACCGTTGGATAGGGTATTCAGTGCCCTTCGAAGATTCATTCAGCCTCATTTGAGTTGAAGAGTTGGCTTAGGTTAAACAGAGTTCGGGAGTGCCCGGTGGCCTCTAGGTCGGGTTTTGAACACAAACGGATCATTCGTCCGCATGGTAAGTCAAAATTGCGCACGGGATGGACCGTTGGAAAGGGTATTCAGTGCCCTTAGAAGATTCATTGAGTCTCGATCGAGACGAAGAGTTTGACTTTTGGTCAAACTAGGTCGGGGAGTGCCCGATGGCTTCCAAGTCAGTGCTCGGGACATGACCTAGGTTTGGGGTGATGAGTGGAGGTGCTAGGGACCTAAGGAGAGTCATGGGTTAACAGAATGGAGTGTCCACAGAGCCCCTCGACGGGTGAGTTTGGAACAAATGATAGCCATGGATTAGACACCGCATGATGCTTTCGAGAGAGTATGACCAATTTAGAGGGTCGAGGTCAGTTTCGAGGACCTACGACAGTGAGGATGACCGATTCAGAGGATCGAGGTCGATGCTGAGGACCTAAGGAAGAGAGGATGACCAATTCAGAGGGCCGAGGTCAGTTCTGAGGACCTAAGAAAGCGAGGATGACCAATTCAGAGGATCGAGGTCAGTTCTGAGGACCTAAGAGTGGTGACGACCGAGGATCGAGGTTAATTCTGACCTAATTCAGGTGAAGATCCAAGATCGGGGTCAATTCTGACCCAAGAGTGGTGACAACCGAGGATCGAGGTCAATTCTGACCTAACTTAGGTGATGATCCAATACCGGGGTCAATTCTGACCCAAGAGTGGTGACGATCGAGGACCAAGGTCAATTCTGACCTAACTTAGGTGACGATTCAAGACCGGGGTCAATTCTGACCCAAGAGTGGTGCCGACCGAGGATCGAGGTCAATTTTGACCTAATTTAGGTGACGATCCAAGACTGGGGTCAATTCTCACCCAAGAGTGGTGACGACCGAGGACTGAGGTCAATTCTGACCTAATTCAGGTGATGATCTATGATCAGGGTCAATTCTAACCCAAGAGTGGTGATGACCGAGGACTGAAATCAATTCTGACCTAACTCAGGTGACGATCGAAGACCGAGGTCAATTCTGACCCAAGAGTGGTGACGATCGAGGACCGAGGTCAATTCTAACCTAACTTAAGTGACGATCCAAGACCGGGGTTAATTCTGACCCAAGAGTGGTGATAAGCGAGGATCGAGGTCAATTTTGACCTAACTTAGTTGGCGATCCAAAACTAGGGTCAATTCTGACCCAAGAGTGGTGACGACCGAGGATCGAGGTCAATTCTGACCTAACTCAGGTGACGATCCAAGACCAGGGTCAATTCTGATCCAAGAGTGGTGACGATCGAGGACCGAGGTCAATTCTGACCTAATTCAGGTGACGATCCAAGACCGGGGTCAATTCTGACCCAAGAGTGATTGCATTTCTTTGGGAAAAGAAAAGAGTTCCACTGGGGGGTAAGAATTGGATTTGAGGTTCCGCTGGGGATAAGAATTGGATTGGAGGTTTCGCTGGGGAATGATGAATGAGCTGGGGAAGATTTGGATCGTACTTTGGGAGAGATCGCCTGGAGCTGGGGAAAATACCATGCGATATTGTTTCGCACTGGGTAGCCGATGGTTGGGCAGGCTTTATGTCCTTGATTTTAGCGAAAGAGCTGATTGTTGGGGAAATAACTGATTTGAGGTTGTAAACTATGCTGAGGAGATGATTAGGTGGTCCGGGCGCATTGCTCGAGAGGTCAATATGAGGGTTCCGTTGGGGAAAAAGAGGATTTTCCTGAAGGGGTGTGAAATTTTCTTGACGAAAATGTTTTAAATCATTCTTGGGGTTTTTAAGAATTTTTTGAGGAATTTTCAGGGTTTTCTAGCATTTTCCAGGAATTTATGTATGAAAGTTTAAGGGGGGGTGCCGACCGGCATAGACTGAGGGGTGCCATTCGGTAGTGGCATGGACTTTTGGACTGCCTCGGGAAGGTGAGGAGTCAGTGCCGATCGGTATGGAAGGGGAAGGTGCCGATCGGCATGGCTCTTGGCATCCTATAAAAAGGTGGCGAATCCCCTTCATTTTTCACAGCTTCTTTCCTTCTCTCTTTCTGCGATTTCTCTCTGCGAATTGTTCTAACGTTTCGATTTTCAAGAAATGGCCGCCTTTGTGAGCACTGCTGTCCACCGGGAGTGGTTGACCATTGATGACTGGGCGAATATGGATTGGAGGGATAGGGTGCCCCTTGCTTTGGGGAAAGAGAATGCTTTCAATGCATTTGAGCCGGTTGAGGATGAGCGGACCTTGCTGCGGGAGCCATCGTGTCATCGCTCTTCGAGAGTGATTCCCGGCGGTTATGTAAGTAACCTGACCTTTGGCATTCCTTTCTTTTTGGGTGATTTTTCTTTCTTTCTTGGATTTTGATGAGATCTTTCCTTTTTCCAGTCTGATATTTCTCTAAAGAACATGCGTGCTCATGGGACGACTGGGCTTAAGGATGTTTGGGAGCATCTTCCACTCGTGGTGCACTGGGTGGTATCATCAGCGGGTTTTGGGATGTTGGCGGCTGCACTGGATGAGACGCCTCATTCGACAACAGTCTTGTGTGCTTTGGGGGAGAGGTGATGGGACACTACCCACACTTTCCATTTTGGCTTCGGGGAGATGATGGTGACTCCTATAGATGTACAGCAACTGTTGGGGCTGGATTGTGACGGGGAGTAGATAGAGGTGGATCGCTCCTTGCGGGTGAGGCGGAGGTGGTGCATGCAGCACTTGGTGATGTGCGGAGGATAGTTTCTGGATATTCTATCCGGCTTTCCTTGCTGAAGGATATTTTGCTGAGCAGGGTGGTTGATGTGGAGGACGGGCTCCAAGTGAGGCACTTGTCCCAGTTGTTCATCTTGTTGGTGTTGGGAGGTTTCATAGTGGTGTCGAGCAGCGACGTCGTCCATTTGTGGTTTCGGTCGTACTTGAGGATGTTTTCGAACATCCCTTTCTACGATTGGGGGAGTCTGACCTTGGCGACCCTTTACTCTTCTTTGGATGCATTCATCCGGTGCTTCCGACGGACTTTTACTAGAGCCACATATCTCCTTGAGGTATTCTTTACTTTGTGCATTTTTATTTCATGCATTCGCATTTTCCTCATGCGTCTCCTTTTGCTTGTGAATTCAGACGTGGTTCTATGAGGTGATTGGGTGCAATACCCCGCTGATTTCTTTGAAGGAAGACACTGTTGGGGACTTCTGCTGACTATATCAATGGCGTAAGGCCAACCGGCAGTGGAAGGGATCTCTTTCCCTGGAGGCAGTGCGTCAGGTGTTGAATGACCTGACCAGTGGTCTGGTATGGTCCTTTCCTTTTCAGTCTTGGTTTTTTGCACCTTCTGATCTTGTATTGACTCATGCTTGCTTGGGGATTTTCAGGTGACCTTTTATCCTTGGGGGCCATCCATTCAGGATACGGGGATGACTGGGGTGAACGCGCAGATGAGGCATTTGTTGGCGCATAATTTCGGCCATTCTTGGTATCTCGAGAAGAGGGTAGTTCGTCAGATCGTCGAGGAGGAGGTGGTGGTGCCACCCGCGCAGCCTCCTACGTCTATGAGGTGGGAGCGACAGCTGTTGGAGGATGAGAGGATCACATCGATGATCGGTGAGTCCTATGCGGTGTACACTGATACGACTGCGCCGCATGACTATATAGACTTTGTGACGAGCTGGTTGATGGCGCCCAGCATACATGACATCTTGCCCTTCCCTCCTGTGGGTTCGAGTCGAGCGGTGGGGTCTTCCCACAGCGGTGGTGGTCCGTTAACACCTGTGGCGGCGGCGACCTCGGAGGGCCCTTTTATGTGGTTTCACACCCCTTTGTATAACATCCGATGGACTGATGGAGGGATAGTGCCGATGCTGCACCGTCCTCTTGCGATGGATCCAGATGAGCTGGGTTTGACAGAGGAGGTCCTTCGTCCTGCGGTAAACCTTTCATTCCTTTTCCTATTTTTGATTTCCTTTGCTTGATAATGATTCTTCTTTTTCCTTGCAGAAAATCCGGGTGTCGACCACTTGGCTGAGAGACATCAGAGACTGGATATCATCGGTGACTTCCCACATTCGGGATGTTGTCCCTGTTCCTTCTTGCTTGGTGCCATCAGCCTTGTTCAGGGAAGACTCTGGATCGGGTAGTGGGGGCGCATCGTCTCGCCGTAGGGGAAAGAGAGTGCGTCACAAGGGTGGGAGCTCTTGAGAGAGAGAGAGAGAGAGAGAGAGAGAGAGAGATAATGTGGGTTCGAGTTGAGTCCCGTTGTTTTTGGCCTTTCTTTATATTTCCTACAAAATGAGGTAACACAGAAAACAGATATATGTAATGCAATGTAGTTTTTTTACTACCTTTTATTTTAATGATGAATGAATGCATGCGCTTTTTAATTTGCTGCTGAGACCGTAAAAAAAGGAATATTTTTAGAAATTTGTGAAGGAAAGTTTTTAATTTTAAAGAGGGAAATTATATAAGGAGGAAAAGGAATTTTGAAATTATGTTGAGAATATCAATTTTTATTTGAGTTTTCTAATTTGACAAAAGAGGAAAAAGGGAAATTTCCCAAAATAGGGGGATTGTCGATCGACAAGCACCATGACTTGCCTATCGACAGTTCAATCCAGTCCCATAAATTGAAAGCTTTGATTGGTACCTTCTTCAGCCTTTGGTACCTTGTGGGGTAGGATTCCTTTCGATTTATGCAGGGATTATGTCCCTTGTGAGGATTTTTAAGTATAGAAAGGGAGAAGGGCGGAGTGTTCTCATCACACCTTTGCATCCTTATCCACTTGCCTACTATTTCTTAGCCCTGCAAGATGGCTCTCCTTGGTAGCATTGAGCTTGCCAATTACCTCGAAGCCCTGGAAGCAATGTGCTCTTAGAATGTTGACTACGATGCTTTGAACATGCGTCGAATCTCCTTGTGGAGTAATCGACCTATTGAGTGGAATATGCTGAGAGCGGCAGTACAATTCTGGTACCCCAAAGACTATGTATTTCGCCTTGGGTTGGAAGAAGTTTGTCCTACCTACGAGGAATTTTCTGTCATACTGGGTGTGAATCCCAGTGTTGCCGCGGCTTTACCCGAATTTTCTCGCTCCCCTAGGGATTTGTTGGTCGGGCTTCTTCATATCTCACCTTCGGCGGCCAGGTCATTGGTTACCGGAGGAATGATCTCCCTCCTGACGGTGTTGCAGTCCGTGCATTTGCAAGAAGTAGGTGATGCTGGCTATGCTGGAGCCGTTGTTCTGGGCTTTGTTTCAAAGTTGATGTTGGTGACTGGGGAGGTGCGCGTGGACCCTCAACTTGTAGCCATTACCTCATGGATGTCATACCATCGCAATCCTGCGGTGGTGATATTGACGGAAACCCTGAATGGCCTAGATGCCTGGAGAGAAGGTCGTTCTGACTTTTTAAGGGGTAGCCCTGTGATGCTGTTCACGTGGTTGTCTGAGATATTTCGTTTGGCGACTCCTCCAGAGTATCCCTTATCATCTGTACCCAACTTCTTTTCACGCTACTTCATACGCGTTGGCCTGCATGTTGAGAATTGAGAGAATTGGCTTGTGGAACATGGGGCTCGTGGGCTGTATTGGTCAGTGCCTTGGTGGGGACAGTTGCAGCCAATTCTGGAGCTAGGAGACTATTCATATATATGGATGGTTGGTCTCAGATAGACCTCTTTTTATTTCCCTTGGCGACTTTTACGCCAATTTGGCTGGGAGCAGTTCGTGCCCCCTCGAACCTCAAATTTCTTTTCGGTAGAAGATTTGACTGAGCGTTTGTGTCTATCGCTTGGATCTCTGTGGGAGAATTGGCGTCCGTCGACCTGTCCCTCTCAGTATATCGGGAAGGTTTGCATGTCCCCAAAGATTATATGAAGTGGTTGTGGAGGAAAGTAGTCAGCAAGATGTTGGCAGTAGAGACTGGTCAAAGGTGGTTTATTTTATCTGACACCATGGAAGGGGGTGTTGTGGTCTTTTCGAAGATGGTTAAGGCTCATCAATCCATGGAATGTTTGCGACACTCTATTCAGGCAGGGGAGACTTGGGGTCCTCAGGATGTAGATGATGAGGGTGCAGGTTCTTCTGGTAGTTGTGGGTAGGACCCTTGGGGAGTTTATTTTGTGTAACAGATGTGGGGATTTTATCTGGATTTTTATGGTAATAGGAGGAAGGGAGTTATCCGTTACCTTTTCTTATGCAATCCGTACTGTCATTTCTTATTAATGAAATAAACAAGTTTCTGATCATCCAGCTGTGCCTTTCGATGAATTTTGTATTTTGAATTATCTATACCGATCGCTAAGGCATACACAATCCTTTTGTTCAAGTAGATGTTTAGAATGAACCGCCATTCTCGGAGGTAAGAAAAGAATATATTTTTGTGAAAAAGAAGGGGTCATGCTCACGTGAGATGTATGAGCTGCCTACGTACCTCCGGGGTTTTTGAAAAATTTCTAGATAGTTTTTTATAAAGGATGAGGCCCACGTAGTTCTGGGTAGAGGGAAATGAAGAGTTTTTTTTTTAGAATAGAAGGGGGATGAGAAGAGTCGTAATGCGTCGAGATTTCGAACTAGGGGTAGAATTTCTTGAAACGGTCCAGATTGACTAGACGAGCCATCTCATCCCAATCTAGGTTAGTGAGCATGGCGGCACCGCAAGACAAGATTTTCTTCACAATGTAAGGGCTGCTCCAATTGGGCTTGAATTTTCCTCTGGGGTTATAGATGGGTTCTATTATCTCCTTGAGGGTTAAATCCCCCTCCCGAACACCGCGGTCCTTAACTCTCTTATTGAATGAATGCGCTATTCGATGATGGTATCCCTGTATGTGATAAAGAGATTTTAATCTTCTTTCATCTAGGAGGGCTAGCTGATCAAGACGTCTTTGGCACCAGTCTTCTTTACTAACCTTGCTTTCGAGCATGACGCATAGCGAGGGTATTTCCAGCTCCATAGGTAGGACTCCTTCCATGCCGTAGACCAGAGAGTAAAGGGTAGCCCCAGAAGAGGTTCGGATTGAGGTTCGATAGCCCCAGAGGGCGTACATGATTCGGTCGTCCCAATCCCTATAACTTTTGGTCATCTTGTTGATGATGGTTTTGAGGTTTCTATTGGCGGCTTCAACTGTACCATTGGTTTGAAGTCGGTAGGGAGAAGATTTGTGTCTCTGAATCCCATACTCGTTGACTACTTCTGTGACTTCTGCCTCAAAGTGCAAACCGTTATCTGACACTAGCTCGTGCGGGACCCCATATCGGCAGATGATATTTTTCTTGATGAATTTGGCTTTTCTTCTTGGAATTTAATACTGCGTATGACTCAGCTTCGACCCATTTGGTGAAGTAATCAATGGAAACTAGGATGAACTCATGCCCATTTGACGGCTTTGGTGTAACCTTCCCTACGATGTCGATACCCCAGGTGGAGAACGGCCAGGGAGAAATAATTTTGTACAATTCCCGCGGAGGGAGATGTTGGAGATTGAAGAACCGTTGGCATTTAGGGCATCTACGAACATAGGCAGTGCAATCCTGGGCCATGGTGGTCCAGTAGTAGCCCTGTCGGATGATCTATTTGGCAAGCATGTGACTATTCATGTGGGGCCTGCATTCCCCGCTGTGGATTTTTTGCATTATCTTTTCAATGTCAGCCCCCGCAATACAGTGCAAATGAGTTCCATCAAAATTCCTCTTAAGTAGTGATTTATGATAGATGATGTACTGGGCGGCCAGCCTTCAAAGGTTAGCTCGGTCAGTCTTATTGGAACCCTCGGGATACCTACCGTACCTGAGGAGGCACCAAATATCATAGTACCAGTAGTTGACTAGCTCAGGATCTTTTGTGGTGACGAGCTCAATGTGGTAGCAATGAGTTGGTTTGTCTTGCTTTTGAACTAGGAAGGGGGTCATTGTTATTTTCCCGAGCATGTCGACCATGGAGGCCAAGGTAGCGAGAGCATTGACTATGTTATTCTTTTCCCGGGGTAGGTAATGGAAGGTGATATCTCAAAATTGGGAGGCTAACTCTTCTAATTGGGCGTGAAAGGGTTGGAGCTTTTCGTCCTTGACTTTCCACTTTCTGAGCACTTGACCGATGATGAGGGCAGAATCCCCATATACATCAAGGTATTGAATGCCTTTCTTGAGAGCGACCTTGAGGCCCACTGTGCATGCCTCGTATTTCGTCATGTTATTGGTATAGGGGAAATTCAACTTGATGGCTATGGGAGTATGAGAGTCATCCGGGGCAACCAGGAGTATCCCAATGCCATATCCCTTTTTGTTGGCAGCACTGTCAAAGAACATTTTCCATCGAGGGTTGTCTTGGGCAGTGCAAAGGATATTCTAATTTGGGAATTCAGAGATCCAGACATTAGAGTCTTCTACGGGGTAATCCGCGAGGTAGTCATAGATGGCGCTTCCTTTAATGGCTTTCTGTGTGACATACACAATATCGAACTCGGTTAGGAGCATCAATCATCGACCCATTCGGCTAGATAAGGCGGGTTTATCAAGAAGGTATTTGATGGGATCCATTCGGGATACAAGTTTGATGGGGAAGGCGAGCATGTAGTGTCGTAACTTTTGGGTAACCCAGACAAGCGCGACACATGGTTTTTCTAAAGCAGTGTAGTTGACCTCGTACCCGACCAATTTGCGACTGGCATAATAGCCAAGCCCCACATACGGTGTCGGTTATGGTTAGGTATAGGAGCAAAGGGAGACCAGGCTGTAGTGGCATGAGGACTGGAGGTTGGGTTAGATATTATTTGATTCGGTCAAAAGCTTCTTGGCATGCCTCGTTCCAAACCTTGGTTGAATCCTTTCGGAGGGGCTTGAAGATTGGTTCACAGATAGAGGTTAACTGGCTGATGAAACGGCTAATGTATTATAATTTCTCGATGAAACCTCGGACTTCTTTCTCTATTCGGGGATGCGGCATCTCAAGTATGGCCTTCAGCTTGGCAGGATCTGCTTCTATCCCCTTCTCACAGACCATGAATCCTAAGAGTTTTCCCGTTGTGACGCCGAAGACACACTTCTGTGGATTGAGTCTCATCTGATACCTCCGTAGTCGTTCGAAGAACTTTCGGAGAGCAGGAGCATGACCTTCTCCAGTTTTGGACTTAATAATCCTATCATCCACGTAAACCTCGACCTCCTTGTGAATCAGGTCGTACAGGATGGTTGTGGCAGCCCTTTGGTAGGTAGCCCCAGCATTCTTAAGACCGAATGGCATAACGGTGTAGCAAAAGGTTCCCCATAGGGTGATGAATGATGTTTTTTCTTGGTGGTCGGGGTAAATCTTGATTTGGTTGTATCCGACAAACCCATCGACGAATGACTTGAGAGCATGACTGTCTGTGTTGTCCATGATCATGTCAATATTGGGTAGTGGATAATCATCTTTGGAGAAGCTTTATTTAAATATCGATAATCCACACACATTCAAACCTTTCCTACAGATTTCGGTATAGGTACAATGTTGGCTAGCCACGTGGGATATTCGATTACTCGAACAAAACCTACGTTCAACTGTTTGACAACCTCTTCTTTGACTTTGAGCGACCATTCGGTGCAGAGCTTTCTCAACTTTTGTTTAACCAGCTTGTAATCTGGGAGAGTGGGGATCTCATGTTAAGCTATTTAAGGATCAATACCAGGAATATTGTCGTAGGACCATGTGAAGACATCCATGAACTCCTTTAGTAATTCTTCGAGTTGTGCGCGCTCATGCTCATCAACCTATACTAATCTCGCGCAGTTGGCTACTAGAACCGAGATTAATAACAACAGTCTCTTATTCATTAACTTGAATGCGGTTATGTTGTTTGTTATTAACCTTGTTCAAATCGGTTAAGAATTGTTCATTTGCAAAATCATCATCATCAAAAGTTTGATTAGAATCTAAACAATTAATGTAAGGCACGACAAGATACTCAAAATCTTCGTTTATTTCATTGATAGGAAAAACAGCATTGAGAACCTCATCAAAAGAGGTCTCGATTAAATTTGAGCAAGGATAGACAACATTAGATGAAATAGGGTAAACATTGGGGTTAGGGGAGATTTCAAGAGGTAGAGCTGGTGCAGTATGCCAGTTGAGGATAGGTGCATCCGCAGCCTTGATCAGATGAGAGGGTTCCAGTAATGTGGTGCCTGAATGAACCATGCAGAGTGCCAACCCCAGTGTCTGCAAGTTGAAGGAATCTTCGGAGTCATTTTCCTCAATTTTTTTGATATCTTTGATGAGCGGTTGTACGTGGTGTGGGAAATTTTTGGCCCATGGGTAGCTATCTTGGAAAAATATCTCCATTCCAGGCTTCATTTGCTTGTCTGTGTGGTCCTACCATGGTTCTGGAAAACCACAAAAGGGGAAATCCTCGCCCTCTTTGATAAATCGTCCATTCAGGGAGTCACCTGGGAGAATCTGGATGTAGTCTAATCTTCTCTTTGGTCGAGACTGGCGTATTATTTTGAGCTCTTGTTCTGATGGTTGATACCCCAAGACACAAGGAGGGGAAGCTTTCTTCAGTTCGATGGGCTCAAGTATCCCCTGCTGCCTTTGTCCTAGCCCCAGTCCGGGCATGAAGTGCATGTTTTTGAACATCTGAATCACATTGACATTTCCATGAGGGTCATATTATAGAGAAATCCTCTCTTTGAAACCGTCCCCTGTCGAGAGTAGGTATGGCTCAACTCGAAATCCTGATAGGAGCATATCATTTGACCCATTCTGTATCTCAAGAATTGGACTGCTGGTGCTTGCACCCTCGGTATTTTCGTCGTCGCCAAAAATGGTGATGACTCGCCCATCGGCGAAGAACTTCAATTTCTGATGGAGTGAGGAAGAGACAGCCTTGATATTGTGGAGCCAGGGTTGTCCGAGCAATAGGTTGAAATAGGCCGGGATATCAATCACATGTAATTCGACGATGGGGTTTATAGGGCCAACCCCTATTGCAAGTTTTATGGATCCCATCACCTCCCGACGGGTATTATCGTAGGCAAGCACGATGGAGGTTGGAGCGAGGTTACTTTCTTTCAAACCTAAACATTTGAATGTTCTTAGTGGGCAGACATTCAAAGCGGATCGCGGTACAACCTTCCCCATAACTTCGACGGAGATGTTGAGTGCATGATTGTGATTCGGCCCAATTCTGGGGATTTTTTCTTCAGAAAATGACAGCATCCGGGTGGAGGTCAAGGATCCGACAAAATTTACCCCTTCTTTTGGTGTGGTAGAAGGAGGAACTATAGGTCCTGTGAGAAACTTGATCAAAGCATTTCTATGCAGCTGGGAAGACATAAAAAGCCCCCATAGAGTGATGTTAGCTTGAGTTTTCTTCAGTTGATCAAGGATCTTGCTCTCCTCGATGGTCATTTCTGTCATAGGAAGGTTTTCAACGCCCTTCCCCTTGTCATTTGCTGATAGCGATCTTGGAACTTGGTAATTTCTCCTAGATCTAGTCATGTGATTTACCGAAGAAGAGAAAAACATGAATCCCATTTCTTCATCGATTTCAGGCTGCTCTCCCACCCTGTTTATTTCTCTGAGGAGTTCTTCAAATGATATTATCCCACATAAGTCGGTTACTGGCCCAGTTCTTCCTGAAGCTTGCTCTTCATTTGAATCTTCGAATTCTTCCCCCCATCTGGTGGCAACAATTCTGTTTTCTTTCGTGAATTCAATGCATTCCACAACTTCAATGGCTTCCTCGTATAGGTCTTCCCATTCTGTGGGGATATGTAAGGATTAAGGGACCAGGTGCCCTTGTAGCTTCAAAGAACCAAATAACTCGGTGATACTGCAAATATTATTGGTTTGCCGGAATTCTTCTGCCATGATCTGGACAACATCATCTAAGCTGACTTCATCGGTTGGTATCACCCAATTATCTGATTCTCGGGTCCATTTTTTCACTTCCAAGAACAGCGCACTGAACCTCTGGCAATCGATAATCATCTGTTGGGGAAATTTTAGCCCGAACTCTAGGAGTTGATTTAATACCTCTGGCAATTCCATACCTCCACTTTCAGAACGAGTACGGACAACGATGCATGCCTTGGTAAGGAGTGATAGTGCCTGATCAGCGAGGCTAGTAGGGTGTAGGAGGAAATATGGGCAAATTTGAAGAGGTTTAGGAGAGTATATGGGTGTGATTTGAGTTGAGGGATCAAATTCTGGGTTTTCTTCCAACAAAATAGCATTGGTGTGATTTGGGAGTGGATTGTGAGTAGTGTTTGGCTTAGGATTGGCTGGTGGGGCGATGGTACCCCGATCGATGAGATCTTGGATTATGTTTCGAAGGTTGAAGCATTGGTTGGTGGTATGGCCAGCTGTTTGGTGAAAGGCGCAATGAGCATCGGTCTTGAAGTATCTTATGAGTGGATTGGGTAATGGACGGGGATCCAAGGGTTTTATAAGGTTTCGGCTTAACAGGGATTGGTAGACTTTGGAGAGGGGAGCATGAAGCTCAGTGTATTCCCTTCGGACGGGGGCATGGCGACTTTCTGGTGCCCACGATGTGGTTGGTTGAGAGATGTTATTGATGGTTGAGACCGTAGCATTGACAGGCTTGTCATACTTTCTAGGGGTGAACTGTCCGGAGACCTTCTTTGGTTCAACTTCTGTTTTTGCAAGACCTTCCTCGATTTGTACTCCTGCTTCTCTGAGAGCTCGAAAGTGGGGGTAGTACTGTCCTCCCATGGTTGCTCAGACATGGGGCAAGAAATTATTCTTCACTATGTTGACTTATTCTTCTTCAGATGGATGATTGGTCATGGTAGCTGCTTTTTCCCTCTATCGGGCTATAAAGTTACTGACTGATTCTCCAGAGTTTTGTTTGAGCAGCTCTAAATAATGGCGGGTGACCTCGAGCGCTTCATTGTATTTATATTGCGACATGAATTCTCAGGCTACATCCTCCAAGCTACGGATTCTGGATTCCTCAAGAGACAAAAACCATCGGAGGGCACTATCCTCCAAAGTTTATTGAAACAGTTAGGCAATTACCTCTTTGGAAGCCCCTAGGAGAGTCATGGAATGGTGATAACTGTGAATATGGACAATCGGGGGTTCGCTCCCCCCGAACTTCTCGATATTTGGCATCTTGAACTTCTCGGGTAACCTCACTTTAGGATAAGGAGACATGTGGGTGTAGTCCATGTAATTCCTAGAGATCCTGACCTGATCAAACTTCTTGGTGATCATATTAAGATATTCTTTGACCTTATTCAACTCCTTCTCCTTTGGATCAGCGACTACATGCAGGTTAGCCACATGCTGGGCAATGTTTGGCATTGGAAGCTGGGCAGGCAGCGGCCCATTGGCAGGAGGAGCAGGTGGAGCATGCTGATATTCCTCCGGGACCCAGATAGGCTCGGGTGGACCCATAACACGAGGGAATAAGGCCTCAGGCTCTTGAGGAATGGGAATTTAGTTTCGTTACATTTCTCGGACCTCAGCTTGGAGGTTGTCAATCTTGGCCACGAGTTGAGCCAGGACTGTCGGCAGATCCGGTTGTATGACTGGTACTTGATCTACATTCTCCATGGAAGATGTATGGATTTTGGACTCAGAAGAAGTAGTAGAGGAGAGGATGAAACTACGGGGTGATTTGACTGAAGACCGAAGCCAATAAGGAGCCAGGCCAAGGGCGTGCGATCGACCTGAAAAGGCGTAGGATGAGATTTTTGAGAAAACGGGAAGAAACTATTTTTGGATTTTTGATAAAAAGGGAGAAATGTTTTTGGACTTTTGATAAAGAAAGGAGAAATGTTTTTGGATTTTTAATAAGGAAAGGAGAAATGTTTTGGAGACGGAACTCAGCATGATTAGTATGTTTATTATGTTCTCACTTGTATTTAATTCTCCTAAATGCAATGCCGGACGGGACCCGAGCCTGGAAAAGTGGGGGTCTTAATATATGCAAAGCTACATTTGGAATTGTAACCAGGCTCTCGGACAGGTTCCCGTTTTAAAAATGCTCGAAAATTGGGCGACAGATCGACCCGAAATTTCGGCAGAGTTTCGGGTTGAAACTGGCAATCTAAAGTGCGTGTCCTAGATTTGACACCTATATGCGGGTATGCAGTTGGTTGGGTGAATCGACATGGGTTCCCCCCTTTGGCGTGACTTCCACGATACACTTCTTGCTCTTGCGGGCAATCGGTACGTGTGAGAGCGAATTCGATATACTCGGCGTACGTGAACGAATTCCCTGCGATATACCTCCCGTCATGACTTCGGTCAATCGGTACGATGCGGGGGAACCGTTCGATATACGTCTAAGGTACTTGGCCAATGTAAGGTGAGAGTCATATCGGTTAGGCTAACTGCGACCTTCCGAACCAGCGCCCATCACGAAGTGACCCTCCAGTTACTGGGTAAAATTTGGTAAATAGCAATGATCTTTGGTGATATCGAGTGAATCATGCATGATTCTCTTATTAGTATCTTATGATGAGAATGCCTTTCTTGATTATGCCAAATAGGGAACAAAGTACAAGTACCTCAAAAGTTACCCCAAGTATGGATGGGTGATGCGTGCAACATAGGGATATACATGTGATCCTAGGTGCATGTGGTGTGAAGTGTACATGGAGAATTTTCTACAAGTGTGTGAATATAAGCATAAGCATGGGATACACATGTGAAAGGGGGATAGGCAGATATGGGGGAAACATAAAAAATTATAGCATCCATGTAAATAGAGTCAAACCCTCAAAATAATAAAATCCCCAACAGAGTCGCCACTGTGGGCATCCCCGATCCCCGCTGCGGAGGGAAAAGGATCCTTCGGGTCCCGCTCGTCCCCTCTCTCGGGAGAGCACTTCGGTCGGCGTCGATTTGTGAGGTGTGAAAATGTAGTGAGATTCAGAGTCGCGGCTCTATTTTACTCAAAACAGACAAAATAAAAAGGGGAAGCCACCCCGAAGGATGGCATCCAAAGACATACTGGTGCGTGCGAAACCAAAGTGATTCGAGAAGGGTTCGGAGGCTTATTTACGAAATGGGAAGGTGTTAGGCACCCATTCCGCCCTTTCGGTCTCTCATGAATATTTGCTATTTTCCTTTATGTTTCCCCCCGTGATATGTGTGAATGTGTATATATAGAATTGAGGTAGGAATCCTCGACTTGTATCATGGAAAAGATAAAGCGAGTCATCCGTAGGAATGTGATTTTAATGTAGAAAATAGGATTTGCGCGATTACCCTTGCGTTGATCGTTATAAGGGAACGATAACGCATGTCGAATAATACGCCACTAAGAATGGATATATAGAATATAATAGAAAATAAGATAAAGAGAAGATAGAAAATAAGAGAAAAACTGAGAAAATGACTCGAGTCTCGAGTTTTACCCTGAGACGCCTACGTAGCCTATAAAGGCATCAAAGTCCACGTAGTTCGTATACAAAACGAGGGGTGGGGTTTATCCCATAAATACAAATGGAGAAATCTCTTATTTGTAAGTGTGTGTGTGTGTAGAAAAAGTGTTTTTAATTGTGAGAAAACTGTGGAAAAAGTGTGAGAATCCCTATTTGAATTTATGAGCAAACCCTCTTTTTCTTATTTTTTGGGTTTTATTTATATGAAAATAAGAGATGTGAAATAATACTAGATAAAAAGTATGTTAGGATATATGAAATAAGATAATAAAAGTACTTTAAGTAATAAAACAAGTTATTGCAAATTTAAGAAGGTTTGAAGAGAAAGGTGAGAAGGATGGACCTTTTTGGAGACTTTGAGCTTGATTTTGAATGTTGAAAAGCAGCCCTTGCACTTGGATGATGATGGAGAGTGGTTAATTCATCAGGTTTGATGAAAGGGATGATGGAATGTGGAAGTGAAAAAGGGATTTGAAAGTTGAAATCACGCTCCTTTCGAGAGAGGTTTCTGGGGCTTATTGAGGGTGATTTGCTTCTGATCTGAGACCCCTTGCAAATGAGGCCAAGGCCTACTTTTATAGGCCCAGGGGTTTGCCGATCGGCATTTCCATGGCACTACCTATCGGCAGGTGCCGATAGGCAGGGTCTGGGATCTGCCATTTGGCAGTGCGCTTCAGGTTTTTTCGGAAAATGAGCCATCGAGGGCAAACAGTTGGTCAGAATCACGCATGGGGCATACCGTTGGAAAGGTATTTCAGATACCTTCGAAAGTCCTTGGGACTGCTCCCGAGTTCGGGAGTTGACTTTGGGTCAAATGTGGCTCGAAAGCGTTTGTCAGTCCGCTAGACGGGGAATCTTTCGGACGCAAATGGATCATTCATCCGCATGCTAACTCCGAATCGCACATAGGGCGGATCGTTAGAAAGGTTAGGAGATGTACTTCGACATTCCAAATATTTTGACCCGGTTCGGGGAGTTGACTTTGGTAAACTGGGCTCAAGAATCATTCGGTGACCTCTCGAAGTCAAACGGATCGTTCGTCCGCATGGAAAGTCAAAATTGCGCACAGGACGGACCATTGGAAAGGGTATTCAGTGGCCTTCGAATATTCATTCAGCTTCAGTTGAGTTGAAGAGTTGACTTAGGTCAAACAGAGTCCGGGAGCGACCGGTGGCCTCTAGGTCAGGTTTCAGACGCAAACAAATCATTCGTCTGCATGGTAAGTCATAATCGAGCACGGGACGGACCGTTGGAAAGGGTATTCAGTGCCCTTAGAAGAATCATTGAGTCTCGATCGAGACAAAGAGTTTGACTTTTGGTCAAATCGGACCGAGGAGTGCTCGATGGCTTCCAGGTCAGTGCTCGGGACATGACATGGGTTTGCGATGATGAGTGGAGGTGCTAGGGACGTAAGGAGAGTTGGGGGGGGGGGGGTAACAGAATGGGGTGTCTACAATGTGCTTCCTAGTAGTACAATCATTTATGAAAAAAAAGCATCAATGTAGAATTTAGATGACATGGTTATAAGTAACTCCAGCATAAGACTTGAAAGTTTTAATTAAGACACAGGTACAACAGATTTGATATATAGATATTCCGATGAAGAATTCGACTGGTACCCGAATCAGTAGATTCGATCCACTCCCTCAATCCCAAATTAACCACTTTATCATCATCCTTTTCCTTTTCATCATCATCGACATTATCATCCTTGAGAATAACCGACAAAGTATTGAATATATATATATAGGAAGATACAAAAAAAATTAAGTTTGAAAATGAAAAAAAAGGATAAAAAAAATTATAAGTTTTAAAATGAGAAAAGAATATTTATAATATAGGAAATAATATATTATAAATTCCAAAAATTATTGGAAAAAAGTTTATAAAAAAATAAGATAAATAATAAAAAAAATTAAAAGAGAACAATACAAAAAACTTTAAACAAATATGAAAATGACATAAAATTATGATATTTGAAAGATCATATTATAAATTCCCCAAAAAATGAGACATATAAAGTGTTTGTAAAAAATATGTGAAAATTGAATAAACATTTTTAAAGTTTTGGGACAAAAAAGGAAAAAGCAAAATATTATATCAGCCAATTTCGGGACGTAAAAGAACAAATCAGAAAAACTTAATAGGCATTTTAAAAATAGTTGAAATCACTAAAAAAATATATTTAATATTTCTAAAAACTACTGAATAAAAATTAAAACATGTGAAAAGTAACCTCACAAATTCGTGGAAACAAAAAAAAAATGGGTAAACAAATCTAAAAAAACCATTATTAAATCTCAAACCCACAAATAAATCTAAAAAAAAAACCCTAATCTTCAAACCCCAAAGTCAAATCTTAAAACATTCCCTCAAACCCATCAACTTACCAAAGTTACTCATCACATTCGATACTACAACAATAACAAATGAATAAATCGAAAGAGAATACATGTTGAAACTGAATACAAAGAGAAGTACACAAAACTAATAGAGTGAGAGATAGTTTTTTTTTACCGAAGGCTGCTGGGTGGTTACCTGTGGGGAGAAAATGAATAGAAAGAGACCGGAGGTTATCGGGGTAGTGGGGATGGGGGTGAGGAGTGTGGGTGAGAGAGAGAGAGAGAGAGAAAGAGAGCGAGAGAGAGAGCGAGAGATGTATAGGGTTTTGTGGTTTAGAAAGGGGAAAAGGTGAAAATGAGGGAGAGACGTTTGGGTTTTGTGATTATAGCATTCATTGAGACGCACAATAAAGAGGCATACAAATGAGGAAATGTGATCATTGATTCATGTACAAAAGATGAATGGTCGAAGTCTGGCGTGGAAAGAGCTATTACGCGGCTTAGAAATTAATAATGAGGGTGCTGACATGGATCGGCCAGGTGATAAGAGAGCTAAATGCTTGAATAGCATATTATAGTATTATATAGATATAAATGTATTAAGTTGGTAGTAGACGAATGTAGTAGGTCCAACACTTCAAATTAATAATAGTTATACAAAACCTCAACCAACAGTTAAATCGTCCTATGCATCTAACAGTGACCAGGTGGCTCCTGAATAAAAGGAAGCAGTTCTCTCTATATTAACATGCAGTTCGTGATATGTTGAATTAGTCCAAGCAGCTCCTGAATAAGAAAATGCAACATGTTACAAATAATAAGAGGTCATCTAAGATCCAGTTCAAGAAGTTCCTGAATAAAAGGAAGCAACGTTAAAATCATACATATAACCAGTCTCTTTTGTAACATATATATAAGTTCATATACATTGTATAAATAAGGGTCGAACGTTTATTAATAAAATCATCAGAGTAAGAACTTAATACAATGCTATTTTTTATACCTGTTTGGACTCATCTGCTATTCTGTGTAAACTTTATCATGGGATCAGAGCAAGGTTACACCATTCAAATGACTTCATCTGGGTTGAGCCTCTCTTTGAGTTCTCCTTACCAATTGATAGCCATTTGTCCCATGAAACTCAAACCGAGTAACTACCTCATTTGGAGAACCCAAATGTTGCAACTCATTCAGTCATTAAAAGTGACTCATCTTCTCTACGATAAGCCACTTTCTCATCTCACTAATGGCAAGAAAAAAGAAGTAGATACAGAGCTGTCAACATATGTTGTTTGGGAAGAAAAAATTTCCTTTTACGGAACTTGATCTCGAGGACCATGAGTGATGAATCGATGTACTTGATAGTGGGGTGTAAAACTGCCAAACAAATATTGCCAACCCTTGAATATCAATATCTCCAGGTTTCTAAAGACCAAGAATTTGCGTTAAAGGAACAATTGCGCAACATATCCATGGAAGGAAAGACGATTGATTAATATGTTAAAATATTCAAAGAGATTTGTGATGGTTTAATGGACATTAACAAACCATTGGATAATGACTCAAAGGTTATCAACTTTGTCCAAGGTTTAGAGACTAAATATAAAACCTTTCGCACAGTTATGATTGGTAAACCTCCTTATCCAACATTTGCTCAACTCATAACAGCATCTCGAGCTTTTGATATGAGAGAAGAAAAAGATCCAACTCCCACAACACAAGATCGCACATCTAATGGCGTGGATCACTCAATGGCCTTTGTATCACAAAGAATAAGGTATCAAGGGTATGGAAGAGGCCATATAATACAATCAAGAGGAAGAGGAGGATACTTTAGTGGTAGCTACGGAAATTTTGGCGGTGGCTATGGAAATTTTAATTCTTCAGGTCGTTGTTTTAGACCGGTTAGTTTTTGTCATAATAACACTAGATATAGCCAAAACTTTCAAGGAAAAAATCTCCAACATCCTGGCCAAAGTTTCCAAAATGCGCCACCCACTCAAAGAAACTTTCAACCACAAAATAGTCAAATAAAGGAAGGCACCACTGAAATTCAGGGGGAATGTCAAATTTGTGGCTCTAATAAACATAAAGCACTTACTTGTTTTTACAGGTGGGACTTCAGTTCAGTCTCAAGAAAATCCTCCTCAAGCTATGGTTGCCTCATCTTCTCAATACCCTCTTGACAACAATCTCTACATGGACTCAGGTGCCTCTACTCATATGACAAATGCTACAGGTAACCATTATAATTTACAGTCTTATCGTGGACAAAATAAAGTGGTAGTATGAAATGGTTCAACACTTGATATAACACACACTGGGCATAAAAATATAAATGGACTAATGTTAAAAGATGTACTAGTTGTATCTAAGTTAAGAAAATCACTTATTTTTGTATCTCAACTTGCTAAAGATAATGAGTGTATTATAGAATTTACTAACAATGATGTTATTATTAAGGACAAGAAGACCAAGAAAGTGATGGCCAAAAGAACTAAAAAGGGGTCCTTACCTGCTCTCGATGATTACGAACTAGAAGTTTTAACCTCCGTATAACAAGTCAAGGGTAGTGATCATGTTTGGTACATGATATTAGGACATCCTAGTAATGAAACTTTGAAGTTATTAGCCAAAAAAAAGTGTTTGCATGTTAGTTATTGGAATAAAAGACCAAATGTGTGTGTCAGTT
Organism: Sambucus nigra; assembly: GCA_949130495.1. Classification (NCBI taxonomy): domain Eukaryota; kingdom Viridiplantae; phylum Streptophyta; class Magnoliopsida; order Dipsacales; family Adoxaceae; genus Sambucus; species Sambucus nigra. The sequence continues at coordinate 228,315,807 of OX422215.1, forward strand.
GTCAAATGGGTAAAAGTTGCAAACTTCCTTTTAATTTAAATAAAAAAAATTCTCATGAACCCCTTTCAAAAATTCATTCAAACATATGGGGTCCTGCACTAATCACTTCCTCTCAAAATATGAAATATTATGTGTTATTTATTGATGATTGTACAAGGTTCACTTGGCTATATCCCTTAAAACACAAATCTGGATTTTATGAAGTGTTTTTACAATTTAAAAAAATGGTGGAGACACAATTTAAAAAAAAAAATCAAAATTTTTCAGTGTGATGGTGGAGGTGAATATGCAAGTAATGAATTTATTAACCACTTACAAAATTGTGGGATTATTCGACACATTTCGTGGCCTAACACCCCGAAACAAAATGGAGTAGCTGAACGAAAGCATCGACATATTGTTGAAACAACACTAACACTTATGTTATATGCAAAAATACCTCTTTTTTTATGGGTTGATGCCTTTCTCACTCAAGTATACCTAATTAATCGATTTCCCTCTTCCAAACTACATAAAGAAACACCATTTTTCAAACTCTATAACCCAAAACCAAAATATGGTAATCTAGAAATATTTGGTTGTAGATGCTTTCCATAAATAAAAGGAAAAACTCAACATAAATTTACTCCGAAATCTTACCCTTGTATTTTTATTGGCTATAGCTCTATTCACAAAGGATTCCGATGCTACTACCCCTCTACCAAACGTATCTATATCTCTAGCCATGTTATTTTTTATTAAGATCTGTTGCCTTACATAACTCCAGATAGGTATATGAATGAATGCACTTCACCCACTGATATCTCCACATATCAAGAATTTTTTAACGATATCCCATGAAATGCCACATGTAATTTATTATCTGCTTCTATTCCTATTACTAACACTCTCTTTCAAAATAATGTTCCATCAACAAATATTGTTTCTGACTACACTTCACCATCAACAAGCATGACTGACATTGTGATTGAACCCAATACAATTAATCAGCATGTTCCTCTTGCACCAAACACACATAAACCCATATCTAACTTTTACCTTTCTACATCACACTCTCCTCCCCACCAGTCTTACTCTACATCTCATATATCTCATTACCCACTGCATCATACTGACATTTCCATCGTCCTTCAATCCAAGTCCACTCCATCCCAAGTGACCAACTCCTCCAAGTCTAATCCTATCCACACATTTTCGTCCCCTACTATTTTTTCAGCTGGCCATAACGCCCCTTTTCCATCCTCTTCGTGTAATACCCCACATTTTTGATGATTTAAATAATTATGGGATTAATTATCACAGAGGGATTAATTGAATTTAAATGTGAGAATTAAATTATTAATTAATCCGGATCTAATAAAAATAAATATTAACTAGCATGCCAAGGGTTAATACTTATTTATTTAATATTACTGTGCGATATGTAATATGGAACTATACACTTTGATAAATTGTCGAGAGAGAATAATACGATAGTTTAGTAAATTAAGTCAAACGCGCGTGTGAGTCGTGTCCGGGCTAATTTAGTGGAATAAAAATATCAATTATTTTAAGTAACTCGTACAGTAATTTCAAGTGTACCGTTGAGTCTAGAAGGGTCGAGATAGTCGAAATAGTATACTCGGGTGTTTAGTTTGGCCCCCTGGGTAATTTTAGGCCTAACCAGTACCCCGAGAGGGTATTATGGTAAATTGGATTTTTAGGCTTAAGTAATGGACGAAAATTAAGAGTTAAATTATCATACAAAGAAAGTCCATTAGGGTTAGAAAGCTATAGGAAGTAAGAACGGCCATAGGAAGTGTGAGGGAAATCTATTTCCAAAAGAAGACGGCCAAATTGACACCACCTTGCATAACCACCACCACTGTCGTGTAGATCGGGACAAGGGGAACACACCCATACCAACAACGTCAAGAAATCAGATGACTAATTCAAGGCAAGAGTTTATAACTTGTTGTATTTCAGTATCTATCATACTCATGTTAGTATAGGATTTTTAGGAACATGTTTTGGTTCATAAAAATGATGAAATTAAGGAATTTGGATATGTAAATTGATTCTGAGATTTGTTAAATTGAAACCCTTCATGTATGTAGACTAGAGATCACGTTGTGATGAACTTATGTGTAGAACAAATCTGTAAATTATGTGTTCTCGAATATGAATTTGAAGAACTAGAGTTTTGATAAATTAAATTGGGGGTTTTCATGTTTTATGAATGATTCGTAATGATTTAATGATTCTAGGATATTAGGATTCATGTATTATTGATGGGATTCGAATTAGAACTGTTTGTTTGGAGTTTGGGATGTTGAATTAGAGGTTTTACGTTTAAAAATGATGGAAAAATGCTGAAAATATGGGTAGAAGACGAACAGCGCAATCTCGCACGAAGTCGTTCGAGCGAGATTGCATCTCGCGCGAAGTCGTTCGAGCGACATGTGGCAGTCGTTCGAGCGACATGCCATATGGTTCAAGCGACAGAGTGAAATTTTAGGAATTTCTTAGAATCCAGTTTTGAGTTTATTGATTTATGGGAGTGAGATAAATTACAAAATAATAAACTTAAGTAAGACAAAATTTCAGGAAAAGTATGAGCGATTAAGTACTTCAATTATTTTGGCACGGAGAGAATGTTCCTTAGAGATTATGAGAGGGATAATAATCTCAATAATTGTACTACGAAATGTTGAAATCAAAATACGTAAGAGGAGTATATATGAAGGTGAGAGGAATACCTATAAATTATAATAGGATGTGTGTATGCCTATTATGTGATATTATTATTAAAGGCACTAATGGGTGAGAACTCGGGGGTGTAAGAATATTATTATTAAGTGTACTAATGGGTGATAAACCGGGGGTACAAGAATGAAATATAAGTGTACTAATGGGTGATAACCCGAGGGTATAAGATTATTTGAATAAGTGTACTAATGGGTGATAACCCGGGGGTACAACATTATGGTTAGGTGCGCTAATGGGTCATAGCCCGGGGGTGCAGTATTATAATATATGTATATAGGGCAGATGTGACTATATGTATATATGTACGTAAGTTGTGAATCAACCTACTGTGTATAGCTTGTAGATATGGGCATGTAAATTTATAAAGAAAATCTTAAGAGTATAATCGATTCATTATGAAAATGGAAAAATATTCTAATTAGCTATTCGACATAGGCTAATTTGATAACGTATTGTATAGGCGATACGGGTTTACTAATGGTGAGAATAAATACTATTAGGATGAATTAAGACTAGTTATATTGAGTGGTATAGCTAAGGAGAAAATTAAATACACGCTAGGCGTGCACAATAGAAGAGAGGTGAGAATCTCATGTGAGAGTTCGAACTAACATGTACGTGATGCTTGCTTTACTGCAATTTTTAAATACTTGCTTAAACAAATATTTATAGACATCGCGCTCCGACCCGTTTCTTGCATCTTTTCTCTCTCTTTTTATATATATGTATTATATCAGGTGCTCAGCCACAGGGACACCAGGCTTAGAGATTGGAGTGCTTGGCGTGCTGCAGCTGTTGTGGAAGCTGTAGGTCATCGTATTAGACACCTCCATTATTCCATTTCCATTCTTTATAGACTATCTACTTAGAGCATGTGTAGCCCATTACTTGAACAGTTTTTTTCAGAAATTATGTTCAGTTTACTTTTCGTTCATTCTCATGTGGAATTGTGGTTACTATGGTTTTGTTTTTGGAGTTTTGAACTGGAAGGTTTTATCCAGTCTAAAGTTATTTCAGCATGTGATTCTGATTCCGTATTTATATTAATTAATTATGCATGGATGGTTTATATTCAATTTCTTGGTTCGGTGATTAAATGGTTTTAATCAAAAAGGAAAAATATTTTGACACCTAGCTTAATTATATTAGGTGATTAAATGGTGATTAATTGAGTTATTATGTTTTTCGACAGTGATGTTAAGAATGAACCAACTGAACATTCTGTTTTAAATTTTATAAAGGACTGATCGCCCGATATTTAATTGAGTGGGGTGTCACAAGTGGTATCAGAGCATCAGGTTCTAGAGTCCTTTAAGATCTGTACGGCTTACTATGTTTTCAGCTTTGCGTCCTTTGATATAGAGCCCTATTTTTAGGACTGTTGTGATGTTATATTTTTACAATTTCATCTCCAGCTATTCGAGATTTATTAATAAATTTGGACTAATAATATTCTTTCTCGTCTCAGATCCCTCCTCGACGTGCACCAAGCGACCGACAAGCCTAGCCAGAGCAGTCGACAATACAGGCTCAGGGGACAATGAACGTAACAGAGGTTTTCGCGATAGTTACACAAGCGGTGAATGCAGCCTTAGCGGTGGTACAACAGGCCCCACCCCAAGTTTAGGCAGTGGCACCAGTTCCAGTGCATCTGTTTCCCACTGCATGGGAAAGAGTTAGAGAGTCATTTCAGATGGCTTGTCCCCTAGATTTCATGGCAGTTCAGATGTGGTTATCGCTAGTCAGTGGAAGAAGGACATACAGCGACGGCTTCATATGTATGAGTGCACGGAGGTTCAGAGGCAAGTTTTGGCTACCTTCAAGCTGAGAGGGGCATCCTTACAGTTGTGGGAGTCCACTAATACTAGTAAGGAGCGAGATTTGATGACTATCAGTGATTTCTAGGTGCGGTTCGACCGCAAGTACTTTCCTTCCTCCGTCAAGACTGAGATGAGGCAAAAAATTTTAGACCTCACCTAGGAAGGGAGGACAGTTGTGGAATACGAGGAGGAATTCATATGATTGACAAACATGGTACCAGAGGAGGTGCCTACTGAGGAGAAGCGCATTCAGATGTTCATGGATGGCTTGACTTGGAGGATACCACAGCATCTATTGGGTAACCTTTCCCTACACTCATATACCGACGTTCTGAATGCAGCCTTATTGCATTATCAGGAAAACCACTTCCATTCTAAGGGAAGCAAGCGAGGGGGAGAGCCCAGCCAGTTGGTAAAGACAGGGGGAGGTTGCGCCAGTGGGGTACCAGTTGAGTAAAAGTCAGAGGCAGAGTTCCCTGTAGGGGGAGTCCGCTAAGAGGTTTCGTTATGGGGGTTTCAGGCATGGTCATGGGGGTTGGAGACAGGGCCAGCAGCATGGCCAGCCACATAATCAGCAGCAGGGCCAACAGCAGGGAGGACAACAGTGCCAAAAGTGTGCCAGAAATATCAAATTCTGGCATGGGTTGAAAGTGTTCCAGAAGTGTTCCTGTTTGGCTGAATCTGACACAGTTAAAAACTGTGCCAAAAGTGTGCCAGAAATTTCAAATTCTAGCACGGTTTAAAAGTGTGCCAGAATTGTTTCTGTTTGGTCAAATCTGGCACACTTTTGAGCCGTGCCACAAAAAAATGTCATTTTGGAACACCTAATTCTGGCATAGTTAAAAACCATGCCAGATTTGATCTGGCACAGTTTTAAACCGTGCCAGATTCCTATTTTTGGTGTAGTGATTATAGGGATAGAGGTAATGTGTGGACGCGGATGTGGATGGATCAGGTAGAAGCAACAATTGTGTTTTTTATACTCCAATATCATAGTAAATGAAGATCCAATGAAATAAAATATCTATTAATCATAAACATGTATATGCACACACCCTGACGTACGTACCTCAAAAAGAGAATCAACGATCGAAGGAAAAAGGATGGTATTGTAAGTTTTATCAGGAACCTTTGTTTTGGTTTCTAAAACCTCCTGTTGTGAGGAAGAAAATAATTCTATTATAAACAAATATTTGTTATTAATAAGAATGAAAAAAAAATGTCTATGTCCTCGGATATTAGTGCGACATATAAAATATTGTAATTATCTTCACCGGGTAACATGTTCTAATCCATATCCATCAATCTAACGCACTGGTCATACAACTCAGGTTTGAATAAGATCCACTAAAATGTCAAGCTTCGAAAGATAATAATAGCAAAGACGATCATCATCATTTTGGACGCCTTTCCAATTAGAGAACCCTTTCCCATAGGCAAAGGCCACGTTTGGACGCCTTTCCAATTATTCCTTGAGATCTACCCATGTTAGGATCACCAAGTCTCCTGTGAAGGTTTTTTGACGTATTGCCTCTGCTGTCCCCTTTTGAAGAGCTAAAAACTAAAGGGATATCTACCCCTATCCTGAAGGGAGGAGGGGGGAGGGAGGAGGTAGGAAAGACCTAGAGTTGCAAGAAAAATGACCAGTTATAGTAAAAGGTAATGAAAAATAATTGTCTACTTCTTCTTGAGAAAGCTCATCCTTGAGACCACTATTCCTCTGACCTGATTCTTCAACATCAAGACTCCATCTAACATCAGATCTATTTGAGTGTCTACGATTAATCGTTGTTGATAGAGATTTATCCAAGATTTGCAAGGATGAACTACGGGCATCATCTGATCTAGGGCATGATTCACCCAAACGGTTGTCATCCTCTTGAATGGATTTCTCAGTTCGAGATGAAGAAGGTTTTTCCGTAAGTCCAGCACTAGAAAATTCTCTATTGGAAGCTGCAAGAGGCCTAAGTCTCTCTTCATAGCTGTAGTCCCTGTACTTTGACACTTCCTTCTTTCGCCAATTTCTACCCCCCCACACACACAAACACCCACCCCCACAAAATAAAAAAGAAATAAGAGAGGCATCAACCATCCCAATAGAGCTAAAACCTGCCTAATTGTGTTGCAATAGAGCTACATTGATGAATGACGATTTAGAATAGAGCTACATATTTTGACAATCTAAGGAGTGAAGCATTAAGTCATAAGTCTCCTTTGATTTGAGTTTAATAAGTAAGAAATCCAGTTCTTGTTTTATAATCAAGAGGCTGTATAGATATAAATAGTCATATTACAACAAAAGACGTGTATTTCCTATATTAGAAAGGGCTTGAACTCAAATCACATGTCCCTAGATCTTCATCATGTGGCTTAATATTCAACTCAAACTGAAAATTTTATACAAAAATAATAGAGAGAAATTGTCAATAAATATCTACTTCTTCTAACCAACACTTCCTCATTAATAAATTTCAAATAAAATAATGAAGCACGAAACTTGTTTCAGAAGATCCACGACCGCATTAATGTTAGGATGATGAGCTTCAAACTCAATTGTTTACGATTCAAGTACTTTAAAGTATGGGTAAACTTCTATATAAATATACACATACAAACAAATATATATGTACATCCCATTCTATATAAACCTATCAAAGTTCATGAATAAATAGTATCACTACTCATTCACAATTATATACTGAACTGATCCTTGAGAAGCTATTGCAAAATGGACAGAGTAATCTAATATATATGTGCAAATGTACTGCAATGTGACAATTGACAAAAACTATTGTACAATGCAGCAAAAGAGTGATAGTTTGTTGCCGAGGGTATAAATACATTCTCATGGACCTGCAAAACTAGAGTCTCACTACCACACTATTTTCAATGCTGGTGTCACCATCAAAATCTAGTTCTACCTTTAAATCATAATCATAACAAACCAATTTGCCCAACTTAATCTCCATCTCTTTACAGTCCTCTGATCAGTTGAGGTTAGCAGGATTAACATTGTGGCTTCCTTTCAAGTTTGTCAAATACAGCTCTTCATACATCTTAGACCCTAAATCGATCTCCACAAGGAAAGCATCCTCTGTATCACTCCCATCTCCGTTACCATCATCACTACTCAGCATTCCTTCATTTGCAGGCCCACGATGCATCATATCTAGTCCAAGGCGGTTCAGGGCCTTGCACTGATTAGTGGACTTCGTACCGATGCGCTGTGAGATCATTGTGAAATCCTTACCATATAATGCCACCGCCTGCACAATGATTTCTCCTGATAATTCCATTCCCTTCTTGAAGACAAACATAACTTAGTCTTACGTTTGTTCCAAGAAGTTTATATAATTAGAATAATAGATCGATGACTCTCAGTAACCTTGAAATTTTTATGTGCTCAACATCAGTAATAAAAAATGAGTACAAGGATTAAACTTGGTCAAAATAAAAATATAAAGATACCCTTCAAAATGTTCAAAAGAAACATCAAACTACTAAAGTATGAAGGTAAAGCATACCCTAGCATGTCCAAAAAATATTAAGAAAACGATCTGACTGCAAGATGAATGAATCACAACAGTAACTATTTTTACATGAGTGTATACAAGAATACACTCACGTATAATTCGTGAGTCTTAATCATATACGTTTAAAACAAAATGTTGGATTCCTTACTTATATAACCACAACAGGATGTTGAATATTATTTTCTCATACTTAATATGAGGGATTGACTAAACATACCCCCATGATTATCTAAATGTAATAGTGCCAACCTCCTTTCTCGATTGGCAGCTACCGAGATGAAGATATCCCATCGGTATTAAGCCTGAGAGTTAATTGCTCAGACATACAAAACAATTAGACACCAAAAAATAAGATCTGGAATCCAACATTAAACCTTCTACATACTTGGGACTTGATGTTCCAACATTAAAAATAGTGGGAGATGCATGAGTGATCGATCAGATATCAATGGTATTCCATGATAATACATAAGAAAAAATCAACAGAGTGATCGATCAGTAAATGCACTGTTTTAAACATAATAATGGACAAAACATTGGGTATATGTATTTATTTGTAGTACTTGTAGCAACATTTTTTTAATACAAAACATTGTATGTGTCTATATATGTGCCTACAAAACATTGTAGGTATCAAGTTGAAAAAGTTCGTCACTTAAATCAACCTCGGGCTGCTCATCAAATGATGTACTAATAACAATATTGACTTTTGTAATACTTGTATTGCTTAACGGAGCCTGCAAGACCATTTGCTAATAGCTAAAATAGTGACACTATCATGGTATTGTATATTAAGATAATAACATCATATTGCAAATACTGGAAAAAAATCACCTTCCAAAAAATACATCAGGAAACTCATCAACGGTTGAAAAGTAGCTTATCAAAATAAGGCAATATATCATCAAGGATTAAGTACTTAATATTAAAAAGAAATTGACAAAAGATTCAAAAGAGATGGACTATAACAAACCAAAGTTTTGCCTCTTCTAAAACTTGGCAATAAATTGGTTTCATTATTATTTTTAGATGGATATAATTGCAATGAAGATGTATTTGAAGTTTTTAACTCCACTGTGCAATCCTTAATTGGTATTTATCAAAGATATATTACTCGGCATCAATGCAAAAAAATTGTACAAACATGTACCCTCTTGAAGCAAATAGTTCTATAATTTCATTATTCCACAGTGTCATTATGAATGTTCACGTTTTAAATACTAACTTGACTATGATGAAGTTATGGGCCCTAAGATCAAAGAGAATAACGATAGAAAAGCATGGGACAAAGTCATAGAAGGCAAGTTGAATGGAAAATAAATACTAAAAAATCTCAAGAAAAGTATTGGAGCCAAAGTCGTGAAAATTTGAGTGAGGGAAGAGAATGCGCCTATAAATGAACAAGACGTGGATGAGTTATAGATATTGATAAAAATTTCAATGTAATCACACAATCTTGATACCAACAACAACATAATTAAAAACATTTGTAATTCATAGTTCCATATTCTAATTTCAATGGAATTATACAATAATCCATTAATCCAACAGTAACAAACATGCATTATTGAAAGCTACTCATTCAGAGATCACAATATTTATGGTAAATTATGGAAATTAATTAATTAATGCCATATTTAAAGGGGGTTTTGCATTTTCCTCGGAGATAATAATGTTGTATTTAAAAGCGTATAGAAAACGAAATCATATAAAGAAAAAAGTTGATATTAGTTGTAATACCTAGAGGTTTCATGGCCTAGGTTGTGACTAATGAATAGCGTAGTCACCAGAAACTCTAGCCAAGATACCACGATCACCGACATGGTGTTCAAAGTTGCAAACAATAGCCCCTTCAGGGATAGATCTGAGAGGAAGGACATTTCCAACCATGAGATTAACTTCCTTCCCATAAAAAACAAATTGTCCCGTGTACATTCCCTCAGCGACGACCAATAGCTCTTAAAAGTGAACAAAAAATGAACATTTCAGGCCCTGGGTTTCCTAAAATATTTTTTCACTCAAATATATGTTCGCTAAAATGTTAGGAACCTGAAATATTTGTCGCTGCCATAATTTATGGACGACATTGGATGCCAAATACGTGTATATCGCCATGGACAATAGCCTTTAGATAGACATATGGATAAACCAGACATCCAAAGACGGTTTAAAAGACAAACCACAGCTAGATTCGATTATGTTGGTTTGCTATGAAACCTCCACATTTCTAACAGTACACCACCCACCCACTTATCATCTCACAAATGATGGATCAGGTTCCTCTTGTTCAATTTTCAACTCATTCTCTCCAATCCAAAATTATAGTGAAAAAATTCAAAATCTCAACTATGCTTATCCTCAAACTAAACAGAAGGTCTGGCGTTAGAATTAGATGCTCAAATTTCAATGGTAAATAGCCTGATTCTAGTGATGACGGCGTGTAGAGCATAGAGAGAATGTTATAAAAGAAACGCTGGGTCGAGTTGTCCGCTCGAATTGCTTTCGGCGAGTTCACCGTTGAAAATCTGCATCATGATTGAAGAATGGTTTGACAAAACTTGGGGTACCTAGTGAATTTCTTGACTTGTTATCAAAGTGGATTGATTCGGGTGAAGATTATCCAAAGATTCCAAAGGCGAAAGGAGAAATTAGTGCCATTCGGAGTGAGGCATTTTGCATCCTTCTATATGAGCTTTACCTCACTTATGGTGGAATTTTTAGGTTGACATTTGGTATTAAGTATTTTTTGACAGTTTTAGATTCCTTCCATTGCCAAACGCATATTGAGGGACAACTCAAAATCTTATTTAAAAGGTATCCTTGTGGAAATTTTAGAATTTGTCATGAGGACATGGCTTATCCCAGCTGAAGGGAAAGTTTGGTGTGACGACCCGTATATGATTATGATAAACCATGTTTAAATCATGCTTGTCATATGGGATGGGGATAATGTGTTATTAGAATATATAATATTAAGTTATTGTGTTTAGTCTAATTTTACCTTATTAACCTATGAAATATTGAATTAGGCACAAACAAAAATTTCTGAAGTCTTCAGTAGGAATGTTCAAGTTTGGGACTCATTTTGGCCACTATAATATGATAATTGACTTGAGGTGAAAACTAGATAGTTATAGATATATGATTAAGTTTGTAACACAATAAGTGGTGTATAAAACAAAGGTCCGAGGAAGGATTTATTCTAAAATTACGAACAGGGGGTAAAGTAGTCATTTAGCTTTAAATGATAGTTTGTCGTATACGGCGCCACATGTTATATTTTGATTGGATAAAAAGGAGGTGCCCTTTTGCTGACTTAAGGACCTTAAAATATCCCTTATTCTTCATATACATCAGAATTTCAAGGGGGTTAAGGTTTTCCATGAAAGAAAGAGAGGTTAGGGTGAATTTGTAAAGGATTAAGGAAGATAATCGAGAGATAAACAAGCTTATGTATTCAAGGGTGCTTAGGTAAGATTTAAGTTGTAAATTTCATTCTTTACATGATATATGTTGTTTTATATGATATTAAATATCATATTGTGGGACAAGGGGATACGTTTTGTTGCATGTAATTGGGTAAGTGTAGGTTGTATATGTGAAGTATGTTAAATTCATACAACTAAGGGATAAATCATTGTGTTAATCAAACTGGTGTATATTTGAGAATACACAATTGAATCGAATAATTCTAGTTGGATATGAAACTACATTTATATATACCTATTATTTTCGAAAATTATGTAAAAATACCAAGAAATTAATCTTAGGTGAGAGTTCTAAGTTGAGGTATGGAATCTACCCCGAAAGTGTAAATATGCATGCCAAGTGTTTGACAATTTTCTTGACATAACAAATGAACTCTAAAAATTATGAAACTTTAATTTTGTAATATAACAATCAAATGATACTAAAAAGGGAATATAATGAGAAGTTAGATTGAGTTCATAGTGCTTGAATGCACAATATACATGAAGGTGAATATGAAATCTTTGTTAAGCATAAAAATTTAGTGAATGATTGTTCAGTTTCGATATATGAATAGTAGCGAACCTATATTTAAATTAAGAAACTATAAGGATGATATTTAACATACTCTTAAACTTCAGAAACGATAGAGAAAGTAGTTCAGGTCAACCACATGCATTTGATGTTGGATGGAAGATGGAAATGTGATGTGTAATAAGCTAGTATGGTAATATGATATTTATGATTTGAAATATTACACGATGATAAGTATAGACTATAGGAATTAAGGGACAAAGGTAAAAAATGATACTAGGTTTATCAAGAATGTTCACTCATTGTGAATATATGCTCATACAACTGATAATCTATTATATGTGAATGTTTGACATACGTATATGAGTGTATGAAGTAATATATGAGTTCGGAATTGGCTTCCGATGATAAGAAATCATCAAATGATTATCCTTACATTTAAATGATAAAGAAATTAAAGATATTATGAAAGAAGATTTGTCCTACATTAAAGAACCGGTGGAAATTATTGATCGAAATGAGCAAGTATTAAGGAATAAGGTTAGTCTCCTAGTTAAAGTGTTGTGGAGGATCAATGAAATTAAAGAATAAAATTGGTAAAGGGAAGATAGAATGAGAAAATAGTATCCACAATTGTTTGATAAGTGAAATTCATCCTAAATTGCGAGGACTAAATTTTCGAAGAGGGGAAGGTTGTGACGACTCGGATATGATTATTATAAACCATGTTTAAATCATGATTACCATATGGGATGGGGATAATTTGTTATTAGAATATATAATGTTAATTTATTGTGTTTAGTCTAATTTTACCTTAATAACTTATGAAATATTGAATTAGTCACAAACAGAAATTTGTGAAGTCTTTGGTAAGAATGTTCAAGTTCGGGACTCGTTTTGGCCACTATAATGTGATAATTGACTTGAGGTGAAAACTAGATAGTTTTAGATATATGAGTTACGTTTGTAATACAATAAGCGTTGTGTAAAACAAAGGTCTGAAGAAGGATTTATGCTAAAATTACGAACAGGGGTAAAGTAGTCATTTAGCTTTAAATGATATTTTGTCTTATATGGCACCACCTGTTATATTTTGATTGGATGAAGGGGAGGTGCCCTTGTTCTGACTTAAGGACCTTAAAATCTACCTTATTCTTCATATACATCATACTTTCAAGGGGGTTAAGGTTTTCCATGAAAGAAAGAGAGGTTGGGGTGAATTGATAAAGGATTAAGGAAGATAATCGAGGGATAAACAAGCTTATGTATTCAAGGGTCCTTATGACACACCCCAACCCAGTTACTTATAATTAAGTTTGAAAGTCAAAGTGAGTCAAACCATAATTAATCTAACCAAACCATAATCACGAGTTTTGATTTCAGAGTCATCATTGTAAATCCATATAACTGAAAACCTTTTTACAACATCAGAGTAATCATGTCCATAAAAACTTTCTTGAAGGATAAGTTAACTTAATTACATCATTTACATTTACACAAAATCATAGTTTCTCCCATTCCTGGCTAACCCAACCCGACCTCCTAGATTTGGCAGTGACATCGCGTTACCTGAAAAAATTGTGAACATAGGAACCGTAAGCAAAATAGCCCAGTGAATGCATCACTACTATACTACTGCGTGAATTTAAATGCAATAAATCATGTCCATATACTTATGTATTAACTTATTCGGCTCATTCATAATAAATGACCAACTTTTCCGAATCATGATTCACATATCCTGTCTAAATAGATAATTCTCCCCCATTCCTGGTCGAGGAGTAACCCCTTGTCATTAATAGACAAATCTCCCCCATTCCTGGTCGATGAGTAACCCCTCATTTCGGTAAACCGAAATGAACATTTCATATTCATTATATTATGATCATATCAATAACATGATACAAATATCTCTTTCCCGTGAGTACACTCACCTTGGTTGACAACTATGTATTCACGTTTCCTTCTGGTGGAGCTGAACTGGGTTGATTAGACCTTACACCTGTCAATCCAACTAAATCAGTACTGAACCTCAATCATAAATATTATCCTAATATAATTATGTAACTTTCCATGACTATACATCAACAATATAATTCCAATTAAGTTACATTCCATAAAACAAAGGTAAAGGCAAAACAATGATATACATGTTGATAAAGTTATGGACATTCAACCGTAGGAAATACCTCATAAGGAATTTATTACCAAAACCAAGTAAACATTAAATTATACTTCTCAATGTATATACACATGAAACATGTACTCAAAGTACCCTTTGTAAGGACGAAATACAAACATTCATTCAAGGGGTATCCAGTGTTGATGTAAAAAACTAGATCACTCTAATTATTCAATCACAGATAAATAAATGAGACAAAGAATTTTAAAGTGGTTCAGCCTTATAAGAATGGCCTATGCCCACTGTTGTTTTATTGCTGAATGTTTGGGAATTCTCGATTATAAGTTCTATCAATAAATTCAGGTATGGATTCGGGTCCCCTCTACAATGAGGATTGTACAATGTATTTATAGCCCTGAGGCTGTAATGTGAAAGGGTAATACATTAAATGAGGTACATATGAAAGGGTAATACATTTAATGCCCCTTAAGCGTGTGCGTCTGAATGATAAGCATTTAATGAATCAGTTGAACTGTTGGTTATCCAGATATTAATGCTTTGTTCGAGGTGCAGCTCAGACCGCCTGAGTTGCTTGGACCGCCTAAGCTTCTCGGTATTTAAGAGTTCCTCGGAGAGGTCTTATTCCTCGGAGCGTCTGAGTTCCTCGGGGAAGCAGTGTTCCTCGTTGTAGTATGGTTCCTCGGAGCGTGTGAGTTCCTCGGAAGTATTTATTGTTGCCATGTGGATTGCCATGTGTCTTCAATCAACTGGACCATGTCAACAGACTAAATTTGGTATCAATAGAAGCCCCCAATGTTTCATAGTTCGAAATTTGAGGAGTAGGGAACATTCTTTCTCAGAATATGGTAGCTTTAAATGGTCCTCCTGATTTTTAGGAGTGTTTCCTTCGTATTTATTTCTCCTTCCAAATTCATAGAATCAGCCTTTTTTTTGAATTTTCATAACCGCCTCGATCTCTGCGTACTTTTTGTCCTTTTAGCCACTGGTAGCGTAATCGTTTCTTATCGCTTCGATTGCCGCGCCCTATTTGTTCCTCTAGCCGCCGGTAGCGTAATTGTTTCTTTTTTGTAATCATTACTTTACCATTTCCCAAGGCAAGGTATTTAAACTTCATAGACACTCCCATCGTCTTCTACCTTTTCAAATTTGTATTTTCGAGTTTTCCATAGTCTCTTTCTCTGCTGTGGACTCGTCTTCTTCCATCGTTCGTTGTCAACAGCTCCACTCTTTTTCTGTAAGATTTTCTTCCCTCTTCTTCATTTCTTTTATTCACCATGGTTTACCCTGTTGAATCTCTTGATAAATTTCGCTCTGATTTTTCCATTCCCTCCTGGGTTGTTTTGGAAGAGCTTTCCGAGCCTTGTGATTATTTTCATTTGGCTGAGGGACATTGGTTCCTCAGCCTCTTTATTGCTGAGTGTGGATTTTCTTTTCCACCAAATCCTCTATGTCTGGAATTCTGTCATTACTTTTACATTGTTCCTGCAAGAATAGCCCCCAAGACATGGAGAATAGTTAAGGGGGTTCATAAATTAAATCAAGTCCATGAAACTCGCATAGGAATTCCAGAAATCATGTACTGCTATAGATGGGCAGTTAATGATAACATTTTTTTATTTAAAAACTAGATTTTTAAATAGAGCCTTAGTAGTCAATCTCCCTGATGCCAATAGGGATTATTTTGAACACGGGGTTGTCATAAAAAATTGGCAACACCTTCCATTAACTGGAGATGAGGTTTACCAGGGTCCCAGATGCCCTCCTTATGGCAATGGGATAGGTTATTTTTATTTCGTTTTATTTATTTTGAAATTATGCTTCCTTTATGTTTGATAAAATGTGTCACTGGTGGCAATGTTTATTTATTTGCAGTTGGCAGTAAAAGAAAGTGTCCAAAGGAAGCAGATGTCAATATAAGGCATTTGAAACTTATCTGGAGTCTGCATCAGAGTGCTGCCGACGAGCACATTAGATCAGCCTCATATCTGCTGCAGTACAAGAGATACACAACCTCTTTTATTCCTCGTCCAGTAATAAGTGAATCAGAGCCAATACCAGCTTCCACCAGCTCCTCGCCTGAATCTCACGTCCCTTTAAGAGAAAGGATGAAGAGAAGAAGACCTCCCACTTTGTTCGAGAAACATGCCTCTGGTTCTGGAGAGGCAAAAAGAAGTAAAACTGATGTCCCAGGGGAGGGGATAAAGAAGAATGATGCACCTTCCTCAGCTGCTGTTGTGAAGGTTACCGAGAAGCCCATAGTGGCTCCGAGTAGGTCTGCTGTTCCTGGAGAGGTGATTGTAATATCACCGACTAAGGGTTCTTCCTTGGTTGAATCTGTTCCTGTTCCCCCGAGGAGGCTGAAGAAGAGCTCCTCGGTCAATTTGGCTGACACCATCACTCAGCCCCCAGCTACTGGAACTGGGGTTCCAACTTTTGTTCCCCCGAGCTCTGCCATGAGCTCGGAAAGTCCTGGATCATTCCCGAGGTCCAAGGTACTGAAGAAAACCTTACTCGGGATATGGTCACCTCGTTAGCTGCTCATCACCTTGCTTCTGTAAGTCTTCTTACTTTCAACTTTTCATATTTCCTTTGTCATTTTTGTTTCTGATTTGCTTTCTTTTTACTTTCACAGTTGACGAGTTGCTTTAATATAATTCTGAAGAAGGATGAAGTAATTAAAGCTTCATGCTACTCGTCCAGTGTGGAGGGAGCTCTGGAAGAAGCTACTAAGTCTCTGGCAGATTCTCACCAGAAATAAGCCACTGATAAAGCTTTCTGGGAGAAGAAGCTTGCCTCCACCGAGCAGGAGAAAGCTCGAGCTGTTGAAGTCTCCAAGGAGTTGGAGAAAAAAATGAATGCCCTAGAGAAGGCAAATAAAGAGCTTGAAGAGAAGCTAAAAACTACTGGAGAGTTTGAGGATAAGCTCAGGGTTGCTGAGGAAAAATTGGGCCAACTTCAGGAAGTAAGTCGGCAGAAGGAGGAGGTTGAAAGAAAGCTGAAAGCTACTGATGACCTATTGTCCGAGAAGCTTTCCTCGGAGAAGTTGAAGAGGAAAATGGCTGTGAAGAAGTCCTTCAGCGCTGGTTGGGACAAGGGGTGGAACAAGGGGTTGGCTGCCATGGTGTCGCAAGTGGACTATGGCAGCCTCAAATACTTTAGGGATGGATGGGTTGCTGCTCTCCAAGAAATGAAAGTTGATGAATCTTCTGAGCTTTTCCAGGAACACATTCCTAGTCCCCCTCCAACCCCAGAAGATCTTGAAGAGGACGAAGCTGCCTCAGAAGAGTCTTCTATGGTGATGGGAGATCATCCCCCATCCATTCAGCCTGCTGCCGAAGAACTTCAGAAGATCACTACTTCCTCCGAGCAATTGCCAGTGCTCCCCGAGCAACTATCCATTCCCTCCGAGCAACTTACTTCCTCGTCCCAGCCTCCCGAGAAGGTTTTGGGAGACAAGGAAAAGGTGTAGAGTTATTCGGGTTTATCTTTATCTTTTTCTTTATCAAATGTAACCCAGAACTTGTAACTCTGAATTTTATGATCTAATAAAACTTGGATTTTTTTGCATACTGTTGTCTATCTTCATACTCTGTCTTAATTCTTATTGATTATTGCTTTTTCTTTCTCTTCTAGTTTCTGGCCAGGATGGAATTGTTATCTTCCCATGATACAAAGCTGCTGCGACAATGTAACGAATACTTTAAGACCGGTCACACAGACCTGAGTGCAGCACAAGTTGTAGACATTATCGGCCAAGATGCTTCAGAACAGGCAGTGGAAGCATATCAATATCTGAAGTGTCTACTTGATCGAGCGGTGGCCAATAATGTGGCCTATTATGATATGATCGAGGATATCCAAGGCACCCTGGAAGACCTTTAGCTTCAATACAAAGAATCCACTGCCCTGTTGCATGAGGGGTACGAGAAGAAGTACAAGCTGATCATTACCGACCAGGGCTACGAGAAGCTTTTTGCTGTGTACGATGTGAGGGAGAGAACCTTGAGGGGTGAGGTCGAGGAATGCAGACAGATTGATGAGTTGCTGGAGCAAGAGAACAACAACTTGCAGAAAGAGCTATTATAGTTGAAGTCTGCAGCCTCTTCTTCAAAAGCCTTAATCCCAGTGACCGATGAGGGATTTTCATTCCTGGAAGTTGAGAATGCCAACTTGAGGGACGAGTTGGAAACTTTGAAAAGGTCTGGCCCTTCCACATCTTCTCGGGGACGAGCAAGAGCACCTCGGGGACGAGCTAGAGCAGCTCAGATTCCTGTCTAGGAACAGAGGACTCAGTCTGCCCTAGAGAACCAGGCCTTCCAGCTGATGGCGAAGAACCAGGCTTTGGCTGAAATGTCAAAGAAAATTAGGGACTTGGAAGAGAATCTCTCAGAGCAGAAATCTACCTTGGAGGACAAAGAGCTCTTCGTCAAAAATCTCCACGAGCAGCTGGACAGACTAACATATCAGTTCCACAAACAACCCAGGGAGTTCTGGATGGCTGGATACAATGAAGCACTCTACCACTTGGACGATCTATCCAGAATGCAAATAATGAGGGCTACAAATAAGGCTGGTTGAACGCCTTAGGTGTGCTGCAGCTCGAACAGGGTCATTACTCATGGGACTACCACGATCCCGGGTTGCTCGACTTACCTATGCCACCATACAAATTGGATATGAGTTGGATCCCTGCACGGGCCATTCCTCGGAGCTTGATTTCAAAGTATCTCGGTGACTACAATCTTCATTCAAAAGCCGAGATATCTCATCCCGAGCATCTCTTGGATTGACCATCCGTGATGAATGTCAGGATGTTGAAGGATATCAACTTCATCAATTCTCCTCTGGCTTTAAATGATCCGCCTGCTGGCGAGGAACCTGTGTCAAAAGCAGAGGGGAAAAGACCAGTAGAATAGGAATTTTTGATGTAATAGTTAGTATACATTTCAATATCAATGTACTTTTCATTTTATTATCAATGTAATTTATTTTGAATTCAATGAAAGACTTTCATTTTTGTTTGCAAATCTTAATTGCTATTGTCTTGTAATTATCAAACACTTTATATTTGTGCATATCTGTTAAAAAGATAACAATATTGTGTTGTTTGTCGACCAACTCAGTAATAATTAAAAAGTTACAAGTACCAATAATGTTGCTCGATCATTTAATAATAAAGTCACGAGTATAAAAAATGTTTAAAATGTTTCCAACCAACCAAGGTCGTTAGATTCTCCATGTCGACCAACTACAGTTAGTGGGTTTTTATCCCCGACCAGCCATAGTTATTAAATTTTTCTCTTAAATGTTTTCGACCAACCAAGGTCGGTAAATTTTCCTTGTCGACCAACTACAGTTGGTGGGTTTTTATCCCCGGCCAACATAAGTTGGCATTTTTGAGAATATATTTACCTCCCGACCAACATAAGTTGGCATTTTCGAGAATATATGTACTTCCTAACCAACATAAGTTGGCATTTTTAGGAATATTTTGGTTCCTAGACAAACAGGTTGGCATTTTTAGGAATATTTTGTTTCCTAGCCAAACAGGTTGGCATTTTTAGGAAGATTTTGTTTCCTAACCAACCGAGGTTGGCATTTTTAGGAATATTTTGCTGAGTAGTCTGAGCTTTGCCGAGTAGTGTGTAGCACTAGTATTCCTCGAAAAATTTTCAATAAAAAGAGAGACTTACAGAATATCTTCATTTTATTCATACCGATGGAACTGCGTTACATGGGAATATACATCAATGATAATACTTGCGCAGGTGCTCTGCGTTCCATGCATTCTTAAACTCCTCCCCCTATAGAGTTGCTATTCGATAAGTTCCTGGTCGAACAACTTCTGTAACTCGGTATGGTCCATGCCAGTTTGCCTCCAGTTTATTGTGCTTTTGAATTACTTTCTTCAGCACATAGTCTCCTTCTTTTAGGTTGCATTTCTTCACCCTCTTATTGTCGAATAGAGCTGTTCGTTGTTGATATAAAGCATTTCTGATGGCTGCCTCTTCTCTAACTTCCTCGAGCATGTCTAAATCCAATCTTCTCATTAAGTCACTGACAGGGGAATTGAAATTCAGTACCCTGTGTGTTGGGAGTCCCAACTCGGCAGGTATAACGGATTCACTTCCAAACGCCAGCATATATGGTGATTCTCCAGTTGCTACTCGGGGAGTAGTTCGGTAAGCCCAGAGTAATGATTGTAGCTCGTTGATCCAATTCGATTTTGCATCATCCAGTCTTTTCTTCAAGCCATTTAGCAGCGTTCTGTTTGTCACTTCAGTTTGTCCATTGCTTTGAGGATGGCCTGGTGCTGAGTGGACCTTCAAAATATTTGATTGATGACAATAGGCAGCGAACTCCTCGTTATCAAATTGTGTTCCATGGTCTGTGATGAAGGCATGAGGAAGACCATATCGACAAATGATGTTCTTCCAAACAAATTGGTACACCTTCTCGTACGTCATGTCAATGAGTGGCTCAGCTTCTACCCACTTAGTAAAATAATCCACTGCGACGACGAGGTATTTGAACCTTCCTCGAGTCGTTGGCAGTGGCCCAACCAAATCAATTCCCCACATGGCAAATGGCCAAGGGGAAGTTATGGGTGTCAACAATGCTTGTGGAGTTCTTCGGATGGAGGAAAAGAGCTGGCACTTATTACACTTCTTGGCATAGGCTATACAATCAGCCCTCATCGTCGGCCAGTAGTATCCCTGCATCATCACTCTTTGTAAAAGCATCCGACCTGCTACATGTGCTCCACAGGACCCTTCATGGATCTCTTCAATTAATTCTTTCACCTCGGAGGGATGTACGCATCTCTGCAAACCTGCCATAATCCCTCGTATATATAAAATACCATTAGTTAATATATACCGAGCATCTTTAAACTTCAATTTCTTGGCTGCGAGCTTGTCAATTGGCAATTCTCCCTCCTCGATATACGCCCTGATGGGATCCATCTAATATCATCCTAAATCAAGGGTGATAAAGTTCATCGTCAGATCTTCATCTATACTCCGACCAACCAACACTTCAATTGGGATTGTTCGTCGTAACTCGGTGCGAGTAGCTGATGCTAGTCGAGCTAGGGCGTCTGCTCTCGCATTCTCCATTCTTGGTATTCTGACCAGCTAAATAGCGGTAAATTCTGACATCAGCTTCTTTGCCTTTGCATGATATCTGATCATTAATTCTCCTCTAACTGCATCTACTCCCATCATTTGGTTTACGAGCAATTGAGAATCACTGAAAACAATGACCTGTTGCGCCTCTATAATTTTTTCCAAACTAAGTCCTGCAATCGTGGCCTCATACTCAGCCTCATTGTTGGAAGCTTTGAATTGGAAACGCGGGGCGTATTCCATGTCGACCTCGTCCGGAGTGCTCAAAACTATCCCCGCGCCACATCCTGTAGTGCAAGATGAACCATCTACATGTACCCTCCATATAGGTAACTCGTCTTCAAATTTCTGCTCTGTTAGAGTTCCTCGGTGAAATATTTGCTGCTTCCTTTCATCCTCCCCGAATTTTTCTTTCTCTTTGTCGATCATCTCTTCTTGCCCTTTTACCAATCGGAATTGGTCTGAGCTCGAATTTGATGATCTTGTAACATCCACTTGCCATTTTACCAACCGGAGTTGGTCTGAGCTTGTGTTTGTTGATCCTGTAACATCCACAGGTTGATCAGCGAGCAACTTTTGCTCCTCGGGGGTATCAGGATATGTGAACTCTTCTATAAAATCTGCCACAGCTTGCCCTTTTAATCATGATCTGGGTTCATAAACTATATCATATTCATCGAGTTCTATTGCCCAGTACATCAATCTCCCGATTTTTCTAGTTTATGAAGGGCTTGCCTCAATGACATATCGGTATATACTACTATGGTATGTCCCTGGAAGTACTGCCTCATTCTCCTACTTGCCTCAATCAACGCTAGTGCTAACTTTTCCAGCCTTGGATATCTGATCTCTGCTCCTCGAAAGGCCTTACTTGTGTAGTAAATTGGTTTTTGCACTCCATTCTCCACTCTGATTAACGCCGAGCTAACTGCATTCTCGGACACTGCAAGGTACAAATACAATTTTTCTCCCATCACCGGCCTGGACAACAGTGGAGGTGTTCCAAAGTATTTTTTCAAGTCTTGAAAAGCCTTCTCACATTCATCATTCCACTCAAAAGTCTTTCTGAGTGTCTTGAAGAACGGGAGACATCTATCAGTTGCTCGTGATATAAATCTGTTGAGTGCTGCTACTCGTCCTGCGAGACTCTGTACTTCCTTCTTCGTCATTGGAGATCGCAGCCCTAATAGAGATTTGATCTTTTTAGGATTTGCTTCAATGCCTCGTTGATTGACAATGTACCCGAGGAACATGCCTTCTCGTACTCCAAATATGCACTTCGTCGGGTTCAACTTCATTTGATATTTATCCAGTTGATAAAAAGTCTGACTTAAGTCAACTAGATTATCAGCAGCTTTCTTACTTTTCGTCAGCATATCGTCAACATAGACTTCCATATTGCAACTGATTTGTTCAGCAAAGACTTTGTTCATCAGCCGCTGATATGTCGCACCTGCATTTTTCAAACCAAAAGGCATAGCATTATAACAATAAGTTCCCCTAGGGGTAATGAAAGAAGTACTCTCCCTGTCTTCAGGTTTCATTTTGATCTGATTGTAACCTGAATAAGCATCCATGAATCTCAGCAACTCGTGTCCCAAGGTAGCATCCACCAGTTGATCAATTAGGGGAAATGGAAAGTGATCATTTGGGCATGCTTTGTTGAGGTCGGTGAAGTCTACACACATCCTCCACTTGTTCTTTTTCTTCTTTACCATCACCACATTGGCTAACCAGTTTGGATATTTAACATCTTCAATGAAACAAGCTTTCTAGAGCTTCTCGACTTCCTCCTGTATAGCTTGATTCTTCTCGGGACTGAATACTCTTCTTTTCTGCTTCACAGGCTTGATCTCCTTATTCACATTGATCTCGTGACATAAGAAGTTTGGGTCTATCCCAGGCATATCTTCATGACTCCATGCAAAAGTTTGTCTTATGCTTCTTAGGAACGTTATCAATTCCTGTTTTAATGAGGCTTCCAACGATGAACCTATTTGAGTATTTCTCTCAGGGTGCTCGTCGTCCAGAATGATGTTTTCAGTAGCTTCCACCACTTGACCCTTCACGAGTTGTGACTCATCTCGAGGATCCAATGTTTCAATCTCTGCACCTTCATCGACTTGATAGGTAGTAGTCTTTTTCTTTGATTCCTCCAATTCTTCTTGCTCGACGGATGAATAATAGCATTCCCGAGCTACTTTCTGATCACCTTTCACAACTCCTACTCCAAAGTTTGTTGGAAATTTTAGGCACTGATGCACTGTAGATGGTACAGCCTCGAACTTCTTCAATCCTACTCTTCCCATGATGATATTGTACGATGATTGGACATTCTTATCCATCGCGAAGAAACGTATTCTTTCTGTTCGACAAGCAGGCCATGTACCAATGAATATATCCAACTTGATCGTCCCAAGTGGAAATACTTTCTCGCCAGCAAAACCGATGAGGGGTCTGTGGTAAGGCTCCAGTTGAGATAGCTTTAGATTTAAACTATCGAAGCACGAGTAGAATATGATGTCTGCCGAGCTACCATTGTCGACCAGTACTCATGAAATCATAACCTCCTTCATCCTCATTTTGATCACCAGTGGATCATCGTGAGGATATAAAACACCTGCAAGGTCATTCTTTGAAAAACCGATGACCAATTTCTCCTTGTTCACCTTTCTCGAGCGATCTTCCTCAGCTAGATTTATTCGCTGAATGTACGAGCAAGCTTGAGCTTTATCGAGGTAAGCTTTTCTCTCCGCAGTAAGGTCTCCTCCTCCTGCATCTCCTCCAGTAATAACACTACAATCAAATGACCCAAAGCGTATTGAAAATACCTCTCGTTCTGGCTGCCTTGATCTCTTGGGAAGATTGAGGTCATCTTCTGGATCAGCTTCATGGTTTCTTTTCTTGTTCTCCTGTGCTCGATGAGGAGATTTAGACCTCGCTCTTGTTCGATCCCTGTTTTTTCTTTCATTTCTACGATCAACGTACTTTGCCAGTTTTCCTCATCTAATGAGTGTTTCGATCTCATTCTGAAGAGCTATGCAATTTTTAGTCATATGGCCATGATCTTTATGAAACTCGCAATATTTTTCCCTATTCCTCGTGTCAGGGTCTGCCTTCATTTTCTTTGGCCAGTTTAACTCCTCGCTGTTCTTAATTTCTTCCAGGACGTGGTTAATATCTACCTTCAAAGGAGTGTAATTATCAAATTTCCTCAAGATCTCCCATGACGACCTATTTTTGGATTATTTGTCACCATCATTGTTCTTATGCTCTTTCTTCTTGGCTTTGTCGACTTCCACCTTGGTTTCTTTATCCATATTCTTCTTCGCAGCCATAGCCTCCTCGGCATTCATGATTTTGGCCGCTTTCGCCATTAATTTTGACATAGTTGTGGGTAGATCTTTGGCCAAAGTGTAATACAACTTATTAGGCAACAACCCACTCATTAAGGCAGTGATCGTTGTCTTCTCCTCATAATCAATGACTTCAAGTTTCTCGTTATTAAAACGAGTTATATAATCTCTGGTACTTTCACCAACTTTTTGTCTAGCACTTAACAAATGTGCTACTCGTTTAACTGGCTTTGCCCCAAAGCAAAAATTCCCAATGAATAACTCGGCTAGTTGAAGAAAAGTTGAGATCTTACCCCGAGGAAGATTATTATACCATATTTGAGCATATCCGGTAGGAATTCCCGAGAATGCCCTGCATCTCATTTCATCCGGGACAGCATAGATGTCGGCAGCAGCTTGATATTGTTTTATATAAAGAACAGGGTCAGTCTTTCCATCATATTTGGGGGTCACAATAGGTGCTTTGAACTTTGATGGTGTTGGAAAATCTACAATGGCCTGGACAAAAGGTGTTCCTCGAACAAAGGTTCGTTGTAAAGGGTTCTTAGTTTTAACCATTTCCCCTAATCTATCCTCCAGCCTTTGAATAGAACCTTTCCATGAATCATTTCCTTCTTCGGGCCTATTGGTTCGAGCAGCTGATCGCGTTGAAGTGGATTCCTGGGATCTATCCTAACGAGCAGCTGGTCGCTCATAGAATCTATCTTGACGAGCAGCTAGTCGCGACTGGGAAGATCCTTCCCTTAAGGCTGTTGATCGTCGAAAGCTCCTCGACGCTGCATTAAGAGGACTTTTGTTCCTCCTAGGGCCTAATCGGTCGAAAGGAGAAACCCTACTTAATCTTTCCAATGCGCTGGTCCTCTCTGGGGAGAGAGTGACACGTTGTTCAGTATTTGTGGCTCGCACTGACGAAGTTCGTCCAGGTTGATAAGAAAAGTCTTCAGATTCTTCATTGCGATGTGAATTGGTATTTCTAGTACTTGAGGATGGTGCGCGGGTGTTTCTTTGAATACTCCGCAGTCCTGAATGGGTTGGTGCACCGCCATGGAGGGTTTAGATGAGTTGTCGCATTGTTTCTTGCATGACGGTCTAGCCCTGAACAAGATTTGTCATTATTCCAGCCAGATCTGGAATATTAGGCGGAGCAGATGGATTTGGAGGGGTTCCAGCGTTTCGATTACTGGATTCAGGAATATCAGCCATTTGTGATGGATTGTTTTTTGTGAAAAACGATATTACCAGTCGTTTCCCACAGACGGAGCCAATCTGTTGATGTAAAAAATTAGATCACTATACTTATTCAATTACAGATAAATAAATGAGACAAAGAATTTTAAAGTGGTTCAGCCTTATAAGAATGGCCTCGTCCACTGTTGTTTTATTGATGAATGTTTAGGAATTCTTGATTACAAGTTCTATCAAGAAATTCTGGTATGGATTCGGGTCCCCTCTACAATGAGGATTGTACAATGTATTTATAGCCCTGAGGCTGTAATGTGAAAGGGTAATACATTAAATGAGGTACATATGAAAGGGTAATACATTTAATGCCCCTTAAGCGTGTGCGTCTGAATGATAAGCATTTAATGAATCAGTTGAACTGTTGGTTATCCAGCTATTAATGCTTTGTTCGAGGTGCAGCTCGGACCGCCTGAGTTGCTCGGACCACCTAAGCTTCTCGGTATTTAAGAGTTCCTCGGAGAGGTCTTATTCCTCGGAGCGTCTGAGTTCCTCGGGGAAGAAGTGTTCCTCGTTGTAGTATGGTTCCTCGGAGAGTGTGAGTTCCTCGGAAGTATTTATTGTTGCCATGTGTATTGCCACGTGTCTTCATTCAATTGGGCCATGTCAGTAGACTAAGTTTGGTATCAATATCCAGTATGGCCTGAAATTATTGTCTTACATACTTAATCATCCTATATTCCTAAATTGTATAAATACATGGGTCCAACCTTATCAATATGAAAACATATATGAATATACTTTCCGGTACAAGTGACGGTGTAATTTTTCAAGCTTCCTAGAGCAAGTTATGGCCATTTCTTTACAACACAAGAAATCTGCCCTACAAGCTCCTCTATTGTTCCTTCAACTTCCAAGAATTTTCATAATTTTTCTCCACCATAACTTTCCATGATTTTCAACCCATTTTTAGTACACATACTTAATAGTACATAATTAAAGTTTCATAATTGTTTGACTTCATTTGCTATCTCAAAATCTTGACTAAACTCAGGGCATACCGAAATGAAGTATAAAAACAGAAACCATGTACCAACTTGAAATCATCATTACGGCCTAACCACAAGGAGATAAATTCTAACTTTCAGATATGATATGAATATATGATCTACTTTCATATACAATTGGAATTTATCAATTGCAGTAAGCACACAAAGAGATATGCAAGTTTGAATACAAGGGGTTTTAATACAAAGCAATTTTTAAGGGTTTATGCATTCAACTTAACTTAAACTTGCATATATTCATACATATGCACCCAATCATGAAAGGTCAATAAACAAATCAAGGATTTATATCATATAAATCATAAATATATGAAAAATAACAAGATTTGCAATTAGGATTACCTTCGGGACGTTTACGTAATTTCTACGGATTTTTCTACACTTTTTCTCCTCACTTTTCTTCCTAAACTTCTACCTTCTCTTTCCTCAAGCTAACAACACTCTTCAAACTGAACCTAGGGTTTGTTTTTCTGAAGAAATATGTTAGAGGGAGAGTTTTAAGTCGGCCAAGGCTTCCTCTCAAGCCAACCAATCAAATTAAAACATTTGGTTTAGTAAAAGACAATTTACTACTTAGAGGGAATTGACAGATTTGCCCCTTGTTCGTAATTTTGGCCTAACTTCTTACTCGCACATCCGTTCGATGCCCTGTTTATTTTGTTAAAACCCTAACTCACATGTCTACAACTATATAGTTTTTACCTCAAGTCAAATGTAATGTGATAAGGGTCAAAACTAGTCTCTGACAGGGACATTTCTACCGAAAACAACAAAATTTTGTGTTCGTAAATAATTCGACCTTTCATGATTTATGAAAGTAGTATTATAATAAACATAATCAATTAACATTAGATATACTAATAACACATTATTCATATCACATAAGATAATCATGATTTAAATATAATTTATCATAATTATATTCGGGTTGTCACACCTTAGGTAAGATTTAAGTTGTAAATTTCATTCTTTACATGATATATGTTGTTTTATATGATATTAAATGTCATATTTGGGTACAAGGGGATACGTTTTGTTGTATGTAATTGGGTATGTGTAGGTTGTATATGTGAAGTATGTTGAATTCATACAACTAAGGGAGAAATCATTGTATTAATCAAATTAGTGTATATTTGAGAATACATAATGTAATCGAATAATTCCAGTTGTATATGAAACTAAACTTATATATACCTATTATATTCTAAAAATATGTAAAAATACCAAGAAATGAATCTTGGGTGAGAGTTCTAAGTTGAGGTATGGAATCTACCCCGAAAGTGTAAATATGCATGCCAAGTGTTTGACGATTTGCTTGACATAACAAATGAACTCTAAAAACTTTGAAATTTTAATTTTGTATTATTAAATATGTTTTTTGAATTTGGGTGAAATATCATAAAAATTCTTGATGTAGAAAAATTATGAAAATTCTTGGAAGTTGACTGAACGATAGAAGAGCCTATATGGCAGATTTGTTATGTAGTAAAGAAATGGGCATATCTTGCTCTAGAAAACTTGAAATGATGTTCCAACTTTTGTATTAGAAACCTAATATGATTTGGATTCGATTACCAAGAAATAATTAAAACATGTTTGGACTGTGAATTGGATATGTTAAATATCTTAACATGAATTTGGATAGAACTTCATTGTGATAGATGATTTGAATAGAATCATATGATGCTTATGAATTGAGTTATGT
The DNA here is from genome assembly GCA_949130495.1 of Sambucus nigra. NCBI lineage: Eukaryota > Viridiplantae > Streptophyta > Magnoliopsida > Dipsacales > Adoxaceae > Sambucus > Sambucus nigra. The sequence goes on from OX422215.1 coordinate 228,344,487, forward strand.
TTGAGATATTCATTGGATTGTTAATATTCTTATGATGATAGTAATATTGTAAGAATAATGGGGAATGGAAGGAGTACTGGCTGGACAAGTGTCAGATAAGGACCCAGGGAAAACCCGTTAAGTGGCCAAGGTGAGTGTACTCACTGGAAAGATATGCATTATACATGGTTATGGATATGATTTGAATATTAGTTACTGGTAAGATGTATTATACATGGTTATATATATGATCAGAATAATATTGAATATGAATTTGTTTATGTCGGTTTACCAAAATGGGAGGTTACTCCCTGACCCGGAATGGGGGAGATTTTTCTATTAAAGACAAGGGGTTACTCCTCGACCAGGAATGGGAGAGAATTGTCTATTGCAGACAGGATATGTGAATCATGATTCGGATAAGTTGGTCATTCTTTATGAATAAGCTCGATAAGTATATAAATGGTCATTCTTTATGAATACGGATAAGTATGCAATTGGTCATTCTTTATGAATGGGCCGCATAAGTATATAATAGGTAATTATTTATGAATGGGACGAGAAAGTATGCATATATCATCACAGGGATATAATTTATTGAATTTAATTTTATGCAATAGTGTAGTAGTGATACATTTGCTGAGCTACTTTATTCATGGCTCCTATGTTTATGTTTTTCAAGTATTATGATATCACTGCCAAATCTATGAGGTCGGTGGGGTTAGCAAGGGATTCATAAAACCACGATTTGGTAAAATGTAAATGGGGTAATTTAAGCCTACTTATCCTTTCAGTAAGTTTGAATTACCTTAAAATGATACCCATGTTTATGGTTCGGTTAAGGTAATTATTATTTGACTCACTTTGACTTTCAAACTTAATTATAAGTAACTGGGTTGGTGTGTGTCAACTTTGGTATCAGATCCTACGTTTTGGGATGAAAGGCGCCTAGATTTGGAGGTGGAAGTAGAAGTTTTGTTGAGTCATAAGTCAATTGACTTTTGTTGACTAACATTTTTTAGTTATATATATATATATATAAATATTAAAATGTAAGGATCTTGCAGGAAAGGTATTCGTGGACGACAGCAGATACAGGTATTTTAATATGAATCATTGCATTGTTTTATTTGTAGTATGGACAAACATGTCAATTAGGAAAAAATTTAAAAACAAAATGTGGTATACGAAAATTGTGAAGTATTGGAAGTAATCTCTTCTTATACTGAAATATGTAGACTTAAGTTGTGTCACTTATTAAACCATGGTTTGGTGTGTGCCCATTTATGTGGGAGATTGAGGTATGGGAACACCAATATTCCATTAAAGGATGTTATGGTAAATTGTTAGAGTGTGAATAAAATGAAGATTGACATGGTAAATGTGAAGTGAGAAGATTAATAGTGGTATATGTTTAAATTTAATATGTGAAATGGTCTGAAATTTAATTACTAATCAAAATATCACAATTGATCCGAATATGGGTTCATATTGAAGTATAATAAGTAAAAGAAAATATTAATAAGAGCTGCGATGTACTTCTTTAATATTATGAGTATATGTAGTGGATATTACCCTTGTGATGTTTTGAAATGCTAATATGAATAATAAAGTTGAGACAAGGTGATAAAGAGTTAGAAGTTTAAAAATATTTGGGGAGACATTTTAAGAATATGTGTTGTGTATAAGTATGGAAAGGAGGCTAGTCAGGTTTGAATATTAACAACTAGTTTGGATGGATATTAAGTTTTATTTTTCATTGTGCCTTTGTATTATCACTAAGGGTATGTCATATAAAGAATATGGTTGACATTATAATGAGTCACTAGAAATATGTGCAAGGATAATGTGCTATGTGAAATACTATAATGTGATATGTTAAGGTATTTGTACAAGTTATTTAAAAGAAATACAACATATAATCGTTAGAGAAGAATTACGGGGTTGGTAAGTATGGTTAAAGTCTTAAGTGGTGATGGTACGTTTAGAATCCATGTTAAGATGAGTTTATTAATGATATTGCATAAGAATATCATGTTAATAAACATTGCGATAAGATTATGATTGCAAAGTTATTGTGTTGGATAGATAACTTGCTAAGGTCATTATATGTTTAGTTAAATAACAATCAAATGATACTAAAAAGGGAATATAATAAGAAGTTAGATTGAGTTCATTGTGCATGAATGCACAATATATATGAAGGTGAATATGAAATCTTTGTTAAGCATAAAAATTTAGTGAATGATTGTTCAGTTTCGATATATGAATAGTAGCGAACCTATATTTAAATTAAGAAACTATAAGGATGATATTTAACATACTCTTAAACTTCAGAAACGATAGAGAAAGTAGTTCAGGTCAACCACATGCATTTGATGTTGGATGGAAGATGGAAATGTGATGTGTAATAAGCTAGTATGGTAATATGATATTTATGATTTGAAATATTACACGATGATAAGTATTGACTATAGGAATTAAGGGACAAAGGTAAAGAATGATACTAGGTTTGTTAAGAATGTTCACTCATTGTGAATATATGCTGATACAATTGATAATCTATTATATGTGAATGTTTGACATACGTATATGAGAGTATGAAGTAATATATGAGTTGGGAATTGGCTTCCGATGATAATAAATCATAAAATGATTATCCTTACGTTTAAATGATAAAGAAATTAAAGATATTATGAAAGAAGATTTGTCCTACATTAAAGAACCGGTGGAAATTATTGATCGAAACGAGCAAGTATTAAGGAATAAGGTTAGTCCCGTAGTTAAAGTGTTGTGGAGGATCAATGAAATTAAAGAATAAAATTGGTAAAGGGAAGATAGAATGAGAAAATAGTATCCACAATTGTTAGATAAGTGAAATTCATCCTAAATTTCGAGGATGAAATTTTCGAAGAGGGGAAGGTTGTGACGACCCGGATATGATTATTATAAACCATGTTTAAATCATGATTACCATATGGGATGGGGATAATTTGTTATTAGAATATATAATGTTAAGTTATTGTATTTAGTCTAATTTTACCTTAATAACTTATGAAATATTGAATTAGTCACAAACAAAAATTTGTGAAGTCTTTGGTAAGAATGTTCAAGTTCGGGACTCGTTTTGGCCACTATAATATGATAATTGACTTGAGGTGAAAACTAGATAGTTTTAGATATATGAGTTACGTTTGTAATACAATAAGCGGTGTGTAAAACAAAGGTCTGAGGAAGGATTTATGCTAAAATTACGAACAGGGGTAAAGTAGTCATTTAGCTTTAAATGATATTTTGCCTTATATGGCACCACCTGTTATATTTTGATTGGATAAAGGGGAGGTGCCCTTCTGCTGACTTAAGGACCTTAAAATCTACCTTATTCTTCATATACATCAGACTTTCAAGGGGGTTAAGGTTTTCCATGAAAGAAAGAGAGGTTAGGGTGAATTGATAAAGGATTAAGGAAGATAATCGAGGGATAAACAAGCTTATGTATTCAAGGGTCCTTAGGTAAGATTTAAGTTGTAAATTTCATTCTTTGCATGATATATGTTGTTTTATATGATATTAAATATCATATTTGGGTACAAGGGGATACGTTTTGTTGTATGTAATTGGGTATGTGTAGGTTGTATATGTGAAGTATGTTGAATTCATACAACTAAGGGAGAAATCATTGTATTAATCAAATTAGCGTATATTTGAGAATACACAATGTAATCGAATAATTCCAGTTGTATATGAAACTACACAGACAGATAGTAAGGAAATGAAGTACCGTTCGGGCTCCCCCTCTTCAGGAGGTGGATCCCTTCACTAAAAGTTGCACCTTCCTTTCATCATACCTATTATATTCGAAAAATACGTAAAAATACCAAGAAATGAATCTTAGGGGAGAGTTCTAAGTCGAGGTATGGAATCTACCCCGAAAGTGTAAATATGCATGCCAAGTGTTTGACGATTTGCTTGACATAAAAAATGAACGCTAAAAACTTTGAAATTTTAATTTTGTATTATTAAATTGGTTTTTTGAATTTGGGTGAAATATCATAAAAATTCTTGATGTAGAAAAATTATGAAAATTCTTGGAAGTTGACTGAACGATAGAAGAGCCTACATGACAGATTTGCTATATAATAAAGAAATGGGTATATCTTGCTCTAGGAAACTTGACATGATGTTCCATATTTTGTATTGGAAACCTAATATGGTATGGATTGGATTACCAAGAAATAATTAAAACATGTTTGGACTATGAATTGGATATGTTAAATATCTTAACATGAATTTGGATTGAACTTCATTTGGATAAATGATTTGAATAGAATCATATAATGCTTATGAATTGAGTTATGTTTGAGATATTCCTTGGATTGTTAATATTCTTATGATGATACTAATATTGTAAGAAAAATGGGGAATGGAAGGAGTACCAGTTGGACAAGTGTCAGATAAGGACCCAGGGAAAACCCATTAAGTGGCCAAGGTGAGTGTACTCACTCGAAAGATATGCATTATACATGGTTATGGATATGATCTGAATGTAAGTTACTGGTAAGATGTATTATACATGGTTATGAATATGATCAGAATAATATTGCATATAAATTTGTTCATTTCGATTTACCAAAATGGGAGGTTACTCCCTAACCCGGAATGGGGGAGAATTGTCTATTGCAGACAGGATATGTGAATCATGATTCGGATAAGTTAGTCATTCTTTATGAATGAGCCGGATAAGTATATAATTGGTCATTCTTTATGAATGCGGATAAGTATGTAATTGGTCATTCTTTATGAATGAATCGGATTGTATATAATTGGTAATGATTTATGAATGGGCCGAGAAAGTATGCATATATCATCACAGGGATATGTTTATTGCATTTAATTTTATGCAATATTGTAGTAGTTATGTATTTGCTGAGCTATTTTTCTCATGGTTCCTATGTTTATCTTTTTCAGGTATTATGATATCACTGTTAAATCTAGGAGGTCGGTGGGGTTAGCAAGGGATTCATAAAACCATGATTTGTTAAAACCTAAATGGTGTAATTTAAGCCTACTTATCCTTTCAGTAAGTTTGAATAAGAATAATTACCTTAAAATTGTGAAAGGCTTTTAATATTATTGATGATGTGTTAATAAGTGGAAAAAAAGGATACTTGTGTTTATGGTTTGGTTAAGGTAATTATGATTCGACTCACTTTGACTTTCAAACTTAATTATAAGTAACTGGGTTGGGGTGTGTCATTTGGCATGTCAGAAGGCGTGCTATTGTCTCCACATTACATTTGAAGTAACAACTATGATTAACTTGTTTGGACAAGCTACAGATAGGCTCTGCAACAAGCTTGATGTTGCTGCATATGATGGTGGGCATGTGGAAATGGATTCCCTTTTCTCCAGTTTGACGTTGGATATCAACGAGAAAGCAATATTTAACTATGATTTCTATTCTTTAACCAATGATATCGGGATAGTCGAGGTTGTATACACTGTCTCTCGAGAAGCAGAAGATCGATGTATTTCACCAATTTCATTTTGGGAGATCCCCATATGGAAAGACATCTCACCAAAGAAATATACCTTTTTTTGCCATAAATTAGACCCATGAACTCTTATGGCTCGATAAAAACATTATTCCATCTAAAAAATAATACTCACTTGATATATCGAATACAACTAAGGATGGTATGGTGTCTATTGTTCTAGCTTTTAATTTTTTTACCTATCATATACTCTCCTTCCCATATTCATTTTATAAAGTACAGGTTTCCAAATCACAGATTCACTAAAATCATGCACCACATCAAACCAACTAAATCAATCTAATATTTACAACACTCAAATTACCAAAACACACTAATAAAACTCTAGTGCCTAGCATCACTATTTCCACATTGCCACTAAGCTTGAGCATAAACACATGTCTTGGAATAAACTAGAGTGACTACAATGCCACCTACCACCATTGTGGTGGCTAGATCACTCACCCACATCTCCACAAACAGTTTCTCCATATCTCCACAAATCTAAAAAATAAAAATCTAAAACCAAACCCAACCTAGACCCACACATACCAAAATAACTCCTATAAACATCCTAAACTCATGAGCAACACAAGACTACAACAAATTGTTGACCAAGAACATAAACAAATTTTTTTTTGTAAAATTCCAAGCCAACGAAGAAATTAAAACTAAAACAACACCAATTAAGAAAGAGAATATTAAAAATGAATTAGAAGACAACCCACTCAAGGAAGACAAAGTTGACTATTACTGTCCATTAACTCAATTATTTTTAACTTTCAAGTATAAAGTAAAAAAGGAAAATAAGTGGAGACTAAACAACTTTTATATATATTAATTACATAACATGCACTTGATCCTCTTAAGGAAACATATTTTTTCCAATATTTGGACTTTTATCATGGTATTGTCGTACATTGAAAACCTAGAGAAAAATTACATACCTCGTGCACGTACTCATGTGATAATCTATACAGACATCCATGACTTATCTGCTCCCATTTTATAAAGTGTACCTATTAAGACTATAATTAGTAGTAGTAGAAATGTGATTAACGTGCCAAATAACATAATTCACAATCCTCGAATCACACGATTCATAATAATTAATGCTAAAAAATAAATGCAATGAACTTGATTGATGACGGATGTTTTCAACGAAGATCATTAAATTTAACATTCATCATTGAACTGCATAGATTTTTCCTATAATAATGTTCAACAAAGCCAAATGGCATAATAAAACAATTCATTACAATTATTTGAAACAATAATTTACGTTATTCATTTAATGTATGCATGTTTAAAATCAATTAAGCATTATCATTTTAAAAGGATACACCTGTATTTATGTAAGGAATATAATAAAATTAACAGGCACAACACGACTATTAATATTCCAACACATTCACATGGAACTTCACATCAACCAGGGACATGCCTAAATTAACTATAACTGTATCAACAAAATTAGTCAAAACGACAACTAAAAATTGAAGACCGACATTTTGTTTACAGATAAAAGGCTTTTAAAAGCCCTAATTTTAACATTACTCCCAATAAATACAACAGTCAAAATTAAGCCAAACATAAAGTAAATAAAAAACAAAAGATCCAAAATTGAAAAAAACATATCCCCAACCATCAGAGTTCCATCGATTTTGGAACATTATACAAAAAAATTAATACCTTGTTTCTATTAAACAGAAAAATTAATACCTTGTTTCGATTAAACAAGATACCTTATTTCGATTAAACAGAAAAATTAATGCCTTGCTTCGATTAAGATTTGTGTTAAGAAAACAATATTTCAAGACATCAACACTAGCTGGAAACCAATATAATATTTATGTACAATTACAATTGTTGCGTCAATTACCCAACAAATTTAGTGTCTAAAATAATTAAGATCAAGGGCTTAGGGCACCATATTTACTTTCAACCTAGTGGTGTTTTTTTTTAACTACTACTCAAAATTACAAATCCCAGGACATGAAAAGGAAGGTTTTTTAATCCACAATGATGGGTTACATTGAGAAAAATGTTTAAAAGATTGCGATTAAAGAATGCAGTGACCGAATCGTGATATGTACAAGATCCTTCAGGGTTATCTCCTTCCATGAATTTGGCATCACACCCGATCCTCCGGCATTGAAGCTTCTCCATTTTCTCTCAATGAGAAATGGGAGCTAGAGTCCCGTAAGGACTTCGAATCTATCAAGGTTTTAAACTCATCGAACCAGACTTGTTTCGATTTCTTGAGCCTCGATTTTTTGTGAGGGGAGGTAACGACTGATAGAGAAAACCTATCAGAGAATGGAGAGGAGAGCGTGAGGGAGACGGAGATCAGCTTGAGAGAGAATGGAGAGGAGAGCCGTGAGGGTAATGGAGAGGAGTGCCGCGAGCGGGGTAAAACGAAATGTTTGGAGGGAGCTGGTAAAAGGGCAAAAACATTTAGAGAGAAAACACCCCTTCTAAATTTTGGAAGAGAAAAAAATCATCATAATATGGATATTTAAGTTAAAAGCTCTTAAAAAATGTCATAATATCTATAATCAAATATGATTTTTATATTTAAATTGTCATAAAAAACAATACTAATGTGTATAAAATGACATTTTATATTAGAAATGTCACATTAATAATAGCATTAAACTTTAAATGACATTTTTGTAATAAATGTCCTTAAATTATTTTTTCGAACGTCATAAAAAGGTATTTTTCTTGTAGTGTAAAAACTTTAACTCGTTATTCTCTAAGCTCGATACATATACACGACCATAGGATACCGCTTACTCATGTGTCTATCCTATTTAATCCAATCCTCAATGTTCGATAGTACAATTAATCAAAGAATTAAACATTCTTCTACCTTAATTAAAGTTACACAATTTGTCTTTTGATTTATACACTAATAAACCTACATGCTGAATTTTGCCAACCATCTCTCCTATGGATAACCTCTCATATACTCGAATCAAATAGGGATAGCTACACGGTTCATTCCCCAACCCCATCTTAGTCTGATCCAGGGGGACGAATCAATTCGAACCTAACAGAAGGCCTAGATTAGTCTAAAAATGAAGGATTCCTTTCCCAAACATCCATTAATAGTTTTCAAAGCTCCAAATTGAAACTCAGGCAATACCAAAACATAAATCTATGTGTCGGAACTTGTTTCCAAATCATTTTTCTGTATCACATAGGTTGAAGAACATCAAATCCAAGAATAAAACTTAAAGATTTAAACTTTTCAACTTAACTCATGACTAAATCATCTTAGGGTCTGTTCATCATTAATTTGAGCCTTAAACATCAAATTAGCAATGTAGTAATTCGCAATAATGAAGTTTCATTCTAAAACATTAATTATATTCTAGATCTATATCATTTGATCCATCAATTTCGTGTTTTAATCATCACGGTACAATTATTTAATGCATGAAAAATTCATATCATTCCTAAATAACTCAAATCATTAGTATAATAAAACTTAATCAAACTAATCCCCAAACAGAGTTCAAAACTCACATTTGAAACGACGAGAACACATACTCTAAATAAGTTATATTATTATAATAAGGATTGAAAGATATTCTTGCCTTAGAATTGAAGAACATCGGGACATAGGTTTGAATCCTTTATGTTTGCCCTCCTTGGACTTTTCTGTTCTTCTCCTAAAGACTCATAGGTGATAGGGTTTGCTTCTCTTTCGAATAAATGATAAGTAATGACCCTTAATCCCACTTACAAAATTACTGGGTTTGTTTCTCTTTCAGTATGATTTGTTTTTTTTAGGATAAAAAATTAAGAGTTCATATCAACTATTTCAAGATTTTTTATATATATGTGGGGAAACATATTTGGGAGTTAAATGCGTGCCTTCCACATCGAAAGATGATTTGAATGGATCTAAATGACCTTCTTACATCTTCCATCAAGTGTAAGAAACGTATCTCATGTTCTCAAAATGTCTCCAAATCGTAATATGGTAGCATTACTCTCATATAAACATATGTTTATGTTATTATTTGTACACTAGTGGATCAATAAATCTAAGAATTAGGTAAGAAACACTAGTGGGGCGTTACATTAAGTGTAAATTTACTTTTACATATCCATTCCAATGAGAAGAATCGTCACACTTACAATTTATACGGGTAAAATTATAAAAAAAATTGCGGGGAAAAAACAACCTACATTATATATATATATATATATATATATATATATATATATATATATATATATATATATATATATATACAGTCCTGCTCTTGTGCGGACTAGTCCGCATTTTAAGAATGCGGACCGGACATGTGTCACCTCACGGTGAGCCCAGAAAAGAGAGAGAGTGTGATTAGGTAGGACAAGCAGTGGTGGAGTGCTTAGGTAGGACTTGATCTCGTCCAATGCTCGCGAGCAATCTGGGCTCCACTCTACTGTTTTGCTGCCCTTTAAGAGTTGGAAGAAAGGCTTGCATCTCTCGGAGGATTTAGAAATGAAACGATTTAAAGCAGCGAGCATTCTAGTGAGCTTATGTACATCCCGGATTGTGCGAGGAGGTTACACTCTGTTGATTGCATCAATCTGGTCCGGATTAGCCTCTATGCCTCGCTTGCTGACCAAATACCCAAGAAATTTCCCTGACTGGACACCGAAGGAACACTTGCTCGCATTAAGTTTCATTCGGTACTTCCTGAGGATTTCGAAGGTACTTGACAGGTCCGAGAGCTGATTCTCCTTCTCCTTGCTCTTGACGAGCATTTCGTCGATGTAGACCTCCATTGTGTCTCCCATTTGATTCTTGAACATTTTAGTGACTAGCCGCTGATAGGTTGCCCCTGCATTTTTGAGCCCAAAAGGCATGACCTTATAACAATATAAACCAACCGTCGTGATAAACGTCGTTTTGTCCTGATCTGGGGCATACAAGGGAATCTGATGATATCCTGAGTATGCATCGAGGAAACTCATTCGTTCGTGAGCTGCGGTGGTGTCTACTAGTTAGTCTATTTTTGGAAGAGGGAAGCTATCCTTGGGGCAGGATTTGTTGAGGTCAGTGAAGTCTATGAAAACTCTCCACTTTCCATTGCTTTTCGGAACTACCATTGGGTTGGATAACCATTAGGGGAATTGCACTTCCCGTATGGATCCTGCATCCAGCAGTTTTTCGACTTCTTTTTCTATTGCTCTGGCCTTCTCTCGAGCAGTTCGTCGTCCCTTCTGTGTTATCGGCTTGAATATGGGATCGACGTGCAACTGGTGGCAGCCCATATTGGGGTCGATTCCTGGCAGCTCATAAGGTTCCCAAGAGAAAACATCTATGTTGCTTCTGAGTAAGGTTGACAACTCCTTTTGCTCTTGGTCGGTGAGTGACGCTCCGATCAGGAAGACTCTGCTATTGTCGCCTTCCCTAGCAGCCACTTCTACCAGGTCCTTGACGACACGCTCGGAGGGGAGGAGCCTGGTCTCTTCTACTCGAGGCCTTCCGTATTTTAATTGCTATTTGGAAGGAATTGCACCTTCCTCCACTTTCTCACTGGGTTGATCGGCTTTTTTCTCTGGCTTTGGTCGGATGGCAGCTATGAAGCACTTCCTTGCCGTCGCCTGGTCGCCGTGTATCTCCATTACACCTCGCTCGGTAACATATTTGATCTTCTGATGGTACGTCGAGGAGACTGCCTTCATCGCATGAAGCCATCCCCTGCCGAGGATGGCCTGATACGGTGAATCAATGTCGACCACCAAAAACTCGATCATCTTGGAAACATTTCCAGCGCGCACTGGCAGCACTATTTTGCCCAGGGGCATGGTCATTTTTCCAGCGAAGCCGACCAGAGGGACAGTATCTCCCTTTAGGTCGGCGACGCTCAACTTTAATTTCCTGAACAGGTCGATGTACATTACTTCGGATGAGCTTCCTTGATCGACAAGCATCCTGTCGATGTCAAAGTTGGCTATCCTGAGTGTAATGACCAAGTCATCATGATGTGGGGTCCTTACTCCCACAAGGTCTTCATCCGTGAAAACAATATGCTTGTTGTAGTTGATGTCCTCTGCTCGCCGACGTTTTCCTGACTGTGATTTTGCTGGATCAATCTGAAAAGCTTGCATTACCGTTGTCAGTTTCTTTACCTCCATTCGAGCTGAGTTCCCTTGTATTTTCTTGATGTCAGATACTCTGTGGATTACTACGAATTCATGTCCGGCATCATCCTCCAGCATGTTGTCGGGTTTCGCCTCTCTGTGGGCAGCCACTTTCTCTACCTTCTTTTCCACAAAGTCATTCAAATGTTCGGACTGGGCCAACTCCTCGAGGTGGGACTTAAGATCCTTGCAGTGCTCGGTTTTATGCCCTACCTCTTTGTGGAAAGCGCATCTTAATGCATTGTTTCTTTTCGAGGGGTCTCCTCTCATTTTCAGGGGCCATTTGATGAACGACTCATCCTTGATCTTCGCGAGAATTCTGTAAATTGGCTCTTTGAAGACGGTGTTGACCGCCTGGAACAATTTTGTTACGTCAGGGTTCCCTCCGTTTTTGGAGCCATTCTTGTCCCCACTCTTTCCTCCTTTCTTCTGGTTCTCAACTTTCTCACTTCCCTTGGTAGTGAGCTTGGCTCGACCGTTTTCTCCTACATTAAGGCGCGTGACATCTTCCACATTTGCGTATTTCTCAATCCGGGCCATCAGGTCGTCAATGGTCATAGCTTCCTTCTTTGTCAAGGACTGGTAAAGGAGGGAAGAGCTAGGTAACCCAATTTTGAAGGAAGCCACTGCCACCTCTTTCGCGCGGTCCTCGATCTCGTTGAATAACTCCCAGTACCTCTTCGCATAGTCTCGGAGTGTTTCTTGAGGCGTTTTCTTCATGGTTAATAGAGCATCCATCCTTTTGGTATGGGAACTGCTAGTGAAGAACCGGGCCGTAAAGAGCTCGGCCAGGGATTTGAAATTTCTGATGGATCGGTAAGGGAGTTTTTCGAACCATTTCTGGGCCACGTCATGGAGGCTCGAGGGGAAAATACGGCACATCAGTGCATCCCGGTGATTCCAGAGGGTCATGGCCTGCCTGTACTGCCTGACATGATCAATGGGATCAGTCTTCCCGTCGTAAATCTTGAACCTTAGAAAGGCAAATTTCTTGGGAGCCTCTTCCTCTTCAATTTCCCTCATGAAGGGTGACTTCATCTGGGTCTTGAGGGCTCTCCTGGCGAGTTCTCTGGTCGACCTGGTGCCGCGGTGAGCTGGATGTTGGTCCATTTCTCTGCGGACCAGGTTCCGTATGTTCTCGTCGCTGCGAGCAGGGCTCTGGTAGCGGCGAGCTTTTCTTAGTTGTTCGCGGAGGTCGTCGTCTGAGTCGCCATCTTCGACCCCTTGATATTCCCGCCTAGGGCTCCTTCCTCGGCTGCGAGAATTGCTCGCCTGAGGGCTAGGAGTGCGATAGGGGTGTCTCCTAGTATCAGGATGTAGTTCCTTCTCCAGTCTTTCCAGTGTTCTTTTCAAGCGAGCATTCTCAATCTCGTATCTGCGAGAAGACTCCCTTTGCTCATGGAGCCTTGCCTCGTATGCATCAATCAATCTGGATATCTGCGTGGATCTTGCTGGTCCTTGACCTTCTTCTGAGGCTGGCCTTTCCAAGCGAGCCCCACGATCTGAACGTCGGACTTCAGATCTAATCCTTCGAGGAGCAGGTGGCTCTTGAATATCTCCTGCTTGAGGAGCGTTGCTGCTGTGACCAGACATCTTAGATTCTTTTCTTGGCGTGGGCTCTTCTCAGGGAAAGATGAACGCTTCCCACAGACGGCGCCAATTGTGGAGACAATAATTATGCAACACAAATAAATATGAGAGAAGTAATGACCAAGAAAGAACAAAGAAAATAAAACGCCAATCACACAACAACGAATGTACGTGGTTCAGCAAAGATGTGCCTACGTCCACGGTGGTGCAGTCAGTATTATTTCTCAATATTCTGGAGAATAAGTATAGAGAATACAACTTGTCCTTTGCCCTGGACCTAGGGTTTAATTTATATGTGTGTATGTTAGTTAGTGGAGATGATGGGTTCCTCCATATTAGCCATCTTCCCTATAACTTCCCTTCATGGGATCGTGCTCCCCTATAACTTCCCTTCATGAGATCGTGGGGAAATTGGATCAATACAAAAGATGAGGGGCCTGGACTTTGGGCCGCTAGGGCTGGGCTACTCGTCCAGGCCTATAGTACTAATTTCCAGGTACCCACAAATTATAATAAGGATTGAAAGATATTCTTGCTTTAGAATTGAAGAACATCGGGACATAGGTTTGAATCCTTATTGTTTGCCCTCCTTGGACTTTTCTGTTCTTCTCCTAAAGACTCATAGGTGATAGGGTTTGCTTCTCTTTCGAATAAATGGTAAGTAATGACCCTTAATCCCACTTAAAAATTGATGGGGTTTGTTTCTCTTTCAGTATGATTTGTTTTTTTTAGGATAATAAATTAAGAGTTCATATCAACTATTTCCAGATTTTTTAAATATATGTGGGGAAACATATTTGGGAGTTAAATACGTGCCTTCCACATCGAAATATGATTTGAATGGATCTAAATGACCTTCTTACATCTTCCATCAAGTGTAAGAAACGTATCTCATGTTCTCAAAATGTCTCCAAATCGTAATATGGTAGCATTACTCTCATATAAACATACGTTTATGTTATTATTTGTACACTAGTGGATCAATAAATCTAAGAATTAGGTAAGAAACACTAGTGGGGAGTTACATTAAGTGTAAATTTACTTTTACATATCCATTGCAATGAGAAGAATCGTCACACTTACAATTTATACGGGTAAAATTATAAAAAAAAAATTGCGGGGAGAAAACAACCTACATTATATATATATATATATATATATATATATATATATACAGTCCTGCTCTTGTGCGGACCGGACATGTGTCACCTCGCGGTGAGCCCAGAAAAGAGAGAGAGTGTGCCTATAATTTAGGCGATAATTTCTAGGGGCACCGCTAGGTGACACATAACCGGTCCGCATTTTTAAAATGGGGACTAGTCCGTACAGGAGAATAATTATATATATATATATATATATATATATATATATATATATATATATATATATATATATATATATATATATATATATAGAGAGAGAGAGAGAGAGAGAGAGATGAACATAATTTCATGTAAATTAAGAGAAGGTTTACACCATTCATTAAATTTTTGTGTGATTCATAATCAATAAACCAACCCTTAGGTTTAATAATCATTTAACATTGATATTTCATGTGAAATATTAAATTAATGGAAACATGATAGCATCGATCGAGTGCTTATCAATATTTGATTAACATGATATTTTGCAAAGGTATTATAGTAATAAAATATGTCTAATCCAAGTATTGATTTTTTAAATTATCTATCACTTACAAAATCTTTAAGAGCGTAAATTTTTTCTCTAACTCGTGTGGGGTAATCTGTAGGTAAGCCTTGTGGAGTATCATGAATATATTGGATTGGAAAAATCCTCTCGACATTAATTAAACTCCAATAAGGAAGTATTTGATACAATGTATTAAGTTGGTAGTAAACGGACGTAGTAAACCCAACACTTCAAATAAATATGTTCCTTTATACATCATTTGTATAACTTCAAGACTGAGACATATATTAAGTTGCAAGAACAGCAACGGAAACAAATATTGAAAGATGTAATCTCTCTGGAACAGAAGTTTTCGAGAGACATGGGGAAATAATTATTAGACTCACATAATTTTGTTCAAATTTAATTTAACCCCACAAAATATTAATTTCACGTTTACAAATGAATTCAGGAGGCTTATTTGGGTAGTCCAGGGTGATGATAATGCAACATGGGCCCAGAAATAGAACCTGAACGGTGCCATCTCAGTCCAACTAATGGTCGGACATCCGGCCCCTTCCATAATAAGACTCCCTTATCAGTGGGATGCATCGCATAACATGTCACATGATACATACATAATTTATACCATGCTTTTATCCCATATATTTACACACATAGGCACTCACAACAGAATTGTCCAAACATTATACAATATAATTTTACACTAGTATATTTCTCAAAGAGGAACAGAAAAATGGTAAGGGTATAAACAAAGTACAAAAACTATGTGACCATGCAAAAAGTGTTGAATATTGTTTTAAGGTGAATGATGTACAATCCTCTATTGCATTGAGCATAACTTTTTGTGGGGTTAAATTAAAATGGGGAAAATATTGATTTTTTTCTGCAATGATTTGGAAAAAAATGGAAACTTAAGATTAATGCAGAACTAAATTGACATGTATTTTAAATTCATGATCTCCATTGACAAATTAAGATGGACAAACTGAACCTTTATTTCATACTACCTGTTGAACTAACAAACCCTCAGGCTAACACTCACATAGGCAAACACCAGAAACGCAGTTATGGTACAAACAGTTTGGAGGACAAAGGTTTTTACACTCGGCGTCACTCTTGCACTTCTTGTCTACGTCAATATTTTCTATGGAAGCACAAACTTTTCTGTCGCATGCGCACCCTCCACGGATGCATGCTGCGTACCCAACGTCACAAAATTTGTTGCATTCAACTGACTTTGTACACATGTGAGGAATGGGACCTCTTTGACCTCCTGTCGCGTCTGAGATTGCCAAACCTGCCAATTCATATATTTTTAGCCAACTACATGTTCTTCATCTTATTCAATCGAGTTAACTAAGGCAAGAAAAAGAAAAACTAACCAGATATAGTCAGCAGCAGGGTTACGACGAAAACGAACTTTGACATTGATTCCTTCCCCATATCTTTGGGTGGTGCTCTGAAACTTAAAATAAATTCTTCTACTTAGCACAGTAAGAGTGTGGAGTTCTTTTGGTGATATACATACGCAAATGCACATATATAGCAGGTAAGAATAGATATGGCTGAGTTGAGATTCTACAAATCTCGTCCGGGGAGTAGATTCGGATGACCAACTTTCGAAATTCAGTTACTAATGAATGCTTTCACATTATACAGATGTACCAGTATAACAAGAAAAATTTACATGCAGATGTCCCATTACAACGACAAAAATATACACTTACCATTAATGCTTTAAGAATAATGCTATGTGACCAAAACAAATTCTCCAATAGAAAAACTGTAAATATTTTACACTTTTTACTCTCTTTTTAATAAAAATTAAAACCTCCTAAATGAACCCAAATAATAATCTATTAATACTATAAAATGCAAAACAAGGCATTTATTATGCTTTGCAATTAGCCTATCCACGTGGCACGCTATAGAAGAGTTAAATATTCCTTTTCATTCGGACTACGTGGTACTCCTTAATTAAAACAGCTTATATGTAGTTTCTTTAATATCTTATTCATCTCCCTATTTCCCAATGTCCACCTCTCTCCTCTATCTTGGTCGTTCCTCTTTCCCACGCCTCTATTTCCCAATGTTCACCTCTTCCATCTTTTATATAACTATAAAATTCCTCACTGCCTCTCCTCACGGCTACTATCCCGACCCAAAAACTGAAGACAAGAACGGCCTTAAACCTATCTACCGGCGAAACTCCAGATCCCCAATCTCTCTCTGACCGACGAAGTTCCTCCTTGAAGACCCTCTTGACGTTCTCTCATGATTTTCAAGTACCAGCCCTAATTTGTTTCGATAACCTGCTCTATTTTCTTCTGTTAATGAATCACCACGAGTTATCCATTTGTAGATCCTCAACATCTACTTTGGTATGAAAATCGATTTGGGTTTTGAAAATAGATGTTTGTTTGAAAATCGATTTGCTTTTCTAATGTTTTAAATAGATTTTGGTTTTTGGTTTGGGTTTTGATAATAGATTTGGAAAGAGACGAGCTCAGACACGGTTTGGTTAGGTGGAGGCGACGATGGGCGAGGAGGGAGAACGAGTGGTGGTGTTGGAAGGTTGTTAAAGATGATAGTGGTGGGCGATGGATGTTAGGGCTATTGAAGATAACGGTGGTGGGTGTTCGATGTTGGGTGTTGGGTAGTTTCTTGCAAATCATTTGGGCTTCTCTCTAGCTTGGAATCTCAATTTTCTTTTTAATATTTGTTCTGATGGATTCATTTGGTTTTTTTTTGTTTCTTTATTTATTAGGGCAGTTTTCTTGCAAATCATATGGGCTTGTGTCTAGCTTGGAAGGTAATATCGATTTTATTTTCAATATTTGTTCTGATGAATTCATTTTTTTTATTTCTTTCTTTATTAATTACTTTGATTTCATGTTTTGTCATCCACCGATGATTTTTTTACATCACCTTCATGGCGACCAAAAAGGATATCATCTGTTGCAGACTTCATCACTATTGTTTCAATATTCCTATATCTTTCGTGAAATTTTTAATTTTTCGTTATGTTTTAACTTATGCAGGTTGTTTATTTTATTAATTAAATCCTTTTTTATATTTATTTCTGGAAAATGTCTGATTGCATCTTCTTTTCGCACAACAAATGATTAATTTATTTCTAAATGGCATTTGAAAGGATGATGAGTTATTGGATTGCCCTTAAAGTGTTTGATAAATTGTTTCATAGGTATATAATTTGAATTTTGGTCTTTAAACAGTTATCATTAGTATTGATTCTTAGCCACAATCTTTGTATTCATGGAAATGAGGAATCCGGGATCATGTTGCTATATTATTCCAATTTTTGTATATGTTTGATTGGGACCATTTGAAAAGATACAAATTTTAGTATTCTGAGTGAGTTGCAGAAAAAAAATATAATGCGATTAGTAATGGTGATGATAAGATATTAGCAAGGTAGGAGTGAAACAGAGATATGGTTTGGGGTAAAACAGGCTAAGAAAAGCCCAAGTTGAGTATTGTTTGAATGAGAGGGATGGTCCCGATGGACTGTACGATAGTGATGGCATATGTCTTCCTCTTTTTATGGGTTTTCCTTCAATCGACAATACATGCCTCCTCAACTTCTTCAACTCTTATGCACAAAAACCAGGATTATGAAGAACATGCGGTTTCAAGAACTCTCTTAAGCAAGAGGAAGAACAGGTTCATGAAATTCATTGTTCCAGAGAAAGAAGTAGGGCAACTTGGAAATTATTGAGCAGTATTTAACGCCGTTTGTGGAACAAGAAAAATGTAAAATATCGCATAAATGTAGGCTTCATCCTGACAATGATTTTTTTAGAGAGCAAGAGCAGCATAAAATTCACATGGATGTAAATGAATGGCGATGCGGATACTGTAAGAAGAGCTTTCGAGCGGAGAAATTTCTTGATCAGCATTTTGACAACAAACTACAATCTTCTGAATGTTAGTCACGATAAGTGCTATGCATATTTGTGCGGAGTATCACATTATGACGTTATAATAAATTCGAAGTCTCATAAAACTACATGTAATCCTGCAGCTGCTGCCAGGAACCACCACTTATGTGAGGGTCTCGCCGATAATTGTTTTCCTGTTAGTCACGGTCTCTCAGCGAACCGTCTTCATGAACTACCGGGGAGAGAGAACGGAGCGCTAATACGATAAAATAAATCCAAACCCACAAATAACAAGGTATAGAGCATCTAAATAAATCCCACAATAATATAAATCCACTAATCTCAATCTCTTCAATTACAACAAGTCTCTCGAATTAAAATTACAACTATCTAACTCGAAAATAAAATACAAATCTCCAAAGCTCTATACATCAAAATAATACAAATCTTTCCCAAACAATCCTCGCTAAAATCAGTCTCCATAGCGCCCCAAAATCCGCGCTAACTTGCCACTAAAAGAAAATATGGGGAAGTACAGAATACGACAGGAAAGATGCTCAACAAATATATATTAGCGATGAATAAAACGTAACAACACGAGTACGAATATTCAAATCAAAATGCAAATCTCAATAGCATTTCATCATTATAATTTCTCAACAACACTTTAACCGGGTCACCAGGCCTCACCACATCCGTATATGTTTTATCAAGCCATAGCCCGGGAAACAGGAATTTTGGAGGGTGACCAACCTCCGTGCCATATTAAAATCTCATGACAACGTGCTCATCAACAATATAATGATACCACATGAATCAAAATAATTTCAACAATTATTTTCCAGATTTCAATGAATTTATCAATTCAAATATGAGTTCAATTAAACAAGAATTCAAAGAGAATGACACTCGCGAGATTTAAGGAGCATATTGTGTAAAACCCCATACCTCAAACCATGATGAGAAACCAACAATAAATCTGCCCAGAAACGCAGATAACACCATCAAAATCAACACAAAATATCTACAAAAGCTCCTCCAAGAACCTCCAACAAAATAGCCCTAAGAACACCTCTAATCTAAGGTTGGAACTCACAAATCTCAAGGGCTAACGTGTATATAAAAAGAAGAGGAATATAAAATATATTTGCTACCAAAATTTGTACCAAAAGTATGTTAAAAGGGTTGCCCACGACTTCCTTTTATAATGCAAAGAAATGAAGAGTTGGAATCCAAAAGACTCCATTAAATAAGGCAAAGAAATGAAGAGTTGGAAGTCAAAACAACTCCAAGAGTTAAAAATATTTAAAAATAATTTTTAAAATCCGTTTTAACTCCATTTTCGAAACCGTTTGAAATTCTCGCCTTTAAAAATAATAACCAACATATTTGAGCAATAAAAATAATTTTATCAAAAATTTTATTTTCCTCCATTTTCTAAAAATTAATTAAAATAGCCCAAAATTACGTTGGTTGTTACATTTGTAACACCTCGCCCGCCCGGGGAGAGCGAACGGAGCGCTAATGCGATAAAATAAATCAAAATCCACAAGTAACAAGGTATAGAGCATCTAAATAAACCAAAAATAATATAAATCCACTAATCTCAATTCTTCAATTACAACAAGTCTCTCGAATAAAAAATACAACAACTAACTCAAAAATAAAATACAAATCTCCAAAGCTCTATACATCAAAATAATACAAATCTTTCCCAAACAATCCTCGCTAAAATCAATCTCCATAGCGCCCCAAAATCCGCGCTAACCTGCCACTAAAAGAAAATATGGGGAAGTACACAATACGACAGGAATTATGCTCAACAAATACGGATTAACAACGAATAAAACGTAACAATACGAATACGAATATTCAAATCAAAATGAAAATCTCAAAGCATTTATCAATATAATTTCTCAACAACATATCAATGGATCATCAGGCCTCACCACATCCGTATATGCTTTATCAATCCATAGCCCGGGAAACAGGAATCTTGGCGGGTGCCCAACCTCCGTGCCATATTAAAATCTCATGACAACATGCTCATCAACAATATAATGATACCACATGAATCAAAATAATTTCAACAATTATTTTCCAGATTTCAATGAATTTATCAATTCAAGTATGAGTTCAATTAACAAGAATTCAAAGAGAATGACACTCGCGAGATTTAAGGAGCATATTGTGTAAAACCCCATACCTCAAACCATGATGAGAAACCAACTATAGATTTGCCCAGAAATCATAATCACATCCTCAAGATCAACACAAAATATCTACAAAAGCTCCTCCAAGAACCTCCAACAAAATAGCCCTAAGAACACCTCTAATCTAAGGTTGGAACTCACAAATCTCAAGGGCTAACGTGTATATAAAAAGAAGAGGAATATAAAATATATTTGCTGCCAAAATTTGTACCAAAAGTATGTTAAAAGGGTTGCCCACGACTTCCTTTTATAATGCAAAGAAATGAAGAGTTGGAATCCAAAAGACTCCATTAAATAAGGCAAAGAAATGAAGAGTTGGAAGTCAAAACAACTCCAAGAGTTAAAAATATTTAAAAATAATTTTTAAAATCCGTTTTAACTCCATTTTCGAAACCGTTTGAAATTCTCGCCTTTAAAAATAATAACCAACATATTTGAGCAATAAAAATAATTTTATCAAAAATTTTATTTTCCTCCATTTTCTAAAAATTAATTAAAATAGCCCAAAATTACGTTGGTTGTTACACTTCCCCACTAACAATTGAATTTCGCCCTCGAAATTCACTGAATGCCTAACTCTCAAAAATCAAGCTAACAATCTCCAAAAATAAATCACGTCTCCAAAAATAAATTCCTCACCTCTAATCTCGAAACCTAACACGAATATCACCTAAAATTTTCTATCTCCAAAAATTGCTAACCACGCAATGCACCCAAAACCCAAGCCCCGAGGGTTGCCGTATACCTAAGCTCTGATACCATTTGTAACACCTCGCCCGCCCGGGGAGAGCGAACGGAGCGCTAATGCGATAAAATAAATCCAAATCCACAAGTAACAAGGTATAGAGCATCTAAATAAACCAAAAATAATATAAATCCACTAATCTCAATTCTTCAATTACAACAAGTCTCTCGAATAAAAAATACAACAACTAACTCAAAAATATTGACCTTGATGCTACTCCCTATCTTCTATGCTATTATTTTTTTGTACCAAAGAGAAATGAGAAAAAGGTACCCAAGATCTTAAGCGCATATCAGGGCTGGAATGGAAATCAAAGCCTTCTTAAATCAGTCAAGCTCTTGGAATTATGAATCAGTCGAATAGTTTGGGATGCTGATAAAAATACATTGAAGATTTTTTCATGTCTCTTTGAATATCTCCCCCAATTCACTTCCTTATAGAACCTGTCATTGAAGGTATGTACTTTTCTTTTAACACATATTTATGTTAATCTCCTAATTGTTCATTATAGAATTATGATTATTTGACACTTAAATTTTGTTTGTTTTTGTTCACTCTTTACAAATGAACCATTCCTACACCCATCACCTCAGTCATTCATCTACACTACGCAATAAACATCCTCAAATCAGAACAATCTCCTTCTACAAATTCATGCAAAATTACAAATTCTATATCCTTAGTAAAAGCAGGGCAATTTTTTTTTAAATTGTATAGGAAATTCACGGACTGTCGAACACATGTACACCATTTCCTTTTGTGTGCCCATATATCAAATATATAATTGTTTGCTTTGGACTTCTTCGATAATTCTTTTCATGTGCGATAATTAATTATAACATTATATATTTCAGACGCGCATTCGACACTTTGATACCAAACACGAGATACAAACTTTAAGTGTTTATATATAATATCTTTTTCTTTTTTTTCTTTGGTATGAAAAACTAATTGCTACAGGAAAACCAAAGAAAAGTGTAGCATTGCAATTTACAAGATTTATGGGCTTCCTCTTCAAAAAAAATTGGTTGTGTAAGTTGTAGTGATCAAGGACAACTGCGGTGCCGTGAGGAAGTTTTATGAGTTGTAGCTTTGCTGATATTTTTAGATTTATCAGCTCACTGGGGGTGCTTCGGAGCCTTCAAGGTTTAAAGTCCGATAAAGGGTATACTTGTGGTATTCAATGAACTGAAATGTTATACATGACAATTTTTTAGGATGCAAATTCAGCATTTTTTTCTCTTTTCTTTTTCCTATTGTATAATTTCAGTTTCTATTGCCACTTTGAGTTATGTAATGGACTTGTGGTCCACCAATCTTTTGTAATTTTGTGGGTTTTGTAATACAATTACTGTTTTTGAAACTATGTCATTTAAGTGCACTCTTTTATTTATATCTACTCACTCAATAATCACTCCACATGACACATGTATTCAACCTCTCTCCCTACCCATCCCGTGGTCTCTCCTCCGTCTTTGACGATTTTAGATTTGGGCATTAATATGAAATTAACGGAAGTTAAATTAAATATTTATAAATTAGGCAGATTGTATATCGTTTTAGAAAAAGAGTAGTAGAGATATATGAAAATATTGTATGATGTTTTCACTTCTATGATGTGAACTACATATGTAGAAATAGTTGAGGTTCTAAAAGGTGTAAGATATAAATATAATCTATAATCATTCCTAGATCGGAGAGGCTCTTAGCCAAATAGACATGACGCAGCCAACCTGTTATATTTTTTTTGTTCAAAGAAACATGATTTTGAGTTTGCTTGGAATTCAATATATGTTTGCATATAAAAATTACTATTTGAAAATTTTCTTCTCTTCTTTTGATCGGGATAAGATTAATATGTTGAAATAAAAAATGTATATTTTGAATCCATATAGACATAATTATTTTAATTATTCATTTATTAGTTCACAACACCTGTTTTTATCAGTATTAGATTTTTTTACATGCTCCTTTATGTGGTTTAGGTAACCCTCTAATAGATTGTCAATCACAATAATTTTTTGGATAAGGCACCTAGCCTATTATTTGTTTAAAATATTTTTTTTCCTTATAGAGATCCTTCTCTCATATTTTCCAATAAAAGATTAATTATTACCATCAATGTTAACTTTTTAATTAGACTTTCGTAACCAATAATGAAATCAAATTGTATAATTTTTAGATCTAAGATTTCAGATGGAGAATACTTTCTATGTACTTTATTTATTATTTGCAAAACATTTTTAGCAATAAAAATCATGGATTTTTTTTTTTTGCTTTTTTGCAAAACAACACAATTAGTGGTATCACCATCCACTAACATATTGGGGTGATTTTTATAAAAATGACTATCACGATAGTTTAGGCCGCGCAAAGCGCGGGTTTACACCTAGTTTTAAAAAAAAACTGAGTTCTTTTTTCTTAAAAAAATAATGAGTTTTCTATGCCAAATTTTATAATACCCATTTGATTATTTTTTAATAAATAAAATGAAAAGAGCATTTTTAAAAATAAGAGAATAAATATTTTTACATTTTTTTCTTTGCTTTAATAGAAGAATTGGATGTAACAGAAAATTATTTGGGGATTGTGATAGTTCTTCAGTTAAAAAATTAAAAGTAACATGGATAAAATAGAATGAAATTAGTCTTTTTCCTTTCGTATTCTTCATTGAAAATAATAAAATGGGTGTTATAAAATAAAAAATATAGCTTTTTAATTATTATTTGAGGTTGAAAAAAGCGTTTTACCCAATAATAATAATAAAGAAACTATTTTTAGTTTTATTTTATCCCACTAGTTTTCATTTTTTAGTAGAAAAACGGTGACAATCCCAAAATAATTTTTTCTTTTATTTCGAGTTTTTCTATTAAAAATTGTTTTCAAATATTTTTAATAGAAAAATGATATGCATTCCCAAAACATTTTATCCTTCTTTATTTATTGTATACCTATTAAAGCAAAGAAAACACAATAAAAATATATATTCTCAGACTTTATTTAAATTCTTCTTTCATTTTCCTTTTAAAAAAATAATCAAGTGGGTGTTATAAAATTTAAAAAAAATATAGTTTTTTTTATCCCACTTTAGATCAAAACTCATAATTTTTTAAAAAAAGAACTGAGTTTTTTTTTTATTTATTATTCAAAGGATTTAAATTTTATTAAAAAAAGAGAGTAATTCTTTAACTTTGGAAAAAATAATTTCAAAATATTTTAAAAGTTTAAAAAAATAATTTTTTTTGTAAATTGTAAGACGCCTTTTTTTTTTATAGAGGTTTATTAATTATGTTTTACTTCCAATATGTTAATAGGAGTGTGCAAGGGTAAAGGGTTGTTTTGTCATTTTATAAAATTTAGGAGTATGATCGAAGTGGGAATAATTGTACGCTAACCATTAATGCTTCATGAGTAATGCGGTGTACCCTAAACAAATTTTCCAAAACATCTTCCAAAGTGCATCAAGTGGTTGTATATTGGTTTGGGGTCCATACAAAGTACAATCTCTAAATGCACTTTGGAGATGGTTAGGGGGTTTTATTTGGGTTACTTACTATTTTTGATTGTTTAAAGGTATTATACAATAGCGTGGGTTCAGAATAGTACAATATTCTTAAATCATTTTCTCCGAATTCGATATACACTATATTCATATGTATAGTGGTGCTCTTATAAGTACTAATTAATACACACATGCGTTTTACGTGTGACTCTAGCTACAGACATGTTACGATTGTATGTGGGAATTGATATTTGTCATTATAAAGTGTGTAAATGAAAAATGTGGAGAAGGTATATTAAAAGAAACCATTTAAGCCCTTCTTATTACTCTATATTTTATTTATGTATATACTGAAGATGAAGAAATGGTCAGTACATGGGAAGCCTCTGTTCTTAGATATATGGCATCCTTTGGGAGGATGCTCTAAAACTCACCGGAGGTTGTTGAGTCGTTGGATTAGGGTGATGGGTCTCCCCCTGCATCCGTGGGGGACAGAAGTTTTCCAAGCCATCGTAAATAGGTTTGGTGGGTATCTGAACATAAACAAGCTAACTCAGTCTGGAGAAGAAATTAGATGGGGTAGGTTACTGGTAAAATGTAATGGAACTATGTCGGAGATAGTACACATCAAATCAGGTGGGTGGGTGTTTGCCTTGTATGTTTGCGTAGAATTGACGGTCTCATGCCATTTTGGGGAACTTATTGTCTAGAAGAAAACATGGAAGGTTAACAACTCAGAGGAGGTAAAGTGATGGGAACAAAAGCAGGGATAACGAGGCCTAGACCCTTATTGAAAAGAAAAGGAGTTAACGTGGCGTACAATAGGGTTAACAAACAGTATTCAGCCTTGCCGAAGGCGGGTAGAGCTTATTTTAACGTCGGTAATAAGGGCATATTCTGTTCCGGTGGGGTGGTCAGTGCGGGGTCTATCCCCTCTGGAGTAGGGGACTTACATGTCGTGGGTGTCGCTTGTGTTGCTGATAAGAACTCCGATCGTCAGGTCATCGAAACTGTTGAGGACGAGGGTCATTATCCGGGGAGTGGGCAGACTAATGTATGAGTTTTGGGAAGTGTGGGAGGTAGGGAGGCTCATAAGACCAAGGTTGGTGGTATCCTTGGGGTGGTGATAAAGCGGCCAAAAGTGAAAGTTTGGTTACTTCTTTTGGGTGTGATGGGTCTAGCAAGCAGGTGACCCACTTTGAGATATCACATTTGATGGGAGTGGACTCTTTTGGGGATAACAATAGTGATAAGGTGTTCCTTAGTGGTTCTTGTAGTAATTTAAATGGGTCTCATTTATTGTTTTCAGAGGGTGAGAGTAGGACCAACTTGGTGAAAGTGGAAGATTTGATAGATGTTAAATCTAAAGACTTTTTTCCCCTTGTTTGAGTGTTGGATGTAACAACCCTCGCTTTTAGGAGGCTAATTTTATATTAATTTACCGCATGAGGTAATTATATAAAATGTTGGAAGTGGAGTAAATATTAATTTAATGAGTTGAGAGCTGGCCATTTTTGACACGATAACCCGTTTATGGTAATAACCCGAACATGACCTGAATATGACACGATTAGCTTGTATAGATTTAAGATTACCTAAAACATATAATAAAATCAAAATCATCACGACCCGAAAATGACATGACTAACTCGAATTGCCACCCCTGAGATTAACATTTACTGGGTTATTGCATATTTACTGCATGAGAAAGTAAATATTATTCGGTTGCATGTTTTATAGTGTCATATGTTTTAAATGACATTATGGTTTAATTGAAACCGGAACTTAAAATGTCTTATAAAATTACCGGATGCCATTTTAGAGGGCGTAGTTAGTCCCGGAATGTGCGAGACAGTCAAAATAAGTGTCATATTGTATTTTTGTATTTCGGGCACTTTTAACTGGTTTTAACTTAAACACGTATTTGCGAGTCATTTTAATGTGGTCTTAACCATTTTAGTTGGGAATTAAGGAGAGGGCCATGATTTAAGTCTTGCCTCTTATTTCATTTCTCATTTGTATGTTATCAACCCTAGAGAGAAAAGGAGAGAAAGAGAGAAGAAGAGAAAAGTGGAGAAAGAAGAGGGAAAATGAAGATTGAAGATGGATTGTTGCTACTACACTAAGAAATCTGAGATTTCAACTTCAAGGAAAGTTTTCTACTTGCTAATATATGATTTAAGATGAATAAATTGTATGATATTTATGTATATGCATTTGGGGATCAAAAAAATGGAATTTATGAGATTTAAACCCTAATCTTGGTTTTGATGATAAAAATTTGAATTATAATGGTTATAAATCATGTAGGAAAGTCTATGGGTAGATAAATTTTGTTGGTTATGTTCAAAATGGAAGAGGTTTGAGATTTGTGAAATTAGAAATCATCACTTGGGTTTAGTTTTTGGAAGAAGAAAGAACCCTAGGTCTGCTATGACCGGTCGACCGCGGTCCCAGGACCGGTCGATCGGGCCTTCGCGGGAGGGCTTGCTGGTTTCCCACAAAGGCATAATTACCGTGCGCGGTCGACCGCGGTCCCCTGACCGGTCGACCGGCCCCTCCCATATGAGCTTTCTGCTTTTCTTTTTAGGCAAAATTTGGAGACACGGTCGACCGCGGTCTCATGACCGGTCAACCAGTCCCCTGTTTTTCATCCTTAAATCTTATTTTGTTTCCTACATTTATTCTCTTCAATAGGGACTAAGAACCTTCTTGAATGAAGTAAATTTAGAATTTTAGAGTCCAAGATAAGAGGGGTAACCATTCTAGATTTGGAATGCATTATGTGGGGACTTTTTCGGGGATATACCAATTGATGTTAGGGCATTTTTTTCTTCTAGTTGATTATTATGAGACTATGAGTTGTAGGGTTATAATTGGGAGACTTTAGAGGCTCCATTGAGCTATGTTAGTATTTATGATTTATAATAACACCATAAATGAATCATGGGAGAATAAATTGAAAGTTTATTTTTTCATCGAGGTTACAACGATAAGGTGTATTAAGTATGGCTCCAGGTATAACATGAGGTATTTACAAGAATGTAAATAATTATGGTTTCAGATAAAATGAAACATGTGTATGGAATGAAAATAAAATGGAAATTGTAATAATGATTGTAAATGCTAATTTACTTAAACACACCTCTGTAAATTACATCATAAAGGAAGTTCGCATGCTTGGTGATGCCTCCTGGCTAGTGAATGTAGGGTGGATATAGTCCGAGGACATATGAGCGATATGTTATGTTTTCTGCACTGGTGAGGAGATTTTGGGTCTGGTCTTGACTCTCCCGCAGGCATATGGCCTCTTCCCGACGTCTTACGTTATAGGTGCCCATGTTGTCTTGTATAGATAGGCCCTAGAAGATGATGGTCATTTAGGGGCGCGCTTAGTGGGGAACTTGGAGGGGCGGTCTTAGAATCGTTATATGTATATAAATATAACTATTCATAATCAAGTGGGACTTGATGTATGAGATATGCCATAAAGAGCATGATTGAGTGCCATAAAGAGTACAATTGAAATGCCACAAAGAGCATTTGTTGATGATAATATTCCTGCTAAGGAATGGAATGCCAGGAAGGGCATGTAATTGAGATAAAATCCATAAAGAGCTTAAAATAATGACTATATTTTCCTATTAAGGAACGGACTATAAAATGGAACAAGGTTTTGATGTAAGCTTTTAATATAAATGCCAATTATTCTTTCTCCTGCGTAATTAAATTAGATTCATGATTTAGCAAATTGTCTTAGCTTATGCATAAATTGGTGTAGTCAGATTCTCATTATTTACTTATGATTATCATTCATAACTGTCATACTCTTTATTCATCTGGTAATCATATAGAACCGGGCCCTGACCCGTTTATATTTCTTGTTGTGCATGCATCTTATACCGCCTCAGGTGCTTTGTCGCAAGGAGGTCTGTTCTGCTTTTCCTATTCTGGTGATTTTGGCGAGCCGTGATGCTTTGTGGGTATTACGGGTTTAATTGTATAACCGCTTCCATTTTTTCACTCTAGTTAAGATTAAGTCTTTTATTCGGGCATGAGGCCCAAGCCTTTGTAATTGTTTAATGAAAAGTAGTATATAATTTATTAAAATTGTTCAACATTGTTGTAGATTCGTGGACCGACAGCATATTCGGCCCGTTTTTCTGTATGCTTGTTGTTATTATAGTATATATAAAATCTCGAGGTTTCCACTTTCTTTTCAGTATTGGGTTGTTTAAATTCTTTCTTTAACTTTAAAAAAAAATTTGGCAACCCGTTTTCTGAAATATTGGGTGGTTATCCTGGATACTCTATATTTTTATTGTGATGCTGAGAATGATTCCATCCAGGACTCCTCTCATATTGGAGTATTGGGCTGGCCACCCCTTATTTTGGTGAGCAGGTTGTCACAGATGGTATCAGAATATCAGGTTCTAGAGTCCTTAGGAATCTGTGTGGATGCCTTATGTTTTCAGTGTTGCTTTTGATTTGATTTGAGCCTTAGGATTAAGATCGTTGATTTCTCTTGTGAGATTTCATCCTTCTGCCATGAGGTAGGACCCATAGAATCTTTTGCGCGTTCGTGTGAGATTCGTAGGTCGGTTGAAGGATGACGCCAGGGGAAGGTCGTTGTGAAGGCGTCATTAGATGGAAGTACTAGGAACTGTAATTGGTGGTCGGGGATGAGGACTGCCTTGGAGGTTGATTCCTTTTTGTAGAACTTTCTTATTTTGCTACGGCGACTACTAATTATAGTAGATGTAGTTTTCCCAGTACCGCTAGGAGTAGAGAGTGGTACTAAGCTTGGGACTCCAAGCAACGCTAAATTAAAGTGGAGAGGAGCCCTGACGAGGGCCACATGTTGAAGTAAGATGGAGGAGATGTGTCCTCATTTGGTGGATACCGGAGGTCCACGATCTTTGTCCCTAAAGAAGGGGTATAGAAATGCCCAGATTATAAAGATGGAGAAAAAGGGACTGCGTGGGCAATTATTTTCAGCCAGGGCTGGAATAATGGCTACGACGTGGGGTGTAGAATCACTCTTTTTGACTTTGTTGATTGGAGAACAAGGGCAATGATAAAGTGCCTAGTCGGGATGATGATGGAAGTAATATTGTTTAGGATAAGACTCGAATAGGGTGTCTGAGAACCATTAGTATTAAACCAGAGTGAATAGCAAGAATATTGGTGGAAATTTCACCTTTGTAGTGGGTGGTGCATTCCCCACGATAAGATAGAGTAGTATTGTGGTTACTCTCGACTCGGGTGTATATATCGATCTTGGGATAGTATCGACACTATTATAGAAAGAGTAATTATGACTTTCGTGGTATGGAGGTTCTACCTTTTCTTCACTCGTTATGAAGCAAGTGATGATATTTTATATGTATATGTGTCATATGTGTTACTTGCATTATGTGTTACCTTGGTTGAGTGTTTTATTGTTTGTTTACATTGTATGTGGTTGTTATGACTTATCTCCATGACTAACAAGGTTCAGTAGTAATGCATAGGAGGGGTTCCTTGTTTGGATTCCGCTTTTGCGGGACGCTCCACACGTGAACCTTAACGACGTTGGGAGTGGAGAGATACTATTTTTTTTCCTTTCTCTTAAGTTATGTACAATATGCGAGTAAGATATTTTGGATTGTTTGAGTGATAGCAAGCAAATAGATTGCGAGGCTATCCTACTTCTAGTTTCAGGATGGAACTAGTTGTCCTATAATTTCTCTCCTGGATACTGGTTGAGACTTTATAGGGGTGGATCGAGGTAGGTAGGAGATTTTCGTTATTTGTTTTGTTATCTTGCTTGAATGTTTGATTGTTTGTTTGTATTGTATGTGTTTGATATGCCTTATCTCCATGATCAACAAGTTAAGTAGGCATGTGTCGGAGGGGTTCCTTGTTTGGATTTCGCTTTGCGAGATAGTCCGCCGCATGAACACTTAACGATGTTGTGAGTGGAGAGATGCTATTATTTTTCCTTTATTTTATTTTATTTTTGTTGTTAAAAGTGGGGTTGGAAGTTTTAGCCGAGAATCATGTAGTTGAGTGATTAAGGGCTACTTAAGTGCAAGATAGAAGCACTGTATATAGTTCTCTCCTCTGATTGATGTGGGGGAGATTGAGATATGAAGTCAAATTGAGACTTCTGGATTATGCCTTGATGAGAAGGCCATAGTTGTATGATGGGATATATAATTGAAGTACTTTACTGAAAGTAAATGTCCGATTTATTGAAATTCCAAGATTTTAGTATGGTAAAACATAGAAGTAAAAAACTTGTTAGTAAGGTTATAAATCAGAATTTTACCGATCCCGAGTATGTGTCTTAGACCGTCATATCTTGATGACCGACGATGCGAGGTAGTAGTGTAATGGGACTGTTCCTTATTTTTAATTCGCTTCGGCGAGACGTCCCACGCATAAAATCGAGAAATGTTGGGAGGTGAGAAAGGTCTTGGTCACTAGGGATATACTTAGTATCATACGTATACGATTTAGATAGGATATAGATAGATATCGACCATAGGATTATTAGAATGTAAGGCCTTTAGGGCATGTGACGTTGATTTAGGAAGGCGGTAGGGAGTTGACCACGTATAGGTTGTCGGTTAACTCTAAAAGGGATTATGTCCCCATGAACGAGTAGTATGGAATCTCAAGTGATTTGGTAGGTTAGGCTGAAGGAGATGAGGCCTTTCTTAGATAGAGTGTTACGTTGGAAACTTAACTCGCGGGGAGTTGAAAGTATAAGTTAACTTTTGCTCCTGAGCTCATGTTGTTAAACTCGAGGGTAGATTTAATGAACAAGTCTCGGCCGGGAATGGAGAGTAATAATACTGGAGCATGGACCCATTGTCTATGCGTCTCACAAGCTTAAACTTGGTGGGAAGTATTACTCCACGCTTGGATTGAAATTCATTTGCGGTGGTGATCGCCTTAAAGAAATCAAGCACTACTTCCTGGGCAGGAAATTTAGTCTTTCTTGCGAGCAACAAGTTGTTGCAATATGTTGTGGGAGGAACCGAGTTGGTGTATGAAGTTCATAAAGGGATACCGATTGGAAATTTCCATTCGCTAAGGGAATGCGACTGGGGGAGTAGATATGTCAAGTAGAAAACCAGTAGGAAATTAGTGAAGGCATGGAAAGCCAAGTAGAACGTTCATAACTCAGAAGGCTATGTAGTAGTACCCCGTATTTTATGCTTTATTAATTTGGGGATTTATTAAATTTAATGTGAGTTATTAATTTAATATAAATCCGGAAATTAATTATTTTATAATTATTAACGCGATGTGAGTTAGTAATTATGGGAAACTTATTGAATATTACTAATGAGTAGAGTAATATATAATATTGGTTCTATGAAATTTCACGAGTGAATAAAATGACAATTTTGAAAATTTGAGTCGGGACGCGCCCGTGTCGCGTCGGGACTAAATATTTATTTATAAAAGTGAATAAATTATAAGTTGCTCGTATGGTCGTTTTGAGTGCGCCAACGTGTCCGGAAGGGTTGAGATAGTAAAAAAAGTGTACCCGGGAGTTTAGTTTGGGTCTCAGAGTATTTTTAGGCCTATTTAGCACCCTGGGAGGGCATTTTGGACATTTTGCATTTTTGGGTAATTAAACCCACGAAAATTATTAGGCTATATCAGCCATTTCGAATAGTCCTTTAGGGTTATCAGAATCAAAACTTTAGAACGGCCATAGGAGAAGGAAGGAGAAAGCTTTACAAGCAATCCAAGGCCAAAAGTCATCCGATTGCACCGCCCCACCACTAACGCGTAGATCGCGCGACGGTGAACGCAATCACACAAAATTCGTCCACAAATCAGAACTCTCAAATTTCTAGACAAGTGTTTATCTTGCTTATTTTCGTTAATGCATCACTCATGTTAGTCCAGGGTTGATTAGGATGAGTTTCATGGAAGAAAACCCAAGTTGGAGATAGTAAATTGCATGTAGTAATGATATAAATGGAAATCTGGAAATCCCCCTTCATATGTAGAGGTTGAACCATGAATTTATGATGTTTTAGAAGAAGAAATTCTGGAAAAGATTGATTAGAACAAGGTTAAAGAAATTATAGGGTTTTTGAGATTAATATGAGTTTTTGGCCTATTAATCCATGGTTATTGATATAAATTGCATGCTTTACGTAGAAGATGTATAATATGGGTTTATACTGTTAGTAGTACAAATGTTTGGGCGATTGGGAATGAAAAATATGGATTTGGATGAGGTTGGATGATAGAACCCGTAACTGGTTTCCTGCAGAATTCGCCATACCTGCTTGATCGATCGATCGAGCCAAGAGCCTCGATCGATCAAAGGTTCGATCGATCGACCCCCGGCCATCGATCGATCGACCCCTTCTGGCAGACTCATATTTCCCCTTTTTAAATTATTAAATTAAATCTAAATGATTAATACTCCTTAGACATCCTTATTAAAATATTTTGGGAAATAAAGAAGACCAGTAGGACTTATTAATAATTATGAGACTTTTAATGTAAGACGAGATTTGCATTTTTGGGGTGTTTATATATAAGGGACGATGGAATTTTGTATTAAAGGGAGAGACGCGTAAAACAGTTACGATGGAAAATAAATGAATACCTACTGAATTTTTCACTTGGGATGATAGAGTCCATGAGTGTTACGTAGTAAGTTGGAATAATCCCTCAAATTAATGTTAGAGACGAACTATTATACGCGATAACTAATAATGTGAAAATAGGGATAAATGTCATGATTATGGGTTATGAGATGAACCTAAATTTGGTATGGTAAAAGTAGTATATTTATATGACTGTGTGTATGCATATATTATATACGTGTGAAAATTATGGCCGCGCTACTTGCTATCCCTGAGGTTACCGCACTGGGACAGTCTTATCTCAATGGGACCTTTACGGGAGATATTGACTTGTACCCAAGAAGATAGGAATCCTAGGTACGGGCTATCAGATCGATAGTCGGACGGTCCTAAGAGACGTGAGGGTATGTACTGACCTCTTGGACTTGGAAACTATGCTTCGCCTCAATATTGTTTTTGTTTGTGTTAATACAGTTCGAGAGTGATTCCGAACTTGTATTTCCCTTAGTACGAGAGATACGGGGACTGGATAGCAGAGTATGCTCGCACCATAATTATTATGTGGGGTGCTGTTAGAATATATATATTATGTGAATATTTAATATATGTATTAAATTCTGAAATTTGGGAACTACCTACTGTGTTTATGGTAAGTAAGCTATCAATAATTATTTCAATTAGGGAAAAAGTGATTGAAAAGTGTAATATTGTTGAGAGACTTTATTAGTAAATAAAGCTTAAATGAGAACTTTGGTGTTAAACGGAATTTACTTCTTAACCAGTTGATATTGTCAATCTAAATCTTACGAGTAACCTAAGATAAGATAAGTTAAACCGTTGGGAAGGTTAGTGCGATAGGCGTGCACATTAGAAGAGAGGTGAGAATTTCCCAAGGGAGTGCCGCGCTAATATGTTGTTGCATTGGACTGTAAACATTTTAAATACTTGTTAAACAAATTTTAAATCATTTTCACAATCGGGCTCTGACCCGTTTCCATTTTCTCTTCTCTCTTGTATATATATGTATGTATTATAGGTGCCCAACCACAGGGGCATCTTACATAGGATCCTTTGGAAGGAACGCGCTGCAGCTTAGGTGGGAGTTGCAGGCCTCTTGCTTAGACGACTTCATTTATTTGATTCCACTCTTATCATATTTATTCAGTTGGGCATGTGTCGCCCGTTTCCATTATCCAACTGTTTTATTGGACATTATGATCCATTTATTTCTAGTATTGGCACTTTGGGATTTATTACTGTCTGGATGCTTTACTTTAAGTTTTAAATGTTGGGATTTAGTTGTTGAATGTTTAAATTATTTGGATTATATGTTCCAGGATAATTGTGGTGTGATTCTTTAATATTGAATTATGTAAAGTTTTAAATCATTGCTTATAATTAGAATTTGGAAAGTAATGTCTAAAAATGGTTTTGACACTTAGCTTAATTATTTAGGGTGTTTAAATTGGAAAAGTTATTTTT
Source organism: Sambucus nigra (assembly GCA_949130495.1). NCBI lineage: Eukaryota > Viridiplantae > Streptophyta > Magnoliopsida > Dipsacales > Adoxaceae > Sambucus > Sambucus nigra. Next base: position 228,379,846 of record OX422215.1, read on the forward strand.
CGACAGTGATGCTAAGAATGAACCAACTATTCACCTTGATTTTAATTTAATAAAGGAGTGATCGTCCGGTATTTAATTAGGCGGGGTGTCACATATCTAGCAAGAATATTCATGTCTATGACCGACCTTTTCGCCTACTCGTAGAAAGAAGAAGGGTGTAATCATAGACGTCTTCATGGAACTGCCGGCACTGAACTGGTCGTGATCCTATTTGAGAAAATTGTTAATCGTTCGACCAAAATGTTGTTTTTCGGCTTTTATGGGTGAACTATATGTAGAGGAGTGCACCCCACTCTATATGAAGAAATGGCGGAACCGTATGGAGTGCCCATCACTAGTGGTGGATCAAGACTAGATATTCATGTCGAAGGTATAGTAAAGTTTCCATGAAGGAAATCGTAACCGTATAGAAATGGAGTATATTTTACCACCCTCAAGTGGAGGAAGTTGACTGAATCCCGAAAGGCATATCTTGAATGTGCACCTTAAAAAATGGATGATGGGAGCAGTAGTTTGTATAGATGGGCATTCCATTATAATAATTCGAATCATTTCATAAGGTATGACACCGTGAGTGGCCTAGTGTAGCCGATGGAGAAATTCGCATGCTCGCTGGATGGAACCAGCGGATCATATGTTCCTTGGACTTGGAGTGGTCTCGTAGCATTTCTTTAAGGATTAGGCTTTTAAGCCTTATGCTAGAAGGGCTACGCCTATGCGGGGAGAAGTTGAGTAGTGTTGGGGTTAAGCCATTTAACGTTGGTGTGAGTACCCCTGAGGTGTGATGTAACGCGATTCAAGTTGTAAGACTATTTACGCCGAGTCGCATGGTTATCATCTTCCTCCATAGGAAGTAAGAATTAATAGTTTGGGAGGAACGCTTTGTGCTATGCCAGAGCACAAAGATTGTATACTGAGATCGATAGTGACGATCTTAGTCTGAATCCATCTTGGGACGACATAATAACGAGGGTTTGTTAAGGGCGATAGAATGATAGTTTAAGTTAGTATACCCTTTATGCGTATAGGGTATGCCCGAACTTTGAGGGAAAAATTCCCTCACAAGGGGGGGAGTATGTAACAACCCTCGCTTTTAGGAGGATAATTTTATATTAATTTACCGCATGAGGTAATTATAAAAAATGTTCGAACTGGAGTAAATATTAATTTAATGAGTTGAAGATTAATATTTACTGGGTTATTGCATATTTACTGCATGAGAAAGTAAATACTATTCAGTTGCATGTTTTATAGTGTCATGTGTTTTAAATGACATTATGGTTTAATTGAAACCGAAACTTAAAATGGTATATAAAATTATCGGATGCCATTTTAGAGGGTGTAGTTAGTCCCGCAATGTGTGAGACAGTCAAAATAAGTGCCATATTGTATTTTTGTATTTCGGGCACTTTTAACTGGTTTTAACTTAAACGCGTATTTATGAGTCATTTTAATGTGGTCTTAACCATTTTAGTTGGGAATTAAGGAGAGGGCCACGATTTAAGTCTTGCCTCTTATTTCATTTCTCATTTGTATGTTATCAACCCTAGAGAGAAAAGGAGAGAAAGAGAGAAGAAGAGAAAAGAAGAGAAAAGTGGAGAAAGAAGAGGGAAAATGAAGATTGAAGATGGATTGTTGCTACTACACCAAGAAATCTGAGATTTCAACTTCAAGGCAAGTTTTCTACTTGGTAATATGTGATTTGAGATGAATAAATTGTATGATATTTATGTATATGCATTTGGGGATCAAAAAATGGAATTTATGTGATTTAAACCCTAATCTTGGTTTTCATGATAAAATTTTGAATTATAATGGTTATAAATCATGTAGGAAAGTCTATGGGTAGATAAAGGTTGTTGGTTATGTTCAAAATGGAAGAGGTTTGAGATTTGCGAAATTAGAAATCATCACTTGAGTTTAGTTTTTGGAAGAAGAAAGAACCCTAGGTCTGCTATGACCGGTCGACCGCGGTCCCAGGACCGGTCGACCGAGCCTTCGCGGGAGGGCTTGCTACTTTTCCACAAAAGCATATTTAACGTGCGTGGTCGACCGCGGTCCCCTGACCGGTCGACTGGCCCCTCCCATCTGAGCTTTCTGTTTTTCTTTTTAGGAAAAATTTGGAGACGCGGTCGACTACGGTCTCATGACCGTTCGACCGGTCCCCTGTTTTCATCCTTAAATCTTATTTTGTTTCCTAGATTTATTCTCTTCAATAGGGACTAGCAACCTTCTTGAATGAAGTAAATTTAGAGTTTTAGAGTCCAAGATGAGAGGGGTAACCATTCTAGATTTGGAATGCTTTATGTGGGGACTTTTTCGGGGATATGCCAATTGATGTTAGGGCATTCTTTTCTTCTAGTTGATTATTATGAGACTAGGAGTAGTAGGGTCATAATTGGAAGACTTTAGAGGCTCCATTGAGCTATGATAGTATCTATGGTTTATAGTAACACCATAAATGAAATTTGGGAGAATAAATTAAAAGTTTATTTATTCATCGAGGTTACAACGATAAGGTGTATTAAGTATGGCTTCGGGTATAACATGAGGTATTTACAAGAATGTAAATAGTTATGGTTTCGGAGAAAATGAAACATGTGTATGGAATGAAAATGAAATGGAAATGGTAATAATGATGGTAAATGATAATTTACTTAGTTATGAATATGGTAAATGCCAATTTACTTAAACACACCTCTCTAAAAGACATCATAAGGGAAGTTCGCGTGCTTGGTGATGCCCCCTGGCTAGTGAATGCAGGGTGGATATAGTCCTAGGCCATATGAGCGATATGTTATGTTTTCTGCGCTGGTGACGAGATTCCGGGTGTGGTCTTGACTCTCCCTTAGGCATATGGCCGCTTCCCGACGTCTTGCGTTATAGGTTCCCAGGTTGTCTTGTATAGATAGGTCCTGGAAGATGATAGTAATTTAGGGGCGCGCCCAGTGGGGAAACTCGGAGGGGCGGTCTTAGAATCGTTATATGTATATAAATATAACTATTCTTAATCAAGTGGGACTTGATGTATGAGATATGTCATAAAGAGCATGATGGAGTGCCATAAAGAGCACAATTGAAATGCCACAAAGAGCATTTGTTGATGATAATATTCCTGCTATGGAATGGAATTCCAGGAAGGGTATGTAATTGAGATAAAAGTCATAAAGAGCTTAAAATAATGACTATATTTTCCTATTAAGGAAAGGGCTATAAAATGGAATAAGGTTTTGATGTAAGCTTTTAAAATAAATGCCCCTTATTCTTTCTCCTGCGTAATTAAATTAGATTCATGATTTAGCAAATTGGCTTAGCTTATGCATAAATTGGTGTAGTTAGATTCTCATTATTTACTCATGATTATCATTCATAACTGTCATATTCTTTATTCATCTGGTAATCATATAGAACCGGGCCGTGACCCGTTCATATTTCTTGTTGTGCATGCATCTTATATCCGCTCAGGTGCTTCGCCGCAAGGACGTCTGTTCTGCTTTTCCTATTCTGGTGAATTTGGCGAGCCGTGATGCTTTGCGGGTATTACGGGTTTCATCGTATAGCCGCTTCCATTTTTGCACTCTAGTTAAGATTAAGTCTTTTATTCGGGTGTGAGGCCCAAGCCTTTGTAATTGTTTAATGAAATGTAGTATATAATTTATTGAAATTGATCAACAGTATTGTAGAGTCATGGACCGACAGCATATTTAGCCCGTTTTTTTGTATGCTTCTTGTTATTATAGTATATATAAAATCTCGGGGTTTCCACTTTCTTTTCAGTATCGGGTTGTTTAAATTCTTTCTTTAACTTTAAAATAAAATTTTGGCAACCCGTTTTCTGAAATATTGGGTGGTTATCCTGGATACTCTATATTTTTATTGTGATGCTGAGAATGATTCCACTCGGGACTCTTGTCATATTGGAGTATTGGGCTGGCCACCCCTTATTTTGGTGAGCGGGTTGTCACATTGGAGTGGCCGAAAATGATCAATATTTTTGTGACTGGGTGATCATTCATTTATGAAATTAAACTGAAGTGACCGGTTGATTTATTCTTAGCATCACTGTCAAAAATAATTTTATTTTATTTATCACATAATAAATAATTAAGTTAAGTGTCAAAACATTTAATTTTAATTATACCCAAATAAACCGTTAATAAATTCTCATTATTAAAACAAAAACTATATGCATTCCACCAGAATGAAATAAATACTGAACATGAAATAATTACTGAATTAAATAAGACTGGATAAAGCATTCCGGTTCAAAATCTGAAACCAACAGTGTAATACTATGCAATCCAATAAGAGAGAAATGCTAGTAAGAAAAGTACAATATCTGAATAACTAAACTGGAAGCCGGCGACACTTGCCCTAACTGAAATGTCTGAACTATAACTGAATGGAAAGATAGAAGTGTCTAATCTCAATAACCTACAACTTCCACAACAGTTGCAACTCGCCAAATGATCCATGCGTCTAAGTCTGGTGGCAACTCTGTGGCTGGACACCTAATAAATAATATATATATATATATAAATAATAAATAATATATATATATATATATATATATAGCAAAAGAGAGGAGAATAGCAAGAAACGGATCAGAGCCCGAGTTGTAAAAATATTTGTTTTAGCAAGTATTTAAAACTGTAATGAAGCAATTATTATGTGCATGTTAGTTTCGAACTCTTACATGAGATTCTCACCTCTCCACTATTGTGCACGCCTAATGTACATCTAACCCAACCTAGTTATTTTTATCACTCACAACTAGGCCATAACCTTATACTTCTAACTATATCTCAAGGGAGTATCCCGTATCTCCCATACAATACGTTATTAAAATAATTTATCCCCCATAACTAAATTCCATTATATTCCCCGTTCGAATGGGTAAACCTTTATTCATTGAAAATTATTCTATTTCTCATTATTATTATATGTACCAATTTCACACAGTAGAATTTTCCCCAAGTATATTCCTTTATATATACTCACAACATCCATATATATATATATATATATATATATATATATATACACACACACACACACACACACACACACACACACACATACACACACACATATATAGGGATGTTATGACTATATGTATATATATGCTTGTGCATATTTCTACTTGGTGAAACTAGTAGATACGGTAATAATAATAAATGCTTTGCGCCAAGTGGTCGTAACCAAGGGGTGCATGATTAGTATATATATATATATATATATATATACATACAATAATCTTGCACCCTTAGGTTAAGACCAATTGGCACAAATGCATACTCTGCTATCATGTCCTGGTGCATCGCTCGCTTCATATGGACAATTGGTCCGCTGTCTCTCACGAACCATGAATATCATAATACAAATATTAGAGGCGAGCATACTCACCAGTCAAATGGGTCACGCACATACCTACGCTCCCATTCTGCCGTCGAGACTATCCTACGTCTCAGATAGCATGTATCCAAGTTCATATGCTCTGGGTACAAGTCAAATATCACCCCATTGGGTCACCCAGAATAACACTGTCCACTGCGCGAACCTCCTCCCGATAACAAGCAGCGTAGGTATGCTATACACACAAATACAATTATATAATAGGCATTCTCGCATCCTATTAAAATTTATTAGGTATTCACCCAACCCATACATATATTTTTCATATGTAGTATTCTCCCATTACTACTTATAATATAATTATTTCGATTATTCTCTCTCTCGAAATTTCCATGGTTAACTCACTTTTCCAAAATATATAACGTATGACTCTACGAACATCCCCTAGCAATTCTGCACTATACTAAAATCATCAAATGATAGTTTTCCTCACTCAAAATAATTGTTCAAATCAGATTGGACTAAAATAGGATTTTCCAGATTTTGAACCTGTCGTTCGAACTAGAGTGAATGTCATTCGAATGACATGCATTTTCGTTTGAACCAGACTCAATCTCGTTCAAACGAGATTGAGTAAAATCCACCCGTACCAGATTTGTTACGTTTTTCATATGTTATAGTTCGTCTTCTTCAGAAATTTAGTCCTAAAACCTCTAAATTCTTCAACCCAATCATCAAAACAGCAGCTTAATTGATCTCCTAACATGCTTAGATGATTTCTAGCAACCTAGAATCATTGAATTTTTATAATACATCAATTAAATATGAAATTCCCAAATTGAACCATTAAAACCCTAGTTCTTCAACTTTCAATTTAAGACCCATTAAAACTCAAATTCGTTTCTCAATCACAATATATAATTTCTAGATTTCTATTCTACATACATGGTGATTCAATTCTTTATCAAGATAACTTTTAATCTATGGATCAAATCCTCTAAATTCACCCAATTCAATTCTGAATCATGTATTTGATTCCTATGATAACATGAGAACAATTATTGCTAATAGAAAGCTAGTAATAAACACTTGCCTCAATTTTAATGGTCTGATCCGCTCATGAAAGTTGTATAGACTTGTTCCTCATCTTCCTATCTACGTAAAGGTGGTCACGGTGGTGGAAGACGATGGCTTTTTGGCCTTAATCTTTTGGGGCTTGTTCTCTCTCACCCTCTATGGCTCTCCCTTGAAGTTTGTGCATAATACCATAAATTTTCCTTTACGTAACTGATATTAAGCATCTCTAATTTTCGTCATTAATTAAACCCCGAAATGCAATTTACCAAAATGCCCTCCTGGGACGCCGGTTAGGACTAAAATGGCTCCGGACCCAAACTAAACCTCTGGGTACAGTATTCTGACTATCTCGCCCTTTCGAACTCAATACTGCACTCGAAATGGTCATATGATTTACTTAAAAATAATTTACTTCTTTATTCCATTAAATTAGTCCAGACACGACTCACACGCGCGTCCCGACATAATATACCAAACTTTCACATTTCACATTCACGACAAGTTATAAAATTCTGTAATTCCATATTACATAACCATAGAGTAATATTCAACAATTTTCATCAATAAGTATTAACCCTTGGCACGCTAGTTAATAATTATTTCAATCCGGAATAATTAACTAACAAATTAATTTCTCACATTTTTAATTTAATTAATCCAACAATAATAAATATCATAATTATTTAAAATCATTAGAAATACGGAGTGTGGGGAGAAAAGATAGTGCAACAACAGATTCCTTTTTTACGACATCAGGGTTTGGTAGTGTGGAGGGAAAGTACTTCTTTGAGGATGAATTAGTCGAGGCATAAGAAGTGGGAGGAGGAGGTAAGGGCTCGGTTTATTCTAATGTGTCTTGTTCTCAAATTTGGGTGGATATCGATATCCCTAATCAGGTAGAGGCATTTGGAGAGGTAGGGGACGAGGAGTGGCAAGAGTACCCAGTGGGTTGGGCAGAGAATTTGATAGGATTCAGTAAGATGGTAGGGGTCAACTTCGAGGGCAATGAGACTCAGGCTCGTTTACTTTTTGAGAAAATCTGTGGTTATGGGAGGGTGTAGGATATCGTTTTCCTCCATGTGGGTCTCGCATTAGTTCGTCTTGTGGTGTTGTGGTTTTGTTGTGCTGTGGGGGTGGTTGAATCAATATGCGCTTGTAGGATTTTATCGAGGTTATTTCTAGAGTTAGTGGTTTTATTTGCGTGGTTGTAGGTGATTTTTTTCTTTGTGGTGGATGCCTTTTCTGGTATCTTTCCTTTCTTTTGATTGTGTTGTATACTCCGTGTATACGGGTTTCGCTCCCTTAAGCGGTTTCGTTCTAATATATCATTTACTTATAAAAAAAAAGATAAAAATGGAAATTAGAAGCAATATTTTCTCCCTGCAACCAAATGTCTCCAAGTAATCGAAATAGAAATTATAAAGAGTAGAATATCTCTGTAAAGAAAAGTCCTAATGGGAAGAGTAAGAATGTAAATCGTGTTTAATGGCTTTCAGTGGTCTCGAAGTTTCTATTTGAAATCAAATTTACAGAGTAAATAATTATAAACATATACGGGATTTTTCAATGACAAAATATGATAACAATTTATCAATAGAACTTTCACTCTCAGGAAGACACTACGACTTATGGTTCAGACTAAGAATTTTTTAATAAAATTCACATATATATGAAACGCAAAAAGAATTGTCAAATAATATAATAATGGATGCCTAATAAAAACTAGCAAAGACAAATTACCCATTAAAATTTAAAGGGGAAACGAGAGTCAGACAGCAAATTTTGAAGGGGAAGAGTTAGATAACATAATCGTTCGCTTCGAAAAAAGTAAAAAAGAGAAGTTGGCTTACTATTTTTAAATTTGGAAGTATTTTTTTCATCCTAACAACATAATTATTATCCCAAAACTTGAAACTTACTAAGAATAACATATTATTATACCATTTACGACATAAATTTTAATTATTTTTTGTCCATGTTATAATCAATTTCTTAAACTAAAAAACACAGAGAATAAACATTTCATCAAATATTCTATCTTGCCATAAGTAGACAACCTTATTTGGACCTAAATGTTTGTGTGGGTGTGGGTGGGGGTGGGGGGTGGGGCGGTTAACTATCATGATATCGTCTTAAATTTACTCTCCAATTTCTTTTTATAAAAAAGAAAGAGACTTTCTAAATATTGAGATGACTTGATATAGGGGACATATTGTTGTTTCTGAACCAATTTTATTTACTTCATTCAATTTTTTTTATGCTCAATTGGGCCAACATTAAATAGATAAGAATAGTATGCTTTAAAATTGGCATTTGTTTTTCCATAATATATTCCAGTCCTGTTTTTACCTTCATAGATTGTTAATTAATTGAAAGATAATAGAAGGATACGTACATATAAAAAATATTTAAAAAATTAGGGAAAATATTAAAAGCGATACGATATTAACACAAAACTAAACATCGGCTCTTCTAAACAGCGAATCAAGGCGTGGCGTGTTCAAGTCAAAATCATGTGGTGTATTAGTAATTTCTCGTGTTGTGTTGTTAGTTGTATAATTTAATCAATTTGTGTCTAATTACATGTAAAATTTCATATTCCTGGCAATCATGTTAGAATTTAATAATCGTTTAATAATCATGTCATTCATGTTCGTGTTAAGCAATAAACTCATAAGATCATACACTAAATAAGCAATAGTACATATAAAATCTAAAATTTGTAGAAAAAGTTATAAATCCCCAATGACATAACATTTGTCTTCATAACATTTTTCTTCATTTTTCCTTTTTAGATACATAATATTAATTCTTTTCCGGTAAACTCAAGAAAAGATCAAAATATACATGTCATTAACCAAATATAACTTGGAAAGATCTATTGTACTTAATGTAGGAGAATAATCTCTTGTTACCTATTATAAAAAACTTGAAAGTGCTATATTGAAGAGAGAGAGTTGAAAGCGTCATATTGAAAGTTGTAGTTCTTGAGGGGCAGAGTAAGAATTGAAAAGTCAAGTTTAAAATTTAGAAGTGAAGAGAGAGAGAGTTTAGTAGTAAATATAAAGTCATCATGACTCTTCCAAAGACCAACACCAAAATTTAATAATTATTGACTCATTCTAAAAGTGGGTGTAATACCCCGTGTTTTTATGAATATTTAAATTGGGTTAATTGAATTTAAATGAAAAAAATTATTTTTAATACATTAAATTAATTAGTGTGACATGAGTTAATATTTAATATTCTAAATTAAAATGTATATTACCGAGAGAATAAGTAATATAAATGACGGAAGATGTTATAGTGTGTCGTAAGTGAGAAAAATGGCAATTATTAATTACTTAGTCTGGACACACATTTGAGATATATCGGGACATAATATGAGCATCATGAAGTAGGTATATGTTGAACCCATATAGTCATTTCGATGGAAGAGAAGCATTCGAAAGGGTCAAAATAGTCAAAAAATTGTATTCATGCATATGTATAAAGGATCAGATCATTTCTAGGTCGACCTGGTATGTGAAAAGTCAATTTTTGACCTTTAGATTTCCAGCCCATGAAGAAATATGGGATTATCAAGTTTAAAACAAACTCTTTTGCTAATCAAATGGGGAATTAAAAAATTAAAGTGAGATAAAACCAAACGAGAGAAAGTGTGAGAGCTTTTTAAGGCTGTGAAGGGTCTTAGAGGGTGAGCAATACCTAGAGCCACCTTGCACCACCACCATACACCGTCAAAATTTAAGAAGAATGAGGAGGAGGAACTCATATCATCTTCTTAGAACCAAATTTAGAATAATCCTAAGAGGCAAGTTGTTTAAACTTGCTCAATTATGAGTTTGTAAAAACACCTCCTAGATTATAGGATTTTTGGATAAAAATCCATATTTAGGAAGTTTTGATTTGTGATAATATCAATTGGGATTATAGAACTCATGATTTGGATTTTATATTTTATTGATGATTTAGAAATTTGAGAAAATCATGTGATTCAATTGCAGATAAACTATTTAACTAGAAGCGAAGTGAACTCATATGAATATGAAAATCAAATGCATGTGAAATCATTTTAGAAATTAACGAATGTTGTATGTTGATTTTAGGTCTGTTGTAAGAGGAAATTGGTAGTGTGCTCGCGAATTATTTATAAAATCATGTTTTGAGAAACATTGAAGTTTTAAGTTTCTTCAAAATCACATGAGAAAAGCCTCAAATCGACATTTTATATTTATGGCCAAAATGTAACTTTATCGAGAAAAAGGGGTATTATGAATTACATTATAATTAGTGCATATTATAATGATTCTAGGTTTTGGACCAGTAGGTACAAAGTATGGCTTTCTATTGAAATAATCAATTATATTATTTAAATCCCTTCGGTTAACAAGAAATGCTAGGAATAATGGGAAATGGGAATAAAATGAGAATTATTAGTTAACGGGAGAAATTTAAAATATACTTTATGTATGTATAAGAAGAGTTTGATTGTGATATCATGTGAAATGTTATACCTAGCTACTTGCTATCATGGGAGGTTACGCGTAGTGGGTAATCCTATCTTGGTATGCCCATTAGGGAGGATTTGGATTCGTGCCCCAGAACATAGCACTTACGTTGTCATTACGTTGAGAGATCACTATACCAAAAGCAACAATTTGGGACACCTTGATATTAAAAATCAGGCACAGTTTAAAACTATTATAAATTCTGGTACGGTTTAATGACAATCTGACACACTTTAAAACTGTGCCAAAATTTGGCTCTATTTAAACGTGTGCTAAAATTGAGCAGACTTAACTAAAATGCCCTAAAAAATACCAATCTTTACAATTTTTTTAGTCTCCCTCTCTCTCCTCTCTAATTCATAGGTCTCTAGCTCCCTCTCACTCCTTCTCTCTCGCTCCCTCTCATTCCTACCACTCTCTGAAAATACATGTGAACCCACTTTTGGTGCCTTTTTTATAAAAAGAACGTCTCAATCAACTATCGACACTGGAGGACCTAGGCGGTAGGGACTTCGTGCACTGTTCGTGTACTGTCGTCTCTCATCTCTAGTTCGTACGATATACTCTAATCTATGGTTTGTATATATATATATATATATATATATATATATATATATATATATATATATATATATATATATATAGAGAGAGAGAGAGAGAGAGAGAGAGAGAGACACACACACACACACACATGTACATGTTTACATATTCATTCTACTTTGAGGTAATGATGGAAATTTATGAGATCCAGATTAGTGATTAAGAAATAAGGGGAATGGTAGTGTTTAGGAAATTTGAATTTGGTATTGGATATATATAACTGACTATTTATCTACCTGTTTATTAATTTTATTTCCAAGAATTGAGGATTTATATGGACTGGACCATAAACAAGTACTAATGAACCCATGATTTGATTCTGTGATGGAAATTTGAAGTAAAACAATTAATAATACCTTGCTAAACATGGTTTCAGTTTTCTAGTAGGTATCTTTTTAGATTTAGGTTTTCCAAGATATGAAATAGAGGGATGTAGATCCTAATCGAGATGTTGCGTTAACGTTGCAAGTATTCACTATCCTATGGAAGTAAAGAATAATTAAAGAACAATGTAATTGAAAAATAATTTATAAAATAGGATGACTTAGCTTAAAAGATACTTCAAATTATTATATGGAAACTTTAGCATATAAAAATCCTAATCTTTTTATTACTTCCTAGTCCACTATATTGGTAACATAACACTCTATTACCACATTACCCTTACACATATTCTCATTTATTTATTTTAAAGTGATCATGAGCCTTTTAGTTGTCTATAAGTTGTCCGTCATCCCGATCATCCTCTTCATAACCCTCGATGCTTATGTCTAATGAAGATGTAGTAGCATCGAGAGATGGTAAATCTAGCCCATAATCTTTGGGAGATACCAGTGGAGTTATACAAAACTCTCCTTCTTGCATGACATTCCATGATAAATGAATCGCTTATTGTAGGAGCTCTTCATCATCGGCAAATCACTCATCTTGTTTCATCGCTTGCTCCTCTCCTAATAACCGACATGTCAATAAATAAGGCTTAATATTTGGTGTTGCGATCGCCCATTCCCAATCGATGTCCCTAATTGCCTTACATAATTTACTATAACCTTTTTCTCTGATTGTTTGGCTAAATTGTTCTTGATCAACACTATCGGTGTTCAAGTAGATGTTATCCCAAACATTTATTGTTGTAGACAAATAATTAGTATCCAATTTAATCTAAAGAAGTTACGAAAGCATACAATAACTATATTCCTAAATGTGTCATGGATAGGAGTAATAAACCTGATACTCTTAAGTGATAAGCTCAGATACCATGTTGTCACGTCCCGAATAATCAGGAGTGATTAAGGGTTGGGTTGATAGGTTAAATGGGAAATACATTAAATAGCAAAAATATAAATAATAACGATAAAAGGCTAAATAATAGTAATAGGTCTTAACATGGAGTAAAGTATTGGAGTATAATATTCATTACACTCATCCTAAATAGAGGCACTATCATTTATTACATAATCCATAAAAGAAAATAAAAATAAAAGAAAAAGAAAACTAAAAAGTACGACGTGTCCCTTGATACAATATCAATTACATGCACTTATACGTAGTAGCATAGGAAATTATAATAGGGGCTTCGGTACTGTGACTGGTTTTCCAAGCATATACACTTATTAAAGTAACAAAAGCACAGGGGTTGGGGAGATGTGCCTTCTCTATTGCTTCGATCCATTTAGAATTTTAAAAACGTGAGCAAAATTTCCAAGTAGATAATTCTTATTCTATGCAATTTAAAACATTATTTTTTGATGAGTGATTATAAGAAATTCAACACAAAATGGATTCAATGCTAGGATAAGATAACATGCTTCTTTCTGGAATGATATAACTAAAAATATTGAAATATCCGGCTAGAACTAGTAAAAGTTAGGAATGGTTACTGAACAAACAACCCGTAATTATCCATTTACAAGCTTTAGGGAAATATACATACATATATACAACAACATCAATCCAATGAAATTAAAGACAATCAATCTAGATACTAGAGATAAAAGTAGCCATGTTAAGTTAATTACAAACATTTCATATAGTAGGAGTGACTGGGCCCTCAATCGTCTGAGTCCTATAGGCCAAATAATACATTTGTGGGTATAACGAAAGATTATTCCCTAGTTATAATGTATGATATAATAGAATCGGGTAAAATTGCATCATATGAAATACTATGACTGCATAATCATATTTAAAATTTGAATAAATTATATGTAAACAGTTGAACTACTCAAATGACTTCATCAACAAGAATATGATATATTGGGTCTATCGCATAATGATATCAACAAAAGGCATAATAAAAATTATTATGTGATTTTAATACCGAATAAGAAATCACTTACTTGTTGTTATGGTTTTTAAAAAGTTCCACGAAGTTGGTTTAACTCAAGGTGGTAGTCCATGTAAGTCTGACAAAGAGAAATGATTTTGGTGTAAGATTAAGGTTCATGAAATATTTGAAAGTGCGGTAACGACGTTAAAACTTATAGAATTGCGTAATAAATGAATGTTGGGGTCTAAAATAAAACTAAAGTTTAATTTTATTACTTAAGGTTCCTTAACTTTTTAAGATTGGTGCTAAGAGACTTTTTGGTTCCTAATGATGTAAAAAATCTTTAGAAAATGTCTGGGGTAGAAATATAGAAGTTGAAAAACTTTAGTGGTTTATGTGCAAAAATATTTTAAAAGTTCAAATTTCCCTTTTAGGGGTTATGTCAAATTAGCTTTATAATTATCCAAAAAGGGTTTTATGGTATACCATTTTGACTAGAAAAATAAAATAAAATTTCTGAATTTTTTTCTTTAGAATATGTTGTTTGCCCGCGCGCTCTCATGTGCTTAACCAAACATAACACGCACTCGATTTGGCCATACTCGCGCGCGTATGTTAGACTTCATCTTCAAACTTTTGAATTTTGACTTAGGGTCTGAAAACCTTGACGTTTAATTAAATCATCTACATAATATTATTTTAGATGATTCCAAAGCCATTATTCAAAATTTTCGCAAGCTAAACAAAAATATAACTTTTAAAGATTGAGGTTGACTGTAGCCTCATATCCAGATACTGTAAAATATCAAAAATTTCAATTTGATATTCGTGGATTTACACTGAAATTCGAAGTATGACAGTGCTATAGTTTGGTTTCTGTTTGAATCTTGAACAAAATAGTTTTGGTTTGAAGGTTTAGTTCATATTGTACATGGAGAATTTTAAGTTTAAATTTTCAACTGCCGAAAGTGAAAAACTTGATTTATGAATGTATATGAACACTATAATGAAATTAAACTATATGGTTATAATCCTACTAGTCTAAGAACAAACATTCTCACTTTAAAACTGGTTCAAAGTCAATAACTCGGAATACACCTTTGGAGCTCAAGCTTTCACGGTGTTTTTGGAAATTTGACTCATAGCTCATGATTTCTACGTAAAAGCTCACATGTAAATTCATAAATGGACCCTAATCTACTACGACAACATGCCTAAATTGAAAGAATTAAGCTATAAACATAAAATGACAATATACTCGAAAAATGCCAAAATATGGGTTTGTGTTTTGAGCTACTGTTTTATTGAATTCTCTGCACTGAGAGAGGCATTATAAAGGGGATGCTATGGGGAGTTTATTGGTCGAATTTGGGGTAGTGCTTGGGCTGGTCTAATGAGAGAATTCTATGAATGAAGTTTAGGGTGATAAAAGATGTAGGTGTATCCTAGGTTTTCATTGGTTCCTATGGTGTTTTGCTGGCAATCTTATCAGTCTAGCTGATAAGGAAGGTGACAAAGGTTTTAGGTTTAGTATGTGAATGTTTTTGCTTAAGTTTTAAGTCCCTTTTACTTTATTTTCAAACTTTTGGGGTCTTTGTGTAATTTTTAAAACTTAGGAATGAATTATGAGGAGTTGTTTAGTAACTTTAAAAGGTAATGAAGTTGTTTGGATATAAATTTTAAAATATATAGTTCATTTAGATGGCTTAAAAGTGAATTCAAAACTTGAGGGGATGTTTTGTAATTATTGAAACTTAAAGGCAAATTTGGAATTTGTGTTTTTCTAATATTCATGTTGGTAATAATTCGAAAATTTTTACTATACTGATTATATGTTAAGCTAAGATTACTTATTCTTCGAATATATATATGGAGATAGTTTGATCTAGATGCGCTTTTATATATGGATCTTACAAATATCTACTTGTTATTATAAATAATTCCCTTTGTTCTTATCAGATCTTACCATTAAATACACCATCTTGGAAAGATTTCTCATCACGTGAATTGACTTGAACTTGGATGAATTACTAGTATCTAGGTGACTAGGCCAAGATATATGATAAGAATGGGTCTAAATTAAATGTGACTAAATTGTCACTAGGCTTAAGTATATGGGTGAGATGAAGGGCTTAAAAGGATTTTGGACATTGTCCATATATATTGGCATCGATATACAAAAGTTAACCAGTTAAGAAGATTGAGCATGTAATAAGTTTTACATTGTCATAAGAAAACAAATAATTAAAAATAGTATTTGAATTATATGGATGATGATAATAATAATTGTTTTTATTATTATTGGTATAATTATAATCATAAACATCCTTCTGAACGGCTAAGGTCTCAAATTTTAAAAGAAATTGGTGTAACTAATAATTCAACTTTCCTTCCCGCCGTTTTTTGTGATTTTTTGTTCTTCCGTGATGACAGAGAGACATTATTTTATGACACGATTATGAGACATGGAACATGTGTCCACGTGTCATTAGTGGGAAATTTGGTATTGTACACATCATCACTCAAGAGATTGTTTAGGATATACCGTGTTTTATATAACTTCGTACCCTTCTCTCCTCTCCGGTGTAGAAATTGTTAAGGATATTTAAAATTCCATAAATGCTTTTAAATATAAACTCACTAACCAAATTTCACAAGCCTATACTCAATTGATTTAAAACCCACCCTAACCCCCTTGTGGCCAACCTTTTCGATTTGTTTATTGGGTAGACTGACTAAGCATAAACTCTTCTGAATTTCGCCCCTTAATTTAGCAATTTTAATATCTCGAACAACGTAATTGATTTACTTTTATCCCATATCATTTCTAATTACTTCTTCTAAAAAGTACCCCGAGTTTCATGTATTTCTTATTGATTTTACAGGTATTTAGTGAAAGAAAAGAAAGAAAGAAACCGAAAGAAAGGAAGAGAACAAAGGAAGACAAGTAAAAGGGAATTTTTGTAACTTTACAGCCATATTACGGAGGTGGGGAAGACTAGAAAGTTGAAGAGATCTAAATTACAATAAAATTGGAAAAAACGGCACCCCAATCCGAGCTACGGTGAAGAAATTTTGTTTGATAGAATTTAATTAATTTATTACTTCTAAAATAAAAGTGAAAAAGATGATGATGACTGAAAACGAAAAAAATAAAAAAGTTAACTATGCATGCATGAGCAAACTAATTAAGATGAATGAGAAAGGAAAGTAGGTTGGAATACAATCCCCTAACGCTAGTAATTTACCGTGTAGAATACTAGAATTGTAAATTATAAATTTGAATGAATCCAGTCTTTATAGATCCTAAGCATTACGTATATGAGGTTCAAGCCCGCACCATAGGAAATCAAAGGTAAATATAAAGCGGTGCTAAATAATTATACGCACATCGTATTCTTAAACATCCCAAGTACCTAGGGCAAGAGAGATTAAAAGATCTACAATAGTGGTAAAATTGTCTCCACGACTCTTTCAAAATTTTAATTTAAATTCTACTTTCTACATAAGTAATTTACATTGGGATGGGTTCATGAATTCCAACCCAAAAAAAAGTTAGATAGACATGATTTATTTAAATGAAAACAAAATTCTAGATGTGCACGAAGTCATAGGTCTATTATGCATTGAAAATGAACTTGAATTGAGAAACAGAATTAAACTACAAGAGAAATTTAAACTGACAATATGAAAGATATTGAAAGTAGAACTTAGCGATACTTGAATGGAAGAAGGAGATCTGAACTTGAAACTTGAATCTTGAATAACTCTTGTTCAACTTACAAACTAGGGTTTCTAAATCCTAAAGAAAGAAAAATATGAAATTATATGCCAAAAAAGACCCTCTCCCTTCCTCCTTGTTATTACTCTAGGGCTTGGCTTTTCATACCCAAATATGACTTTTTCCATGTCTCTCCACGTTTTACAACTAATAAAAAGGAATTATACATGAAATTTCAAGAGTTGAAACTCTTCAGCTTCCAGAATTAATTTCAACTTTGGCTTTCTGTCTCCAACCTCAAATGGGCCGTACACGAAGCTCGGGGTACTTGTTAGAAGAAGTCATTAGAAATGATATGGGATAAAATCAAATCAATTACGTTGTTCGAGATATTAAAATTGCTAAATTAAGGGGCTAAATTTAGAAGAATTTATGCTTAGTTAAATCCCCCTAACTTAGAACTTTGCACGTCCCGGGCAATGTAAATGAAGCTAACCAAAGTTCCACTAATGAGTATTCCTTTATTAAAATAAAATTCCACTTTCGCATGAAAGCGATTGCATTGAGCATATGCAATAAGCCTTTAAACCTCTAGGTTACCCTCGTAGGACGAGTTTTATCTCGTGAGGGTTTGCAGTGAATACACCCACAAAATTCTTTATTGACTCAAATAAATATCAAAATATTTAAAAATTGTACAATTTAAACTTTTCGAAAAATAATCACCATAAATTCATAGTCAAATGTCTCAAACCATAGTGTGTTTGTGCAAAGCCAGAAATTAAACTTCAAATTTCCACCGATTGAGCATTACGTTACTTTTAGAAAATTCGTTTTGATTCAAATTCTTACGGATGTACTCACAAACGAATCACTCGGATTGTGGTTGTTTTCTCTCGGTATGCATGATATAATGAGTAAATATAATGGACACAAATTCACGCATACAAAATTGAAAAGAAGGAAATATATGGTGAAAAGATCTCATCATCGGAATACAATTATTAGAAAACAGGAAATATCATCTCTTAATCATGCCATTTTAATCTGTTTTATTATCTTTTCATGTCTTAGCACTCCATGCAGTAATTAATTTCGCCATTCGGACTCGGTTAGGACTTTTTGAGTTAAAAAGTGTAAAAGGTAAAAATAGGAATGGACGGAATGTTCAGAATTGGAAAATGTCTTTATGACGTGTAGACAATAGAATTTAAATTAAAATTTTGAAATAGTCGTGCGAGACAATTTTACAACAATTGTAGATCTTTTAATCTCTCTTGACCTAGGTACTTGGGATGTTTAAGAATACGATGTGCGTATAATTATTTAGCATCGCTTTATATTTACCTTTGATTTCGTATGGTGCGGGATTGAACCTCATATACGTAATACTTAGGATCTATAAAGATTGGATTCATTCAAATTTATAATTTGCAATTCTAATATTCTACACGGTAAATTACTAGGGTTAGGGGATTGTATTCCAACCTTCTTTCCTTTCTCATTCATCTTAATTAGTTTGCTCATGCACGCATAGTTAACTTTTTTATTTTTTCCCTTTTCAACCATCATCATGTTTTTCACTTTTATTTTAGAAGTAATAAATCAATTAAATTCTATCAAACATTCCCTGTGGATTCGATACTCAGACTCACCACTATACTCCTTAAGAGTGTAATTACAATTTTAGGTTTTTTGTATTGAGGTTGGAAGCCGATAACAAAGACTAGCGTATTACACGGACGCTCGATTTTTCCACTCGATCATAGACCCAACATTTGTCCAACCAAATTGGAATCCAAATCATTTTTTCTTATTATCTGATTCTTTATTCACCCTTGTTAATCACCATTTTTTGTGCAATGTGGAATATGTTACTTCATTGAGTGTGGTTAATTTTTCTAATTTACCGCCTTCACTAAGTTTTAGTGTGGAACATCTCCCTTCCATGTTTCGGTAATACATAGAATCATATCCCACTTGAGAGATTATCAAGGTTTATGTATTGTAAATTCCTTTACTTGGAAGTGTTTTTTCAATATATATAGTGATCTTAGGGGTGAGTACATGGAGTATTCGAAGAATAAAACTGGTCGTGGGCCGATTTTGAGGTTTGTTCGCTTAGTTTATTATCCGAGTTGGCTCCTATTGGTTAGGAAAATAGATTCAAGTTTGGGTTTAAGAGATAATGTTATAACATGGGTTGCATTTATAGTCCATGAAGCAATTTTATTAAGGCTTGGGGGTAAACATCATTAAATGAGGTGGTTGAGATGATTTTTAGTGACAATCTCCTCAGAGAATGGGTCTTCCTCTATGGGACACTATAACATTAGAAACCTGAGCCCTATGAATTATGAGATATTAAGCAATATATTTTTCAAGCCAACAAAATTCTTGGTCGTCTTAGACAAGAATAAAAAAGTAAAAGTTGGGTATGTTTTACATAACAACAGTATACAAAAGTATTTTAGATTCTCAAATCAAGATGTCCTAGTATGGGTGGTCACTGTACTGTTTTTGACCGCAACATAGCGTTTTGGACCCAAAAAAGTGATATTGGTTTACTATTTTTAGGTACCGCAAACAGAAATTTCAAATATCAAAACTACTGAACTTTTCATTGATGTTTTTTGTTTTAACATTTTAAAAATTGATTTATCAAAATTACCATTTTTATAGTATAAAAGTATGAAGTATTGGAAATATCCTAATATTATAATCAAATTAGAAAGTAAATTATAATTTTGATTAAATATACACATCTAACCCCCTTTTTAACTACTATATATAATCATTTAAACATGATCTTAATCCTTGTGTTCATTCAGTCATATCCATTAAATTTAATAAACGCAAATGTCAATTAAAGACCAATCTCTACTCTTAATATTTGTCAAAAAAATCCTTGTAATTAAGATAAACCAAAAGAATCTCTCTCTCTCTCTCTCTCTCTCTCTCTCTCTCTCTCTCTCTCTCTCTCTCTCTCGCGTTAATATATTTGGAAAGTCGAACCATAAATCCATTTTTTCCTCACATCTTCGATCTTTCATAGATTTTTCTCTGGTCTTTCAAATATTTTTCTTTCACCAATAATTTAAGGATCAACTAAACATAACCCTCCCACTATAGTTCATTCTATTATCTATTCACTGTAATTTGGGCACACATAATTTACGTGTACACAGTATATCTACAAATTTTCATTTTAAAAGAACTATTTATTTCGAGATTTTGGTTTAATTTTTCACTATACACCTTCATCTATTAATTATCAATAGTTTTATATGCTGTTATCAAAGTTTTTGCAAAATATGGGCAGTTCGGTTTTGGTTTTTATATTGATGTAAAGCTCGGTACAAATGGTTAAACTCACATTTCTCATCAAAAGTTGATTTGGTTTGGATAAGTTCTTGTTACCGACCAAACTGACAAAAAATGAGCCCTAGTCATGGTAGATGAAACTCCAAACTCGTGTTCATAATTAACAAATTCTGGCATTTTTTTTATTTCCTCTATGATGCACCATTACAAAGATCAACTTGAGACAATTGTTTAATTAAATCAAATAGTTGATAAATTATCCGAATTGAATCACAAAAATCTCGAACAAAACAAATTTCTGTGATCTGAATTCAGATTATAGAATTATCAAACAAAACAAAATGGGTATTTAAAATTTGAAAATTTTGTTAGTAATATTGGTTCTTCCTCTTTTAACAAAATAGGTTTTATATATATATATGTGTGTGTGTGTGTGTGTGTATCAATAGTGTTAGGATCACATGATATGGCAACACATATTAGGGGATTTAATACGTGCCTTCCACTTCGGATGATGATTTGAATGGATCAAAATAAACTTCTTACATATTACATCAAATATAAAAACGTATATCATGTTCTCAAAATGTGTTTCCAAATTATAATATTGTAGAATTTGTCTTATATAAACACATGTTTATGTTATTATATGTACACTAGTGGATCAATAAAGCTTAGAATTGGGCAAGAAACACCAGTGGGGAGTTACATCTCTAAGTGTAAATTTACTTTTACGTATCCATTCTAATTAGAAGAATGTCACACTTACAATTTATAATGGGCTAAATTTTTAGAGAAAACAATTTTGGGGGATAAAAACAACCCACCTTCTATTTCGTTATATAATAGTATAAATATAGGTATAAATATAGTATGTTGTTAAATAGATTTAGTATGATTTGTTTTTTGGAAGATAAAAAAAATGATGAGTTAATGTCAATGATATATATATATATATATATATATATATATATATATATATATATATATATATATATATATATATATATATATATATATATATATATATAGTACTGCTCTTGTGCGGATAAGACGTGTCACCTGGGGGTGAGCCTATAAATTATCGGTTAAATTATAGGCACTCTCTCTCTCTTTTCTGGGCTCACCGTCAGGTGACACATGTCTCATCTGCACTGTTAAAATGAGGGATAGTTATATATCTATATAATAAAGGAGGAGGGGTTTTCACTATTCATGCCACATCATATAAGTTTGTATACAAAACCTATATAAACAGGTTTTGTATCTATATACTCACGTGTCACGCTCGATCTTTGAAGCCATGCTGCGTTTCTTGAACCCATGATTTTCCAAAATCTTCACCATTACCTCGAGCCTCTCAAATGTATCATCAAACCCAGATGCAGACCCTTTCTCAAACACTCAAATCCTTTCTCAGTTTGAAATGGGTTTAAAAACAAACCTTTCAAACCCTCAGCCTCAAATGAGGGCTTCCAAACCCATTTCGTATATAACTTCTCTCTCAAACCCATTTGGTCCGAACTTCTGGTGGCTTTCAAACACATTTCAAGATATACTTTGTCCATTTTTCTGCAGAAATCTCATATATACCGAAATCAGAAGCTTGGAGCTTCTCTAATGGTGGCCAGAGAGGGACGGGAAAAAGGTAAGCCCCTTTCGTGGGAGGTTTCGTTCGGCGGTGGAGAAGAAAATAACTGTCCAAAATAGTTCGAAACTTCACCTCCCGCCTTCACCTCCGAACCTTCAACTCCAAAACTGTCCAAAATAAACCCATTTCTCACTACACCAAATCTGCCCATTTGTCAAGGTCATTGACCTTGACAAATCCAACTTGTCAAGGTCAATGACCGTGACATTTCGAGGCGAGATAACTTTTTTTGTCACGGTCATGTCGCGATCAATGACCGTGACACGTTTGTCACGGTTTATAACCGTGACAAAGCCGTGACCCTTTTTAAGCTAGAGGATAGACGAAGAGATTCAGTCTACTCTCCACAAATAGGACACCCTAAATAACCATGTACTACACATCCGGATAATGTCCCATAAGCTGGAAAATCATGAATTGCCCACATCAACATAGCTTTCAGCGTAAACTCTTCTTTTCTAAAAGAGTCAAATGATTGCACACCCTCTTCCCACAACTCATTTAATTCTTCTACCAAAGGAGCCAGGTAGATATCAATGTCATCACTTGGTGCCTTTGGCCCAGGTATCAATAAAGCCATCATCGAAAATTCAGTTCTCATACACTGTGAAGGAGGGAGGTTAAGTGGGGATAGGATCACTGGCCATACACTCTGATTGGTGCTTAGATTTCCAAATGGATTGAAACCATCTGTTGATATAGCCAAACGAATGTTGCGTTGTTCTCGAGCAAAATCGGGATACTCAAAACTCATCCTCCGCCAGGCAGTAGAATCAATAGGATGACGCATGATATTACCCCCTACTTCTGCCCTAGCATGCCAAGTCATTGCCTCTGCAATCCATGGTACTGTGAAAAATCTCTTTAATCTAGGCCCAACAGGAAAATATTTCAATACTTTTTGAGGCCCTTTTGAGCTTGTGCCTTCCTTACTAGTAGATTGGACATATCTAGGTTCATCGCATACCGGACAACGATCGAGATTTTCATACTCCTTTCGGTATAGTATGCAGTCATACACA
Source organism: Sambucus nigra (assembly GCA_949130495.1). Classification (NCBI taxonomy): domain Eukaryota; kingdom Viridiplantae; phylum Streptophyta; class Magnoliopsida; order Dipsacales; family Adoxaceae; genus Sambucus; species Sambucus nigra. The sequence goes on from OX422215.1 coordinate 228,403,376, forward strand.
TAAGCATGAATCGATTTATACTTCATTCCCAAACCTTTCAAACTGTTCTTCATAACAGGATAGCTATTTGGAAGTGTATTCACCTTGGGTAATAAGCCTTTCACCCATTTCATAATTCCCGTCACGCTATTGCCAGACAAACCGTACTGCGTCTTCAAACTGTGCAAACCAACCATGGCATGTAAAGTTGTTTGATCTTTCTCACAACCAGAGTATAACGGTTGGGTCGCCTTAAATTTTAAACTTTGGTAGTCATCGTCAAGTTTTATCGTGTTATCTTCACGAGCACTTGAATCTTCTACATCATCAGTAACCTCATTCTCCTCAGCTTCATAAACTCCGTACGCATCATCAACTAAATCCTCTAACATATTATGATCTACGTCGTCCCCTTCTACATCTATTCTACTTGTTGAAGGTTGTTGTGAAGGTTGGTCGGGGACAAAAGGAACTTTCAATTCACCGTGAAAACTCCAAAATCGATAACTATCTTGCATACCCGATCTTACCAAACTTAGTTCAACTGTTTTCCACTCAAACACCTTACCATTCTTACACCTAGCACACGGACACGAAAACTCTTCATCATTATGACATCCCTTTGCATATTTCACAAATTCGTTAGCACCTTTGCGAAACACATCCCCCATTCTATTAGTCTCACCCATCCACTCTTTGTATTTCGGATATCCCATCATAGCTACCACAACTAAACACCTATTAAAGGTAAACAAAACTTAGGTTTATAGTATGTTTTATTTAATTATCCCATCATTTAATTATCCTATTAAAGGGTAAGTGGTCCTATCCCATTCAAGACTGCATTTTTCTGTAATATACTTAACAGCTCATGCACATGGTTACGATTTGAAAAAAATTCGACAGCATATCCCCTTAGTTCTCCAAGTACACGACGTAGATTGGCAGGTGTGAGTGTTATTTCAATTGGTCAATTGAAATAACAGTCACACTTGTCAATCTAGTATACGACTGCAGAACTTCCTCCAAAAGTAACAACTTTAAGCCAATAAGAATATTATACAGAAATTATACAGTCTCAAACTGTCCAAACGGGACAATTCGAGAGATCTCATTACAGGGGTAATGACTCTCGAACGGGTCTAAGGGATATTGAATGCGTACGCATAAGAACTAGAATTCTAGTATCTATGCGCACTATATTTAATTTCAAGTATGTTTCATATAATGGGTTAATTCAAATAAAAAAATAAATTCATGGGTTAATTCAAATACAAAAATAAATTCATGGGTTAATTCAAATACAAAAATAAATTCATGTATTGACCACATATACACACACACACACACACACACACTATCTAAGCTGTTCTATAGGAATAAAAACAACATTTTTAAAATATGAAGGGCTCACCAATTTGATCAAAATTTTCAACAACATAGACTAATTGATCTTTATTATAAGACAATCACTACAAATTTACGCGCATCACCCGAATTCAAAAATTAATTTAATGACTAAAGAAATACTTTTTTTAACTTTAGTTATTCACTACAAATCTTAAAAAATATTTTATTTTTCATGCTTTTTTAACTTCGGATGCTTTTAGCAACTTCGGATGACAATTACTACAAATTTACATTTTTGGATATTATTTTTGGATATTATTTACATTTACATTTTTGGATATTATTTTTGGAAATTTATAAAAAATTACTTATTTATTTACATTTTTAACCCCCTACCCCCTATCCTCACCCTGCCCCCACCCTGCCCCCACCCTGCCCCACCCCCTACCCCACCCTACCCCACCCCCCACACATGCACACACACGCACATATATACACACATACACACATATATATACACACAAACATATATATAAATGGAAGAGAGAGAGAGAGAGAGAGAGAGAGAGAATTAAACCTGAAAGTAGAGAGAGAGAGAGAGAGCAGCGTCGAGAGAGAGAGAGAGGGAGGGAATGGCGCAGGAGGGAAAAAAGAAGGGGGAAAGGGATTTTGCTGTAAACATTGTCACGGTCGTGTCAAGTTCATTGACCATGACAATTATTTAAAGAATTGTCACGGTCATTGACCGTGACAAGTCCGTGACAAGTAAATTTGTCACGGGCTTGCCACGGTCAATGACCGTGACAATTTCTTGTCACGGTCGTATCAAGGTCAATGACAGTGATAATTTCTTGTCACGGTCGTGTCAAGGTCAATGACCGTGACACAAAACGCGTGTTTTTTGTCACGGTCAATGACCTTGACGAGGGTGGCCGACTGAAAGGTGACAATTTGGCCATTTTGGTGTAGTGTCTTTCGCCGACCACTTTTACCATGAGCTCCATCAACCCCAGAACCTCCGGCCCTCTCCTTCCCAAGCTGGACCGCCGCCGACCTCCTACTTCTCCACCGCCGAACGAAACCTCCGGCTAGAACGATATGCGTTTATACTCCACCGGTTAGAACTCTTTCTACCATCAAGCCTTTTTTTTGTTAGTACTCTCTCTATTGAACGATCTGGGTTTCAGCCGCTGTATATTTTTTGTGGTTTTGATATTATTGTGGGTTTAGAGTGTTAAGGATTTTTATGTATGCTTATCTCGAAGGGTTAAAGATATGGGTCCCTCTATTGATATTTTTGTGGGTTTGTGATAATAATTTTTTGTAAGTGTCTGATGTACTTTTCTGATAATAATTTTTTGTGGTTTTACATGGTTAATTTTTTTTTTACTGGGTTTCAACAGCTTTTGTTGCCACGATTTAAGATCTAGAGGTTGAAGATGTTGGGTCTATGTGTTACCGAGTTGGGTAGGTAACAATCTAATAATTCTATCTCGGTTTTTGATCATCCTGGTAAATCTCTCTCTTTCTCTCTACTGTTTTTTGTGCTTCAATTGAATATTTTGCAAACAATATGGATAATTTCTACTGGTAAGATTTTTTATTTCAGCCACTTTTCTTTAGTTCCGTTACGTATAAATGTCAATAATTTCAGGGTTGGAACTACTGCCATGAAGTTGTCAGTTTCATTTTCAACTAATCGGTTTTGGTTTTAAGTCATCGGAAAGTTAGAAGTTAATTGACATGTGGGGTTGGAGCTTCTATTTTTGTACGTTGACCTCTCTCTCTCTCTCTCTCCCTCTCTCTCTCTCTCTCTCTCTCTTCGTGTGTGTGTAAATTTTCATGTGTTAATATTTTTCTTATTTTGGGTTGATGTTCATTTATTTAGAATTGTTCCATAATTGTGGTGAGTCAATTACTTGATCATGTATTTTTTTCGTTGGAATTATGAGGTAATTATTATTTATTTAGTTTTATGTTTCCATTAAACTTTGAGGATTATATTAATAAAGTGCTGATTTAATCGTTTGGTGACTCCTATTAGCAAAAACATATGTAAAACACGAATAAGTTTTAAAGTCCCTGGACGAAAACATCTTAGTTTAAATATTGTTTAAACATGACACGATTAGTTTTAAATACTGTTTAAATATAACTATATTATGATTAAATGCTTGCATGTGTTCTCAACCCCATATTTGTTTTCGTATTTGTACCATTTTTCACGGGGTGTAGTTCTGAAGGCTTGCTAATAGATTTATTATTTCATACAAAATTTCTAACATTGAAATTTATGTGTTCTTAACCCCGCAATCAAATACTTGATGCTTATTCTTATATTTCAAATTTAATACGTTTTATTACATTTTTCAAGTTTAATATATTTTATTACATTAATAAAACATATTATCGTCGTGCCATCGACCCGAGTACAATATATTATACCTGGAAAAATGAGGCACGACACCATAATTTTAATCTTAAATTTACATGTTTAGTGTAAAGTTGCAATTATATTATACCAATTATTTCAGTATTGATAGAAGTTTTCGAACTGTGTAAATTTTTATGCTTATTTTTTAAACGTTGTTTGTAATTAGACTTTACCAATTATTCTTCTTTTTAAATTATTAGAATGTGAATATTATAAAATTTAGTTGTATTTGCACCGGATGAGCAACAATATTCATTGAAATAGTAATTTTTTAAAATAGTAAAAAATTAATTTTTTATATGATGTTTAAACATTTCAATAGGACCATATAAAAAAATCAACTCAAAATAATTTTTTTTACTATTTTAAAAAAATTGGTCAAACTTTCGCAGCTTTTAAAGCACTTTAGAAGCTGCAAAAGTTTGACCGATTTTTTTAAAATAGAAAAAAATGTTATTTTGAGTTGATTTTTTTTATATGAGTCTGTTGAAATGTTTAAACATCATATAAAAAAACTGAACTCAAAATCATTTACAAAATGAGTCCGTGCCAGCGGTATACACCGTTGTTATGTACCGTTTGGTATGTACCGTTTGGTCCAACACAAATTTAGGTAAATTAAGACAAGTTTTACAGCAATCATTCAATTTTTTTGTGATTCATAATCAATAAACCAACCCTTGATTTAATAATCATTTAACATTGATATTTCACGTGAATCATCAAATTAACGGAAACATGGTAACATCGATCGAGTGCTTATCAATATCTTATTAACATGATATTTCGCAAACATATTATTGTAATAAAATATGTGTAATGCAAATATTGATTTATTAAACTATCTATCATATAAAAAATCATTTAAGAGTGTAAATTTTTTCTCAACTTGTGTGGTAATCTGTGTGTAAATATATTATTCTTCGGTCATTCTATCTCACTAAACCAATACCTACATACGTATTATGTGCGATAAACCTTGTAGAGTATCATGAATATATATTTGATTGGTAGAATCCTCCCGACTCTAATTAAACTCCAATAAGGAATTATTTGATACAACTAGTTGGAAACCCGGGCGATGCACGGGTTATACGACAAAGGCGGACTTAAACTTGAAAAATTTCCAAGCACGTAAAACACGTGATATCAATATATGAATTTGATAAATAAAAATCATATTATTTGTGATCTGATAAATATAAAGAAAATATAACGACATATTTGACGTGAGCTCACCTTAAATTATGTTGGGTATAAAAACCATAAAATGAGTGTTGTTTGGTTCAAATGACATTTCCTCAAACAATTGGTATGCCACCATCTCTGACAGCCACAACAATAACTCGTACATTTTTTAGCATGTCTCAATTTGATACACTAACTCATTAATTTGATTTAAAATTTAAAATCGAAAATATTAATGTATCAAAACAGGTGGCATCAAGGAAACATATATCATAAAAATAAACAAAAACTATCAGCAGCTTCATCTGTCAAATTCATACCATAAAACCCATACCAACGATCTATAAGTAAAACATCAATATAATAGTGCATGTGCTTACTAGTAGTACAATCATTTATGAAAAAAAAAACATCAATGCAGAATTTAGATGACATAGTTATAAGTAACTCCAGCACAAGACTTGAAAGTTTTAAATAAGGCACAGGTACAACAAATTCGATATATAGATATTCCGATGAAGAATCCGACTGGTACCCGAATCAGTAGATTCGATCCACTCCCTCAATCCTAAATTACCCACTTTATCATCATCCTTTTCTTTTCATCATCATCATCGACATTATCATCCTTGAGAACAACCGATAAAGCATTGAATATATATATATATATATATATATATATATATATATATATATATATATATATATATATATATATATATATATATATATATATATAGAGAGAGAGAGAGAGAGAGAGAGAGAGAGAGAGAGAGAGAGAGAGAGAGAGAATTAAGTTTGAAAATGAAAAAAAAGAATAAAAAAAATTATATGTTTTAAAATGAGAAAAGAATATTTATAATATAGGACATAATATATTATAAATTCCAAAAATTATAGGAAAAAAGTTTATAAAAAAAAAAGATAAATAATAAAAAAATTTAAAACAGAAAAATATAAAAAAAACTTTAACCAAATATGAAAATGACATGAAATTATGATATTTGAAAGATCATATCATAAATTCCCAAAAAAATGAGACGTATAAAGAGTTTGTAAAAAATATGTGAAAATTGAATAAACATTTTTAAAGTTTTGGGACAAAAAAGGAAAAAGCAAAATATTATATCAACCAATTTCGGGACGTAAAAGAACAAATCAGAAAAACTTAATAGGCATTTTTAAAAATCTGGAAAAATGGAATTAATAATTTATAAAATGTGGAAATCAGGGAAAAAAGTATTTTAAAAATAGTTGAAATCACTAAAAAAATATATTTAATATTTCTAAAAACTACTGAATAAAAATTTAAACATGTGAAAAGTACACATAATATATTCAAACATTCTAAAAAATACAAAAAAAATATACAAAACACAAACAAATTTGGGCGAACCAACCTCACAAATTTGGGGAAACAAACAAAAAAAAATGGGTAAACAAATCTGAAAAAATCCATTATTAAATCTCAAACCCACAAACAAATCTAAAAAAAATCACCCTAATCTTCAAACCCCAAAGTCAAATCTTAAAACATTCCCTCAAACCCATCAACTTACCAAAGTTACTCATCACATTCGATACTACAACAATAACAAACGAATAAATCGAGAGAGAATACCTGTTGAAACTGAATACAAAGAGAAGTACACAAAACTAATAGAGTGAGAGATAAAAAAATTTTACCGAAGGCTGCTGGGTGGTTTCCCGTGGGGAGAAAATGAATAAAAAAAGACCGGAGGTTATCGGGGTGGTGGGGATGGGGTTGAGGAGTGTGGGTGAGAGAGAGAGAGAGAGAGAGAGAAAGAGAGAGATGTATAGGATTTTGTGGTTTAGAGAGGGGAAAAGGTGAAAATGAGAGAGAGACGTTTGGGTTTTGTGATTATAGCATTCATTGAGACGCATAATAAAGAGGCGTACAAATGAGGAAATGTGATCGCTAATTCATGTACAGAAGATGAATGGTCGAAGTCTGGCGTGGATAGAGCTATTACGCAGCGTAGAAATTAATAATGAGGGTGCTCACGTGGATCGACCAGTTGATAAGAGAGCTAAATGCTTGTATAGCATATTACAGTATTATATAGATTATATAGAAAAGAGAGATAAATGCTTGTATAACATATTATAGTATTATATAGATATAGATGTATTAAGTTGGTAGTAGACGAATGTAGTAAGCCCAACACTTCAAATTAATAATAGTTATACAAAACCTCAACCAACAGTTAAATCGTCCTATGCATCTAACAGTGACCAGGTGGATCCTGAATAAAAGGAAACAGTTCTCTCTATATTAACATGCAGTTCAAGATATGTTGAATTAGTCCAAGCAACTCCTGAATAAGAAAATTCAACATGTTCCAAAAATATGAAGTCTTCCAAGATCCAGTTCAAGCAGTTCCTGAATAAAAGAAAGCAACGTTAACATCATACATCTAAACAGTCTCTTTTGTAACGGATATATAAGTTCATATACATTGTATAAATAAGCGTAGAACATTTATTAATAAAATCATCAGAGTAAGAACTTAATACAGTGCTATTTTTTATACTTGTTTGGACTCATCTGCTTTTCTGTGTAAACTTTATCATAGGATCAGAGCAAGGTTTCACCACTCAAATGACTTCATCTGGGTTGAGCCTCTCCTTGAGTTCTCCTTACCAATTGATAGCCATTTGTCCCATGAAACTCAAACCGAGTAAATACCTCATTTGGAGAACCTAAATGTTACGACTCATCCAGTCATTGAAAGTGACTCATCTTATCTACGATAAGCCACTTGTTCATCTCACTAATGGCAAGAAAAAAGAAGTAGATACAGAGCTGTCAACATATGTTGTTTGGGAAGAAAAAAATTCCTTTTACGCAGCTCGATCTCGGGGACCATGAGTGATGAATCGATGTACTTGATAATGGGGTGTAAAACTGCCAAACAAATATTGCCAACCCTTGAATATCAATATCTTATGGTTTCTAAAGTCAAAGAATTTGCGTTAAAGGAACAATTGCGCAACATATCCATGGAAGGAAAGACGATTGATGAATATGTTAAAATATTCAAAGAGATTTGTGATGGTTTAATGGCCATTAACAAACCATTGTATAATGACTCAAAGGTTATCAAGTTTGTCCAAGGTTTAGGGCCTAAATATAAAATCTTTCGCACAGTTATGATTGGTAAACATCCTTATCCAACATTTTCTCAACTCATAACAGCATCGCGAGCTTTTGATATGAGAGAAAAAAAAGATCCATCTCCCACAACACAAGATCGCACATCTAATGACTTGGATCACTCAATGGCCTTTGTATCACAAAGAGTAAGCTATCAAGGGTATGGAAGAGGCCATGTAAGACAATCAAGAGGAGGAGGATACTTTAGTGATAGCTACGGAAATTTTGGCGGTGGCTATGGAAACTTTAATTCTCGAGGTTGTCGTTTTAGACCAGCTAGTTTTTATCATAATAACACTAGATATGGACAAAACTTTCAAGGAAAAAATCTCCAACATCCTAGCAAAAGTTTCCAAAATGCGCCACCCACTCAAAGAAACTTTCAACCACAAAATAGTCAAAGAAAGTAAGGCACCACTAAACTTCAGGGGGAATGTCAAATTTGCGGCTCCAATAAACATAAAGCACTTACGTGTTTTTACAGGTGGGACTTCAGTTCAGTCTCAAGAAAATCCTCCTCAAGCCATGGTTGCCTCATCTTCTTAATACCCTCTTGACAACAATCTCCCATGGAATCAGGTGACTCTACTCATATGACAAATGCTACAGGTAACCTTTATAATTTAGAGTCTTATCGTGGACAAAATATAGTGGTAGTAGGAAATGGTTCAACACTTGATATAACACACACTAGGAATAAAAATATAAATGGACTAATGTTAAAAGATGTGCTAGTTGTACCTAAGTTAAGAAAATCACTTATTTTCGTATCTCGACTTGCTAAAGATAATGAGTGTATTATAGAATTTACTGACAATGATGTTATTATTAAGGACAAGAAGACCAAGAAAGTGATGGCCAAAGGAACTAAAAAGGGGTCCTTATATGCTCTCGATGATTACGAATTAGAAGTTTTAACCTCCGTAGAACAAGTCAAGGGCAGTGATCATGTTTGGCACATGAGATTAGGACATCCTAGTAATGAAAATTTGAAGTTATTAGACAAAAATAAGTGTTTGCATGTTAGTTATTGGAATAAAAGACCAAATGTTTGTGTTAGTTGTCAAATGGGTAAAAGTTGCAAACTTCCTTTTAATTTAAATACAAAAATTTCTCATGAAACCCTTTCAAAAATTCATTCAGACATATGGGGTCCTGCATTAATCACTTACTCTCAAAATATGAAATATTATGTGTTATTTATTGATGATTGTACAAGGTTGACTTGGCTATATCCCTTAAAACACAAATTTGAATTTTATGAAGTGTTTTTTCAATTTAAAAAAATGATGGAGACACAATTTTTAAAAAAAAAAACAAATTTTTCAGTGTGATGGTGGAGGTGAATATGCAAGTAATGAATTTATTAACCACTTACAAAATTGTGGGATTATTCGAAAAATTTCGTGGCCTAACACCCCGAAACAATATGGAGTAGCTGAACGAAAGCATCGACATATTGTTGAAACAGCACTAACACTTATGTTATATGCAAAAATACCTCTTTTTTATGGGTTGATGCCTTTCTCACTCAAGTATACCTAATCAATCGATTGACCTCTTCCAAACTACATAAAGAAACACCATTTTTCAAACTCTATAACCCAAAACCAAGTTATAGTAATCTAAAAATATTTGGTTGTAGATGCTTTCCATAAATAAAAGGAAAAACTCAGCATAAATTTACTCTGAAATCTTTCCCTTGTATTTTTATTGGCTATAGCTCTATTCACAAAGGTTCCTGATGCTTCTACCCCTCTACCAAACGTGTCTATATCTCTGGACATGTTATCTTTTATTAAGATCCGTTGCCTTACGTAACTCCAGATAGGTATATGAATGAATGCACTTCACCCACTGATATCTCCACATATCAAGAATTTTTAAATGATATCCTATGAAATGCCACATGTAATTTTTTATCTGCTTCTATTCCTATTACTAACACTCTCTTTCAAAATAATGTTCCATCAACAAATATTGTTTCTGACTACACTTCACCATCAACAAGCATGACTGACACTGTGATTGAACCCAATATAATTAATCAAGATGTTCCTCTTGCACCAAACACACATCAACCCATATCTAACTTTTACCTGCCTATATAACACTCTCCTCCCACTACACCAAATCTGCCGAATTGTCAAGGTCATTGACCTTGACAAATCCAACTTGTCAAGGTCAATGACCATGACATTTCGAGGCGAGATAACTTTTTTTGTCACGGTCGTGTCACGGTCATTGACCTTGACACAAAACTCGCGTTTTGAGTCACGGTCATGTCGCGGTCATTGACCGTGACACGTTTGTCACGGTTTATAACCGTGACAAAGCCTTGACCCTTGTTGCCCAGAATTGTCACGGTCATTGACCGTGACACGTTCGTGACAATTTTGTCACGGACGTGTCACGATCAATGACCTTGACAATTCTGGGCAGAATTTAAAAAAAATATGCTGGGCAGTATGGCCACTCCCACTTCCCAGCTATATATTTGTACCTGTTATAGCAACGTTGTACCTGTTCCAAACATCATATATCGAACACAAACTAAAGATAATGCAAATATATATTCATGACAATATAATCCAAATATTCAAAATAGAAATAATATACATGACGATATAATCCAAATATAATTAAAATGGACAAACTTAAAAATAATGTTACTACATGTCTTGGATAAAACTGAGGAGGTGAGTAGGCCACACGACATACGAATTGACGCACCCACTAATATACGTCGTGTCGCATTGTTCGCGCAACCACAATAGGTAGTTCTCCTTCCCGGGTATGACCTGCGTGACGAGCACCCTGGACTCCATCTCTTGAAGCACACGTCCATGGACTATTCCACCCTCGACGATATTCGGGTCCCTCAACCCCCGCCCTATCCGCTGGCCATCAAATACGTCCAATATGAACACGCTCGGCCAACCAAGTGTTGACAATGGTCTGTTGAAGGGTGCCAAATAGGGAAGTTGATCATCGAAGTACGAACGTATCAGTGATGAAGCAGCGAGGTCCAAATCCTCATCATCCTGCGCCTCGTCCTCCCGCACCTCCTCATCCACCGCCTTCTCCTTCCCTTTTCCTTTCCCTTTACGGTCTTCGCCCAACGTACGCTTCATGAATGTGTACATATCTTGGACCGTCGCCTCCAAACGGGACAGCTTCGCATCGTGTGAATCCACCATTCGAGCCGACCCGGTGTCGCTCATCTCCAATCCGATGATCCTAGATTTGGCCACCCGCGAGCTCACTCCCCTTGTCCTCCCCTTGCGATCAGAGCCAAGCACTTGGCTGAGTGCGTCTATGGACAAAGATGCCTTGTCGGCATCAGACTGCGACTCATTCACTCCCTTAAGCTTTGCCTGAAATGACAAAAAGCACATGATTAGTAAAATAAGTAAACTAAAAAATTATAACGTAATTAACAATAATTAAACTTTCGGATTACTTACAATCGTGGCCGCGACGCTCGGGGACACCTCATTGTCCTTCCCCTTCTTCGTCCGAAGAGCCACATAAGTATCGAGCATATGTGGCTTACCCCCTGGCCCACTCCCTACCCCCTGAAATAAAATAAAGTAAAGTAAAATTAGTATCGGCCCCGCAAAGTAAAATAATGAAGAATATTATATTTCTGTAGTTATAGATAAATTAAATCTTACCTGCATCCTATGCTCCACCTCAGCGTAAGAGGTCCGGCCGGAGTAGTGCACGTCCGTCTTTTTTGCCCGATTTTCCCTCCCCGATTGGCGAGATGCCAATTGTCGATCCTCGATCTCATTGTCAATGAACTTTTGCCATTGTGCCAATGAGATCGGCTCCTTGGGCGGGACGGATCCGCGCCATTGTATAATGGACTCTCGTGTTTTCCCAAAGTACCGTGTCCGCATATTTTTCTTCCACGTCTTGTGTTGCTCCCTCAACTGCTCCAAGACGGAATCGCATAGCTTTGGATCCAAGTTGAATTGTTCCTGTCCAACAAATACAATGTTAGTTGCAAATAAATATAAATATAAATATAAATATAAATATAAATATAAATATAAATATAAATATAAATATAAATATAAATATAAATATAAATATAAATATAAATATAAATATAAATATAAATACAAATATGAAATTAAAATTGATATTGAAATTGAAATTGAAATTGAAATATTCATATAAATATAAATATAAATATAAATATATTACCTGTAGTGCCACCCAAACAGCTAACTTGAGCTCATATGGCACCTCCTTCCATCTCATAAACCCCGGGCCGATGACCGTCTTTAGCACCTCGAGGGATCTCGCTAATAGCTCCGACTTGTTCTCGACGGTAATCCCAAATTTTCCATATTTGGGGAGCCTAGGGGCGGAGGAGCCCTCGTCGCCTCCGCTACCACCGAACCCAGACGACATCATCATAAACAGCATCATCATCTTCGCCTTAATATCTGAAGGAGACATTTTTGCTGTAAAAAATGTTATTAGTACAGATAAAAAAAAATGTTAATAGTACACATACACACACCCCTACCCCACCCGCCACGCACACACGCACACACCTACGCACACACACACACACCCCACCCCCACCCCTCCCCCCATAAATTATAACAAAATATTATCATATTTTTAGTTAGAAAATTCCACCACCACTACCCCCGTCCCCCACCACACCCCACCCCCACTACCCCCTCCCCCACCACACACCACCATACACACACATATACACATACCCCACCCCCTCCACCTCCCCCCTCCTCCTCCCCATCCCCCCGCCACACACACATGCACACACCTACGCACACACACACACACACCCCACCCCCACCACCCCACCCCCACCCCCTCACCCCACAAATTATAACAAAATGTTATCATATTTTTAGTTAGAAAATTCCACCCCCACCCCCTTCCCTCACCCCACCCCACCCCCACTACCCCCTTCCCCCACCACACACCACCATACACACACATATACACATACCCCACCCCCTCCCCCCTCCCCCCCGCCACGCACACACCTACGCACACACACACACACACCCCACCCCCACTACCCCACCCCCACCCCTCCCCCCACCACGACCGTGACAACTACATTTATTGTTTATCAATAAAATTATGACATGAGATAATTATAATTGGAGCATAAATTTCATTATCATAAAGGGATAAATCCAACCAAGTACAGAGATTCTACAAATTAAAGTGAGAATTAAATTTAAGACTTTCTAACAACATGCATGTGTATGGATTCTACATAGTTGGGCACGAAAGTAACTAATGATATTTCTAAAAACATACAATTGGCAACATTTTGTGAATTTACTAAACTTTATATAATATTATCAAATTCTGCTAAAAAATTATCTAGGGTTTTACCTAATTGAATTAATTTCATGAATAAAATTATTATCAATTTAAATGAAAATATCAATTATTATCCAATATTTTTGAATGAAATATTTATTTTGAATGAAAATATCAATTATTATCCAATTATTATCCAACTATTATCCATTATTTATTTTGAATGAAAATAAATTGTTATCTAATATTTTTGGATATTATTTACATTTACATTTTTGGATATTATTTACATTTACATTTTTGGATATTATTTTTGGATATTATTTACATTTACATTTTTATATATATACACACATACACACATATATATATATACACATACACACATATATATACACACAAACATATATATATAAATGGAAGAGAGAGAGAGAGAGAGAAAATCGACCTGAAAGTAGAGAGAGAGAGAGAGCAGCGTCGAGAGAGAGAGAGAGGGAGGGAACGGCGGTAGGGAATAAAGAAGGGGGATAGGGTTTTTCTGCAAACATTGTCACGGTCGTGTCAAGGTCATTGACCGTGACAAGTATTTAAAGAATTGTCACGGTCAATGACCGTGATAATTCTTTGTCACGGTCGTGTCAAGGTCAATGACCGTGACATAAAACGCGTGTTTTTTGTCACGTGTTTTTTGTCACGGTCAATGACCTTGACAAGGGTGACCGACTGAAAGGTGACAATTTGGCCATTTTGGTGTAGTGTCCACACCAGTCTTACTCTACATCTCATGACCCACTCCATCCTACTGACATTTCCGTCGTCCGTCAATCCAAGTCCACTCCATCCCATGTGACCAACTCCTCCAAGTCTAATCCTATCCACACACCTCCGTCCCCGACTATTTTTTCAGCTGTCCATAACACCCCCTTTCCATCCTCTTCGTGTAATACCCCACATTTTCGATGATTTAAATAATTATGGGATTTATATTAGAGAGGGATTAATTGAATTTAAATGTGAGAATTAAATTATTAATTAATTCGGATCTAATAAAAATAAATATTAACTAGCGTGCCAAGGGCTAATACTTATTGATTTAATATTACTGTGCGATATGTAATATGGAACTATACACTTTCATAAATTGTCGAGAGAGAATAATACGACAGTTCAGTGAATTAAGTCAGATGCGCGTGTGAGTCGTGTCGGGACTAATTTAGTGGAATAAAAATATCAATTATTTTTAGTAACTCGTATGGTAATTTCGAGTGTACCGTTGAGTCTGGAAGGGTCGAGATAGTCAAAATAGTATACCTGGGTGTTTAGTTTGGATCACGGGGCTATTTTAGGCCTAACCGGCACCCCGAGAGGGCGTTATGGTAAATTGGATTTTTAGGCTTAAGTAATGGACGAAAATTAAGAGTTAAATTATCAACCAAAGAAATTCCATTAGGGTTAGAAAGCTACAGGAAGTAAGAACGACCATAGGAAGTGTGAGGGAAACCTATTTCCAAATTGACACCACCTTGCACAACCACCACCACCACCGTGTAGATTGGGACGAGGGGAAGACACCCATACCAACAACATCAAGAAATCAGACGACTAATTCAAAGAAAGTGTTTATAACTTGTTGTATTTCAGTATCTATCATACTCATGTTAGTATAGGATTGTTAGGAACATGTTTTGGTTCATAAAAATGATGAAATTAAGGAATTTGGATATGTAAATTGATTCTAAGATTTGTTAAATTGAAACCCTTCATGTATGTAGACTAGAGATCACGTTGTGATGAACTTATGTGTAGAACAAATCTGGAAATTATGTGTTCTCGAATATCACTACAAAAAAAATAGCTTTTGAGACGGTGGGCTAAGAGTCCTAAAAGATCATTTATCCATCTCAAATACTTTTTGTGACGCTATTTGGGACGGCTAGGGGGGGTCTTTTTGATAGGGGGTTATAAATACTTTTTGTGACGCCATAGCCGTCTCAAAAGAGTTTTTTGAAACAGGAACAGATCCGTCTCAAAAGGTCCTCATTTTATATGACCCTTTTGAGACGGCACAAGAGCTGTCACAAAAGATTGTTTTTGAAACGGAAATTAATCTGTCTCAAAAGATTACAATTTTAAAAAACCTTTTTGAGACGGCAACATAGCCGTCTTTAATATATTTTTGGGACAGTTTTATCCATCCCAAAACAGGTGAAGGGATCTTAAAATTTTTGCACCAATATTTTGTGGAGAATAAAATCTATCGCTAAAGTTTAATATACATTTGAAACAACACAAACAACGAATAATCATAAAATGTAATACATAAGATGATTTTCAACCAACAGAACATATCATTTTCATTCAACAATAAATAGAGTTCTTACAACCATCTCCAAATATTCATCAAAACAAGAATTATAACACTAAGTTCAAATATTTGACTTGACAACAAAAATACATTAATTTATTAATACTCCAAACACGAAATGCTTTTATCAAACTAATTCCGCAACACTGAAGCGTACGACCTCCAAAACCACTAATTAACATTTGCATGTTCTACAAAAATTGTCACCTGCACAAAAAAAATATAGTTTCGATTATGTCAGAATTAATACCCCTCGTCAACAATACAATGTGCAAAATGAATCAATATAGTATATTTTCATCATTAAAAATATAAATATCCAACTATTATTATTTTTTTAAAAATTCGGTAGAGTCTCCTTTATTTATTCATGAAAACCACAGGTAGCCAACCTGTTTTAAACATCAAAATTGATTCTAAGAATGATATACACCAACAACAGAAAATTTTAACCACCACCATAATAGATTCTCACCACCATAACAAATTTTCCCCACCGCCATTGAAAATTTAACTTTAAACAAGAGAATTTTTCATTATATATATATATAAGTAATTATATGTATGAATTATATTGTATTACCTGGTCGGACTGAATCGTCGAGGTAGTGGAAGCTTGCTGAAGGGTAAAACTTTGGAACAATCTTTGCATTTCACTTCGCATTTCACTTCGCATATCATTCTTCATCTGTAATAAAGCTTGTTGGTTGCGAATCTCTAACTCTTCAAGCTCCTGTAGATGTCGAGTCTCTCGATCTTCAGCTTCTTTCTTTAACTGGTTAATTTCTTCCAATAATAACTGAGATGAACATGCTTTTGTCGACGTTGGCCTAATACCTGCTCCCTTTAGTAAAGCATACCCATGCCCTCCATATCCTACTACATCAGTAAAAATCTTGTTCCGCACTTCTGGATCATTTTGTTGCTCTTCTGGTAGCTCATTTAGTCGTCTTTCAAGCATTTTCTACCAATTGAATTAATATTATTATTAATGAACATAAAATAATTTTCAAGAACACAATTTATAACAAATATTAAATAAATCTTTGAATCATCTCTTACGAATTAATATTTATACATACCGCTCTATCAAATGATCCATCTTCAACACTAAAAGGTTTATTATTTGGAGCTCGAGTGGCTTTCCACATGTTAATATTGTCGACGGGCTCCCCCGGTTCTATCCTCTGAAAAAAACAATGTATGTATATTAATACTCTTATATTAAAATCAGAAATATTTATAATAATAAAAATTCCAACCTCCTTGACTATTTTAGCATGTGGCTTTCGTCCTGTCCTTGAGTAAGCACATTCAACTTCACGGTTCTTAGTGTTTTGATCGGCAATATCCTAAATATTTGAATAAATAAAAATAAAAATTATGATACTAGTGAAGAAGAATGTATGTATAAAATTCTTAATAAATGTGATATTTATACCTTAATCTTCTTTAGACCCCAGTATTTCACCAATTCAGGCCACTGATCTTTTTCGACTCGTTCAGGCGTATAACTCAACCGCTCATCATCTGTTTGAAACTTGTTATAGTGATTCGCCTTCACTCGATGCTTCCATTGCTTCCACGCAAGTCCCACCCTTGCAAAGCAGATTTGTTTAAATCCTTCCGGTGCATTTGTGTTATTCTAAGAACAAAAAGAATAAATTAGTTAAAACTTGACAAGCTAATGTACAACAGAACAAATAAATAAATCAAACTAATAAGTTACCTTCACTTCCTTCCAAATATTATCAAGTGCTTCCTCGTCCGCCTCTCTCCAATCCAACATTGTCAATGGAAATAAATTTCCACACCTTGCGTAATAACCTAAATGTGACATCAATTTACTTTCAAGTTTACAAACTGGCTGACAAAGTTCATTCCATTCCAATATCTTCTTTTTGTTATCATTCCATTCGAGCCAAGGCCTTGCCCCCTTTCTAACCCTTTTTTTACTAGTATGGGTAGACATTGTACCTGGAAAAAAAGGATAAATAATGTTTATACATCTTATTCAATATGAATATAAACATAATAGTAATACAAATGGAGATATTCAAACACTGTGTAACACAGCATACCTGTGAGATCCTCACCATCTAAAGCAGATGGAGGATTGGCATTCCCAACTGAATTATCAATCTGCTCAATATTTGGGGAAAGTTGACTTGTAGGTGTTTGAAATAAAGAAACTTGAGCTCTTGAGTTGCGGTGTGTATTATGGTATGTTAATTCAATATTTGGGGAAAGTTGTGGTTGCATCTCTCTATTTCCATAGTCCCTTATGTTGTGTTGCACGGAAGTAATTTGAGATGTCCTCTCTAAATCATTTCTCACTGGAGTTGTGAGTGGTTGCTTCTCGAGTAGTCTTTCCTCGCCTATGAGGTCGGACATAGTCAACCGACGACGACGACGACGCCTCAATGTCATGGATCTGTATATTTGCATTTATCATAGCAAGAACTTACATTTCAGTTATATACCACATTTCAACATCGGTTATAAAACTAATCAAACATGAAACAAAATATAAAATGATCGATCATTACATTAAAATGATCATGTTCATTTCTAAATCATTTCCAAGAATAAGAGGAGCAACTTAAACCCATTACTGATAAATACTTATTAATTTGAGTCATAGAGATCTTGATTTCATCCATCTCTGTGTAAAACGAACAGTTATATCGAAGACAAGAAAGTAATAACTAAATTGCGCACACTTTAGTAAAAAAAGAAGGGGCTGCACTCAAGGGTGCCTATTTATTTAAGGTGTTGAATTTCAACTATCCTAGAAGTCTCAGTATTTAAAAACTCATGAAATGTTTTTTATAAAATTGAGACGTTCAAGTCTAAATATGCATATCTTTAATGGAAGAAAATATAGCTGATGAACATAAAGACTTTGTAGAATTAATAAAACCTGTCATAGATGTGCTGCCAGATTGAATGAAATTCAATGATAATGATTGATCAGTTTGGGAAATCAGTGGATGATAAGTTCCCTTTCTTATCCTTACTTAAGCTCAAAATATCTACTGATAAATTTAATAAAAATTTTGGAATGTTATACACACAGTGAACACGTACAATTTTGGAATCAAAAGATGTTAAGCAATGAAACGTCCAAGCTCACTTACAACCTGAGGAAGCTTTCTAAGCTTTGCATGAAGCTTAAAAAAGAAAACAAATCCTTATTGAAGGAGCTAAAGAAGACATGTGTCCCAGACACAATATCTATCCTTGAAGCTAAAGATCCGAACTCGGTCGTTGAATCTATAAATGGTGAAAGCAATGCTGTGTTAAAAGTCACGAAAGATACAGCTCCAAAGCAAGCAGTGGTCATAAAGTCTCAGAAGACACAGGTGGATGTGGTCCTTATATTGGATGTAAGAACAAATATTCTAGGGAATCAAACAGAAGTAGAGGAAGATGCTATTGAAGTACTAGAACAAGATGTAATGGCTGACTGCAATCTCAAAATCTTGTCTCCTGTTCCTCAACCCAAAAGAGTGAACCCAATTGTCATTCAGGAGTTTATTGACAAAATAAAATCAGAAAATGTTGACAGGAGGAAGTAAAGGTTATTAACAAAATAAAATCAGTGAATGTTAAGAGGAGGAAGTAAAGGTTATTAACAAAATAAAATCAGTGAATGTTAAGAGGAGGAAGTAAAGGTTATAGACAAGAATCCTCTGCCGTGTCCATATTATCTAAGCATACCTGTTACACAGCTTGGATTCTTTTCCAAGTTTGAGATCCACTTGTAGAAGAAGTACTCTAATTCTTGTACTTATTAGACATGAATGATTACCAAAGAGATTGCTGAGTATATAGATTCTAGAAAAGTTTCATAGCTGATGCTTTAGAAATAAGATTGAAGTCTTTGAATCCCATGCCCCCTTCAATAGGATCTCTACATAAAAGTTGATAATTTTTCCATTGAAATTTTCATCCATAATCTTGTTGAGACCTCTACTTAGATAATCTGCTACTAAAATGAATTAACTAGGGGAGATAGGGTCCCCTTGTCTCAATCCTATAGTGGATTGAAAACAACAACAACTTTGACCATTGATAATGATAGAGAACAAATTAGAAGAGATTATTCTCCATATAAAGTTTATCCATCTTTCACCAAAGCCAAAACTTCTGAGCACTGAAATTAGGAAGCCCCAATGAACTCTATCATAGAATTTTTCCAAGCCTAATTTAATTAAGACATTGCCACCATGAATATTCTTGACCATTTGACCTCCCTCTGTAAGAAAATTACTCGAGTAATAATAGGATAATCAAAGTTTCACTTACCCCTCATTTTCTCAGCCTGTAGTTGATGGATTTTTCTATATTTACATGGTCTGTGATTGTGCTATGTTTCCTCCATAGTCGGAGGAATCTGGAAACAACACCTCTTTGTTAGTGTTGCAGTGCCTATATGGTTACCTTCAGTGAATGCCATAAGTGTGGCTGGATATGGGTAACCACCAAGCAAGCAGATTCTTTTTTTTTGTATGAGATACTTTGTCAACGTAGATGGATATTATACTACAATTTACCAGGAGCATTTGGAGCCTTTCATCAATGAAAGATATCACAACAGTGCAAAACAATATAGTGTGTATTCATGATTTCACAAGTAATTTGTGAGTAGACCCCTTTCAAGAGTTGTGATTATTCCATATGCTTTTATGTGGGCCAATATTAATTGTTTCTTTAGTTTTTAATTTTTCTAATTGTTAGTACTTGGTATCGTCGTATGATTCTATCTTTTATATGTTTGTTTGAGATTTCAACCTTTCATAATTACGCCATCCTGTCCAAAACAATGTTTAAGCTTGAAATAAATTAAAACCCTTGTTTGGAATGACTGTGCAGCTCACTGTGATACTGCAGTAGCAAGAATGCTGGTGGGTAACAAGTGTGATTTGGAGAATATTAGGGACGTGAGTGTAGAGGAGGGCAAAAGCCTTGCTGAAGAGGAAGGGTTATTCTTCATTGAGACATCTGCTCTAGACTCTACAAATGTGAATGCAGCTTTCGAGATTGTTGTCCGTGAGATCTACAATAACATTAGCCGCAAAGTCCTAAACTCCGACTCCTACAAGGCTGAATTGTCTGTCAACCGGGTGACTCTAGCTAAAAATGGCCACCTAATTTAGCAAGAAAACTGTTGTCTTGAATGGCTCTTCCTTGAATAAAACCACTCTGGTTTGAGGAAATAATAGAAGGAAGAACTTTAGCCAATCTGTTTGACAGTACCTTTGTAATAATCTTCATTAAAAAATTGCAGAGACTAATAGGTCTTAGATCTGCACAACTTTGGACATTTAATTTTTGGGATAAGAGCAACTGAGGTACTAGTCCAACTTTGGGGAAGAGAGTAACATGCAAAAGAGAGAAAATGGCAGATAATAGGCCAGCTTTAATAATAGTCCAGCAGTGTTTGTAGAATGTAGCACTAAAACCATCAGGACTAGGGGCTGCATCATCATTAAGCTCTGTTATAGCATTATAAACCTCCATTTCAGAAGGGAAATCCTCTAGAGCAGCATTCATCTCCTCGAATATCATGGATGGAATAATATAAAAAATAACCTCTAGGACATTAGTTTGAGTAGGGGACCACAAGTCCTTGAAGTAATCAAGGATATGGTTTATCAAAATAGGAGGATCCTCCATATGAGTGCCATCTTAATCTTTAAGAGAGTAAATAAAAAGTTTCTTATGTGTGGCCTTCACAGAAGCATTACAAAATTTTGAATTACAGTCTCCCAATTTTAGCCATCTGATAGCAGACTTCTGCCTCCAGTATTTCTCTTATGTTCTCATAGCTTCCAAAAGCTGAGCTTGAGCTTTATTTAAAGACTCCCTGTTGATATCTGATTTGTCCATCTCATAGTTAATTTCCAATTGGGCTATGTCATCCTTTAAATTTCTCAAATTTTGAAAAATATCTTTAAACTTCTCTTTGTTCTAGCTCTTCAGGACCTGCTTTAATCTCTTCAACTTCTGATAAAATTTTTTCAATTCAGTACCATGAGCTTCTTCTTCCCAAGACTTCTTAATAGTAGCAAGGAAAGAGGGGTGAGAACACCACGTGCTTGGGAATTTAAAAGGTTTAGGGCAGTCTTCTAACCCAGTTTTAACTGACAGTAAAAGAGGGGCATGGTCCGAAGAAGATTTATTAAGATGTTGAATTCTAGAGTTAGGATAAAAGGCTTCCCCAGTTGAATTAAAAAGTTACCTATCCAATCTATCCATGATTAGATCTTCTTCCCTCCTTTTGTTACACCAGGTATACCTAGAACCAATATAACCCAAGTCTCTTAATCCACAGTCATGAATCGCTTGATTAAAGTCAACTGCTATGAAATTTGGTGAAGATAATCTCAGAGCTATGGAGATCATCGCCATCAAAATTCATCAAACAATTCAGCCATTTTCGATGATGATCACAACTTTCAATAGATGGAAACATACACACATATATATCCATTTTACATTTTGGATGTCATCCACATCAAATTTCATCTCAAAATTCACCTATGCGAGATGATGATCACAAGATTCAACAGCTGAAAATGCACATATACTCAGAGGCACACATACACACACACACACACACACACACACACACACACACACATATATATATATATATATATATATCCACTTTGGCCCCTATATGGTGATAGATTCATCTATAATGCTGCTAGCAATCACAAAGCTAAGGTGGCTGATTTTATCTACAATAATGAACGGTCTTGGCCTGCTACTGTTACTTGGGAACTAAATGAGATCAAACATGTAAATATTCCTCAAATACATCTATTCAGAAAGGATAATACTCAATGGAAGGCTTTGCATAGCTTAACTTGAAACCACTTTAACACTGCTGGTGTGTACACTTTTGCTGTATGTCTCAAAATTTTCACGGGGAATGATAATGCAGGGGAGGTATGAATTGCTTTGAAGTCTGCTCTTAACTCATTGTAAAGACGATCATAAAGCAATCTTTGAAAGTGACGAAAGAACCTCAATAAATCATACTTGTAACGCACATACTTCTTTATTGAATTATTCATTCTTTCATTGCATTGAGTGGTAGTTATATCTGCACAAAATGTTTGTCGCCCATAAACTAAAGTTCATTTCTCCTTCAATTCAAATAGCCGACTCAACCACTTATTTTCTTAAAGATTATATTTTCAAGCATATTCTTCCAAGAAGATTATATTCATTAGTTATTACACCCATTCTAAAAGTTTTCCCCTAGAAATGATGAGGTAGACTTCATAGTTAAAGGTAATGTTTCTGCTGACTGGGAAGGATGATCCGATCAGGAGGTCAAAGAATGTATAAGACTTTTTACCTTTAATAGCTCATCTTTGGTTGACCATTTTGACTTTTCTAAATGATGTGCTCTTGTATAGCTTCCACTTCCACTTTATCTACTTTTCGAATTGAGCTATCGTCTGGCATGACTATTCCATAAATTGATCATGCTATTATGAAGATTACTCTGAAGAGGAAACTGGACATTGAGGATAAAAAGAAGAGCACCGTTGCTGATGATAGGGCCGGTAAGAAAGTCGCTATCGCGACGAGGTAGAATGCCAAGGTTCGAACGAATGCTGAGTATGATGGTAGGAGGCAAGCAGAGGCCGATGCTGCAGATATTATAAAAACTAAAGGAAAAGAAAGGATATTGCTTCAGATGATGTGAGCCCTACATGTAATAAGAGGCCTATGGATGAACCTACGTCTCAGTTCAGTCCCAAACACAAAAGGACCAATGTCACTAGGGAAAGGGTTAAGATCTGTAGACAGATGACTCGGTGTTTGGTCCATGGTGGGGGATCATCCTCCACTTATGATTTTCCTTCTGAATTGGAGATCTGTCAAGCTATTTCTGCGCTCAGTGATGATTCAGGTCCAGGTCCTGATGGATTTGGAGGATCCTTTTATAATAAGTGTTCAACAACTATTAATTATAAAGCATATTATATAGTGAATTCAGTAATCACAAAGCAAATTCAGCAAACTAGCTAATTCAGAAAACTAACAAAATATATGTTCAGATATGCAGCAAACTATCTGTTCAGTTATGCATTTGTTATAAGAAACACTACTCAGTTATGCATCAGTACAAAACCAAACTACAAATGCTCCAGTTCAAAAACAAAAATAACTAGTTTATGACTATATCTCCCTCAAGCATTGTCCCTCTAAATTTCATCTCCATCTTCGTCTTCATCTGCATTTGCATCTTCATGATCATTATCTTGAACAACACTAGTGTCAACTATTAATCCATATCCATCCCTCACCCACCGTAAGTTGTGATCTTCATTCAAATTTTGCATGACAAACGGCTCATCTCCATTAAGCAATAATTCTTCTCCAGTTTCTTGAACTGTCGTGTACCTATCAAATTGGTCTCTTGGTGTCATGGGAACAACAACATGCCAATCTGTATCGATAGGGTCCTGCACGTAAAATACTTGTTCTGCTTGGGATGCTAGTACAAAAGGTTCGTTACTCTCTCGATCATCTTTATATTTCAAATGCTTGAAATTCACCAACGTATAGTTAAACTCGTCAACTTTTGTACCCATGCGATTTTCAACCCAATCACACTTGAATAACACAAACTTTATGCCATTAAGATACTGAACTTCAATAATATCCGTTAGTTCCCCATAGTATGTAATATCACCCACAATGGGGTTTTTATCCTTCCGGCTAGAATAACTCATTTGTTCGGCTTTTATAAAAACTCCTCTATTTTGAGTTTTCTTTCCCTTATCAAGTCTCTTTGTTCGAAATCTAAAACCGCTAACAATATAAGTGTTGAATCTGACCGCATCCTTAAGAGGACCTAAAGACAAGCATTTGATTTCTTCGGATACTTGCACATCGTCACGTCCCAATTTATTAACCTATAGTATATTAAAGTAAATGTCAATATAAAAGTATAGTATTTATTCATAATTCAACTATTAGTTATGATATTTTTCCTTACATAATCCTTAAACCATTTGTGGAACTCATCGTTGTGAAGACGATTAACACGATGCTTTTGTGAATCTTGAGGATACTTTGATAAAAGTTCCGCAAGATGCTTTCTACAAGTAAACATATAGCCATATGTCAATTCCACAAAAAATATAAAAATGGTTTTCAAAAACACCAATTACTTATAATAAAACTTACTCAACAAATGGCGCCACTGCCTCAGTGTTGGTAAGAACGTGCCGATGAGCTTGCATATACATTACAGAATCAAATTCAAATTGAACTTTTTTCCCAATTGCACGACCATTTATATGCCCCCAGTCATCATTTCTAGCCAGTCGGTTAGACTTAGTTTCCACATCCACATACTGGGAACAAAAAGTCATGCATTCCTGAAGAATAACAGAGTTGGCAATCGAGGCCTCGGGATGAGCCCGATTACCAACGTAGCCTTTTAAAGTGTGGAGGTACCTTTCAATCGGATACATCCAACGGTAAAGGACACATCCAGCAATTAAGAGTTCGTCCGGCAAATGTATAGGCAAATGTTCCATCACATCAAAGAAACTCGGAGGGAATATCTTCTCAAGGCTACAAAGTGTAAGGGCCATCCGATCTTCAAACCTTTCCAAATCAGCTGCGATAACTGCTTTTGAGCACAGTATAACAAAGCAATTGCTCAATTCAATCAAGGCTTTGACAATATGAGTGGGCAATACCCTTCTCGCGGCTATTGGAAGTAATTGTTGCATTAAAATATGATTATCATGGCTCTTTAATCCCGAAATATTTCTTTCTTGCATGTTCACGCACCGTGAAATGTTCGAAGAGTAGCCATCAGGAACTTTAACATTCTGCAACACTTTTAAAAAAATCTCCTTCTCTTTGTTACTCATCGTGTACTCTGCTGGGGGGAGGTACTCTAGATTTGACCCTCGTGGTTGAGCATGTAGCTCTGATCTAATACCCAATTTTTTTAGATCTTTTCGAGCCTGTAAATTGTCTTTTGTCTTCCCTTTAGTACCCAACAATGTAAACAGGACATTATCGCAGACGTTTTTCTCAATATGCATGACATCAAGATTATGGCGAATAAGATTATCCTTCCAATATGGCAATTCAAAAAATATGCTCTTTTTTTTCCAACCAAATCTACATTTTCGAACTACCTGTTTACTTTTTTCTAACGCCTCTCTTTCCCTCCTTCTAAAGACATCTTCCATCTTATATTCACATTCAACGTCAAGATCATTCAACTGTTGCAATACTTGTAAGCCCGAAAGTTTAAGTGGGGATGGACGTAATTCTACCCTCCCATTAAATGGTGCCTTCTGCCTACGAAGCCTATGGCGCGAGTCTAAGAATCGACGATGACCCCAATAACAGAACTTCTTACCCTTATCTAATCGCATTGACTGGTGGTCTTCGTTACAGCAAGGGCAAGCAAATGTACCTTTTGTGCTCCATCCCGATAACATCGCATAAGCGGGGAAATCATTAATGGTCCACAACAACGATGCATGCAACTGAAAGAACTCCTTACTTAACGCATCGTAAGTGCGTACACCATCAACCCATAGTTCAATCAACTCATCAATCAATGGCTGTAAAAATACATCAATCTTATCTCCGGGTCCTTTTGGTCCATCTATAAGAATAGACAAAATCAAGTTAGGTTGCTTCATGCACAACCACGGAGGTAAGTTGTAAATAATGAGGATAACTGGCCATGTTCTGTGCTTAATGCTCATATTACCAAACGGATTAAATCCATCAGCAGCTAACCCAAGTCTAACATTGAGAATCTCCCTCGCAAAAGAAGGGTTTTTCTCATTAAAAGTTTTCCAAGCAGGAGAGTCAGCGGGATGTCTCATTACACCATCGTCGATCCTTTCTTCAGCATGCCATTTCATTAAAGGAGTTGAATAGGATGACCAAAATAATTTCTGCAATCTCGATTTCAAAGGGAAGTATCTCATTTTCTTTACGGCTACCTTCGGACCATGGACACCATCAATACTTGAGTCCTCATCTTTATATCGAGAAGATCCGCATATGCCACACTTTTCAAGACCCTCGGTTTCATTACGAAACAACATACAGTTATTTGGGCATGCATCCCATGTCTCGTACTTGAATCCCATGTCTTTTTTTAGCTTGTTGGCTTGGTAGTAAGACTTGGGAATTCTAGCATGCGGAAACATCCTCCCCAAAAATTTCAATAAAGCCGTGAGAGAACAATTTGTCCAACCATGAAGTTGCTTCATTTGCAAGAGTTCAACAACAAATGATAATTCGGTAATCCCAGGCGGACAATTTTCATAAAAGTCGCATTGAGCCTTTTTCATAAGAGTATAGTACTCTGGAACATCTCCGTCGGATTCAAAGACATCTTCGGTGTTATATTCCTCCTCACGCATATTGTCATGCGAGTGGGAAATACCTATTCCCTCTTGAACCATTGTAACCATGTTATCTCGAGCACTCAGTTCAACAGGTATATGTATATCATCAACTAACATATCATCCCCGGGAGTATTTATATTGCTGCTTACACCACCAAAAGTTTCTCCGTGAAAAATCCAAACCTTATATGTCTTGTCGAAACCATGCATCTCAAGGTGATCTCTCACAGTTTGTCGGGCGTGGTACACTCGATTTGCACATCTCTTACAGGGGCAATAGATTTTCGTTGTCTCAATGTTTTTATTAGCATATGCATAGTTAAGAAACCCTTCAATCCCATTAATGTATTCCTTTGAACACCGATTGCGAAAATCAATCCAACTCTTATCCATGGTTCCCATCTATGAATCTAAAAAAAAAAATGTCAGTAAATTTATATTTCATAATATAAAGATAAAGAGATTAATAATGTTTTCGTAAGATGATGAAAAGCTAAAAAGATTAATAATGGCAAACATGAATTCCTAAAAAGATTAGCACATAAAAAGAGAACAAACTATAAAATAAGAACATAATTCATCACATCAATTTAAGTATTATTATGGCTAACTAAACCGAGCAATTCAAATTTGAAATATTGAAGTATTAATGCACGCATGACAATGGAAAGTATCAAACAAAAATTCACACAATCAACTAATTAACATCTACGTCACTAAACATTTACACATTAAAAAACTCACAAGGCACATACCCATTTTCATCCTCGTTTGAATCCGTATGCTCATTTTCTTCTTCACGTGGCACAAACTCGTCATCATCACCAATGATTTTTTTTTACTCTTTGAACCACTTTTTTTATTTTTATCTTTGTTTTGAATTGCCGAATACAATTCATGTATTCCCAATTCCTTCAATTTTGCTCTATTCTCTTCTATTCTCTTCCTCTTTTCTTTCTCGTACTCTTTCATTGTCACAAACTTTTTCTGAGAAAAGATATGTAATTAAAGAAGGAATGCGACTCATAATACTTCTTTAACATGTTAATTTCATTTCTATACTTGCTCCCAAAGTAGTTGTAGAACTTTAATGACTCATTTGGTTCGAGGTTTGGAAAAGGAATTTAGAATTCCCCTCATCTAGAATTACAATGTTTGGTTGGAAATTTGGGAGGAACTTAGAATTACTGGAATTTATAATTCCAACAAAATTGGAATTCTCACTTCCCCTCTTAAATGGGGGAATCCTATATTCCCGGGCATTCTAGTTTACTTTTGTGGTGAGACAAAAATACCACCTCACTTAAACTCACACATACATTATCTCTCTCTTACACACACACACACTCTATCTCTCTCTTTCACACACACACACATATACACACTCTCTCTCTCTCTCACACACACACACACACACTCTCTCTCTCTTTCTCTCTCATACACATACACACACTCTCTCTCTCTCTCACAACACACACACAAAATGTCTTTCTCTATCACACACACACGCTCTCTCACATATACACACGCTCTCTCTCACACACACACACACTCTCTCTCTTTCTCTCACACTATCTCTCTCTCTCTCTCACACACACATATACTCTCTCTCACACACACACACACTCACCACACACTCGCGCGCACACACTCAAATCAAGTAGAAGGGTATTTTAATTAAATGATATTTATTCCTAATATGGGAAAATAATTTAGATGCCGAAAAAAAAAGAATTCCCGTTCGAACCAAACAATGGAAAGGAATTCAAGATTCCAGGAACTTAGAATTCCTGGAATCAAGAATTCCCATCCCTTTTCTAAACCTCGAACCAAACGATCCCTAAATCATTTTTATCCTTGCCTTTAGCTTTGTAGTAATAAGACCCAATATCATTTAACTTCATTCTTAGAAATACATAAAAAAAAAAAAAGATCTACCAATCATAACTTTACATCAAAAATCTAATCAATCGTTCTACAAACCTCAAATACATAAAAAAAAAAAAACATTAATGGTTTGGGAGAAGAATAATTTTAGGATCTTTGAATAATTGGTTCATGCATTTAAGAATTTCTTTAAAAATTAAATAAAAAATTATTATAGAATCATTGAGCCAACATGAACCATAATGCTATATAACATCAAACAAAATAATTAGCCTATTATAGATCTTCTTATTAGGTCACATTGAAAGCTACAAAAAAAATTAAAATCAACAAATAAGCATCCACTCTTTATTTACATTTTATATAAGTATTATACATATGGTTATTTATTTACAGTTTTATGTATATGGCATCATTAATTATGTCTAAAGAATAATTTTTGATCACCTATTGTTACCATTGTGCAACAGACTATTTACAGTAGCATATTTTGAAGAAGAAACATAATAAATAAATTAATAACAATAATTTATATGCTGTTTTCCTCAAAAAAAAAAGTAAAGATGAAAACTTACCATGAAAAGAAAATAACGGGAGAGATAACGCAGCTGGGGGAGGGAGAAAATGCAGCTGTGGTGGGTGGGGTGGCGGAGCCCGCCTCTGTGCGCTGGAGAAAATGGGTGTGCGCTGGTGGGTGGGTGGGGGGGGGGGGGGGGCGGAGCGCGCCTCTGTTGGCTGGGGCGTGCGTGGGTGGGTTTGGGGGGGGGGGGGGGGGGGGAGGGGGGGGCGGTTTGGGTTTGTAGGTGACGAAATTTGGGGTTTTTGTTTTTCTTTTTTGTTTTTTGTTTTTTTTGAGGTGGGAAGTTAGGTTAAAGTGTTAGAGCGGGAGATGAAAATAATTAGTGGTGGGAATCAATTTTTTTAGCCGTCTTATTTGGTTTATCTTTTGATACAGTAAGTATTTACCGTCTCATTTGCTTTACTTTATAAGACGGATATAATTAATCGTATCAAAAAGTGACCTTTTTTGAGACGGGTATAATTAACCGTATCAAAAAATGACCTTTTTTAGACGGATATAATTAGTAGTCCCAAAAAATAATAGTTTTTGAGATGGCTCATTATATCCGTATAAAAAAGTATGTTTTAAAGACTATATTTTGTCTGTCTCAAAAAATAGGGTCTTAAAAGCAACTTTTTTTTGTAGTGTATGAATTTGAAGAACTAGGGTTTTGATAAATTAAATTGCGGGTTTTCATGCTTTATGGATGATTCGTAATGATTTGATGATTCTAGGATATTAGGATTCATGTATTATTAATGGGATTCAAATTAGGACTACTTGTTTGGAGTTTGGGATGTTGAATTAGAGGTTTTAAGTTTAAAAATGGTGGAAAAAATGCTGAAAATCTGGGTAGAAGACGAATAGCGCAATCTCGCACAAAGTCACTCGAAGTCGTTCGAGCGAGATTGCATCTCGCGCGAAGTCGTTCGAGCGACATGTGGCAGTCGTTCAAACGACATGCCATATGGTTCCAGCGACAGAGTGAAATTTTAGGAATTTCTTAGAATCCAATTTTTTGTTTATTGATTTATGGGAGTGAGATAAATTAAAAATTAATAAACTTAAGTAAGACAAAATTTCGGGAAAAGCATGAGCGATTAAGTACTTCAATTATTTGGCCACGGAGAGAATGTACCTTAGAGATTATGAGAGGGATAATAATATCAATAATTGTACTACGAAACGTTGAAATCAAAAGACGTAAGAGGAGTATATATGTAGGTAAGAGGAATACCTATAAATTATAATAGGACGTGTGTATGCCTGTTATGTGATAGGAATACCTAATGGGTGATAACCCGGGGGTACAAGATTATTTAAATAAGTTTACTAATGGGTGATAACTCGGGGTACAAAATTATGGTTAGGTGCGCTAATGGGTCATAGCCCAGGGGTGCAGTATTATAATATATGTATATAGGGAAGATGTGACTATATGTATATATGTACGTAAGTTGTGAATAAACCTACTGTGTATAGCTTGTAGAGATGGGCATGTAAATTTATAAAGAAAATCTTAAGAGTATAATCGATTCATTATGAAAACGGGAAAATATTCTAATTAGCTATTCGACATAGGCTAATTTGATAACATATTGTATGGGGGATAAGGGTTTGCTAATGGTGAGAATAAATACTATTAGGATGAATTAAGACTAGTTATATTGGGTGGTATAGATAAGGAGAAAATTAAATACACGCTAGGCGTGCACAATAGAAGAGAGGTGAGAATCTCATGTGAGAGTTCGAACTAACATGTACGTGATGGTTGCTTTACTGCAATTTTTAAATACTTGCTTAAACAAATATTTTTACACATCGGGCTCTGACCCGTTTCTTGCATCTTTTCTCTCTCTTGCTATATATATGTATTATATCAGGTGCTCAGTGACAGGGACACTATGCTTAGATATTGGATTGCTTGGCGTGCTGCAGCTGTTGTGGAAGCTGCAGGTCATTGTATTAGACGCCTCCATTATTCCATTTCCATTCTTTATAGACTCTATATTTAGAGAATGTGTCGTCCATACCTTAGACAATTTTTTTTTCTGAAATTAACTTCAGCTTACTTTTCGTTCATTATCATGTGGAATTGTGGTTACTATGGTTTTGTTTTTGGAGTTTTGAACTGGAAGGTTTTATCCAGTCTAAATTTATTTCAGCATGTGATTCTGATTCCATATTTATATTAATTAATTATGTGTGGATGGTTTATATTCAATTTCTTGGTTTGGTGATTAAATGGTTTTAATCAAAAAGGAAAAATGTTTTGACATGTAGCTTAATTATATTAGGTGATTAAATGGTGATTAATTGAGTTATTATGTTTTTCTACAGTGATGCTAAGAATTAACCAACCGAACATTCTGTTTTAAATTTTATAAAGGACTGATCACCCGATATTTAATTGGCCGGGGTGTCACAAGTGGTATCAGAGCATCAGGTTCTAGAGTCCTTTAGGATCTGTACAGCTTACTATATTTTCATCTTTGCGTCCTTTGATATAGAGCCCTATTTTTAGGACTGTTGTGATGTTATATTTTTACGATTTCATCTCCAGCTATTCGAGATTTAGTAATACCTTTGGACTAATAATATTCTTTCTCATCTCAGATGCCTCCTCGACGTGCACCAAGAGACCGATAGGCCTAGCCAGAGCAGTCGGCAATACAGGCTTAGGGGACAATAAACGCAACAGAGGTTGCCGCGATAGTTGAACAAGAGGTGAATGCAGCCTTAGCGGTGGTGCAGCAGGCCCCACCCCAGGTTCAGGCAGTGGCACCAGTTCCAGTGCATCTATTTCCCACTGCATGGGAAAGAGTTAGAGAGTCCTTTCAGAGGGATTATCCCCCAGAGTTCATGGGCAGTTCAGATGTGGTTATCGCTAGTCAGTGGAAGAAGGACATACAGTGACACCTTCATATGCATGAGTGCACGGAGGTTCAGAGGCAAGTTTTTGCTACCTTCAAGCTGATAGGGGTAGCCTTAAAGTTGTGGGAGTCCACTACTACTACCGAGGAGCGATATTTGATGACTATCAGTGATTTATAGGTGCGGTTCGACCTCAAGTACTTTCCTTCCGCCGCCAACACTGAGATAAGGCGAAAACTTTTAGACCTCACCATGGAAGGGAGGACAGTTGCGAAATATGAGGAGGAATTCACATGATTGACAAACATGGTACCAGAGGAGGTGCCTCATGAGGAGAAACGCATTCAGATGTTCATGGATGGCTTGACTTGGAGGATACGACAACATCTATTGGGTAAATCCTGCGAATGGTCACGCCCAGTGGGTCACGGCCCAAGTCCGCAACCAGCTCGTCGCAGACTTGGGCCGCGACCCACTCCATATTTGGCGTGACCATATTTATTACCACATTAAATTATCGATGCTCTGGAAGTGGTCACGAACTTGGGCCGTGACTACAGTGGTCGCGGACTTGGGCCGTGACCAGGTCGTGACCATCTTGGCACCAAACTCGCGCCAAAATTCCCTCCAAGCTTGGTCGCGAATGGGTCACGGCCCAAGTCCGTGACCCATGGCATGAGGAAGAAGTGAGTACACACATTGAGGGTCACGGCTTAGGGACGTGACCATTTTTGGGCGTGGGTCACGACTATGGGCCATGACTGATTAGGCATAAATTCTTCCTAATTTATCCCTTAATTTCGGTACTTTAATCACCCCGAACAACGTAATTGGATTGACTTTATCTCATAATCTTGCTACTGACTTATCCTAACAAGTACACCGAGTTTCTGGTATTTCGTTATGATTTTACAGGTGTCTAATGTCAAGAAATGGAAGAAGGAAACCGGAAGAATAGAAAAAGTCAACAAGAAAAGTCAAAAGGGCAAAAGAGTCATTTCTACCCAGAATCCGGATGAGGTACCTAAAGAGAAGTTGAAGGTATCATCCTCACAAGCACCTAGGAAGAAACGGCACCTCAATCGGATACCCGGAGCAAAAGATATGGGCAGTCAAAGTTTGAAGAAAAAGTCAAATAGGCGGACCGGTCCGCCTAAGACCCGGACCGGACCGATGTTTACAAACCCAGAGAACTGCGAACCGAAGGCAAACCGAAGAAGGCAAAAATTAAAAGAACCGATCCGCCCCCGGACCGGTCCGCCTGAAAAATAAAATAACCGATCCGCTGTAGAGGCAGACCGATCCGCCTAAGGGCCGGACCGGTCCGCCCATCGAGATTTTGTTTTCTGATTCTCCTCTAAAGACTCTGATTTGTACTCAACTTCTTGTAATTTCACGTAGGGTATAAAAACCCAAATTATTTTCATTGTAAAGTAGGCAAGAACGGAGGGGATTAGTTTAATCTCTCTTATTCTTCCATAAACCCTAGTTGTAGATACAATTTCCAGTTTTATTCAAGGATTGAAGGTTTATTCAAAGTTTGTGTGATTACCAATTTTATTTATTGCTGCGATTATTCCTTGGGTAATTTTAGTAAGTTGTTTCTTCTTTGTGATTCTATTCTACAGTATTCCATCAATTGTCCTTAGATTAATCATGAACATTTGCATATTAAACACTGTTTTCATCACTTTCATCATGTTAGGCTAGATTTTCTAAGTCCGGGATACATGAACCCAACCTGATGTGGTCATTGCACGTATAAAGTTAATCCTCTGAATTTAGTAATTAATTGTGACCGTATTGCGTAGGAACACAACAATTGTAGGTCTAAATATCTCGTTTGCCCCTGGGTAACCGGGATGATTGAGAATATAATTCGAGTGTCGCTATCGTGATACCGATTTACTCATCCTTTGATTAAGTATGACGTGGGCTTGAATCTCGTATACGTAATGCTTGGGAGTACTAAAGACTGGGTCAAATTAATTAAATAAATTTACGATTAATATTATAACTGCAGTACACTAGGGTTGGGGGATTGTATTCCCGTCCTATTTTTTCCATCATCTCATTTAAAAGTTCAAATCAAAATTTTCATTCACATTTTAGGTAATTGAGTGTAATTGTACATTTTCATAATTACATAATTGCATTTAGCTTAATAATTCCCAAAAATCAAATATTTATCTTTCTTCTTAGAGCCAACGTTAGGATTCCTCCGTCTTATCCCGTCGTCACAACTTCATTGTCCTTTTTCCCTGAGGATCGATACTCGACTTGTCGGATTATTACTTGAACGACAGGCTTGCACTTGAGCCTAGAGAGTACACACTTTAGAGACCCATTCTGAGTCGTGTCAAGTTTTTGGCGTCGTTGTCGGGGAATTAGGTAGACTTAGGATTAGATCGAGTCAATCCAAAGCTTTGACCAAAAATTCAAAAATCCAAAAAAAAAAATAAAAAAAAAATAAAAAACACAAAAAGATTCACCACCATCGCTCACAAACTTAATGCAAAATTCTGAAACCACTCCCACACCCCATAATACTCCAACCAGCATTCACGAAAATCCACTTGTTGAGTATAATCCCGATAGTCCCCACACTCCGAATGCCCCACAGTTCTGGATCCCACCTCCCACACCATCGCAGTCAATCTCTAGTAACACTCCCTTCTCCTTCGTAGGACACTCTTCAAGCACACCCAGTGAGAGCGTCGAGTCGTCCAGTGAGAGAGAGATGTCGCAGCATAGTAATGCACCTACCGGTGAGGAAGAGCCTCCGTACCGCCCATTGAGAGAATTCTTATATCCCGAGCGCACTGTCACTCCAGGATGCATTATACTCCCGTATAATGCCGGGCAGTTCCGATTCAAAAATGGGATGATCCAGATGCTACCACACTATCACGGTATGGATTCTGAAAAGGCATACCTGCATATAAGGGAATTTGAGGACGTGTGTGATACTCTCAATGATCAAACTTGCACACAAGAGGTGATTCGCCTCAAACTCTTCCCATTCTCGTTAAAAGATAAAGCTAAGACCTGGCTATGGTCTTTACCTCCGAGCTCGATTCCATCTTGGAATGAGTTACAATCCAGATTTCTCAAGAAGTTCTTTCCACCACATCGAACAATCTCCATAAAGGCTCAGATTCAATCGTTCAGGCAATTGGATAATGAGCCATTCCATCGATGTTATGAGCGTTTCAATGAGTTAACTGCTTCGTTCCCCCATCATGGATTTGATACAGCTCAAATCAGTTCCTTCCTCTATAATGGGTTGAACCTTAACTCCAAGCAACTCATTGAAACCATGGGTAGTGGTCCGTTTATCGAGCTAGATTGCCACGATGCTGAGCTTCACCTGAGGTATGTCGCCGAGACTACCCAATCATGGGATATTTCTGATCCTAATGCTCAGAATCGAAATCGTCAAGCGACCACCACTCCATCGGCGTCCGGCCTATACCATGTAGATAAGACCTCTATGTCGGACTGTCGGTTGGACACCCTTGAGAAAGGATTTCGAGATTTATCTATCAAGAATCCCGTCGAAAAGGTGTGTGCAATTTGTGAGGCGGGACATTCAAATGAGGAATGCTCGACGATACCCGCCTGCAAAGTAATGTTGCAGGAGCAAGTTAGTGGTATAGGAGGCTTTAAGGGTAATTTTGGTGCCCCGCACGGGAATTCATACAACCCTTCGTTGAAAAATCATCCCGGCTTTAGCTACGGGCAACAACATGCCGCAATGAACCCTCCTTCGCATGTTGCCCCTCCTCCTCCACAACAATTTCAACAAGCTCCACACATGCAAGGACATGTGCAAGCACCACCACCTCACGGAAATTATATCCCGCCACAGCGGAGAACTCTCGAGGATACGATGAATCAATTCATCACTAGCCAGACCGCAAACAACGCCAAATATGATCGTCTAATTGGCGACATAAATGCGAACCTGTCCAAAATTCAATCCTCGTTGAGCGTACAAGAGAAGGGCAAGTTTCCTGCCCAGTGCCAAAGACCTCCCCAAGGTCAAACTAGGGTTAGCTCCACTTCTACTGATCATCAGGAGCAATGTCAAGCTGTGACCACTCTTCGTAGTGGGAGAGTCTTTGATTTATCACCTCCTCCACACGACACAATCAAAGACAAGGTGATTTCGCCCGGCACGAAAGAGGCCGAAGATGTCCCCTTGAACGAGAGTGATAAGGAAGACACTAGTGAGCCTGAGGTGGTAGTGAAACCACCCTCCGCAGCACCATTTCCTCAAAGGTTGATTCCTTCCCAGAAAGGAAACCCACGTGATGACGTGCTAGAAATACTAAAGCAGGTAAAGCTGAATTTACCATTCCTCGATGCCATCAAACAAATTCCAGCTTATGCAGAAGTCATCAAAGATTTGTTAATAGTAAAAAGGAAGATGAAAGTAAAGAAGAATGTCTTCCTAGCACAGAACGTTAGCTCCATCCTACTCAATGAACTCCCTCATAATTTCAAAGATCCCGGTGCACCCACCATTTCCTGCATCATTGGAGAGAACAAAATTGAAAAAGCCTTACTTGACTTGGGAGCAAGTGTCAATATCCTCCCTTACTCCATCTATAAGCAACTTGATTTGGGCAACCTCAAGCCCACAAGAATCACTCTCCAATTAGTGGATCGAACTGTGAAGGTCCCACGAGGTGTAGTAGAGGACGTGATCGTTCAAGTTGACACTTTCTACTTCCCGGTAGACTTTGTCATTTGGGACACGGAGCCTTCCTTAACCTCGACCAATCATGTTCCCATCATTCTCGGGCGCCCATTTTTAGCGACAGCTAATGCTATTATTAACACAAGGAATGGGCGAATGCAACTCACTTTTGGGAATATGACATTAGAGACCAACATCTTCAACATAGCCCAACATACGGGAGAGGAAGATGATATTCATGCGGTGAGTCTCATAGATGAGATAGTAGAGGAGTACTTTGAGGAGAATTATTGTGGCGATGCCTTAGGATCCTGTCTGGTTTCGAGCAATGAGAGTGAGGGGACGTACACTGAGTACGAGAGGGAGATTGAGGAGTTAAGAGAATTATTCGATGAGAGAGCGTCGGACGAGGACGCGAGAGATGTGAATTGGGTTTCTAAATTTGAGGAGTTACCACTACGGGATACACGCGTTGTTCCCTCCGACGAAAAGTTTCCAACCCTTGAATTAAAGCAACTCCCCTCCCATATCAAATATTCATACTTAGGAGATAATGAGACATTTCCTGTTGTTATCTCCTCTAGCCTAGATGACAAGCAGGAGGGTAAGTTGTTAAAAATTTTGAGGAATCACCTAAGTGCTTTTGGTTGGTGTATAGCTGATTTGAAGGGGATAAGTCCTCTGATTTGCACCCACAAGATTCACCTCGAAGAGGATGTCAAGCCCTCTAGAGAAATGCAAAGAAGACTGAACCCCAATATGAAAGAAGTTGTGAGAACCGAGATCATTAAACTATTGGATGCCGGGATTATCTACCCAATCTCGGATAGAAAATGGGTGAGCCCTATTCAAGTCATCCCGAAGAAGTCGGGTATGACTGTGATTGAGAATGCTAAGGGAGAGCTTGTTCCCCAACGCACCACCACCGGTTGGCGTGTGTGCATTGATTATCGAAAACTCAGTGCGGGAACAAGAAAAGACCATTTCCCCTTACCATTCATTGATCAAATGCTTGAAAGAGTAGCGGGCCACCCTTATTATTGCTTCCTTGATGGTTATTCCGGATATAACCAAATTGAGGTAGATGTACTTGACCAAGAGAAAACGACTTTCACTTGCCCTTTTGGTACGTTTGCCTACAAACGTATGCCATTCGGCTTGTGTAATGCACCCGCGACCTTTCAAAGGTGCATGTTGATCTTATTTAGTGATATGGTCGAAAGAGGACTTGAGGTGTTCATGGACGATTTCAGCATTTTTGGCACCTCTTTCGATCTTTGTCTAGAAAAATTGGAACAAGTACTTGCTCAGTGTGTGGAGAAGAACTTAGTGCTGAATTGGGAGAAATGCCATTTCATGGTCACTGAAGGAATAGTTCTCGGCCACATAGTATCATCTAAAGGCATAGAGGTTGATAGGGCTAAGATAGATGTCATAGCTGACCTTCCCCCACCGAGATCGCTTAAAGACGTGCGCTCATTCTTGGGTCACGCCGGGTTTTATCGAAGGTTTATTAAGGACTTTAGAGCTATCGCTAGACCCTTAAGCAACCTTCTCATGAAGGACAACCCGTTTGAGTGGACCGAGGCATGCCAAAGCTCCTTTGACAAATTAAAGAACATTCTCGTGTCCGCTCCCATCATGC
Organism: Sambucus nigra; assembly: GCA_949130495.1. Classification (NCBI taxonomy): domain Eukaryota; kingdom Viridiplantae; phylum Streptophyta; class Magnoliopsida; order Dipsacales; family Adoxaceae; genus Sambucus; species Sambucus nigra. The sequence goes on from OX422215.1 coordinate 228,442,291, forward strand.
AAGTTTCGGATTGGTCCCTACCATTCGAACTTATGTGTGATGCCAGCGATTACGCGATTGGGGCCGTTTTAGGCCAACGTAAAGATAAACAAGCTCATGTCATCTACTACGCTAGCCGGACCCTTACCGGACCTCAACTCAACTACTCTACCACGGAGAAGGAGTTGCTAGCGGTAGTCTTTGCCCTTGATAAGTTCAGATCGTATCTCATTGGTTCTCCTATAATTGTCTTCACCGACCACGCGGCTTTAAAGTATCTACTTGGGAAGAAAGACGCCAAGTCGCGCCTCATAAGGTGGATCCTACTCCTACAAGAGTTCAATCTCTCTATCAAGGATAAGAAAGGAGTAGAAAACGTCGTTGCCGACCATTTGTCCCGGCTTTCGTCCGACGTACCTAGTGATCCCATTCCCATAGACGAATACTTTCCGGATGAGCAACTTTTTGCTACCTCTTCTTTACCTTGGTTTGCGGATATAGTAAACTACCTTGTCACGGGAGCCGTCCCTCCCGACTGGACACCGCAAGATAAGAATAGGTTTCTTACTTGGTCGCGCATGTTCTTCTACGATGATCCATTCTTGTTTAAATATTGCGCCGACCAAATCATCCGACGATGCGTACCGAATGACGAGATCCCGAAAGTCATCCAGTTTTGTCATTCGGAAGCGTGTGGAGGCCATTTTTCCACGAAAAAGACGGCCGCTAAAATTCTGCAATGCGGTCTATATTGGCCCACATTATTCCGGGATGTGAACAATGCTTGCAAATCTTGCAATAGGTGCCAACGGATGGGAGCCATTACTCGACGAGACATGATGCCTCTTACCCCCATACTCATCATTGAGATCTTCGACTGTTGGGGTATTGACTTCATGGGTCCCTTTCCCCCGTCCTTTGGTTTCCTATACATCCTTGTTGCGGTAGATTACGTTTCTAAATGGGTAGAAGCTATAGCTACCAAAACAAATGACAACAAGGTGGTGATAAAGTTCCTACAGGAACACATACTTTCCCGCTTCGGTGCTCCGAAAACGATAATTAGTGATAATGGCAAGCACTTTTGCAATTGGCCATTCGGGAAGCTTATGAGAAAGTATGGCGTCGTTCACAAGGTTGGAACGACGTATCACCCACAAACAAATGGGCAGGCCGAACTAGCGAATCGTGAGATCAAGAACATTCTCGAGAAGACTGTCAATCCTAACCGGAAAGATTGGTCACTTAGACTGAACGATTCGCTATGGACCTATCGCACCGCATACAAAAATCAGCTTGGCATGTCCCCTTTCCGCTTTGTGTATTGCAAGCCTTGCCATCTCCCCGTGGAGTTAGAACACAAAGCGTATTGGGCAATTAAGGAGCTTAATTATGCCATGGATAAAGCCGGTGAAGCTCGCAAGCTTCAAATAAATGAGTTAGAGGAGATATACAATGATGCGTATGAGAATACCAAAATTGCCAAGGAAAGGATGAAACTCGCTCACGATAGCATCATTCGACGCAAAGAGTTTCTTCCCGGGAAAAAAGTTCTTCTCGATAACTCTCAGCTTCATCTCTTTCCGGGCAAGTTGCGGTCGCGCTGGTCTGGCCTGTTTGTTGTCAAGAATGTTTTCCCCCACGGAGCTGTCGAATTAGAAGATTTAAAAGGGGAAAATACATTCAAAGTGAATGGACAACGCCTAAAGCCATATCTTGAGGCGTGCGGTGAGGAAGTCGACACCGTTTGGTTGTCGGACCCCGTTTACGGGGTAGAGTGAACGGTTTCAGTTAGGTCGTCGCACCCCCGACGCGTATGGGGTGAGAATCGTGTATGTCGCGAGAGTCGTGTGTGTCGTGTGCGTTAGTGAGTGTCGTTAGGATTTTAGTACATTCGGGTTTAGCATGTGCATGTTCGGTAATTGGGTCAACTCGGGTGACCGGTGATGTTGAGAGGTCCTTAGTCTATAATTGGTGAGGAGCGCGTTTTAAAAGTGCAATATTTCGAGGAAGAGAGGTTGAAATCCAGTTTCGGGGAAATTCCAGCCTAAAATCCCCAAGCCGGACCAGTTCCTTTAATTTAAGGCCGGACCGGTCCGCCATCGGACCGGTTCCTTTAATTTTAAGCCGGAACGGTCCGCCTGTCGAATTTTCTGGAAATTAAAGACCCGGACCGGTCCGCCCCTGGACCGGACCGGTCCTCCTTCTGCAGATTCGTTGAATCCCTTCCTCCCATTCACCCCCCTTCCCCCCAATTACCATCCTTCCCTCCCATTCAGTTTCCCACATCCCCATACACCTTTTCCCTCCAAATACCTTTCCCTCCAACCACATTTTCCCTCCAAATCCTTTCCCTCCACTATAAATTCAACCCTACCCCTCCTCTTCTCTTCACACCTCAAACAAAATTTCTCTCCTCTCCCTCTCCAGATTTTTGTGAGTTCCATCCTCTCTGTCTCCATGGCCCCCCATGCTGCCCCCACCAAATACGCGTCCACCGACATCCTACCCTCCGGGGGCAACGAGTTTCGCTCCCGCCAAGAGGAGCGATGGTGCACACTATTCTTCGGGACAAGCCTCAAACTCCATATGGAGCGCGCGGTTCAATGGAACGCGCTGCCCAATTCTGTCACGGCCCTATTCATGGCCCGGGGGTGGTGTCGTTTCCTCAACGAACCCCACGACGCTGTGTGGGCTTCCGAGGTCCGGTTATTCTATGGCACACTCGTGCGGACGGGCCAATATGAGGCCCAAGCTTACGTCGATGGGATGGTCGTTCCTTTTTCCATAGCCATCCTCACGGCCAAATTGGCCACCTTTGGTGTTCCGGACCCCCAAGACTTCACATATCCTAGGAACGTTCCTCCGGTCGCTAAGGACGTCATCATGGAACGCATTGCTCCAAACGTGGCTTGGGTGGGTCAAACCGTCGCTGTTGGACGACTCAACGAAACGGCGCGCCTCACTTTCCAAATTGTGTGCGCCAACATTCTTCAAACGTCCAACGATTCCGCCATGAGGCCTCGGCAAGCCACCTTGACCTATCATCTCTTCGATCCCCAAACGTCCATCCATTTGGCCCGCACATTGTATGCCGACATCATCGCCGCCTCTTTTGATGAGAAGGGTGCCGCTCCTTTGCCCTATGCCCGTTTGATCACATCTATCCTCCAAGACGCTGGCATTGAGGCCCCGCTCGACCGCACCCGAATTCCCGGTCCCTTTGGACAGGGCACTCGCACTAAGAGTGCCAAACAGCTCGCCATAATCCGGGCACGGCGGGGTCATGATAGCGAAGAAGAGACCGCCTCGAAAGAGAGCGCGAGGGAGGAGTCCGCCGAAGCGGACGTTGAGATGGGTGATGTCGGTGCCGACGACGAGTCGGCGGACGAGGAGGACGACCTGGACTTTGAGTGGGTGGGTACAGATATCTCGACCCGATTGTCCTCCCTTGAGAACCGATTCGAGACCTTTGTGATCGACTACCGTCGAGATCAAAATCGGGCGGCTCGAAGGCAAGCGGATATCTACCAACGCCTAGGGGACCCTAATGAACCACTCCCATCACATTTTCATGACCCCTATGGCCCCGACGCGCCCAGCTCATCCCATTTCCCTTCCCCGTGATGTTTTGTTGGTTATGGACTGTTTTGATGTATTCCTTCTCATGTCGCACATATGCTGTATTCCTGTTTGTACCACAGTCTTATGCTATAAAAGGTTGCATTTTCTATATTTGTTTATTTTAATTATTGCACTTCTTATTTTGCCTTATTTAGATTTTAGTCCTTTTTGATTGAGGACAATGCAAAAGTCTAAGTTAGGGGGGTTTGATTAGGCATAAATTCTTCCTAATTTATCCCTTAATTTCGGTACTTTAATCACCCCGAACAACGTAATTGGATTGACTTTATCTCATAATCTTGCTACTGACTTATCCTAACAAGTACACCGAGTTTCTGGTATTTCATTATGATTTTACAGGTGTCTAATGTCAAGAAATGGAAGAAGGAAACCGGAAGAATAGAAAAAGTCAACAAGAAAAGTCAAAAGGGCAAAAGAGTCATTTCTACCCAGAATCCGGATGAGGTACCTAAAGAGAAGTTGAAGGTATCATCCTCACAAGAACCTAGGAAGAAACGGCACCTCAATCGGATACCCGGAGCAAAAGATATGGGCAGTCAAAGTTTGAAGGAAAAGTCAAATAGGCGGACCGGTCCGCCTAAGACCCGGACCGGACCGATGTTTACAAACCCAGAGAACTGCGAACCGAAGGCAAACCGAAGAAGGCAAAAATTAAAAGAACCGATCCGCCCCCGGACCGGTTCGCCTGAAAAATAAAAGAACCGATCCGCTGTAGAGGCAGACCGATCCGCCTAAGGGCCGGACCGGTCCGCCCATCGAGATTTTGTTTTCTGATTCTCCTCTAAAGACTCCGATTTGTACTCAACTTCTTGTAATTTCACGTAGGGTATAAAAACCCAAATTATTTTCATTGTAAAGTAGGCAAGAACGGAGGGGATTAGTTTAATCTCTCTTATTCTTCCATAAACCCTAGTTGTAGATACAATTTCCAGTTTTATTCAAGGATTGAAGGTTTATTCAAAGTTTGTGTGATTACCAATTTTATTTATTGCTGTGATTATTCCTTGGGTAATTTTAGTAAGTTGTTTCTTCTTTGTGATTCTATTCTACAGTATTCCATCAATTGTCCTTAGATTAATCATGAACACTTGCATATTAAACACTGTTTTCATCACTTTCATCATGTTAGGCTAGATTTTCTAAGGCCGGGATACATGAACCCAACCTGATGTGGTCATTGCACGTATAAAGTTAATCCTCTGAATTTAGTAATTAATTGTGACCGTATTGCGTAGGAACACAACAATTGTAGGTCTAAATATCTCGTTTGCCCCTGGGTAACCGGGATGATTGAGAATATAATTCGAGTGTCGCTATCGTGATACCGATTTACTCATCCTTTGATTAAGTATGACGCGGGCTTGAACCTCGTATACGTAATGCTTGGGAGTACTAAAGACTGGGTCAAATTAATTAAATAAATTTACGATTAATATTATAACTGCAGTACACTAGGGTTGGGGGATTGTATTCCCATCCTATTTTTTCCATCATCTCATTTAAAAGTTCAAATCAAAATTTTCATTCACATTTTAGGTAATTGAGTGTAATTGCACATTTTCATAATTACATAATTGCATTTAGCTTAATAATTCCCAAAAATCAAATCTTTATCTTTCTTCTTAGAGCCAACGTTAGGATTCCTCCGTCTTATCCCGTCGTCACAACTTCATTGTCCTTTTTCCCTGAGGATCGATACCCGACTTGTCGGATTATTACTTGAACGACAGGCTTTCACTTGAGCCTAGAGAGTACACACTTTAGAGACACATTAAACTCGCGCCAAAATTCCCTCCAAGCTTGGTCGCGAATGGGTCACGGCCCAAGTTCGTGACCCATGGCATGAGGAAGAAGTGAGTACACACATTGAGGGTCACGGTTTAGGGACGTGACCATTTTTGGGCGTGGGTCACGGCTATGGGCCGTGACCATACCTCATTCAAGAACTATAGGTTGGATGAGAAGGGTCGCGCATCACAGATCGAGGGTCACGGATTTGGGCCGTGACCATTTCTTTGTATGGATCACGGCTACGGGTCGTGACCATACCTCATTTGATAGCTGTTGTAGGTCGCGCAAGGGGGTCACGACTGTAGGCCGTGACCATTCTTCGTCAATCAGGTCGCAGGCAGAGCTCCAAGGGTGTGGTGGGTTGCGATGGTGGGTCACGTCTTTAGGCCGTGACCAGGTCATTCCTAAAAAATAAAGAGGCGCGCTAATTTCTTTTTTCATTTGCCCGCTTCTCTCTCTCTCTCTCGTCAGATGTTGATGACCTAGCGCTAAAACATGGCGATTCTCTCTCGTCAATCAGTTGGAGTTCTAAGGAGGTTAGTCAAACACGTATTCCTCAGCTTCAACCTACTAGCAGCAGCCGCCCCAGCTCCGCCCTAGCTCCAGCCCCAGCCCCAGCTCTCTCCCAGGTAAATTTTATTCTTTTTCTCCATTAATTTATGTAGATTCCATTAATATATGTATATATAGTTTACATGTCTTTACAATTTAAACACAGTATATATAGTATATATAGATAATTTATATGATTTGAATTTGGGATAATATTTTTTATCTATATATATAGTATATATAGATAATTTAATGTAAAAGTAAAAATAGTGTGAGATAATGTTTTTGAAACTTTAGTCTTACAACCTACTAGGTTGTTAATATTAGTAAAAAAAATTTGGGTAAGACAATTTATATCACATATTTAGATTTTAGGATGTTAATATTCATATTAATCAATTTTAGTATATTTGGTATTTTAGTCCTAATTTTTATTTTTATCGTTTTTTTCCTTTCTGTATTATATGGTTAATGGAAAACCTCGTAGAAAGTACATTATAGGAAATGGTTGCAGAGTTGATTACTTAAGTTCCTGAATCTACTAGGTCTCTTTTGAGGCAGATTGAAACTATGCATGTTCATAAGTAAATTATATTTACATTTATTTCTTGAATATTATGATCTACTATACTAACTTTACAGTCATTTTCTTTGTTTCATGTTCCTGACTTGAGTCTTTCTCTACTGGATTAACCAGACCCTCATAGTGCCCCTGTAATTAACCTAACCAGACCCTCATAGTGCCCCTGGATTTAACGGTTCACGGGGAATATGTCGTCATAGTGACCCTCATATTTTAACGGCATATTGTCCCTGAAATTAACGAAGTGTTATATAATTGATATGCATTATTTATTAAATCTTTTAGATGATAGAAGGAGTACATGATAATTATTGGTTGTTGGCTTGTTGTTGGATACTATGTTTGAAGGAATATGTAATAATTAGAAGGAGTACGGGATAATTATTTGTTGGATAATATGTTGAAAATATTTTAGACTCCCGGTTTCAGAATACGACGATAAGCATAAAAACATGCCATCGAATCATGAAAATGTAAAACGTCCACAAAACGGTCCCGTAAGAGTCACGAACACATCGCAGGGGATCAATGTAAATCATAGGAACAGACCGTGTAGTCACGGGGATCCCGGTTTGAGTGTACGACGTAAATTTGCAAAAAATTAGACTTAAGCATAAAAATATGCCATCGAAGGATGAAAACCTAAAATAAACACGAAACGGTCCCGTAAGAGTCACGAACACCTCGCGAGGGATCAATGCGACTCATAGGAACAGACCGCGTCGTCACGGGACTCGTGATTTGAGTGTACGACGTAAATTTGCAAAAAATTAGACTTAAGCATAAAAACATGCCATCGAAGGGTGAAAATGTAAAACAACCACAAAATGGTCTGGTAAGAGTCACGAACACCTCGCACGGGACAAATGTGACTCGTAGGAACCGACCGCATAGTCACGGGGCTTCCGAGTTGAGTGTACGATGCAAATTTGAAAAAAATAGACTAGAGCATAAAAACATGCCATCGAAGGGTGAAAATCTAAAATAGACACTAAATGGTCCGGTAAGAGTCACGAACACCTCGTACCGGACCAATGTGACTTGTAGGAACCGACGACGTAGTCATGGGGCTCCCGATTTGAGTGTACGACGTAAATTTACAAAAAGTTAGACTTGCATGCCATCGAAGGGTGAAAACGTAAAACAACCTTAAAACGGTCCCGTAAGAGTCACGAACACCTCGCACAGGACCAATATAACTCGTAGGACCGACGGCGTAGTCGCGGGGCTCCCGGCTGGAGTGTACGACGTAAATTTGCAAAAAGTTAGACTTATGCATAAAAACATTCCATCGAAGTGTGAAAACATAAAACAACCATAAAACGGTCCGATAAGAGTCACGAACACCTCGCACCGGACTAATGTAACTCGTAGGAACCGACCGCATAGTCACGGGGCTCCCGGTTAGAGTGTACAGCATAAATTTGCAAAAAAAATAAACTTGAGCATAAAAACATGCCGTCGAAGGGTGAAAACGTACAACAAGCACAAAACGGTCCCGTAAGAGTCACGAACACCTCGCACGGGACCAATGCGACTCGTAGGAACCGATTGCATAGTAACGGGGCTTCCGAGTTGAGTGTACGATGCAAATTTGCAAAAAATTAGACTAGAGCATAAAAACATACCATCGAAGGGTGAAAATCTAAAATAGACACTAAACGGTCCGATAAGAGTCACGAACACCTCGTACCGGACCAATGTGACTTGTAGGAACCGACGACGTAGTCACGGGGCTCCCGGTTTGAGTGTACGACGTAAATTTACAAAAAGTTAGACTCGCATGCCATCGAAGGGTGAAAACATAAAAGAACCACAAAATGGTCTCGTAAGAGTCACGAACACCTCGCACGGGACCAATGCGACTCGTAGGAACCGACTGCGTAGTCACGGGGCTCCCAGTTGGAGTGTAAGACGTAAATTTGTAAAAAATTAGACTGAAGCATAAAAACATGCCATCGAAGGGTGGAAACGCAAAATGAACACAAAACGGTTTTTTAAGAGTCACGAACACCTCGCACGGGACCAATGTGAATCGTAGGAACTAACCATGTAGTCACGGCGCTCCCGGTTTGAGCGTACGACGTAAATTTGTAAAAAAATAAACTTAAGCATAAAAACATGCCATCAAATGGTGAAAATGTAAAACAGCCACAAAACGGTCCCGTAAGAGTCACGAATACCTCGCACGGGATCAATTTAAATTGTAGGAACATATCGTGTAGTCACGGGGCTCCCAGTTTGAGTGTACGATGTAAAATTGCAAAAAGTTACACTTAAGCATAAAAACATGCCATCGAAGGATGAAAACCTAAAACAAACACCGAACGGTCCCGTAAGAGTCACGAACACCTCACACGGGACCAATACGACTCATAGGAACAGACCGCGTAGTCACGGGACTCGTGATTTGAGTGTACGGCGTAAATTTGCAAAAATATAGACTTAAGCATAAAAACATGCCATCGAAGGGTGAAAACGTAAAAGAACCACAAAATGGTCTCGTAAGAGTCACGAACACCTCGCACGGGACCAATACGACTCGTAGGAACCGACTGCGTAGTCACGGGGCTCCCAGTTTGAGTGTACAACGTAAATTTGCAAAAAGTTAGACTGAAGCATAAAAACATGCCATCGAAGGGTGGAAACGCAAAATGAACACAAAACGGTCCCGTCAGAGTCACGAACATCTCGCACGGGACCAATGTGAGTCGTAGGAACAAGTCGCGCATATATATGCAGTATATATATACATATGCAGTGTACTGCAGAGTATATATATACTGCATATATATACACTGCAGTATATAATCTGCATATATGTATATATATACATACTATATATACAATATAATATATACTGCAGAGTATATATATATTGCATATATATACACTGTAGTATATAATCTGCATATATATATATATATATATATATATATATACAGTATATATAATGGTATATATATGCATATATATAAAGTATATATACTGCATATATATACTAGTATATATACTGCTCTGCATATATATGCAGTATATATACTGCATATATATGCAGAGCAGTATATATACAGTATATATACTGATATATATATATGCATATATATACAGTTATAAGCATGCATATACAGTTATATATATACATATATATACATGCATATTAGTCCAGCTTTTAATGTTGAGATTGCTAACCACACTAAGAGTCTCCTCTTCATCTAAGCTAGTAATGAACATATTACTTTTAGAACGATTATGCCTAAGCCCTGATAAACTACTAAATATATCCAAAGCTTCCTTGGTAACCAAACTTTAGTTCACATCCTCAACACAAAGCGGAATTGAATACTTTTTCTTGTTAACGAATGTGATAAGACTAGAAGAGTTGAATGAAGAGAAAAATGTTTGCTCATGATGATGGATACTTTTTCTTCAAATATCACAGCCCCACTTATAGAGATGAGGTGGTGGAAAATGGCCCTTGGAACTTCGTGGGGAACCCCAACATTTTGAATAAATGGAAACATGGCTTCAAGTTCTTTAAAGAGGATACTATTAGAGTTCCAGTTTGGGTGCTCTTCCCCAACATCCCTATGCAATATTGGACTGTTAAAGGCCTCAATCACATTTCTAGTGCCATATGAATCCCCATCTATGCTGATTCAGTCACTAGAAATATGAATAGAATTAGCTTTACTAGGATTTGCATTGAAATGGTGCCAAAAGTTAGCTACCCAAACTCCATTAACCTCATTTTGGAGGATGGTTCTTCCACTTGTGTTAAGGTTAAATAGTAAACTATGACCAACTCATGTCCCCACTATGTTGCCTTTAGCCATAATATATCCAAATGCCCCAAAATTAAAAGAGTGTGGATGATAAATCCTGACACTAAAGCTACAACCACTAATGTAACTCGAGAAGAAGAATGGACTCAAGCGAATAGAAAAGGCCCCAAAGCTTCTCATATTGAGAAATCGACTTTACAACCTGATAAGCCTCTTTCCACCAGTCCCAGTTCTATCCTTCAATCCTGTCTGTTGGAGAATAAAGAAATCTTATTGATATGACTCTCACTAGCTCTATTCGTGTAATTACTTTGCCACAACCCCCAATTATGGAAATTTACAACCCCTAGTTAGACTTAGGCTTAAAAACACGGTGTTAGAGGGTAAAGGGAAAACCCAGTGCACGAGGCTCCCACGGGGCTAATGTAACTCGTAGGAACTGACCCCGCAACCGCGGGACTCCCGGTTTGAGAATACGATGGTAATTTGCATATTTTTAGACTTAGGCTTAAAAACATGGCGTTAGAGGGTGAGAACTCGAAACAGCCCTCTAATGGAACTGTGGGTGGCACATACACCTCCCATGGGACCAATGTAACTCGTAGGAACTGACCCCGCAGCCGCGGGACTCCCGGTTTGAGAATACAACGGTAATTTGCATATTTCTAGACTTACGCTTAAAAACATGGCATTAGAGGGTGAGAACTCGAAACAGCCCCCGAACGTCACCGTGGGTGGCACCAACACCTCCCATGGGACCAACGTAACTCGTAGGAACTGACCACGCAGCCACGGGAGTTCCGGTTTGAGAATACAACGGTAATTTGCATATTTCTAGACTTAGGCAAAACATAGCGTTAGATGGTGAAAACCCGAAACAGCCCCCGAACGATCCCGTGGGTGGTACCAACACCTCCCACGGGGCCAATGTAACTCGTAGGAACTGACCACGTAGCCGCGGGACTCCCGGTTTGAGAATACGACGGTAATTTGTATATTTTTAGAATTAGGCATAAAAAGAGGGTGTTAGTGGGGAAAAATCCGAAACAGCCCCCGAACGTCCCCGTGGGTGGCACCAACACCTCCCATGGAACCAATGTAACTCGTAGAAACTATCCGTGTAGTCGCGGGTCTCCTGGTTTGAGAATACAATGGTAATTTTCATATTTCTAGACTTAGGCATAAAAAGAGGGCGTTAGTGGGGGAAAACCCGAAACAGCCTCCGAATGGTCCCGTGGGTGGCACCAACACCTCCCACGGGACCAATGTAACTCGTAGGAACTGAACCTGCAGCCGCGGGTCTCTCGGTTTGATAATAGGACGGTAATTTGTTTATTTCTAGACTTAGGCTTAAAAACATGGCGTTAGAGGGTGAAAACTCGAAACAACCCCCGAACGGCCCCGTGGGTGGCACCAACACCTCCCACGGGACCAATGTAACTCGTAGGAACTGACCACGCAGCCGCGGCTCTCCCTGTATGAGAGTACGATGACAATTTGCATATTTCTAGACTTAGGCTTAAAAAGATGACGTTAGAGGGTGAAAACTCGAAACAGCCCCCGAACGGCCCCATGGGTGGCACCAACACCTCCCATGGGACCAATGTAACTCGTAGGAACTGACCCCAGAGCCGCGAGTCTCCCGATTTGAGGATACGACGGTAATTTGCATATTTCTAGACTTAGGATTAAAAACCTGACGTTAGAGGGTGAAAACTCAAAACAGCCTCCAAACGGCCCTGTGGGTGGCACCAACACCTCCCTCAGGACCAATGTAACTCGTAGGAACTGAACCTGCAGTCGCGGGTCTCCCGGTTTGATAATACAACAGTAATTTATATATTTCAAGACTTAGGCTTAAAAACATGGTGTTAGAGGGTGAAAACTCGAAACAACCCCCGAACCGCCCCGTGGGTGGCATCAACACCTGCCACTAGACCAATGTAACTCGTAGGAATTGACCACGTAGCCGCGGGTCTCCCGGTATGAGATTACGACGGTAATTTCCATATTTCTAGACTTACGCTTAAAAACATGACGTTAGAGGGTGAAAACTCGAAACAGCCCCCGAACGGCCCCGTGGGTGGCACCAACACCTCCCACGGGGCCAATGTAACTCGTAGGGACTGACCCTGCAGCCGCGGGACTCCCGGTTTGAGAGTATGACGGTAATTTTCATATTAAAAACATGGCGTTAAAGGGTGAAAACTGAAAACAACCCCCGAACGACCCCGTGGGTGGCACCAATACCTCCCACGGGACCAATGTAACTCGTAGGAACTAACCCCGCAGCCGCGGGAGTTCCGGTTTAAGAATACGACGGTAATTTGCATATTTCTAGACTTAAGTAAAACATGGCGTTAGAGGGTGAAAACCCGAAACTGTCCCCCAACGGCCCCGTGGGTGGCACCAACACCTCCCACGGGTCCAATGTAACTCGTAGGAACTAATCCCAGAGCCGTGGGACTCTCGATTTGAGAATTCGACGATAATTTGCATATCTCTAGACTTAGGCTTAAAAACATGGCGTTAGAGGGTGAAAACTTGAAACAACCTTCTAACGGCCCCGTGGGTGGCACCAACACCTCCCACGAGACCAATGTAACTCGTAGGAACTGACCCCGCAGCCGCGAGAGTCCCGATTTGAGAATACGACGATAATTTGCATATTTCTAGACTTAGGCTTAAAAACATAGCGCTAGAGGGTGAGAACTCGAAACAGCCCCCGAACGTTACCGTGGGTGGCACCAACACCTCCCATGGGACCAATGTAACTCGTAGGAACTGACCCCGCAGCCGCGGAAGTCCCGGTTTGAGAATACGACGGTAAATTGCATATTTGTAGACTTAGGCTTATAAACACGGCGTTAGAGGGTGAGAACTCGAAACAGCCCCCGAACGTCCCCGTGGGTGGCACCAACACCTCCCACGGGATCAATGTAACTCGTAGGAACTGACCCCGCGGCCGCGGGACTCCCAGTTTGAGAATACGATGGTAATTTGCATATTTCTAGACTTAGTCTTAAAAACATGGCGTTAGAGGGTGAGAACTAGAAACAGCCCCCGAACGGCCACGTGGGTGGCACCAACACCTCCCACGGGGCCACTATAACTCGTAGGAACTGAACCCGAAGCCGCGGGAGTTCCGGTCTGAGAATGCAACGGTAATTTGCATGTTTTTAGACGTAGACAAAACATGGCGTTAGAGGGTGAAAACCCGAAACAGCCCCCGAACGGTCCCGTGGGTGGCACCAACACCTCCCACGGGGCCAATGTAAATCGTAGGAACTGACCGCGCAACCGCGGGACTCCCGGTTTGAGAATACGACCGTAATTTGTATTTTTCAAGAATTAGGCATAAAAAGAGGGCGTTAGTGGGTGAAAATCCGAAATAACCCCCGAACGGCCCAGCGGGTGGCACCAACACCTCCCACAGGACCAATGTAGCTCGTAGAAACTGTTCGCACAGCCGCAGGTCTCCCGATTTGACAATACAATGGTAATTTGTATATTTCTAGACTTAGGCATAAAAAGAGGGCGTTAGTGGGGGAAAACCCGAAACAACCCCCGAATGGTCCCGTGGGTGGCACCAACACCTCCCACGGGACCAATGTAACTCGTAGGAGCTGACCGCGCAGCCGTGGGAGTCCCGATTTGAGAATACGATGATAATTTGCATATTTCTAGAATTAGGCATAAAAATAGGGCGTTAATGGGGGAAAATCTGAAACAGCTTTCGACCCTCCCCGTGGGTGGCACCAACACCTCCCACGGGACCAATGTAACTCGTTGGAATCGACCCTGTAGCCGCGGGTCTCTCGGTTTGATAATACGATGGTAATTTGTATATTTCTAGACTTAGGCTTAAAAACATGGCGTTAGAGGGTGAAAACTCGAAACAACCCCCGAACGGCCCCGTGGGAGGCACCAACACCTCCCACGGGGCCAATGTAAGCCGTAGGAACTGACCACGCAGTCGCGGGTCTCCCGATATGAGAGTACGATGGTAATTTGCATATTTCTAGACATAGGCTTAAAAACATGCGTTAGAGGGTGAGAACTCGAAACAGCCCTCTAACGGAACCGTGGGTGGCACTAACACCTCCCACGGGACCTATGTAACTCGTAGGAACTGACCCCGCAGCTGCGGGTCTCCCGGTTTGAGAATACGACTTTAATTTACATATTTCTAGACTTAGGCTTAAAAACATGACGTTCGAGGGTGAAAACTCGAAATAGCCCCCGAACGGCCCCGTGGGTGGCATCAACACCTCCCACGGGACAATTGTAACTCGTAGGAACTGACCCCACAGCAGCGGGTCTCCTGATTTGAGGATACGACGGTAATTTTCATATTTTTAGACTTAGGCTTAAAAACCTGACGTTAGAGGTTGAAAACTCGAAACAGCCCCCAAACGGCCCTGTGCGTGGCACCAACACCTCCCACGGGACCAATGTAACTCGTAGGAACTGACCATCCAGCTGCGGGTCTTCCGGTTTGATAATACGACGGTAATTTGCATATTTCTAGACTTAGGCTTAAAAAGATGACGTTAGAGGGTGAAAACTCGAAACAACCCCAGAATGGCCCCATGGGTGGCACCAACACCTCCCATGGGACCAATGTAACTCATAGGAACTGACCCCACAGCCGCCGGTCTCCCGATTTGAGGATACGACGATAATTTGCATATTTCTAGACTTAGGATTAAAAACCTGACGTTAGAGGGTGAAAACTCGAAACAACCCCCAAACGGCCCTGTGGGTGGCACCAACACCTCCCTCGACACCAATGTAACTCGTAGGAACTGACCCTGCAGCCGCGGGTCTCCCGGTTTGATAATACAACGGTAATTTGTATATTTCTAGACTTAGGCTTAAAAACATGGCGTTAGAGGGTGAAAACTCGAAACACCCCCCGAACGGCCCCGTGGGTGGCATCAACACCTGCCACGGGACCAATGTAACTCGTAGGAACTGACCACGTAGCCGTGGGTCTCCCGGTATGAGATTACGACGGTAATTTGTATATTTCTAGACTTAGGCTTAAAAACATGACGTTAGAGGGTGAAAACTCGAAACAGCCCCCGAACGGCCCCGTGGGTGGCACCAACACCTCCCACGGGGCCAATGTAACTCGTAGGGACTGACCCCGCAGCCGCGGGACTCCCGGTTTGAGAGTATGACGGTAATTTGCATATTAAAAACATGGCGTTAAAGGGTGAAAACTGAAAACAACCCCCGAACGACCCCCTGGGTGGCACCAATACCTCCCACGGGACTAATGTAACTCGTAGGAACTGACCCCGCAGCCACGGGAGTTCCGGTTTAAGAATACGACGGTAATTTGCATATTTCTAGACTTAAGTAAAACATGGCGTTAGAGGGTGAAAACCCGAAACTGTCCCCGAACGGCCCCGTGGGTGGCACCAACACCTCCCACGGGTCCAATGTAACTCGTAGGAACTGATCCCAGAGCCGCGGGACTCTCGATTTGAGAATTCGACGATAATTTGCATATCTGTAGACTTAGGCTTAAAAACATGGCGTTAGAGGGTGAAAACTCGAAACAACTTTCTAACGGCCCCGTGGGTGGCACCAACACCTCCCACGAGACCAATGTAACTCATAGGAACTGACCCCGCCGCCGCGAGACTCCCGATTTGAGAATACGACGATAATTTGCATATTTCTAGACTTAGGCTTAAAAACATGGCGTTAGAGGGTGAGAATTCGAAACAGCCCCCGAACGTCACCGTGGGTGGCACCAACACCTCCAATGGGACTAATGTAACTCGTAGGAACTGACCCTGCAGCCGCGGAAGTCCCGGTTTGAGAATACGACGGTAAATTGCATATTTCTAGACTTAGGCTTATAAACATGGCGTTAGAGGGTGAGAACTCGAAACAACCCCAGAATGGCCCCATGGGTGGCACCAACACCTCCCATGGGACCAATGTAGCTCATAGAAACTGTCCGCACAGCCGCAGGTCTTCCGATTTGACAATACAATGGTTATTTGTATATTTCTAGACTTAGGCATAAAAAGAGGGCGTTAGTGGGGGAAAACCCGAAACAACCCCCGAATGGTCCCGTGGGTGGCACCAACACCTCCCACGGGACCAATGTAACTCGTAGGAACTGACCGCGCAGCCGTGGGAGTCCCGATTTGAGAATACGATGATAATTTGCATATTTCTAGAATTAGGCATAAAAATAGGGCGTTAATGGGGGAAAATCTGAAACAGCTTTCGACCCTCCCCGTGGGTGGCACCAACACCTCCCACGGGACCAATGTAACTCGTTGGAATCGACCCTGTAGCCGCGGGTCTCTCGATTTGATAATACGATGGTAATTTGTATATTTCTAGACTTAGGCTTAAAACCATGGCGTTAGAGGGTGAAAACTCGAAACAACCCCCGAACGGCCCCGTGGGAGGCACCAACACCTCCCACGGGGCCAATGTAAGCCGTAGGAACTGACCACGCAGTCGCGGGTCTCCCGATATGAGAGTACGATGGTAATTTGCATATTTCTAGACATAGGCTTAAAAACATGCGTTAGAGGGTGAGAACTCGAAACAGCCCTCTAACGGAACCGTGGGTGGCACTAACACCTCCCACGGGACCTATGTAACTCGTAGGAACTGACCCCGCAGCTGCGGGTCTCCCGGTTTGAGAATACGACTTTAATTTACATATTTCTAGACTTAGGCTTAAAAACATGACGTTCGAGGGTGAAAACTCGAAATAGCCCCCGAACGGCCCCGTGGGTGGCATCAACACCTCCCACGGGACAATTGTAACTCGTAGGAACTGACCCCACAGCAGCGGGTCTCCTGATTTGAGGATACGATGGTAATTTTCATATTTTTAGACTTAGGCTTAAAAACCTGACGTTAGAGGTTGAAAACTCGAAACAGCCCCCAAACGGCCCTGTGCGTGGCACCAACACCTCCCACGGGACCAATGTAACTCGTAGGAACTGACCATCCAGCTGCGGGTCTTCCGGTTTGATAATACGACGGTAATTTGCATATTTCTAGACTTAAGCTTAAAAAGATGACGTTAGAGGGTGAAAACTCGAAACAACCCCAGAATGGCCCCATGGGTGGCACCAACACCTCCCATGGGACCAATGTAACTCATAGGAACTGACCCCACAGCCGCGGGTCTCCCGATTTGAGGATACGACGATAATTTGCATATTTCTAGACTTAGGATTAAAAACCTGACGTTAGAGGGTGAAAACTCGAAACAACCCCCAAACGGCCCTGTGGGTGGCACCAACACCTCCCTCGACACCAATGTAACTCGTAGGAACTGACCCTGCAGCCGCGGGTCTCCCGGTTTGATAATACAACGGTAATTTGTATATTTCTAGACTTAGGCTTAAAAACATGGCGTTAGAGGGTGAAAACTCGAAACACCCCCCGAACGGCCCCGTGGGTGGCATCAACACCTGCCACGGGACCAATGTAACTCGTAGGAACTGACCACGTAGCCGTGGGTCTCCCGGTATGAGATTACGACGGTAATTTGTATATTTCTAGACTTAGGCTTAAAAACATGACGTTAGAGGGTGAAAACTCGAAACAGCCCCCGAACGGCCCCGTGGGTGGCACCAACACCTCCCACGGGGCCAATGTAACTCGTAGGGACTGACCCCGCAGCCGCGGGACTCCCGGTTTGAGAGTATGACGGTAATTTGCATATTAAAAACATGGCGTTAAAGGGTGAAAACTGAAAACAACCCCCGAACGACCCCCTGGGTGGCACCAATACCTCCCACGGGACTAATGTAACTCGTAGGAACTGACCCCGCAGCCACGGGAGTTCTGGTTTAAGAATACGACGGTAATTTGCATATTTCTAGACTTAAGTAAAACATGGCGTTAGAGGGTGAAAACCCGAAACTGTCCCCGAACGGCCCCGTGGGTGGCACCAACACCTCCCACGGGTCCAATGTAACTCGTAGGAACTGATCCCAGAGCCGCGGGACTCTCGATTTGAGAATTCGACGATAATTTGTATATCTGTAGACTTAGGCTTAAAAACATGGCGTTAGAGGGTGAAAACTCGAATCAACTTTCTAACGGCCCCGTGGGTGGCACCAACACCTCCCACGAGACCAATGTAACTCATAGGAACTGACCCCGCCGCCGCGAGACTCCCGATTTGAGAATACGACGATAATTTGCATATTTCTAGACTTAGGCTTAAAAACATGGCGTTAGAGGGTGAGAATTCGAAACAGCCCCCGAACGTCACCGTGGGTGGCACCAACACCTCCAATGGGACTAATGTAACTCGTAGGAACTGACCCTGCAGCCGGGGAAGTCCCGGTTTGAGAATACGACGGTAAATTGCATATTTCTAGACTTAGGCTTATAAACATGGCGTTAGAGGGTGAGAACTCGAAACAACCCCCGAACGTCCCCGTGGGTGGCACCAACACCTCCCACGGGATCAATGTAACTCGTAGGAACTGACCCGCAGCCGCGGGACTCCCAGTTTGAGAATACGATGGTAATTTGCATATTTCTAGACTTAGGCTTAAAAACATGGCGTTAGAGGGTGAGAACTAGAAACAGCCCCCGAACGGCCACGTGGGTGGCACCAACACCTCCCATGGGGCCACTATAACTCGTAGGAACTGACCCCGAAGCCGCGGGAGTTTCGGTCTGAGAATGCAACGGTAATTTGCATATTTTTAGACGTAGACAAAACATGGCGTTAGAGGGTGAAAACCCGAAACAGCCCCCGAACGGTCCCGTGGGTGGCACCAACACCTCCCACGGGGCCAATGTAACTCGTAGGAACTGACCGCGCAACCGCGGGACTCTCGGTTTTGGAATACGACCGTAATTTGTATTTTGCTAGAATTAGGCATAAAAAGAGGGCATTAGTGGGTGAAAATCCGAAATAGCCCCCGAACGGCCCAGCGGGTGGCACCAACACCTCCCACAGGACCAATGTAACTCGTAGAAACTGTCCGCACAGCCGCAGGTCTCCCGATTTGAGAATACAATGGTAATTTGTATATTTCTAGACTTAGGCATAAAAAGAGGGCGTTAGTGGGGGAAAACCCGAAATAAACCCCCGAATGGTCCCGTGGGTGGCACCAACACCTCCCACGGGACCAATGTAACTCGTAGGAACTGACCGCACAGCCGCGGGAGTCCCGATTTGAGAATACGATGATAATTTGCACATTTCTAGAATTAGGCATAAAAAGAGGGCGTTAATGGGGGAAAATCTGAAACAGCTTTCGACCCTCCCCGTGGGTGGCACCAACACCTCCCACGGGACCAATGTTACTCGTTGGAATCGACCCTGCAGCCGCGGGTCTCTCGGTTTGATAATACGACGGTAATTTGTATATTTCTAGACTTATGCTTAAAAACATGGCGTTAGAAGGTGAAAACTCGAAACAACCCTCGAACGGCCCCGTGGGTGGCACCAACACCTCCCACGGGGCCATTGTAAGTCGTAGGAACTGACCACGCAGCCGCGGGTCTCCCGGTATGAGAGTACGATGGTAATTTTCATATTTCTAGACTTAGGCTTAAAAACATGGCGTTAGAGGGTGAGAACTCGAAACAGCCCTCTAACGGAACCGTGGGTGGCACCAACACCTCCCACGGGACCAATGTAACTCGTAGGAATTGACCCCGCAGCTGCGGGTCTCCCGGTTTGAGAATACGACGGTAATTTACATATTTCTAGACTTAGGCTTAAAAACATGACGTTCGAGGGTGAAAATTCGAAACAGCCCCCGAACGGCCCCGTGGGTGGCATCAATACCTCCCACGGGACAAATGTAACTCGTAGGAACTGACCCCACAGCAGCGGGTCTCCTGATTTGAGGATACGACAGTAATTTTCATATATTTAGACTTAGGCTTAAAAACCTGACGTTAGAGGGTGAAAACTCGAAACAGCCCCCAAACGGCCCTGTGGGTGGCACCAACACCTCCCACGGGACCAATGTAACTCGTAGGAACTGACCATGCAGCTGCGGGTCTTTCGGTTTGATAATACGACGGTAATTTGCATATTTCTAGACTTAGGCTTAAAAAGATGACGTTAGAGGGTGAAAACTCGAAACAGCCCCCGAATGGCCCCATGGGTGGCACCAACACCTCCCATGGGACCAATGTAACTCGTAGGAACTGACCCCACAGACGCGGGTCTCCCGATTTGAGGATACGACGGTAATTTGCATATTTCTAGACTTAGGATTAAAAACCTGACGTTAGAGGGTGAAAACTCGAAACAACCCCCAAACGGCCCTGTGGGTGGCACCAACACCTCCCTCGGCACCAATGTAACTCGTAGGAACTGACCCTGCAGCCACGGGTCTCCCGGTTTGATAATACAACGATAATTTGTATATTTCTAGACTTAGGCTTAAAACATGGCGTTAGAGGGCGAAAACTCGAAACACCCCCCGAACGGCCCCGTGGGTGGCATCAACACCTGGGACGGGACCAATGTAACTCGTAGGAACTGACCACGTAGCCGCGGGTCTCCCGGTATGAGATTACGATGGTAATTTGTATATTTCTAGACTTAGTCTTAAAAACATGATGTTAGAGGGTGAAAACTCGAAACAGCCCCCGAACGGCCCCGTGGGTGGCACCAACACCTCCCACGGGGCCAATGTAACTCGTAGGGACTGACCCCGCAGCCGCGGGACTCCCGGTTTGAGAGTATGACTGTAATTTTCATATTAAAAACATGGCGTTAAAGGGTGAAAACTGAAAACAACCCCCGAACGACCCCGTGGGTGGCACCACTACCTCCCACGGGACTAATGTAACTCGTAGGAACTGACCCCGCAGCCACGGGAGTTTCGGTTTAAGAATACGACGGTAATTTGCATATTTCTAGACTTAAGTAAAACATGGCGTTAGAGGGTGAAAACCCGAAACTGTCCCCGAACGGCCCCGTGGGTGGCACCAACACCTCCCACGGGTCCAATGTAACTCGTAGGAACTGATCCCAGAGCCGCGGGACTCTCGATTTGAGAATTCGACGATAATTTGTATATCTGTAGACTTAGGCTTAAAAACATGGCGTTAGAGGGTAAAAACTCGAAACAACTTTCTAACGGCCCCGTGGGTGGCACCAACACCTCCCACGAGACCAATGTAACTCGTAGGAACTGACCCCGCCGCCGCGAGACTCCCGATTTGAGAATACGACGATAATTTGCATATTTCTAGACTTAGGCTTAAAAACATGGCGTTAGAGGGTGAGAACTCGAAACAGCCCCCGAACGTCACCGTGGGTGGCACCAACACCTCCAATGGGACTAATGTAACTCGGAGGAACTGACCCCACAGCCGCGAAAGTCCCGGTTTGAGAATACGACGGTAAATTGCATATTTCTATACTTAGGCTTATAAACATGGCGCTAGAGGGTGAGAACTCGAAACAGCCCCCGAACATCCCCGTGGGTGGCACCAACACCTCCCACGGGATCAATGTAACTCGTAGGAACTGACCCCGCAGCCGCGGGACTCCCAGTTTGAGAATACGATGGTAATTTGCATATTTCTAGACTTCGGCTTAAAAACATGGCGTTAGAGGGTGAGAACTAGAAACAGCCCCCGAACGGCCACGTGGGTGGCACCAACACCTCCCACGGGGCCACTATAACTCGTAGGAACTGACCCCGAAGCCGCGGGAGTTTCGGTCTGAGAATGAAACGATAATTTGCATATTTTTAGACGTAGACAAAACATGGCGTTAGAGGGTGAAAACCCGAAACAGCCCCCGAACGGTCCCGTGGGTGGCACCAACACCTCCCACGGGGCCAATGTAACTCGTAGGAACTGATCGCGCAACCGCGGGACTCCCGGTTTGAGAATACGACCGTAATTTGTATTTTTCTAGAATTAGGCATAAAAAGAGGGCATTAGTGGGTGAAAATCCGAAATAGCCCCCGAACGGCCCAGCGGGTGGCACCAACACCTCCCACAGGACCAATGTAACTCGTAGAAATTGTCCGCACAGCCGCAGGTCTCCCGATTTGAGAATACAATGGTAATTTGTATATTTCTAGACTTAGGCATAAAAAGAGGGCGTTAGTGGGGGAAAACCCAAAATAAACCCCCGAATGGTCCCGTGGGTGGCACCAACACCTCCCACGAGACCAATGTAACTTGTAGGAACTGACCGCACAGCCGCGGGAGTCCCGATTTGAGAATACGATAATAAGTTGCATATTTCTAGAATTAGGCATAAAAAGAGGGCGTTAATGGGGGAAAATCTGAAACAGCTTTCGACCCTCCCCGTGGGTGGCACCAACACCTCCCACGGGACCAATGCAACTCGTTGGAATCGACCCTGCAGCCGCGGGTCTCTCGGTTTGATAATACGATGGTAATTTGTATATTTCTAGACTTAGGCTTAAAAACATGGCGTTAGAGGGTGAAAACTCGAAACAACCCCCGAACGGCCCCGTGGGTGGCACCAACACCTCCCACGGGGCCAATGTAAGTCGTAGGAACTGACCACGCAACCGCGGGTCTCCCGGTATGAGAGTACGATGGTAATTTGCATATTTCTAGACTTAGTCTTAAAAACATGGCGTTAGAGGGTGAGAACTAGAAACAGCCCCCGAATGGCCACGTGGGTGGCACCAACACCTCCCACGGAGCCACTATAACTCGTAGGAACTGACCCCGAAGCTGCGGGAGTTTCGGTGTGAGAATACAACAGTAATTTGCATATTTTTAGACGTAGACAAAACATGGCGTTAGAGGGTGAAAACCCGAAACAGCCCCCGAACGGTCCCGTGGGTGGCACCAACACGTCCCACGGGGCTAATGTAACTCGTAGTAACTGACCGCGCAATCGCGGGACTCCCGATTTGAGAATACGACCGTAATTTGTATTTTTCTAGGATTAGGCAAAAAAAGAGGGCGTTAGTGGGTGAAAATCCAAAACAGCCCTCAATGGCCCAGCGGGTGGCACCAACACCTCCCACAGGACCAATGTAACTCGTAGAAACTGTCCGCACAGCCGCAGGTCTCCCGATTTGAGAATACAATGGTAATTTGTATATTTCTAGACTTAGGCATAAAAAGAGGGCGTTAGTGGGGGAAAACCCGAAACAACCCCCGAATGGTCCCGTGGGTGGCACCAACACCTCCCACGGGACCAATGTAACTCGTAGGAACTGACCGCGCAGCCGCGGGAGTCCCGATTTGAGAATACGATGATAATTTCCATATTTCTAGAATTAGGCATAAAAAGAGGGCGTTAATGGGGGAAAATCCGAAACAACTTTCGACCCTCCCCGTGGGTGGCACCAACACCTCCCACGGGACCAATGTAACTCGTTGGAATCGACCCTGCAGCCGCGGGTCTCTCGGTTTGATAATACGACGGTAAGTTGTAAATTTCTAGACTTAGGCTTAAAAACATGGCGTCAGAGGGTGAAAACTCGAAACAACCCCCGAACGGCCCCGTGGGTGGCACCAACACCTCCCACGGGGCCAATGTAAGTCGTAGGAACTGACCACGCAGCCGCGGGTCTCCCGGTATGAGAGTACGATGGTAATTTGCATATTTCTAGACTTAGGCATAAAAAGAGGGCGTTAGTGGGGGAAAACCCGAAACAACCCCCGAATGGTCCAGTGGGTGGCACCAACACCTCCCACGGGACCAATGTAACTCGTAGGAACTGACCGCGCAGCCGCGGGAGTCCCGATTTGAGAATACGATGATAATTTGCATATTTCTAGAATTAGGCATAAAAAGAGGGCGTTAATGGGGGAAAATCCGAAACAGCTTTCGACCCTCCCCGTGGGTGGCACCAACACCTCCCACGGAACCAATCTAACTCGTTGGAATCGACCCTGCAGCCGCGGGTCTCTCGGTTTGATAATACGACAGTAATTTTTATATTTCTAGACTTAGGCTTAAAAACATGGCTTTAAAGGGTGAAAACTCGAAACAACCCCCGAACGGCCCCGTGGGTGGCACCAACACCTCCCACGGGGCCAATGTAAGTCGTAGGAACTGACCACGCAGCCGCGGGTCTCCCGGTATGAGAGTACGATGGTAATTTGCATATTTCTAGACTTAGGCTTAAAAACATGGCGTTAGAGGGTGAGAACTCAAAACAGCCTTCTAACGGAACTGTGGGTGGCACCAACACCTCCTACGGGACCAATGTAACTCGTAGGAACTGACCCCGCAGCTGGGGGTCTCCCGGTTTGAGAATACGACGATAATATACATATTTCCAGACTTAGGCTTAAAAACATGACGTTCGAGGGTGAAAACTCAAAACAGCCCCCGAACGGCCCCGTGGGTGGCATCAACACCTCCCACGGGACAAATGTAACTCGTAGGAACTGACCCCATAGCAGCGGGTCTCCTGATTTGAGGATACGACGGTAATTTGCATATTTTTAGACTTAGGCTCAAAAACATGACGTTAGAGGGTGAAAACTCGAAACAGCCCCCAAACGGCCCTGTGGGTGGCACCAACACCTCCCACGGGACCAATGTAACTCGTAGGAACTGACCATGCAGCAGCGGGTCTTTCGGTTTGATAATACGACGGTAATTTGCATATTTCTATACTTAGGCTTAAAAAGATGACGTTAGAGGGTGAAAACTCGAAACAGCCCCCGAACGGCCCCATGGGTGGCACCAACACCTCCCATGGGACCAATGTAACTCGTAGGAACTGACCCCACAGCCGCGGGTCTCCCGATTTGAGGATACGACGGAAATTTTCTTATTTCTAGACTTAGGATTAAAAA
Organism: Sambucus nigra; assembly: GCA_949130495.1. Lineage (NCBI taxonomy): Eukaryota > Viridiplantae > Streptophyta > Magnoliopsida > Dipsacales > Adoxaceae > Sambucus > Sambucus nigra. Next base: position 228,467,416 of record OX422215.1, read on the forward strand.
CCTGACGTTAGAGGGTGAAAACTCGAAACAGCCCCCAAACGGCCCTCTGGGTGCCACCAACACCTCCCTCGGCACCAATGTAACTTGTAGGAACTGACCCTGCAGCCGCGGGTCTCCCGGTTTGATAATACAACGGCAATTTGTATATTTATAGACTTAGGCTTAAAAACATGGCGTTAGAGGGTGAAAACTCGAAACAACCCCCGAACGGCCCCGTGGGTGGCATCAACACCTGCCACGGGACCAATGTAACTCGTAGGAACTGACCACGTAGCCGCGGGTCTCCCGGAATGAGATTACGACGGTAATTTGTATATTTCTAGACTTAGGCTTAAAAACATGACGTTAGAGGGTGAAAACTCGAAACAGCCCCCGAACGGCCCCGTGGGTGGCACCAACACCTCCCACGGGGCCAATGTAACTCGTAGGGACTGACCCCGCAGCCGCGGGACTCCCGGTTTGAGAGTATGACGGTAATTTGCATATTAAAAACATGGCGTTAAAGGGTGAAAACTGAAAACATCCCCCGAACGACCCCGTGGGTGGCACCAATACCTCCCACGGGACTAATGTAACTCGTAGGAACTGACCCCGCAGCCACGGAAGTTTCGGTTTAAGAATACGACGGTAATTTGCATATTTCTAGACTTAAGTAAAACATGGCGTTACAGGGTGAAAACCCGAAACTGTCCCCGAACGACCCCGTGGGTGGCACCAACACCTCCCACGGGTCCAATGTAACTCGTAGGAACTAATCCCAGAGCCGCGGGACTCTCGATTTGAGAATTCGACGATAATTTGCATATCTCTAGACTTAGGCTTAAAAACATGGCGTTAGAGGGTGAAAACTCGAAACAACCTTCTAACGGCCCCGTGGGTGGCACCAACACCTCCCACGAGACCAATGTAACTCGTAGGAACTGACCCCGCAACCGCGAGACTCCCGATTTGAGAATACGACGATAATTTTCATATTTCTAGACTTAGGCTTAAAAACATGGCGTTAGAGGGTGAGAACTCGAAACAGCCCCCGAACGTCACCATGGGTGGCACCAACACCTCCCATGGGACTAATGTAACTCATAGTAACTGACCCCGCAGCCGCGGAAGTCCCGGTTTGAGAATACGACGGTAAATTGCATATTTCTAGACTTAGGCTTATAAACATGGCGTTAGAGGGTGAGAACTCAAAACAGCCCCCGAACGTCCCCGTGGGTGGCACCAACACCTCCCACGGGATCAATGTAACTCGTAGGAACTGACCCCGCAGCCGCGGGACTCCCAGTTTGAGAATACGACGGTAATGTGCATATTTCTAGACTTAGGCTTAAAAACATGGCGTTAGAGGGTGAGAACTAGAAACAGCCCCCGAACGGCCACGTGGGTGGCACCAACACCTCCCACGGGGCCACTATAACTCATCGGAACTGACCCCGAAGCTGCGGGAGTTTCGGTGTGAGAATACAACGGTAATTTGCATATTTTTAGACATAGACAAAACATGGAGTTAGAGGGTGAAAACCCGAAACAGCCCCCGAACGGTCCCGTGGGTGGCACCAACACCTCCCACGGGGCCAATGTAACTCGTAGGAACTGACCGCCCAACTACGGGACTCCCGGTTTGATAATACGACGGTAAGTTGTATATTTCTAGACTTAGGCTTAAAAACATAGCGTCCGAGGGTGAAAACTCGAAACAACCCCCGAACGGCCCCGTGGGTGGCACCAACACCTCCCACGGGGCCAATGTAAGTCGTAGGAACTAACCACGCAGCCGCGGGTCTCCCGGTATGAGAGTACGATGGTAATTTGTATATTTATAGACTTAGGCATAAAAAGAGGGCGTTAGTGGGGGAAAACCGGAAACAACCCCCGAATGGTCCCGTGGGTGGCACAACACCTCCCACGGGACCAATGTAACTCGTAGGAACTGACCGCGCAGCCGCAGGAGTCCCAATTTGAGAATACGGTGATAATTTGCATATTTCTAGAATTAGGCATAAAAAGAGGGTGGCACCAACGGAACCGTGGGTGGCACCAACACCTCCCACGGGACCAATGTAACTCGTAGGAACTGACCCCGCAGCTGCGGGTCTCCCGGTTTGAGAATATGACGGTAATTTGCATATCTCTAGACTTAGGCTTAAAAACATGACGTTCGAGGGTGAAAACTCGAAACAGCCCCCGAACGGCCCCGTGGGTGGCATCATCACCTCCCACGGGACAAATGTAACTCGTAGGAACTGACCCCACAGCAGCGGGTCTCCTGATTTGAGGATACGGCGGTAATTTGCATATTTTTAGACTTAATTTTTAAAACCTGACGTTAGAGGGTGAAAACTCGAAACTGCCCCCAAACGGCCCTGTGGGTGGCACCAACACCTCCCACGGGACCAATGTAACTCGTAGGAACTGACCATGCAGCCGCGGGTCTCCCGGTTTGATAATATGACGGTAATTTGTATATTTCTAGACTTTGGCTTAAAAATATGGTGTTAGAGGTTGAAAACTCGAAACAACCCCCGAACAGCCCCGTGGGTGGCACCAACACCTCCCACAGGACCAATGTAACTCGTAGGAACTGACCACGCAGCCGCGGGTCTCTCGATATGAGAGTACGACGGTAATTTGCATATTTCTAGACTTATGCTTAAGAACATGACGTTAGAGGGTGGAAACTCGAAACAGCCCCCAAACGGCCCCGTGGGTGGCACCAACACCTCCCACGGGGCCAATGTAACTCATAGGAACTGACCCACCGCGGGATTCCCGATTTGAGAGTACGACTGTAATTTGAAAATTTCTACACTTAGGCTTAAAAACATGGCGTTAAAGGGTGAAAACTAAAAACAACCCCCGAACGGCCCCGTGGGTGGCACCAACACCTCCCACGGGACCAATGTAACTCGTAGGAACTGACCCCGCAGCCGAGGGAGTTCCGGTTTGAGAATACGATGGTAATTTGCATATTTCTAGACTTAAGCAAAACATGGCATTAGAGGGTGAAAACCTGAAACAGTCCCCGAACGGCCCCGTGGGTGGCACCAACAACTCCCACGGGTCCATTGTAACTCGAAGGAACTGACCCCAGAGCCGAGGGACTCCCGGTTTGAGAATTCGACGATAATTTTCATATTTCTAGACTTAGGCTTAAAAACATGGCGGTAGAGGGTAAAAATTCGAAACAACCCTCTAACGGCTCCGTGGGTGGCACCAACACCTCCCACGGGACCAATGTAACACGTAGGAACTGACCCCGCAGCCGCGAGACTCCCGGTTTGAGAATACGATGATAATTTGCATATTTCTAGACTTAGGCTTAAAAACATGGCGTTATAGGGTGACAACTCGAAACAACCCCCGAACGTCACCCTGGGTGGCACCAACACCTCCCACGAGACCAATGTAACTCGTAGGATCTGACCCCGCAGCCGCGGGAGTCCTGGTTTGAGAATACGACGATAATTTGCATATTTCTAGACTTAGGAATAAAAACATGCCGTTAGAGGGTGAGAACTCAAAACAACCTCCGAACGGCCACGTGGGTGGCACCAACACCTCCCACGGGGCCAATGTAACTTGTAGGTACTGACCTCGCAGCCACAAGAGTTCCGGTTTGAGAATACAACTGTAATTTGCATATTTTTAGACTTAGGCAAAACATAGCGTTAGAGGGTGGAAACCCGAAACAGCCCCCGAACGGTCCTCTGGGTGGCACCAACACCTCCCACGGGACCAATGTAACTCGTAGGAACTGACCGCACAGTCGCGGGACTCTCGGTTTGAGAATACGACGGTAATTTGTATATTTCTAGAATTAGGCATAAAAAGAGGGCGTTAGTGGGGGAAAATCCAAAACAACCGCCGAACGGCCCCGTGGGTGGCACCAACACCTCCCACGGGATCAATGTAACTTGTAGAAACTGTCCGCGCAGCCGCGGGTCTCCTGGTTTGAGAATACAACGGTAATTTGCATATTTCTATACTTAGGCATAAAAAGTGGGCGTTAGTGGGGAAAAACCCGAAACAACCCCCGAATGGTCCCGTGGGTGGCACTAACACCTCCCACGGGACCAATGTAACTCGTAAGAACTGGCCGCGGAGCCGCGGGAGTCCCGGTTTGAGAATACGACGATAATTTGCATATTTCTAGAATTAGGCATACAAGAGGGCGTTAATGGGGGAAAATCCGAAACAGCTTTCGACCCACCCCATGGGTAGCACCAACACCTCCCACAGGACCAATGTAACTCGTAGGAACTGACCCTGCAACCGCGGGTCTCTCGGTTTGATAATACGACAATAATTTGTATATTTCTAGACATAGGCTTAAAAACATGGCGTTAGAGGTTGAAAACTCAAAACAACCCCCGAACGGCCCCGTGGGTGGCACCAACACCTCCCACGGGGCCAATGTAACTCGTAGGAACTGACCACGCAGCCGCGAGTCTCCTGGTATGAGAGTACGATGGTAATTCGCATATTTTTAGACTTAGGCTTAAAAACATGGCGTTAGAGGGTGAGAACTCAAAACAGCCCTCTAACGGAACCGTGGGTGGCACCAACACCTCCCACGGGACCAATGTAACTCGTAGGAACTGACCCCGCAGCCGCGGGTCTCCCGGTTTGAGAATACGACGGTAATTTGCACATTTCTAGACTTAGGCTGAAAAACATGACGTTAGAGGGTGAAAACTCGAAATAGCCCCCGAACGGCCCCGTGGGTGGCACCAACACCTCCCTCGAGAGCAATGTAACTCGGAGGAACTGACCCCACAGCTGCGGGTCTCCCGATTTGAGGATACGATGGTAATTTGCATATTTCTAGACTTAGGATTAAAAACCTAACGTTAGAGGGTGAAAACTCAAAACAGCCCCCAAACGGCCCCGTGGGTGGCACCAACACCTCCCACGGGACCAATATAACTCGTAGGAATTGACCCTGCAGCCGCAGGTCTCCCGGTTTGATAATACGACTGTAATTTGTATATTTCTAGACTTAGGCTTAAAAACATGGCGTTAGAGGGTGAGAACTCAAAACAATCCCCGAACGGCCCCGTGGGTGGAACCAACACCTCCCACGGGAATAATGTAACTCGTAAGAACTGACCACGCAGCCGCGGGTCTCCCGGTATGAGAATATGATGGTAATTTGCATATTTCTAGACTTAGGCTTAAAAACATGACGTTCGAGGGTGAAAACTCGCAACAGCCCCCGAACGGCCCCGTGGGTGGCATCAACACCTCCCACGGGAACAATGTAACTCGTAGGAACTGACCCCCCAGCCGCGGGTCTCCCGATTTTAGGATACGATGGTAATTTGCATATTTCTAGACTTAGGCTTAAAAACCTGACGTTAGAGGGTGAAAACTCGAAACAGCCCCCAAACGGCCCTGTGGGTGGCACCAACACCTCCCACGGGACAATTGTAACTCGTAGGAACTGACCATGCAGCCGCGGGTCTCCCGGTTTGATAATACAATGGTAATTTGTATATTTCTAGACTTAGGCTTAAAAACATGGCGTTAGGGGTTGAAAACTCGAAACAATCCCCGAACGGCCCGTGGGTGGCACCAACACCTCCCACGGGACCAATGTAACTCGTAGGAACTGACCACGCAACCGCGGGTCTCTCGGTATGAGAGTACGATGGTAATTTGCATATTTGTAGACTTAGGCTTAAAAACATGACGTTAGAGGTTGAAAACTCGAAACAGCCTTCGAACGGCCTCGTGGGTGGCACCAACACCTCCCACGGGGCCAATGTAACTAGTAGGAACTAACCCCGCAGCCGCGGGATTCTCGGTTTGAGAGTACGACGGTAATTTGCATATTTCTACACTTAGGCTTAAAAACATAGCGTTAAAGGGTGAAAACTGAAAACAACCCCCGAACGACTCCGTGGGTGGCACCAACACCTCCCACGGGACCAATGTAATTCGTAGGAGCTGACCCCGCAGCCGCAGGAGTTCCGATTTGAGAATACGACGATAATTTGCATATTTCTATACTTAAGCAAAACATGGCGTTAGAGGGTAAAAACCCGAAACAGTCCCCGAACGGCCCCGTGGGTGGCACCAACACCTCCCACGGGACCAATGTAACTCGTAGGAACTGACCCCAGAGCCGCGGGACTCCCAATTTGAGAATTCGATGATAATTTGCATATTTCTAGACTTAGGCTTAAAAACATGGCGTTAGAGGGTGAAAACTCAAAACAACCCTCTAACGGCCCCGTGGGTGGCACCAACACCTCCCACGGGACCAATGTAACTCGTAGGAACTGACCCCACAGCCGCGATACTCGCGGTTTGAGAATACGACGATAATTTGCATATTTCTAGACTTAGGCTTAAGAACATGGCGTTAGAGGGTGAGAACTCGAAACAGCCCCCGAACGTCACCGTGGGTTGCACCAACACCTCCCACGGGACCAATGTAACTCGTAAGAACCGACCTCGCAGCCGCGGGACTCCTGGTTTGAGAATACGACGGTAATTTGCATATTTTTAGACTTAGGCTTAAAAACATGGCGTTAGAGGGTGAGAAATAGAAACAGCCCCCGAACGGCCCCGTGGGTGGCACCATCACCTCCCACGGGACCAATGTAACTCGTAGGAACTGACCCCGCAGCCGCGGGACTCCCGGTTTGAGAATACGACGGTAATTTTCATATTTCTAGACTTAAGCTTAAAAACATGGCGTTAGAGGGTGAGACTCGAAACAGCCCCCGAACGGCCACGTGGGTGGCACCAACACCTCCCACGGGGCCACTATAACTCGTAGGAACTGACCCCGAAGCCGCGGGAGTTCCGGTCTGAGAATGCAACGGTAATTTGCATATTTTTAGACTTAGGCAAAACATGGCATTAGAGGGTGAAAACCCAAAACATCTCCCGAACGGTCCCGCGGGTGGCACCAACACCTCCCACGGGGCCAATGAAACTCGTAGGAACTGACCGCGCAGTCGCGGGACTCCCGGTTTGAGAGTATGATGGTAATTTGTATATTTATAGAATTAGGCATAAAAAGAGAGCGTTAGTGGGGAAAAATCTGAAACAACTCCCGAACGGCCCCGTGGGTGGCACCAACAACTCCCACGGGACCAATGTAACTCGTAGAAACTGTCTGCGCAGCCGCGGATCTCCGAATTTGAGAATACAACGGTAATTTGCATATTTCTAGACTTAGGCATAAAAAGAGGGCGTTAATGGAGGGAAACCCGAAACAGCCCCCGAATGGTCCCGTGGGTGGCACCAACACCTCCCACGGGACCAATGTAACTCATAGGAACGGACCGCGCAGCCGCGGGAGTCCCGGTTTGAGAATACGACGATAATTTGCATATTACTAGAATTCGGCATAAAAAGAGGGCGTTAAGGGGGAAAATCTGAAACAGCTTCCGACCCTCCCCGTGGGTGGCACCAACACCTCCCACGGGACCAATGTAACTCGTAGGAACTGACCCTACAGTCGCGGGTCTTCCGGTTTGATAATACGACGATAATTTGTATATTTCTAGACTTAGGCTTAAAAATATGGCGTTAGAGGGTGAAAACTCGAAACAACCCCCGAACAGCCCCGTGGATGGCACCAACACCTCCCACGGGGCCAATGTAACTCGTAGGAACTGACCACGCAGCCGCGGGACTCCCGGTTTGAGAATACGACGATAATTTGTATATTTCTACTTGATTAGTAATAATTTTAACTCATATATGCAATTTTTCAGCTTGATTAATTTTTTTGTAAAACTACTTGGTTACTAATATTTTTTTATATATCCTATCATTTGTAGGATTTTTGCACGCGGATCAAACGAATGAGGCAATGGTCTACAACATGAAGATTGTTTATATGTTGTGGACAATCAGGATTTTGTCAGCCATGCGGTCTTTTATTGTTTAGTTTTATGGCCGTGCAGGCTTTTATAATTTGATTGTTGAATTTTATGGCCGTGCATGCTTTATAATAAGTAGGTTTTACATTTACAGGTTTTGGAATGTCAAGAAAATAGAGGAAACTCTGCCCAATTTTTTTTTTGGTTTGTGAATTATTAAGACGTGTAATATTTATAAGTTTGTATATATATTTGTTTATTAACAACGTTCTCGATTCACAATTTGGGATTTTTTTATTGTTTTGCTAATAATAAATATTTGTAACACCTCATACGCGTCAAACGTTACACGTAGCAACTGATGGTGCACTCGCAGGACCCCCAGTTTTAGGATTGGACCAAAAAAATACATTTTTTTAAATTATAGTTAAATATGGTCATGGACTTTCTCCATGACCATTTTTATTTTTTCGTCACGCATAAAAATGGTCGCAGCTAAAGTCCGCGACCATTTTTTTCGTCATGGTTGTGGGTCACGGACTTGGGCCGCGACCATTTTTTTTTTGTCACGGTAATGAGTCGCGGACTTTGGCCGCGACCAATTTGTCACGGTTGTGGGTCACGGATCAGGGTCGCGATCAATTTTTTTTTATTTTTTTGTCACGGTCGTGGGTCGCGGACTTTTACCGCGACCAATTTGTCACGGTTATGGGTCACGGATAAGGGCCGCGACCCGTCACGACATGGGTCACGGCCTAAGTTCGCGACCATCTGCCGTGACCCCTCTCGACCGTGACCATTTTTTTGGTCACAGACTTGGGCCGCGACCCACGAAAATGGTCACCCCCGAAATGGTCACGACCCAAGTCCACGACCCATAGCTTTGGTCAGGGATTTTGGTCGTGACCAATCGCCATTTTTGGTGTAGTGGGCCTTTCCCTACACTTATATACTGACACTCTGAATGCAACCTTATTGCATTGTCAGGACAACCACTTCCATTCTAAGGGAAGCAAGCGAGGGGGAGAGCCCAGCCAGTTGTTAAAGACAGGGGGAGGTAGCGCCAGTGGGGTACCAGTTGAGTAGAGTCAGAGGCAGATTTCCCAGCAGGGGGAGTCCACTTAGAGGTTTCGTTATGGGGGTTTCAGGCATAGTCATGGGGGTTGGAGACAGGGCCAGCAGCATGGCCAGCCACAGAATCAGCAGCAGGGCCAACAACAGGGAGGACAGCAGGGCCAGCAGGTCCAAGGTAGAGGTGGTAACGGCCAACCGGGTCGAGGCTATTAGGGATAGAGAGGAGGAAACTTCATCGGGAAATGTTATACTTGTGGCAAGACTGGCCATAAGAAACAGGAGTGCCCCGATAAGGACAGAGTTCCTCAACAGAAGGGTGCTCACCAGGAGCCCCAAAGACCTATCTTTCCCCCCGCCCTACCAGCGCCAGCTCCAGTGTCAGCCTTGCCCGTAGTTCTGATGCAGTAGGGGCAGTTGCAGTATGGATGTGTCTATAGTTCCACAGGCACCACTCGTAGTTGAGGGTAAGTTTTCTATCCATGGTACTTTGGGTCGTATCTTATTTGACATGGGGGCATCACACTCCATTATAGCCACTAGCTTTGCACGAGCCACTGGGTTTTTAAGCACGACAGTGAGTACAGTGACTTGTGTAGACTCACCGCTAGGTAATGGGTCGATGATTTTCTTCATATGTCGAGGAGTAGGCATAGAAATTGGCAGTTTAATTTTATCGGCTGATATGCTACTGTTAGATATGTATGAGTACGACACCATTATTGGCATGGATTGGCTGGTCAAGTATAGGTCCATGATTGATTGCTTCAGTAGGAGTATTGTATTCTCCATTCTGGGCCAGAAAATGTTCTTAGTGGCGATGCCTCGTTCTGAGGGAGGGTCGTCCACCCACTTATTTTATATAGAGGATGAGACCACTGCAGTAGTGGTTCCACTCGATTCAATTCTGATCGTCTGCGAGTTTGCTGATGTATTTTAGGATACACTGGGGGTGCCTCGGAGTAGGGAGATCGAGTTTGTGATAGAATTAGCACCAAGAACTTGTCCAATAGAACGTTCACCTTAGTGTATGTCTCCAGTAGAGATGAGGGAGTTACGGGATCAAATAGAACAGTTATTGGGACAGGGCTTCATCCGTAGGAGTACCTCGTCTTGGGGTGCCCCAGTTCTCTTTGTAAAGAAGAGGGATGGGTGCCTATGACTTTGTATTGATTATCGGGAGCTTAACAAAGTCATGATATGGGATAAGTATCCGTTGCCTCGCATTGATGACTTGTTGGATCAACTGAGAGGAGAGGCCCACTTCTCGAAGATAGACTTGAGATTCGGGTACCACCAGCTACGCATCAGGGAGTAGGACGTGGCTAAGACTGCTTTTCTAATGAGGTATGGGTCGTATGAATTCACGGTTATGCCATTTGGGCTAACCAACGCCCCAGCAGTATTTATGGACTTGATGAACAGTGTATTTGGAGAGTTCCTAGATCAGTTTGTCATTATCTTCATAGATGACATCCTGATTTTTTCCCGCACTGAGGAAAAGCATGCCAAGAACTTACGTATGGTTTTGCAGACTTTATGAGAGCATGAGTTGTACGCCAAGTATGAAAAGTGTGAATTTTAGCAGCGAGAGGTACAGTTTTTGGGACACATTGTATTAGAGAAAGGGATATCGGTGGACCCTAGTAAGGTGTCAGCGGTGAGGGAGTGGGGACAGCCCATGATGCCAACAGAGGTGCGGAGTTTTTGGGGATTAGCCAGATACTACAGACAGTTTATTCGAGGATTCTCGAAGATTGCGGGTTCGATGACAAATCTGACTCGTAAGGGCATGCCGTTTGTTTAATATGATGCATATCAGTTGGCGTTTGATGAGATGAAGGACAAGTTCACTTCAGCAACCGTACTAGCACTTCCCAGGGTGGGAGTGGAATACCTGGTTTGTACTGATGCATCCTTACAGGGGCTTGGAGTATTAATTCACCAAGAGGAGCAGGCCATAGCTTTTGCTTCCCGAAAGATTAAGCCTCACGAGAAGAATTATCCCACCCACGACTTAGAGCTGGCAGCAGTCGTGTTTGCGCGTCAAATTTGGAGGCATTAGTTATTAGGGGAACAGTTTGAAATAAACTATCACCCGTGGAAGGCTAATGTAGTTATGGATGCATTGAGCCGTAGTTCGGTAGATGACACGATCGAGGTATGGAGAGAAAAATGGAAGGAATTGGGACATCAGGATATCGTGGCCCGATCATTTATGTCTACGATGACAGTTACGCCTCAGATTGTTACGTGAGTTGTATAGGCACAGACCGCGGATTCGTTCTGTCAAGATCGGATTAGGCATGTTTTAGCCGGGGGAGCCGAGTCTTATTCAGTAAGTTCTGAGTGTGGTTTGCGCTTCAATGGGAGACTCGTTGTTCCAGAGGGGGAGGACCTTCGACATGCGGTAATGATAGAATCGCATGGGTCCTGATTTGTGGTACATCTCGGTGGGGATAAAATGTACCAGGATATGAGGCGGCAGTATTGGTGGAGCGGGATGAAAAGGGATATCGCAAATTTCGTATCCAAGTGTTCCACTTTCTAGTTAGTGATAGTAGGCCATCAGAGACCACCAGGTTTGCTTCAGTCGTTGGAGATTCCTACGTGGAAATGGGAAGGCATTTCCATGGATTTTATCACTGGGTTACCCACTTCGTAGAGGGGGCACGATTCTATATGGGTTATTATGGATCGATTGACGAAAGTAGCCCACTTTTTGCCCGTCAATACCGACTATACAGCGGGACAGTATGCTCAAAAATTTATTACAAAGATAATGAGATTGCATGGTGTACCTCTTAACATCGTGTTGGATAGAGATAAGACATTTGTATCTCATTTTTGGGAGAGCTTCCAGGAGGCTATGGGTACCAAGTTATGGTTGAGTACATCGTATCACCCGTAGACCGATGGGCAGACTGAAGGAACTAATCAGATGCTCAAGGATATGTTACGCATGTCTATCCTTTATTTCAGGGGAGGTTGGGAACAGTATCTTCCACTGGTGGAGTTTTCTTATAATAACTCCTATCAGTTCACTATTAGCATGGCCCCATTCGAAGCATTGTAGGGCAGACCTTGTTGTTCTCCAGTTTGCTGGCTAGAAGGGGGAGACAACAAGCTACTCGGCCAGAGGTGATTCAGGATACATCGAGCGAGATTGAGATGATTTGGAATCGCATACGGGTAGCACAAGACAAACAGAAAAGCTACGCCGATGCTAGCAGGTCTTTTTGAGAATTCACAGTGGGGAACCAAGTTTAGTTGAGAGTATCTTCGATGAAGGGAGTAATGAGATTTGGGAAGAAAGGGAAGTTGGCTCACTAAATATGTAGTACCATTCCCTATTATAGAGATGGTCGGACCAGTGGCTTACAGACTTGGGTTATCGGAGCACTTTCATCGTACCCATGATGTGTTCCACATTTCGTCACTGAGGCGATACCTTCGAGATGAGTTGACACACACTCACATTGCGATTGAGGAGATTGAGTTAAAGCCAGATAGTTTATATGAGGAGAGATCGGTGGCTATCCTAAATTATAGTGAGAGGAGCCTGAGCTCAAAGGTAGTTCCACTTGTCCCAGTACAGTGGAAACATCACAATATAGAGGAGTCTACTTGGCAGTGAGAGACGGATATGCGCGAGAAATATCTAGATTTAATCATACCAGGTATGCCTTATTTTTCTGAATTTCGGGACAAAATTCCTTTATTAGGGGGGAAGTATGTAATACCCCATATTTTCGATGATTTAAATAATTATGGGATTAATTATTACAGAGGGATTAATTGAATTTAAATGTGAGAATTAATCCGAATATAATAAAAATAAATATTAACTACCATGCAAAGGGTTAATACTTATTGATTTAATATTACCATGCGATATGTAATATGGAACTATACACTTTGATAAATTGTCGAGAGAGAATAATACGACAGTTTAGTGAATTAAGTCAGATGCGCGTTTGAGTCGTGTCAGGACTAATTTAGTGGAATAAAAATATCAATTATTTTGAGTAACTCATATGGTAATTTTGAGTGTACCATTGAGTCCGAAAGGGTCGAGATAGTCAAAATCGTATACCCAGGTGTTTAGTTTGGGTCCTGGGGCCATTTTAGGCCAAACCGGCACCCCGAGAGGGCATTAGGGTAAATTGGATTTTTAGGCTTAAGTAATGGACGAAAATTAAGAGTTAAATTATCAGCCAAAGAAATTCCATTAGGGTTAGAAAGCTACATGAAGTAAGAACGTCCATAGAAAGTGTGAGGGAAATCTATTTCCAAAAGAAGACAGCCAAATTGACCCCACCTTGCACAACCACCACGACCACCGTGTAGATCGGGACAAGGGGAACACACCCATACCAACAACGTCAAGAAATCAGATGACTAATTCAAGGCAAGTTATTATAACTTGTTGTATTTCAGTATCTATCATACTCATGTTAGTATAGGATTGTTAGGAACATGTTTCGGTTCATAAAAATGATGAAATTGAGGAATTTGGATATGTAAATTGATTCTGAGATTTGTTAAATTGAAACCCTTCATGTATGTAGACTAGAGATCACATTGTGATGAACTTATGTGTAGAACAAATATGAAAATAATGTGTTCTCGAATATGAATTTGAAGAACTAGGGTTTTGATAAATTAAATTGCGGGTTTTCATGTTTAATGGATGATTCGTAATGATTTGATGATTCTAGGATTTTAGGATTCATGTATTATTGATGGGATTCGAATTAGGACTGTTTGTTTGGAGTTTGGGATGTTGAATTAGACGGTTTTAAGTTTAGAAATGGTGGAAAAATGATGAAAATCTGGGTAGAAGACGAACAGCGCAATCTCGCACTAAGTCGCTCGAAGTCGTTCGAGCGAGATTGCATCTCGCGCGAAGTCGTTCGAGTGACATGTGGCAGCCGTTCAAACGACATGTCATCTGGTTCGAGCGACACAGTGTAATTTTAGGAATTTCTTAGAATCCAGTTTTGAGTTTATTGATTAATGAGAGTGAGATAAATTACCAAATAATAATCTTAAGTAAGACAGAATTTTGGAAAAAGTATGAGCGATTAAGTACTTTAATTATTTCGGCACGGAGAGAATGTACTTTAGAGATTATAAGAGGGATAATAATCTCAATAATTGTACTACGAATTGTTGAAATAAAAATATGTAAGAGGAGTGTATATGTAGGTGAGAAGAATACCTATAAATTATAATAGGACGTGTCTATGCCTATTATGTGATATTATTATTAAGGGCACTAATGGGTGAGAACCCGGGGGTGTAAGAATATTATTATTAAGTGTACTAATGGGTGATAACCCGTGGGTACAAGATTATTTAAATAAGTGTACTAATGGGTGATAACCCGAGGGTACAACATTATGGTTAGGTGCGCTAATGGGTCATAGCTCGGGGATGCAGTATTATAATATATGTATATAGGGCAGATGTGACTATATGTATATATGTACGTAAGTTGTGAATCAACCTACTGTGTATAGCTTGTAGAGATGGGCTTGTAAATTTATAAAGAAAATCTGAAGAGTATAATTGATTCATTATGAAAACGGGAAAATAGTCTAATTAGTTATTCGACATAGGCTAATTTGATAACGTATTGTATGGGGGATACGGGTTTACTAATGGTGAGAATAAATACTATTAGGCTGAATTAAGACAAGTTATACTGGGTGGTATAGCTAAGGAGAAAATTAAATACGCGCTAGGCATGCACAATAGAAGAGAGGTGAGAATCTCATGTGAGAGTTCGAACTAACATGTACGTGATGCTTGCTTTACTACAATTTTTAAATACTTGCTTAAACAAATATTTTTACACATCGGGCTCTGACCCGTTTCTTGCATCCTTTCGCTCTCTTGCTATATATATGTATTATATCAGGTGCTCATCCACGGGGACACCAGGCTTAGAGATTGGATTGCTTGGCGTGCTGCAATTGTTGTGGAAGCTTTAGGTCATCGTATTAGACGCCTCCATTATTTCATTTCCATTCTTTATAGACTCTCTATTTAGGGCATGTGTCGCCCATTCCTTAGACAGTTTTTTTTTCCAGAAATTATGTTCAGTTTACTTTCCATGTGGAATTGTGGTTACCATGGTTTTGTTTTTGGAGTTTTTAATTGGAAGGTTTTATCCAGTCTAAATTTATTTCAGCAGGTGATTCTGATTTCGTATTTATATTAATTAATTATGCGTGGATGGTTTATATTAAATTTCTTGGTTTGGTGATTAAATGGTTTTAATCAAAAAGGAAAAATGTTTTGACACCTAGCTTGATTATATTAGGTGATTAAGTGTTGATTAATTGAGTTATTATGTTTTTTGACAGTGATGCTAAGAATGAACCAACCAAACATTCTGTTTTAAATTTTATAAAGGACTGATCACCTGATATTTAATTGGGCGGGGTGTCACACTTCGTACCCCTTTAGCACAAGCCTAGACCATGCACCCACCTCACCTCTCTTGGACCCCACAATGACACCCCTATATTCGCCCCCTACTACTACCATTCAACCACCCACATAAAATCCTCATGGCATTAAACTGGATATCCCACTTCCTATTGGCTCATGTTAATTTTCTTCCCAACCCTTCCCTACCCCAAATATCCCCTCACCCTCCGACTTACACCCTATGATTACCCGACATAAAGTCAAAAATCTTCCTCCATTTGATTCCTTACACACTGAGTACATACCCCCTTCTCTAGATGACCTTCATATTCCACATGATCCCTTAACCTTTAAAATTTCTAGTACACATCCCAAATGGATTGCTACCATGCACGAAGAACTCAGTGCACTTCATAAAAATAACACTTGGTCTCTTGTTCCCCAAACCCCATCCATGCATTTAATTGGTTCTAAATGGATATTTAAAACCAAACTCAAACCTGATCGGACTGTAGAATGTCACAAGGCTCGCCTTGTCGCTCAAGGGTATAACCAAATTGAAGGTCTTGATTATGGTGACACATTTAGTTCGATTGTCAAAATATCCACTATCCGTATTGTTATTCACATTACTGCCTTAAAATGTTGGTCCGTCCATTAATTAGATATTAAAAATGCCTTTTTTCATGGAACCTTACAAGAAAAGATGTACATGAAACAACCACCCGGCTTCGCCCATCCATTATTTTCAACCTATGTGTGCGCTCTAAATAAATCCATATACGGGCTCAAACAAGAACCCCGTGCATGGTTTTATCGACTCAGCACCTATCTTCTTCAATTAGGATTTTTATGTAGTCGGGCCGATCCATCTCTTTTGGTCAAAAATACCTCTCAACACACCTTACTTCTTCTTATTTATGTTGATTATATTCTTATCACCGGATCACTCCCTTCTCTAATGACTAACCTTATATCTACTCTCAGTATTGAATTTTCCTTAAAAGATTTAGGTCCTTTACATTATTTTCTTCAGATGGAATTTCTTCCTTTTTCCGAAAGGTTCATGCTCACACAAACTTCCTACATTACCAAACTTCTCCACCGGGTCAACCTCTTTTCCTCCAACCCATGCACCACACCAAGACCCACCATAACCCTCACTCACATTGAGAATACTCCCTTTTGTGATCCAACTTTTTTTCGCTCCGTTATTGGTGCACTCCAATATGTCACCCTTACTCGCCCGGATACCACCCACACTATTAAAACAATTTGTCAACATATGCATGATCCAACAAATCATGACTTTTTCCTTGTAAAATTCCTTCTCCGTTATTTAAAAGTTACCTTTCATTATGGGTTAAATTTTTTGTATAACTCTTCTTTTACTTTCTATGGTTATTCTGATGCAGACTGGGCAGGATGTCCTGTCACTCGATGCTCAACTTCAGGCTATTGTATATTTTTGGGTGATAATTGTATTTCATGGTCTTCCAAGCGTCAACCGACTGTCTCTCGTTGAAGTTACAAAGCTGAATATTGCGCCCTTGCAACCGCCACTCCTGAACTAACATGGGTCTCCTATGTTCTCAAAGATATTGGGATTCATGTCCTATCTCCACCCACACTATTGTGTGATAATATCAGTGCACTCTATATGTCCATTAATCCAGTTTTACATGCTCGTACCAAACATGTTAAGCTCGATTATCATTTCGTTCGTGAAAAAGTTGCCAAAGGCGACTTAATCACTCAATTTGTACCATCACATCAGCAACTTGTAGACATTTTTATGAAATCTCTCTCAGTCCTCAACTTCCTCTCTTTGCGTAACAAGCTTGGTGTTTGGTCATTTCCCACACCAAGAGTGAGAGGGAATAATAACAGTTATACAAAACCTCAACCACCAATTAAATCATCCTATGCGTCTAACAATGACCAGGTGGCTCCTGAATAAAAGGAAACAATTCTCTCTATATTTGCATGCAGTTCAAGATATGTTGAATTAGTCCAAGCAACTCCTGAATAAGAAAATGCAACGTGTTCCATATAATATGAAGTCTTCCAAGATCCAATCCAAGCAGTTCCTGAATAAAAGGAAGAAACGTTAACATCATACATATATGTTGGAGAAATTGGACTTAAAATGGACTTAAAAGATGTCCAAATTTTTTGGACATAAATTGTGAGCAATGTTGAGCTCAAATTTAGGTGGGACCCACACCACGATAATTCTAGGACCATATACGAACGCGTTCTCCTTCTCAAGGAGATTAACGTAGTATATTCATATGTCCAATTTCATTAACGTAGTATATTCGTGGGAATGCGTTCCTTTGAGGCAATTGGGGTTGCCCTTTTTTTGCCGTGACTGAACGACCTCCCTTCGGTGGCATCTGAAACAAGAACAATTGTATCAGAACGCCTTTTCAAATATTTTCAAATCACAGAAGAAATATGGTCATAAGAATGTAGTCATCCTAATAATAAGTCTCTACGTCAAGAACGCTTACGAAAGATCGTAGTAACGAACACAGATCTTGAAGACACTAGAACCTGATGCTCTGATATCATCTGTGACAACCCGCTCCAAATAATAACAGGTGGCCAGCCCTATACTATAATAAATCATGTATCTCAGATGGTACAGTCTCAACATCAACATACTAAACACTATAATATAAGGCTAACTGCCCAACACTATTTAGAGCGAATAGTCAAAAATTTAAAACTTTTATTTGACAACAACAACAAAACCAATAATGCAACTCAACCAACAACATACATCTAACTATGATGAGTGAAATGTGCAAAATCTAAATATATACAAGAGTGCAACAAAATCTCAACAATAAAATACCCGAATATGCTGTCGGGTAACAAACAATACAATAATCTAAGAAATGAAATATGAAAGTGTTAATCTACAACACTTGAATACTAACTCAATACATAAACTGAATCCTAATCTAGATGTACAAAGATAGGAGTCGACTAAACAAAGTGCTGAGACAGTTCGCAATTGCCACAGCTCCACGAATTCTGAATGGATGAACATCTAAGGCGTCCTTGCGGAGGAACACCTGAAGTAGTACAATATATACATGGAGGAGAAAAATATAAATGGGTCAGAGCCCGAGTTTGAAAAACATTTTTGTAGCAAGTGTATTAAAATGCATTATTACATGATTAAGGTGGAATCGAACTCTCCATAATAATTATAAATGCATTATTACATGATTAAGGTGGAATCGAACTCTCCATAATAATTCAACTCACCTCTCAACTAAAGCGCGCAATAAACGTATGCACGTGATCTCCAAAAGGATGCCCGATTCTATTTAGGTAAGAGGATTCTAACTTACACCCAAATCGAGTATTTAAGTGAAATCATCTAACCTAATACTCAATCTAAACTCACTTCTATAATCTATAAGTTATATACATTACTTTAATGTAATAGTTATAGTTATCTTTGTAATGTTCATTTGTTGAACATATAAAGTTACATGATCCAATCATGTCCACATCATCACAATACATCAAAAATCTCATTTACTAGAATTTTTTATTCTAGTGATGCCCTTATAAGGCAGAAACCATATATATAATTATTATAGTATTTATGTATGAGTTACTAGCATCATGAATTTAAAGACTAAACTCCTCTCGATTCTCAACACGGCACTGCGTTTCGTGCGTGGGACGCTCACCGAGGCAAAATCTAAACAAGGAACCCCCCTGTTACTTTACTCCTGACCGTATTAATCCTCGAGGCTCATTATGCCCTCAATGCATGATGCATGTAACCCAAATTATTATTATCCAGTTCTAATTTATGAATATTCCCAATTCTCAACAGTACACGGCGTTTCATGCGTGGGACGTCTCATCGAAGCGAAATCCAAACAAGGAACCCCCCCGTTACACTACTCCTGGCACTGTCGATCGTCAGGATAGGTGATATATGTATAGATAATTATGAGCATTAAGGACTAAACTTATCCCCAAGTTCCAACATTATAATGCGGTTCGTGCGTGAGACGTCTCGCCGAAGCGAATTCCAAACAAGGAACCCCCCCGATACACTAATCCTGGCAATGTAGGTCGTTGAGGTCCATTATTCCATTGATACCCAAATACAAACACAAGCAATAATAACCATCCAACCGAGCTATAAGTTGAAGGACGTAGGCTCACATACTATCATCTTCCAGCAGCCCATATACGTAGCAAAACTGGGGTCACCTGGTGTGGTTCAACGACACCCACCTCGTGATCAACTCACGCACCCAACATCCGGGAAGCGGTCATAGCTCCTAACCAGCAAGTGAGAGCGACACATACCCACGACCTCTCACCCCCAAAATAAATAAATGTATATAAATATGTCATTTTCTGACCACAAAGGACGACTTTGTCCTGGGGAATATCTACATCCTGCTTTTCTAGTCAGGATGCTCACCCTCTACGCACGTAACTTCCCAATGATAGCAAGGAGGGGTATGCTTAACTATATATATATATACTATCATATAAGGTATAGATACATCATCACATTATAAAGATATACCATCATATAAGGTATACCTGCAACATCAATTTCATGTTTATAATACGCTCTTAGGCGCAATATGATTAACATCATTGTTTGATTTATTTCTCTCTTGTTTTAGCTCTATTCACTATCCGTCAAAACTCACACATCTTCCCCACTTAGTATACACTATACTAATTCTCACTTGAAGCTCACATGTCGCTTCTAATATGAATTGTCTCTAAATTCTATTTAAGTTAAGGATACTCTTTTATCCTAAATCTCTTCAATTAGCATTTCCTATTGTGTGAGGCATCTCCCAAATTAAACCTTAATAAGGATATCTCTATATCCGTATGCACCTCGAATAGCACTTGTAAATATCCATTCATAATAGGGTTCAATTCATTTTATGAACCTTTAAAGTTATCCCATTTGGGATTGGATCCTAAGATCCGGTATCTCTAAATTATTCTCACTCTTTCATAAGAATTTAATTATCCTCTCCAAATAGAATCTCCAATAAAAGTGGACTTCCCCACTTAGAAAAATACAAAAATTCTCAAATCGGTATTCCTCTAATTAAGTCTATATGACTCCAATAATTTCTTATAAGGGAAGCTCACTAAAAGTGTCCAAAACGTACTCCAATTATCTTCTATAGAGATCCCCAATCGATAACCTCGAACAAAACGGGATGAAATTCCTTTTAGAAAACAATAATCCCAAAAAAGCCCTGTCTCCGAATCGATTCGGGCCAATTCCAAATCAATTCGGCACAGCGAATCGATTCGGCCAGGAAGGCGAATCGATTCGGTTCATCAGACCTAGGATTCTATCTCAGGCTGAATCGATTCGGGTGGAGTCCGAATCGATTCGGTCATTCAGACCTGGGCACCTGCATATTCCCGAATCGATTCGGGTAGGGGGTCAAATCGATTCGGTCCTTCAGAACCTCAAAAATGGCTACTTTTAAGTAAGCCAAAATACCCAAAATTCATTTTAATGGTTTTCTCTCTATTTTTCTTCAACCCAAACACATATATAACCTTAATATTCATCCTAAAATATATTTAAACTAATTTCTATCATCAAATCTAAGATCTACATATCAAATCTAAGATTTATACCCAAAAGTTAGGTTTTGTAAAACTAAACCTAAAACCAGAAATATCAATCCACGAATCATGCAATAAATGTACACAACATTTACTTAGCAAGTTTATTCACTTGCCTTGAGTTTGTAGGGTCTGAATCTGCCTTGAGATCGCGTATAAATCGGAAATCTCCACTTTCTCTCTCTTTTTCTCCTTATTTCTCTTCTTCTTTCTTCTTCTCTCTTTCTTTCTTTCTATTTCTCTTTCTCTCTTTTGGAGAAATATCTCCCGTAGGCTTTTTAAGCCTTGTCTCCCAATGTACACATCTTTAAATGATAATACACACTTTAAATGTCTCGGTATATTTAATTCAAGTCAAACGCTTGATTTGTGTGCATGCATGTGTTAGATCACCATCACAAACACTTGACACACTACAACACATAACTATTGGTTATAAGATCTTGAATCTTCAAGAGTCGACATAAAGACTGGATCAAACTGGAGAAGTTAGCAAATTAGGAAAGCCACATCAACATCAGAACTGCAGAGAAGTTAAAATTAAACCATCGGGTACATTTCTAAACTGGTATAGGCCTGATTTGTGTGCATGTGTGTTAAATAGTTTGTAACTTGTATATTTTATTTTAGTGGGTTTTTGGTTTGTGACTTAGAAGTCACCGTGGATGTTTCCTCAATTGGGTGAGGTTTTACCACGTTAAAAATGCCTTGTCCTTAATATTTCTACATCTCCTCATCTCATTCTTGCTGGTGTGCTGATTTAAACATTTTAGTTTTGTTTTTCAAAACTAGTTAACTAAATCTTGAACTGATCTCATGCATGTTTTATTAAACACATCTTGTAATTAATCTTTTTGATTTAAAGAAAAGAGTTTCTTCAAAAAACAGTTCTGAGTTACTTCAATAGTTTAATCTTGTAACAAACGGCCTAAGTAACACTTTTTCAATTGGTATCCGAGCTTTGGAAATTTCTTTTTAAAAGATCTTGTGTTTCTCAATTTTTTTTCTTAAAATCAAATAATGGATGAGAAAAGTGAAAGATTTGGTAACTTAACCAGACCTCCTCTCTTTGATGGAAACAACTTTGCTTACTCGAAAGTAAGGATGGTTGCTTTCATACAAGGAACTTTATGAGATGATGTCTGGGATATTGTTGAAAATGTATATACTTATCCTACTAAACCAGTCACTGAAGGATGTAATGAGAGGATTAATAAAGTATTAAGTGAATTGACTCAAGAAGAGAAGCAAGTTCTCAAAACAATAACAAAGGAAAAAATGCCATTTTTAGGTCTATAAGTGAACATGAGTTCAAAAGGATCTCATTGTGTTCCACTTCTTAGGAAGCTTGGGATACACTGATTACTGCACATGAAGGTGACACTAGAGTTAAGACTGCTAAAACACAATTGCTTTTCTAGCAGTATAACTGTTTAATTATGTTACACTCTGAATCGTTTCATGACTTTTACATGAAATTGACTGACATAGTGACCAAATTGCATGCTAATGGAATAACTTATGATAGACATGAAATTGTCTCTAAAATTCTAAGATCATTACCACAAAAATTTGATAATAAAAGATATGTTATTGACGAAATGAGTGACCAAACTATCACTCCTGAATTACTCAGTAGTAAACTGAGAACTGTGGAAATGGAGTTAGAATTCAAGAAACAAATGACCCAGACCCATAGGAAACAAACTAGTTCCAATTTGAGTTTTTCCACTAAGATGATGAAACCTGATCTTACTATTCCCAATGATGACTCTGATGAGGAATGTGATATAGATAGTTTGGATAATCAAATTCCCTTGATGTCAAAACAGCTTAAGAAAATTGTCAAATTTAGAAATAAAATGGCAAACAGACAAGGCAAGCCAAATTATCCAACTCAGTTTAACTACAAACCTCATGAGAAAGGTCAAGACAAACATCACAAGGACATTCATGCGAGACCTAACAAAGACTTCAAGAACATTGAATGTTTTAGATGTGGAAAATTGGGTCATATAGCACAAGACTGTAGAGTTTAACTAAACACGGCCAATAAGCATACCAGGGCCAACATTTGCAAGACATGGGATGATTCAAGTGATTCTGAAAATGGGGAACCTTAATCAGCTGATTTTTTTATCCTTACATGTCCTTCTTTGCCAAGATAATCTATAATGATGATATGCATGTGCTTGTGCCTATGTATTAGAATAATGTTAGTACCTCTACCTCTACTGTTATGAATCTTGATGCTACTCGTTTAGGTGCTTTAATTTCTGATAACAATGCTAGTTCTACAGAGGGGTGTGTGAGTCAAAGGGAAAGCGATAATGGAGATGTCAATGTGTGTGTGAGTTCAAGAAATGAATCCTTAAGGTTCACTTCGCAGACTAAACTTAGTGATTCGGACACTGAAGACCTCCCTGATATTCACACACTTTATGAAAAAAACTCTCAAGAAAAGCTCTAGACTAGAGAAGACTGTGAAAGACCTCACTAAGAAACTAGGAGACCTAAGTCTAATGGTTAAACTTAACACTGAAGAGTATACTACCCAATGTCTAACTCATGAAAATAAAGTCAAAATTTTTTATCAAAAATTGAAAGATTTGATTGAAATAAATGAAACTCTGGAGAAAAAATATAAAGGGACATTATTAGAATTGGAACAATCTAAAGAAAACACAGCAACTGTTTTCAAAAAACTTTATAAAATTTGAAAATAACTCCAACTGTTTTGATGGTTTTTCTGCTGATTCAAAAACCAATTCTAATGATCTAACTGGAATAGGGTTTTGCCCTAATTTGAAGACACAAACTAAAAACTTTGAACCACTCAAGTTTGTGCCAGGAGGCAAAAGACCTATAGAAACTTGTCCATATTTTCATTCCCTAAAAGATGAGTTTGATGAAAAATATCAAAAGTTTGATATTGGGGAGTCAAGTTACTCTAAGTGTGATAGTCAACCTAAGGCTAAATACATCTTCCCTCCTATTAGGAAGAGTGTTTCTTCGTTTCAAACTGTACTCCCTAGGAATAAGGTTCAATCCCAAAATACCATGAAGCCTTTGTTTAGAGATTTTCCTAAGGAGATACCCTCTTCAAGTAATTTATATTGCTCATACTGTGACTTATACGGTCATTATTTTGAAGGTTGCTACTCTAGATGTTTAGTAAAACCTGTCTGTAATACTCCTCTATACCAGAACTTTAACTATTCTAGGAGAATTCATAATTATTATGTTCTGCCTAGACAACCAGATAAAAACTTTGACTATTGAAAGAGAGAGACCAAACCAAAAAGATCATTTTCAAGAAGGATTCCTAGGAACTTTCCTAAACCAAATGCTCATACTTTCCATAAAATTCAAACTCATGCGCAAAACATTTTTCAATAAAAATCTAATGCTTGCAAATTTTATCAAGTGAGAGCAAATATGCGCAAAATAAAAACAAGAGCTATTTGGGTTAGAAAAGATGAGCTATTACCCCAAATGAAGTGTAATATTGTGATTACTGCTTTAAAAGCTGAAAACACCTCTTATGGTTGGTGTTTAGACTCTGGGTGTTCAAAGCACATGATTGGGGATGATACCAAACTTTTAAATAAAACCAGCTTTGCTAGAGGAAAAGTTATTTTTGGTGATGGTATATCATCTCAAATCATTGGTAAAGGAACATTCCAAGAAGAAGGATTACCTTTACTTGAAAATGTTCTTCTAGTAAAAGGTCTTAAGGTTAATCTACTTAGTATCTCACAATTTTGTGACTCAAATCATATTGTCACCTTTTAAAAGACTAATTGAAAATTTTTAAATGAAAAAGGTGAGTGCATAATTATAGGACTCAGGACTCCTGACAATTGTTATATTGTCCAGAACAGTACTGAGGTCTATAACATTGCCAGAAAGTATGACAATGAGATATGGCATAATCGAATGGGTCACATAAATTACGAAAAATCTTAGTAGATTATTTTCACAAGAAATAGTTAGAGGAATTTCGAAGATCAAACCTATTTCTAATATTGTCTGTGGATCATTTCAGGAAGGAAAAATGGTTAAGGCACCTCATAAGAAAGTTAAAGATATCCTTACCTCTAAACCCTTGGAGATCATGCATATGGACCTAATGGGTCCTTATCGAACTGTTAGTCTCTGTGGACACAGTTACATTCTTGTTATGGTTGATTACTTATCTAGATTTACCTAGGTAGCCTTCTTATAACAAAAGTCTGATGCTTTCCAAACTTTTTTGAAAATTCTACTTCGGATTGAAAATGAGAAGGACACTCAAGTAAATAGAATTCGTAGTGATAGAGGTGAAGAATTCATAGACACCGGTATTATAGAGTATTGTGACTATAATGGTTACAAACATGAATTTAGTGCTCCTAAAACTCCTCAACAAAATGGAATTGCTGAGAGAAAAAATTGTACTCTTCAAGAGATGGCACGTATTATGATTCATGCGAAGTGTTTACCCAAATATTTTTGGGTAGAATCTATTTGAACTGCTTGTCACATTATCAATAGGGTCTATCTTAGGAAGAATTCTAAACAAACTTCTCACGAACTATGGTATGGGAAAAGGCCCAATCTTAAATACCTTATAACCTTTGGTAGTACGTGTTATGCCTGCAAAGACAGAGAACACTTGTCCAAATTTAAGACTCGTGGAGATAAAGCTATCTTTCTTGGATATTCTCCTTATAGTAGAGCATACCATGTCTATAATCTTGGCACAAAGACCTTAATGGAATCTATAAATGTTATTATAAGTGACACTACTGTTGAGTGTAAGACTTGAGAACCAATTATTATGGAAGAGTCAGAAAATGTTTTAGAAAATGACTCTCCAGAAATAGATGATTCTTTACCAATTGAGACACCTAAAGTACCTAACTGAGTTTCTAAAGATCATCCCATAGATAACGTTGTTTATAACCCTAGTGAGCCTGTACGTACAAGATATCAATTGAGAAACTATGCTCATTATGCATGTTTTGTTTCCCTTATGGAACCAAAGAATGTAAATGATGCATTGAATAATCCTCATTGAATTTCTACCTTGCAGTAAGAACTTTTTCAATTTGTCATTCATGATGTTTGGTATCTTGTACCTAGGCCTGATCATAAAATGCTTATTGTCACACATTGGATATTTAAAAACAAATCTGATGAAAGTGGGATAATCATTAGAAACAAAGCCGGATTAGTTGCTCAAGGATACTCTCAAATTGAAGGAATAGATTTTAACGAGATTTTTTCTCTTGTTACTCGATAAGAATCTGTTCATCTTTTCTTTATCATAGCTTGTTACTTACATTTTACTCTTTACCAAATGGATGTCAAATCTGCCTTTCTTAATGGAATCTTGACTGAGGAGACCTATGTAGAACAACCAAAAGGGCTCATTGACCCTCAATATCCAAATCATGTTTTTCGTCTTAAAAAGGCTTTGTATGGACTAAAATAAGCACCAAGAGCCTGGTATGTGCATCTTTCCAATTTTCTCTTAGATAAAGGTTTTAAGAGAGGTGGAAATGATCAAACCCTATTTGTCAAACATTTTGACAAATATATCATTATAACTCAAGTTTGTATTGATGATATCATCTTTGGATTAACATCTCCCTCAGAAGTTCAATCCTTTTCTAAAGTTATGCATAACGAATTTCAAATGTCTCTTATGGGAGAGTTGCAATTTTTCTTGGGTCTTCAAGTCAAACAGAATTCATAAGGTTTATTTCTTTCATAATCTAAATATGCTTTAGAGATTGTAAAAAAATTCGGCCTTGAAAGTGCCAAAGAAGCTAAAACTCACATGAGCACTACGGTCAAATTATCTAAATATGAGAGTGGAAAATCCATATACCCTACTCTGTATCGTAGTATGATAGGAACCTTGATATACCTTACAACCTCGCATCCTGATATTATGTACGCAGTTTGCGTGTGTGCCTGTTATCAAAACAATCCTAAAGAGAGCCATTTAGTTTGTGTTAAAAGATTCATTAAATACATAAAAGGCATTCTAAATTTAGGACTTTGGTACACCAATGATACTCCTAACACTATAATATGATACATTGATGCCAATTGGTAAGGGTGTATTGATGATAGTAAGAGCACATCAGGAGCGTGTTACTATATTGGTAATAATTTGGTAGGATGGAGTAGTAAGAAACAAAACTGCACTTCTTTATCAATAGCAGAATCTGAATATATAGCTGATGGAAGTTGTTGTGCTCAATTACTTTGGCTTAAGCAAATGCTAAGTGATTATGGTATTCAAGAAGATCAATTACATCTCTATTGTGATAATCAAAGCGCGATCAATACCTCTAAAAATCATGTTCAACACTCGCGAACCAAAGATATAAAAATAATACATAATTTTATAC
Source organism: Sambucus nigra (assembly GCA_949130495.1). Lineage (NCBI taxonomy): Eukaryota > Viridiplantae > Streptophyta > Magnoliopsida > Dipsacales > Adoxaceae > Sambucus > Sambucus nigra. The sequence goes on from OX422215.1 coordinate 228,494,834, forward strand.
ACGAATTAGTTGAGACTAAGGAATTGGAAATCAATTATCTTCCTACTGATTTGCATCTCGCAGATATGTTTACTAAACCTTTGGATTACAATAGATTTCTTGCTTTGCGAAAATCGATAGGAATGGTTTGTGCTGATTAAACTCCTATGACTTAATTAATGATCCCTTTGTCCATTTGAGACAAAATGGGGGAGAAATTTGAGTCTTATGAGTTCATTGTTTTGTACATATTTCTAATAAGCTTGATCTTAGTAATTATTTGCAGGATTTTGTACAGTTGTTTTCAACAGATGTGATTAGGGTATTGGTTTGTAATTAGTTGAGTTATGTAATTTTCTTTTCTAGGAAATGGATAGATAGAATTTTTGTATAGGAATAGGTTTTTCCTTATTTTTTTTGTAGCCCTACGAGTCCTATATGACTCAAAGGAGATTTTGTCTCCTATTTCCATAGGGGGACATTGAAGAAACTTATACTCTTAACTCACTTGAGTCTACATTGTATAAGTGCTCATCTAGTTTGGAAATAGTGACAAAATTGTGTCCATTCCCTAGATTCCAAAAAGCCTCAGACATACTCTTTATTCCTCTTAATTGATTGTTTAAAGGTATATTCTCAATCATCCACACGCATTAGGATTGCATTCATTCCATGTATATTGCATAAAACTATTGTGTGAGAGTTGCATGTGTTTAATCCCATTTAAAATTAATTTTAATAATTTTTGGGAATTTTAAATGATTTTTTGGAAATTAAAATTTGGTTTATAAAACTTTTGGGGTCATTGTGTAATTCCTGGTTTTATGTTTTCATCCCTGAAAGTTGAGTTGGGTAGGATCCGAAAGCGCTTGAGAATTGAGGATGCATGTGTAATTAAGTTTAAAACGCCCGTATGAGGATCGATCTCAGCCCTACACCTGTCACAGTTATACCGACCTGATTTGTGTTTCTCTGTAGTCACATTAGCCTTGTCTTTTATCAGCCTTTGGATCATTGTTATCAATGCTCTGCATGCATTTGAACTCTATCCCTGTGAACCTCTCTAGACCAGTCAGAAGATGTTTAAACCTCCGATGTTCTTAAAACATTGAATCAAAGTCTTTCGCCCTGGACTTAATCTCATCCCATGATCTTGAAAAGACCTTATCGATCCTTCCTTGCTCCCTATAAAAGGAGGCTTACCCTCAGCCTTTAGAAGACTTTTGGCATTTCGTTTAAGTAGAGAGAGAAAAGATAAGAGAGAAACTAGAGAGAAAAAGAAACCCTAAATCGTCCTAACCCAGTTTCAAAACCTAACTCATTTTTATTAAACCATTTACAGCAAACACAAACCTTGAGTGTTTGAGAGTTGTTTTTGAGTTGGTTTGAAAGCCTGCTCGTGATCTATCCTCTTCAGTTTGAGATCTTATGTCCAACTTAAACATTGAGGTTAGATTTGTATTTCTTTTTTATAAAAATTATTGATTTGGTCATTTTATGTTATATTATACTTAGATTTGCATCTTTAGTTTTTCATCTTGAGAAATCACTTTGTTGATTTATTTTCTGTAAAGTTTTTTTACAACTCTAGAATTAACAAAATTATTTTATGTTTCTAGTTCTTTTCAAATAAGACTTTCGACCTAGTTGGAATCATAATCGGTGGTTTTCAATTTCAAAAATATTTTCAAAACCCTCTGAAATTGATTAAGACCTTGAACCGTCTTTCGAGCAAGGTAACCTTGGATTTCAGGATTAATTAAAAGGTCAAACAAAGTTCTTTTGTTTCCTAAGAAGAGAGAAACTGAAAATCACAGCATATAGATCTAATCTGTAATTTGATAGGACTGTTTGTATAAAATAAGTGTGTGTGTGTGTGTGTGTGTGTGTGTGTGTGTGTGTGTGTGTGTGTGTGTTAGAGCACCATCACAACCACTTGACACACTACAACACATAAGTGTTGGTTATAAGGTCTGGAATCTTCAAGAGTCGACGTAAAGACTGGAACAAAGTGGAGAAGTTGGCAAACTGGGAAAGCCACATCAACATCAGAATTGCAGAGATGTTAGAATTAAACTAATGGGTACATTTCTAAACTTGTATAAGTCTGATTATTGTGCATGTGTGTTAAATATTTTGTAACTTGTATATTTATTTTTAGTGGATTTTTGGTTTGTGACTTAGAAGTCACCGTGGATGTTTCCTCAGTTGGGTGAGGTTTTACCACGTTAAAAACTCCTTGTCCTTAATCTTTCTACATCTCCTCATCAAGTTAACTTAATCTTGAACTGATCTCGTGCATGTTTTATAAACACATCTTGTGATTAATCTATTTGATTTAAAGAAAAGAGTTTCTTCCAAAAATAGTTCGGAGTTACTTCAATAGTTTAATCTTGTATTAAATGGCCAAAGTAAAACTTTTTTCAAATGTGATAAATGTGTTTACTTTAAATGCATTCAAAATGGATATGTCGTTGTATGCCTCTATGTTAATGATATGCTTATCATGGGTAGTAACTTGGAAATTGTCAAAACTACAAACAAATGTTGAGTAGTCGATTTGACATGAAAGATTTAGGAATCGTCGATGTTATATTAAGAATTAAAATTTCTAAAACATCGGATGGACTTATATTATCTCAATCTCATTACATAGGAAAAGTACTTAAAAAAATCAAGAAGTATGATATTAGTCCTACCAAGACACCTGTAGATGTAAATTTACATCTAGCAAGAAATAATGATGAAAGCATATCTCAATAAGAATATTCTCGTATTATCGATAGTTTAATGTATATCGTGAACTGTACACGACCGGGCATAGCATACTCAATAAGTAAGCTAAGTAGATTTATGAGTAATCCAGGGAGAGATCACTGGAAAGCAATATTGAGAGTTTTGGGTTATTTGAAATATACCCAAAACTATGGACTGCACTACTCAAAATATCCAGCTGTTCTCGAAGGACATTGCGATGCAAATTGGATATCTGATATAAAAGACTCAAAGTCTACGAGTGGGTAAGTGTTTACCCTTGGAGGTGCATCTATATATTGAAAATCCTCAAAACAAACGTGCCTTTCTAGATCGACAATGGAATCCGAATTCATTGCACTAGATAAAGCTGGAGAAGAAGATGAATGGCTTTGAAATTTCTTAGAAGATGTTCCAAATCGGTCGAAACCTGTGCCCGCAATATGTATACATTGCGATAGTCAATCGGCAATTGGAAGGGCATAAATCATATGTATAAGGGAAAGTCATGACATATTCGTCGTAGACATAATACCTATACACAACTTCTCTCAAACGAAATTATCTCAATTGACTACGTAAAGTCAAAAGATAATATAGCGAATCCACTAACAAAAGCTTCAAACTGAGAGAAAGTTGAAAGATCATCAAAAGGAATGGGTTTAAAGCTTATAAATAAATAAGAATCAATATAATGGAAACCCAACCTAGCTGACTAGAGATCCAAAGATCTAGGTTCAATGGGCAAACTGAACTACATTTTATTCTGTAAGAATTGGAGGATATTTAATCCAATCCATTCCAAAGATGAGAAAGTGCACATCTGCCGCAAAATTAGGATAAATTATGCTTTTAATGACATCCATATCTTAGTATGTCTAAGTGGGGTATTGCAGGATACTCTTTATGGAAGTCACCTGCGTGAGTAAGAAGGGCGTCACTTCTATGAGAATAATGAAAGGCAATTTCTCTAAAACACTCACAAAACCAAGTGGTGTTCATGGCCAAAATGAACACAAACGTGAAAACCAACTGTGTTGAAGAATTATTGTGTGAATACTGTTGTCTAGGTTTACAGAAATTATTGACAGTTCAAAGACGTGAAGTCTACTTATTAACCAAGTAAATCCGATGGTATATCACTAAGGAAAGTTCAAGGCCACTAGGCTACTTCTCCTGCTGCAATAAATCTTCTATTTTACTCAACCTGTGTCTGCATCTACATAAGCATCTGTTTGTTTTTATTTATAGCAATATATCATTCATGTGGGGGATTGTTGGAAAAATTGGCCTTAAAATGGACTTAAAAGCTGTCCAGATTTTCTGGACAGAAATTGTGAGCAACTTTGAGCTCAAATTTAGGTGGGATCCACACCACGATAATTATGGGACCATATACGAACGCATTCTCCTTCGCAAGGAGATTAACGTAGTATATTCACATGTCCAATTTCATTAAGTTATGAATGACAAATATGTCCCCAAAGTGACTCACAAAGCAACGAAAGTTAATGAATTGGGTATGTTTTAACTCTTGTCCCACATTGAAAGAGTAGTGGAAAAATGATGAGTTAATAAACTCCAAATGATGGACTAAGGATTGGATGCCTTGAGGTATCCCAACTCTTTGAAAGGGAGATGGCCTACACTATGCATGTGTTGGACTTGGGCCAAAAGCCCACACGCGTGTGCGCTGTCTGTCCGGCTCGGTTCGGTTCGGCTCGGGCTCGGGATTGAACTTATAAAATTCTCCTACATTTTTGGGCCGAATTAATTAAACTTTCTGTGCTTTTATTAATTAATTATGGAATTAATTAATTATTAATTAACTGTTTGACAGTTAATTGCCAAAGGTCAACAGTTAACAAACTTAACTGTTTTTTACAGTTAATTTCGATTTTGACTGTTCCAACAGTCAACACAAAAGCTATAAATACAAACCATTCCCTCCATTTTTGGAGGCTATCCATAAAACCCCTCAAGAAAAATTTCGAAAATGCTACTGCAATAATTCCTTCATCCTAAAAAATATTTTCTTCATTTTTGCATATCAAGCTACTATTCCGGCTGAGTATTAACATAGATTTGTGTTCATTAGGATTAATTATTGTTGTGCTACATAATTAATTCGAGAAATCCATTCTATCTTGGGAGGCAATTATTCAATAAGTAGAACATTGGAGGGAATAAATTTGCCTTAAGGAGACTGTTCCATAGGACTCGGATTTATCTTTTTATTTGTGTTCTTAATTCTGCAATATCAAGAATGTTATTTTAATTCTGTAATTTTGTTTTAATTCTGTAATAATTATTTCATTAATAATTTTGTATTTTTTGATAACTAAATAGTAGACAGAACAATATAAACAGTCTCTTTTGTAATGGATATATAAGTTCATATAAATTGTATAAATAAGGGTCGAACGTTTAAAATCATCAGAGTGAGAACTCAATACAATGTTATTTTCTATACCTGTTTGGACTCATCTACTATTCTGTGTAAACTTTATCACAAATAAATATGTTCCTTCATACATCATTGGTGAAACTTCAAGACTAAGACATATATTAAGTTGCAAGAGCAGCAACAGAAACAAATATTTAAGGATAAATAGGTAATTTCTCTAGAACAGAAGTTTTCGGGAGACCTGGGGAAAGAATTATTAGACACTCACATAATTTTGCTCCAATTTAATTTAACCCGACAAAATATTAATTTCACATTTACAAATGAAATCAGGAGGCTTATTTGGGTAGTCGAGGGTGATGATAATGCAACATGGGTCCAGAAATAGAACCTGAACGGTGCCATCTCAGTCCAACTGATGGTCGGACATCCAGCCCCTTCTATATTAAGACTCCCTATTCAGTGGGATTCATGGCATAACATGTCACATGATAGATACACAATGAGTGCCATGCTTTTATCCAATATATTTACACACACAGACACTCATAACAGAATTGTCTAAACATTGTGCAATATAATTTTACACTAGTATTTTTCTCAAAAATGAATAGAAAAATTCTAAGGGTACAAACAAACTACAACAACGTTGTGACTATGCAAAAAGTGTAGAATATTATTTTAGAGAAATTCTAGAGCGACTCTCTCCAATGGCTCACACTTCCTACTCTCTCCACGTGGCACACAACCATTGGTCCATTTTTTTTATATAAAACAATTAACAATCGCGATGATGATGTGGATCTACGCCAGTGGGACTTACCTACAATGACGATAATGCGGGTCCGTGCCAGCGGCACTAACCAATCGTGATAATGTGAGTTCGCGTCAGCTTTTAAAAAATATTTTTTTCATATTTTTTTATATATAAATACAGTTTTCTTTAATAAGAAATTGTTTTTAAGAAATAAAAAAAATTGAAAATAAAATAAGGTTTCAACAATTTTTTAACTGTTTTACAAAATTGTTTAACAATTTTTCTAGTTTTTATTTATAAAAATCATATTATTTTTTTTATGAATGTAGTATTTTTTTTTAAATATATTGTTTAAAAAATAGTTTTCCCTTTTTTTGTCCTTTAGTGGACAAAGGGGAGAGAGTCAAATAGCGAGAGTTGGAGTAGCAAAGCTCATTGTTTTAAGGTGGGGGGGGGGGGGGGGAAATATGCCTACATAATAGCATGACACATGGAGAGAACCTCGGTCAAGATGGCGAGCAACAGACGCTCCAACAAGATAGGGACGACTAGAGTCCTTGATAAACTAGAAGATCGAGGAGCAGTATCTGATTGGAATCAAACTCCACGAAGATAGGTCTCATTCATATTTGTTATCCATCCATATTTGTAACCCTAATGTAACCCCTAACTCTATATAAAGAGGACACCACCCATTGTGAAAGAGGGCTTAGAAGCTAGAGAAATACTCTCATGTAAAACTCTCTCATCATTCTAATGGAACACAATAGCAGCCCCGTGGACGTAGGCCATTTATGGTCGAACCACATAAATCTTTGTCTCTCTCATATTTATTTTTATGCTTGTGTCGTGATGAATTGGCACCCTGCTATGAGTGAGATTTTTTGCACCTACGATTGGCGCCATCTGTGGAAAACGACACAAAAAGTCTTTCCTTCCTGTTTACGAGATGAAGATTTACGTTGCGACCTCATGGTGTACATGCATGATAATTAAGAGCTAAGTTTATTTTTTTTTATCTCTGTATGAATGATTATATATTTTTTGTATAAACATCGTTCTATTAATGCACGATTCTTTGCACATTTGTATTCATTTTGTGTATTCAATTTTTATGCATCTGCAAATCTGCACAACAACTTTGATTCTAGATAATTTTCATTGTTCGTTTCAGACGAAATTCACTATCGGAGATGCCTATGAAGACTCTCCAAATATCTGAACTCTCAATGAGACTTTTCTAGGCAGTTTTTTTCTGGGTTACCTCATAATCTTGATTCCCATATCCCAAATTCTTCAGCAAGGATAAACGTCTAAAACGTTTCTCTCTCATCAAGAGGCAGGGGGACTGTCCAGGTCATCACGGGTCTAGGCTTGAGGTAGTCTTCGGCCTGGGGCTTAGGTTCCCAGATCTATTTATTCGTTAAAACCCAACTTATAATTTAGAGGATTTTAGTATACCCTCTATACTTTCATGATTCACAGATTTCTGTGAAAATAATTTTTTTGAAACCAAACTTGTATTTTAGTATTCGCTATTGGACTTCAAATAATTTGCAAAAATTCTGAATTAACTCCTTGTCTTACACTTGGAATATATTTAACTACTTTTTGTATTGCTCGGTTCTTTCTAAAAATAAAATTATTTTAAGGAACCATGTGATTTTATTACAACGATTTTAGTTGGCACTTTTTTTGCGACCTTATTAAAAATTATTTTGATCACATAAATAGTGTGTCACACTTACAGGGCACTTGTCATTTATTCGATCAATTTAATTTTCAATATTGTCATTCGGCTACAACAATTTAATTTCAGCAAAAGGAGATTGATTGGTTATTTAGCTCAGCCCCGACGGATGCTCGGGCACAGTTATCTCAGTGGAATTTTTGTGATAAAAATCATTGGATTATTTATTTCATTCAAACACTACTATGAATTTTTTTCCCCGACAAATGGTCGAGCGGATGCATATCTTATACACTTTGTTGAAAAGATTATTTTCGTGATAACTTCTATTTGATTTAGCCTCAACAGATGGTCGGGGAATTTACTAACTTCCACAGGTACAAGATTCAGTCCTGACGGATACTCAACAACAATCTTAAGTTCTTGGAAATCTCACCGATGATTGGACATATGCTTGAGCACGAATTGCTCGCTATATCTACTCGGTATTGTACAACTTTGCCCCGGCGGACTATCCAGGCACCATTCATTTCATTAATGCTCTGACAGATAGTCGAGCACACTATAGCACTTTAGACCTAAATAAATGCTTGGGAAAAAGTATTATTACTCCGATGAAAACTCGGATTCTATGATTCTTAACCTGAAGAGAGGTCGGGCAAATTCAAGATTCATCTCGGTAGATAATCGACAAAATATTTCTATAAATTTAGTCCCTAATGGATGGTTGGTTAGGATAATTCTCATATTCAGCAAAGCCCTAATTGATGGATACACACATTTATTTGTGCATTTTTCGTTTCTGTCTCATAATACTTTATTTGCCCACAATTTTTATCATCATAAATTTGTTAGCAGAGGGCTATCTATATATACTGCATACTTCACAATTGTCACTACACAATAATTTTTTGAAACCAACTCACAATTGAGTTTTTGCTTAGAGGTATTTGCAAAAATTCCAAATTAACTCCTATGTCGCACATCTCAATATATTTGATAAATTTTGCATATTTCATTTGACTTTATTACAATTATTTTGTTCACATAAATATTGGGGCGCACTTATAGAGCACTCATGTCATTTATTCGTTCAATTAATTTTCAATATTGTGGTCTAGCTATTATTGGTTATACCAATGTATGGTCAGTGTAATATTTTTGCTAATACCTAGCATAGCCCCGATGGATGCTCGGGCACGGCCATCCTCGTGAGATTTTATCATAGAAATTATGGGATCATTGATGTCATTCATTCAATACTATGAATCTTTTCCTCGACACATGTTCGATCAGATGCACATCATATATTCCTTGACTGAATAAATGAATTACATGGCAATTTCTATTTGATTTAGCCTCGACAAATGGTCGAGCAACTTATTAACTTCCACAGGTACAAGATTCATGTAATACCCCATTATTTCATGGCTTTTAAATTTAAGGGTTTATTAAATTTAATTGAGATAAATTAATTTAATTTTAATCCGGAATGTTGTTTTAAATATTTACTAGCGTGACAAGAGTTAGTAATTATTGGAAATTTGTTATTTTTGGCATATTACTGGATGAGTATAGTAATATATGAGATTTATTTTATAATATTGTCACGAGTGAATAAAATGGTAATTTTAGAAATTTGAGTCGGGACGCGCTCGTGTCGCGTCGGGACTAATTATTGATAAATAAAAGTGAATATTTTATAAGTTGTTCATATGGTCATTTTGAGTGCGCCAAAGCGTCTGGAAGGGTCGAGATAGTCAGAAAAGTGTACCCGGGGGTTTAGTTTGGGTCTCGAGGCGTTTTTAGGCCTAATTAGTACCCCGGGAGGGCATTTTGGACATTTTACATTTTTGGGTAATTAAACCCACGAATTTTATTGGGGTATATCAGATGGAAAGTTTCATCTTCTAGGGTTAACACAAGGAAATACTAATGACGGTCATTGGAGAGGAAGAGGAGAAGTTCTACAAGGAGTTCTAGGCCAAGAACACCTCCGATTGCACCGCCGTCACCACCAACGCGTAGATCGCGCAACGGGCTACGCAACTACACCAAAAACATCTGCAAATCAGAACGTCAAAAATCCCAGGAAAGTGTTTATCTTGCTATTTTTGTTGGTGCAATTTCCATATTAGTTTAGGAATGATTAGGGATGAAATATATGGAAGAAAACCCAAATTGTGATATGAATTTGCATGTAGTAAAGACTTAAACCTTATTCTGTAAGTCTCTTGTGATGTAGAAAGATAATCCACGAAATTTTGGTGTAAATAAGAAAGAAATTCTGGGATTAAACAGATTTGAATCATGAGTTAGAGATTTTTAGGGTTCTTGAGTTTTAAATGAATTATGGCATGATTAATCCATGTTTAGTGATGTAAATTGATATGTTTTACGTTGAATATACTTGATATGATGATATAAAGCTAGTAGCATCAAATCTGGGACGATTGGGGTTAGAAAATATGGATTTGGTGTAAGTTTGGAGATGAAACCCGTAACTGTAATTCTGCAGATTTCGCAGACCTGCTTGATCGATCGATCGAGCCCAGAGCTTCGATCGATCGAAGGTTCGATCGATCGAGCCCCAGACCTCGATCGATCGACCCCTCCTGGCAGACTCCTATTTCCCTTTTAAATGAGTTAAATTCAAATTATAGTCAGATAATTCTTGGGTATCCTTAATATAATGTTTTGGGAGATAGGGAAGACCAGTAGGATATGTGAATAAATTTTGGGACCCTTGATGTCGGGCAGAGATTGTATTTTGGGATAAGTACATAAGGGTCTGTGAATTTATGATTTAAAAAGAGAGACACGTAAGAGGGTTACTTTGGGACAAATGTGTATACCTACTAAAATTTATAATTGGGAGGATAGAATCCATGAGCGTTGTGTAGTAAGTGGAAAAGTTCCTCAAATTAATGTAAGATGTAAATGGTTATACGTGATAACTATATAATGTGAAATAAATGCGAATAACGTAATTATGGGAATTGAGAATTTACCTAGTATTGATATGGTAATCTTAGTATAGTTATATGATTGTGTATGCATATACTATCTATGTGTGAAAATCAACCCCACGCTACTTGCTATCCCTGAGGTTTCCGCGCTGGGACAGTCTTATCTCGATGGGACCTTTATGGGGGATATTGACTTGTACCCTAGAAGATATATATCCTTGGTACAGGCTATCGGAATGATAGTTCAGACGTTCCTAAGAGATGAGGGTATGTGCTTTCCTCTTAGAGACTTGAAGTCTATGCTTCGCCTCATTTTGTTTGTGTATAGATATCCTTGGTACTGGCTATCGCAGTGATAGTTCAGACGGTCCTAAGGGACTTGGAATCTATATTTCGCCTCAATATTGTTTGAGTATGTGTTAATACAATTCGAGAGTGATTCCGAATTTGTATTCCCCTTAATGTGAGTGACATGGGGTTTGGATAGTAGAGTATGCCCGCACCATAGTTGTATTTGGGGTGCTGTTATGGTTTATATATATTTTACGAGTGGTTATTATATATATATGAAATTTTGAAATCTGGAACTGCCTACTGTGATGTGATATGTAGGACGTGAGTGATAACTCAAATTATAAATACTTGTGTTGAGAAAGTATAATATGACACTGGGAAACTTTATTGATTTATAAAGTTAAAATTAGAACTTTGGTTACTAATTGAAATAGTATCTTCAAACAATTGAATTGTTAAATTTTGAATCTTACGAGTAATAAAAGATAAGTTAAACCATTTGGAAAAGAATAGCATGATATATGATGAGATAGACCATTGGGAAGGTTAGTGCGATAGGTGTGCACATTAGAAGAGAGGTGAGAATTTCTCAAGAGAGTGTCGTACTAATATGTTGTTGCATTGTCCTGTATCAATTTAAATACTTGCTAAACGTATTTTAAATCAAACACACTATCGGGCTCTGACCCGTTTCTTTTTCTCTTTCTCTCTCTTGTATATATGTGTATGTATTACAGGTGCCCAGCCACATGGGCGTCTTGCTTAGGATCTCTTGGAAGGAACGCGCTGCAGCTTAGGTGGGAGTTGCAGGTCTCTTTATTAGACGACTTCGTTCATTCGGATCCACTCTTAGTACTTTCATCTAGTTGGGCATGTGTAGCTCTTTCCATTATTCCGTTGTTATTGGACATTTGTATTTCAGTTATTTCCAGTATTGTTACTATGGGATTTATTCAGTTTGATTGTGACTTTAGATTTCGTATGTTGACATTCGATTGACGAATGTATTAAATTAATTGGATTATGTTGCAAAATTTAATGTGGTGTGATTCTTACTTATTGAATGTTGTTAATAAAATAAATGATTTTCTTTAAATAAAATTTGGAAAGTATGTATGAAAATGGTTTTGACACTTAGCTTAATTAATTAGGGTATTAAATTGGAAAATTTTATTTTATCGACAGTGATGCTGAGAATGAACCAACTGTTCACCTTGAATTAATTGAATAAATGAGTGATCGCCCGGTATTTAATTAGGCGGGGTGTAACAATTCAGTCCCGACGAATGCTCGGCCACAATCTTAAGCTCTTGAAAATCTTATTAATGCACTGAGAGATGCTCGAGCATGGATCGCTCTCTATATCTACTCGGACCTGTGCAACTTCGCCCCGACAGACCAGCCTGGCACCACTTATTTTGTTAATGCTCCGACGGATGGTCGAGAACTTTATGCCACTTTGGAACCAACAAATACTTGGGCAATATTATATATGATAATCGACGGATGCTCGGACGTTGATATTTCTTCAATTCCAGTATTGATGGCCTGGCTCTATGATTCTTGACCTAAAGGATGATCAGGCATATTCAAGGTTCATCTGGGCAAATGATCGGAAAAATATTTCTATATATTTAGTCCCGAAGATATTTGTCACACACGTCGCATTTTATCCCCAACAAATGGTTGGTCAGGATAATTCTTATATTCATTCTCGAAATATGGTTGGCACAGTCGATTAATGATCGACATTACATCTATTGGAAATTAGTTTTCACTAACACTGCAAGATCATTTGTAATATATGCTCGATCCTTTTTTGCCTCGACGAATACTCGAGCATGGATCACTCGCAATACCTACAAGATCCTTTATAATTTCTTCCTCGACAGGCATTCAGATATCATTTATTTAATCTGGAAATCTAGTTTTCACCTTGACGATCTTGCCTTGACGGATGCTCGAGCATCATTTATCTTATCAATGCTCCGACAGATGCTCGAGCATGGATAGTTCACAACATCTACTCGGTCCTTTGCAATTTTTCCTCGACGGACCCTCAACTTTGATGAATAGTTAACATTATGTGATCACGTCTCAAGCTCCAATGAATAGTTGGGCGATCTGTAGAACAAAGATCCAGTAACACATAAAGCATCAAGGAGAGCAACGATCAGCCATATTTATCAATAAGGATGAATCCAACATGTAAGAAGTCACATATCAATCAAAATCACAGTCAACGAACAGAACATGTGACCCCTTGAATGTATCAGCAACATCGTCAGACAACCAATGGTGATTGGTGATCATTGGGCGATGAAAATTCACTTATCGATGTCGAAAGGGCGTCATCAACACTAAGATATCCACTCCAGAGGAACAGTGTTTCATGGGCACTATATCAAATCAACGCATTTCTATGCAAAGATGATTTGAACTCACATCAACTTCTTTAAGTTCACGAGCTATATGGAGTCTTATATAGCATCCTGTAACCACCATGCATGGTGGACGAACAAGTGTGCTCCGAGGAACGATACATTACATGGAACTATATGAACAAGACAATCCTTAATTATATCCACGTCGACGAATGATCAATGCGACACTCTTCAATATAACAAAGCCTCGAGGAACGATCGGGCACACTTATCATCTCGGTTATATAGATTAAATAACTCGATGGATGGTCGACCAGTCTTATCTTCACAGCCCGATTAGGGGCTCCATGGCAACGATGACACGTGAATAGATTCATTGCAACCTTCAAAGCAAAATAGAAGAAGTCAACTCAGGATGAATGCCAACATGGTTAACACCGGAATTAGTCTTTCAAATGACGATTAAGACTAATCTTTATTTAATTACAACATCCTTCTTGCTTGTTCCCATTAAATTAAGTAGCTCCATAGGCTTTTATCATCTCTAAACACGAATGGCCTCACGAGTTGCCCCGGTAACAAAAAAAGCCCTACAGGGGATCCTTAACAAAAAAGCCAACTCAGGTTGGTCGCCAACTATGTTGGTCGGTTAAAATACTAAACGGGTGGATGGCCCTTAAACCAGGTGCATTTTTGCCATCGCATTTTAGGTCTAAGGAAGTGTGACGGCACAACCTAAAAGGTAAAATAGGTGGATATTTACATGCGAGGCATTAGAAAATGGAAAAATGAAAACGTAATTAGTCTTACATTGACTTGCGGGAAAAGCCTAAGTACAATAAGCATACCGATTACATATCACATTTTAAAAAACCTAATGTAGGGTCTTACCCCTATAAGGTACGTGCTTGAGCAAGGCTCGACACATAGGCATGTGATCAGCCTCTCCAATTAGACCATATGAAAAACCTAATGTAGGGTCTTACCCCGATTAGGTACGTGCTCGAGCAAGTCTTACCGCATAGTCTTTTGGTTGGCCTCTCCAATTGGACCATATAACAAACCTAATGCAGGGTGTTACCCCTAATAGGTATATGCTCGAGTAAGACTCGAAACATAGGCCCATGGTCGACCTCTCCAATTGGACCATATTAAAAACCTAATGCAGGGTCTTACCCCTACTAGGTACATGCTCGAGCAAGGCTCAATGTATAGGCTTATGGTTGGCCTCTCCAATTGGACCATATGAAAAACCTAATTCAAGGTCTTACCCCTATTAGGTATATGCTCGAGCAAGGCTTGAATCATAGGCTTTTGGTTGGCCTCTCTAATTGGACTATACAACAAACCTAATGCAAGGTCTTACCCTTACTAGGTACGTGCTCGAGCAAGACTCGACACATAGGCCTATGGTCGACCTCTCCAATTGGACCATGTGAAAAAACCTAATGTAGGGTCTTACCCCGACTACGTACCTGCTCGAGCAAGACTCGACACATAGTCTTCTGTTCGGCCTCTCCAATTGGACCATATGAAAAAACTAATGCAGGGTCTTACCCCGACTAGGTACATGCTCGAGCAAGGCTCGACACATAGGCCTGTGGTCGGCCTCCCCAAATAGACCACACCAGACCAAAATACAAGAAGATGCCCTGAACTTCATGCACGCTCGAGAAAATCTCAGCAAGCGAATTCTACATAGGCCTATGGTCAGCCTCACGAATTAGGCCATGCAATTAAACAGAACAATGAACTACATTCGACCTGATCCCAAGAGGGTACATAGGCAGCTCGACACTCTCGAGTACGGTTCCCATATCAACTGAACGTCTCTCAACTCAAGCCAAGCATTCATTTAAAAAAACTTATAAAGAAGAACAACCCAATAAGGCTAAAAGTTCAACAACAGCTCAAAGAACGCCAGCCCAGTTCACATCAACAACTGCATACGTTTAAAGAAATTATGGACCAGCTCCCAGCTCATCTCAGAATCAACTCATCTGAACTGCGACCTATGGGGCTATTATGGGGGAAAAACATATGCCTACATAATATCATGACACGTGGAGAGAACCCCGATCAACATGGAGAGCAACATACACTCCAATAAGATAGGGACGACAAGAGTCCTTGATAAACTAGAAGATCGAGGAGTAGTATCTGATTAGAATCAAACTCCACGAAGATAGGACTCATCTATGATAACCCACTTATCAAAATAAGGGGTGGCCAGCCCGATACTCAAATAAAGCAACAGGAATCATAGATGGATCATTCTCAGCATCACAACAATATACTAAGTATACGGGATAACCACCCTATATTTCCAAAAAACAGGTTGCCAAAAATTTTGTTTTATAAGTTAAAGAAATAATTTAAACAACCCAATTTGAAAAGAAAGTGGATACCCAAAGAGCGGCTTATATTACATCGGCATCAAGTATACAATAAGGGGATCGAATATGATGTCGGTCAACAGTCTCATACAACAATATTCAACAAGTTCATTAAGTTACATAATACATTACAATAAGAAAATACAAAAGCTTGGGCCACACGCCCGAGTAAATGACCCGATCATAACTAGAGTACAAAAATGAAGGCGTCTATAATAAAATATCCCTCAACGTCCGCAAGGTGTTGCAGCTCCATGACACTGGAAAGGAAAGTCAGTATGGGCGTCCTTGCGGCGGAGCACCTGAGGGAATATAAGATTCATGCACAATAAGAAATATGAACGGGTCAGGGCCCGATTTTATATGATCATCAGATGAATAAAGAGTATGACAGTTATGAACAGTTAATCATGATAGATAACACTAAGAATCTACCTACTCAATCTCAAAGCCTTAATTAAAGTAGTTAAATAATTATAAGTTTAATTTAGTTATGCAAGAGGATATGAATAAATATCATTAATTAAAATCTCCATCATTTACACTGTTCCATTTCATCGATCCACTTCTCATTAGGAAACATAATCACAGTTATTTGCTCTTTATGGCAATTATCATAAATCAAGTCCCACTTGAATAAGAATAGTTATATTCATCTATATATAACGATTCTAAGTCCGCCCGTCCGGGTTTCCCCACTGTGCCCGCCACTAAATAACTATCATCTTCCAGGGCCTATCAACCAAGACAACTTGGACATCCTAACGCAACGTTGGGAAGTGGCCATATACATGCGAGTGAGTCATAACCACACCCGGAATTACCCCACATCGCACAATAAATACAACATACATATTAACCGGTCATATGGTCGGGGACTATATTCACCCTGCATTCACTAGCCAGGGGACTTCACCTTATGCACGAACTTCCCTTATGATAGCATTTAGAGAGGTGGGTTTAAGAAAATTATTATTTACCATCTTTATTTCCATTTGACATATGTATATTTCATCTTATCCGAAACCATAATCATTTAACATCATCATTATCTTTCATCGCTTACTAAGTTCCCAAATTAGTCTCTAAGAAATCATGACATTTTTCCATGTTACAAGGTTTGATATACCTCAATTGAGCCTCTAAAGTCCCCCAATATATAGCTTTACAACTCCTAAACTCAAGCTAACTTACTAAGGAAAATAACCCTTTATGATCTATTTGCAAACCCCCGGAATAACCCCATTTAATCCCTTTGTAATCTAGGGTAGTGACCATACTATTCTAAGACTCTAGGACACTAAGTTTACTTCATACAAGAAGGTTCTTAAGTCCTAAGCCTAAAAGAAAAAGATAAAAATTGAGTTGGAAAAATAACTCAAAACAGCCTGATTTCGAATTGATTCGCCCTAGGGCCGAATCGATTCGCCCCAAGCAGCGAATCGATTCTCCCAAAAGCGAATCGGTTCGGATGAAAAACCCAACTTTCTGCCTCAACCAAATCGATTCGACCTTAACCCGAGTCGATTCGGGTCCCAGACCTGTAACCTTAACCCTAAGCGAATCGATTCGCAGGAAGGGCGAATCGATTCTCCCCTACGAATTTGCCAAGAAGGGGCTACGGGTTATGAACCCTAGTTTTTCCCCAAAACCCAAATCTCCTCCATTTTTACACACATCCATCAACATTAATCTACCCAAAACCATCCTACATGATTTCTAACCACTATACTCCACATAATCATCCAAGTAAACAATGAATGAGTCTTAAACATCACAAAAATCTATAAAATTCCACCTTGGTTCTATTGATTCATATACACAACAATCATACAAATTATTCATCTTAAATCATATATTCGCAAGTAAGAAACTTGCCTTGAGGTTGAGATTTCAGATTTCTTGGAAGATGAATGCAAGATCAAATCCCAAATCTTCAATTTCTTCCTTTATCCTCTTTTCTCCATAATTTCTCTTATTCTCTCCTTCTCTCTAGGTTTAGTAAATGCACTTAAAAGAATAAAAAGAGGTGCAAGACTAAATGGTGTCTTTAGTCTAAATTCCTTAACTTAAATTGTTAATACCACATTAAAATGATTCGCAATTACGCATTTAAGCTATAACAAGTCAAAAGTGCCTGAAACTCAAAAATACAATATGGCACTTATTTTGACTATCTCGCACATTTCGGGACTAACTAGCCCTCTTAATTGACATCCGAAAATATTTAAGGCATTTCAAGTTTCGGTTTCATTTATATCATAAATGTCATTTAAAGTATGCGACACTATAAAACGTAACATGATGTATTTACATACACATAACAGTAAATATACAACAGTCTAGTAAATATTAACTTTCAACTCATTCAATTAATATTTACTCCATTTCCCCATATTTCATATAATTACTTCATGCAGTAAATCAATATAAAACAAGTTTCTCAAAAGCGAGGGTTGTTACATCATCCATATTTGTTACCCATCCGTATTTGTAACCCTAATGTAACCCCTAACTCTATATAAGGGGACACCCCCCATTGTGAAAGGGGGCTTAGAAGTTAGAGAAATACTCTCATGTAAAACTCATTCATCATTCTAATGGAACACAGCAGCAGCCCCGTGGATGTAGGCCATTCATTGTCGAACCACGTAAATCTTTGTCTCTTTCACATTTATTTTTATGCTTGTATTGTGATGAATTGGAACCCCCCTATGGGTGAGATTTTTTGCACCTACAAGGT
This sequence comes from Sambucus nigra, assembly GCA_949130495.1. Taxonomy (NCBI): domain Eukaryota; kingdom Viridiplantae; phylum Streptophyta; class Magnoliopsida; order Dipsacales; family Adoxaceae; genus Sambucus; species Sambucus nigra. The sequence goes on from OX422215.1 coordinate 228,513,207, forward strand.
AAATGATGCACAATCCTATATTTCATTGAGCATAACTTTTTGTGTAATTTTTTGTGGGGTTAAATTAAATTGGGGAAAATATTAATTTTTTTCTCTAATGATTTGAAAAAAATTGAAACTTAAGATTAATGCAGAACTAAATTGACATGTATTATAAACTCATGATCTCCATTGACAAAATTGAGATGGCCAAATTGAACCTTTATTTCATACTACTTATTGAACTAACAAAATGTCAGGCTGACACTCACATAGGCAAAAACAAGAAACACAGTTATGGTGCAAACAATTCTTGTTTTTACCCTCAACGTCACTCTTGCACTTCTTTCCTTCATCAATATTAACCAACTTTTTCGTCACATGCGCACCCTCCACGGATGCATGTTGCATACCCAACGTCATAAAATTTTGTGTTGTAAACTGACTTTGTACACATGTGACGAATGGGACCTCTTTGATTTCCTGTCGCCTCTGGGATTGCCAAACCTGCCAATTCATATATTTTTAGCCAAATTCATGTTCTTCATCTTCTTCAACAGAGTTAACTAAGGCAAGTAAAAGAAAAACTAATCATTTTATGATTATGGATAATCTAACGGTGTGGGGAGAAAAGATAGTGTGGCTACGGATTCCTTGTTTGCGACATCAAGGATTGGTAGTGTGGAGGGAAAGGACTTCTCTGAGGATGAATTATTCGAGGCATAAGAAGTGGGAGGAGGAGGTAAGGTCTCTATTTATTCCAATGTGGCCTATTCTCAAAATTGGGTGGATATCGATATCCCTAAGCAGGATGAGGCATTTGGAGAGGGAGGGGACGGGGAGTGGGAAGAGTACCCAGTGGGTTGGGCAGAGAGTCTGATAGGATTCAGTAAGATGGTAGGGCTCAACTTCGAGGGGAATGAGACTAAGGCTCATTTTATTTTTGAGAAAATCGGTGGTTATGGGAGGGTGTAGGGTATCGTTGTCCTCCATGTGGGTCTCGCATTAGTCCGTCTTGTGGTGCTATGGTTTCGTTGTGTTGTGGGGGTGATTGAATCAATATGCGCTTGTAGGATTTTTCGGTGGCTATTTCTAGAGTTGGTGGTTTTATCTGAGTGGTTATAGGTGATTGTTTTCTTTGTGGTGGATGCCTTTTTTGTTATCTCTCTTTCTTTTGGTTGGGTTGTATACTCCCTGTATACGGGTTTCGCTCCCTTAAGCAGTTTGGTTCTAATATATCATTTACTTATAAAAAAAGGTAAAAATGGAAATTAGAAGCAATATATTCTCCATGCAACCAAATGTCTCCAAGTAACCGAAATAGAAATTATAAAGAGTAGAATGCCTCTGTAAAGAAAAGTCTTGATGGGAAGAGTAAAAATGTAAACCATGTTTTATGGCTTTCAGTGGTCTCGAAGATTCTATTTGAAATAAAATTTACAGAGTAAATAATTATACACATATACGAGATTTTTCAATGCCGAAATTTGATAGCAATTTATCGATAGAACTTTCTCTCTGAGGAAGACATTACGTCTTATGGTTCGGACTAAGAATTTGTTAATGAAATTCACATATATATAAAACACAACAAGAATTGTCAAATAATATAAGAAAGGGTGCCTAATAAAAACTAGCAAACACAAATTACCCATTAAAATTTAATGGGGAAACGAGAGTCGGATAGAAAATTTTAAAGGGGAAGAGTTAGATAACATAATCATTCGCTTCGAAAAAAGTAAAAAAGAGAAGTTGGCTTACTATTTTTAAATCAAGAAATATTTTTTTCATCCTAACAACATAATTATTATCAAAAACTTGAAACTTGCTAAGAATAATATATTATTACACCATTTATGACATAAATTTTCATTATTATTTGGCCATGTGATAATCAATTTCTTAAACTAAAAAGCACACAGAGAACAAACATTTCATCCAATATTCTATCTCTCCACAAGTAGACAACCTTATTTGGACCCAAATGTGTGTGTTTCTGTTGGGGGGGGGGGGGGGGGGGGGGTAACTATCATGATATCATCTTAAATTTCCTCTCCAATTTTTTGATAAAAATGAGAGAGACTTTCTAAATATTGAGATGATATGATATAGGAGACATATTGTTGTTCCTGAACCAATTTTATTTACTTCATTCAATTTGTTCTATGCTAAATTGGGCCAACATTAATTTATTTTTTCAAAAATAAAATATATTATTCAGAAGGAGAAAAAAAGCCTTTCTCCAGTGGCAGAACAAGATTAACAACATCGAATTTTAACTCCCTAACAAGTTCAAGATCTATACTAGATTTACAATCTGTGAAGGGGAAAGATAAAAAGGAATCTCTAATGCCATTGCGAATATTAGAAATTAAAACTTTAGTCTTCATTGTCTGGTCATCATAAATAGCTCTATTACGACCTTTCCAGATCTCCCAAGTAATAAGAAATGAAATAATGATGAGAAGAGAAGAAAGAATAGAATTTCCTTTGACTTTAATCCACCATGACATAAGTTCTCCTCTGATTGAGATTGAAGAAGTTCTGATACCTATGATACCTTTGAAATGAGTCCAAATTGATGAAGCTATATCACCTATGACGAAAAGGTGGTCAATTAATTCTTGGACAGGCCTAGAGCAGTAGTGGCATTTGGAAATAATAGGAATTTTGATTTTGGAAATTATATCATCAGTAGGAACAATTTGATGGAGTAACTTTCACATAAAAGTAGAAACTTTACTAGGAAGTCTCCTATTCCGTATTATTTTAAAAGAGAATAGGGGGAAGCTTTTATGTCTAACAACATGCCAAGCTGATTTGAGAGAGAAGGTGCCATTGGGTTTGGTCATCCACTTGAGATCCCCATCAACATTGATCCACTCTTTTTAACCACTAAAAGAACCTTATGCATCCTTTTCCATACATGAGAATAATTTATTTTGCAAGAAGATTCAAGTGGGGCACATCTTTTACAGTATTTATTTTTCAAAAATCTGCTCCAGGGAGAATCCACTGTTAGAAACCTCCCCCAAAGTTTGCACGAAGAAGCTTCAATATAATCAGGAATGAGCTTAATGCCTAGTCCCCCTTCATCATAAGGTAGCTAAAGAGACTTCCAATTTTACCAATGCCTTTTCATAGTGCCTTCGAAAGAACCCAAAAAAAAATTTGAGAAGAGATTTTCCAGAGTCTTGATAATGCAAATTGGAGGTTCCAAAGCTGCAAATAAATGATAGAACATTGATTCAGTGACATGTTTTAAAAGAATAAGTTTCCCTCCTTGACTCAGTAATTTACAGGACTAGCCTTCGAGCCGCTTTTTGATTTTATCTATGATCCCATTGAAAAAGAACTCTTCTTTCTTCCTGCATAAAGAGGCACACCCAAATAAACAATGGGAGGAGATTTGAAAGTGAAATTTGTTGTCCTTTCAATAATCCTTCTTCTAGATAAGGAGCATGACTGGGGGATCATGAAAGTGCACTTGGACTTATTCAGAGCTTGACCAAAGATGACATCATACTCATTGAGAAATGACATGAGTTATTTTAGATACTTTTGACTGCCAGAGGTGAAAATGAGATTATCATCTGCAAAAGACAGGTTAGAAATAATGGGACTACTAGGAGGCATAGAAAAGGATTCAATTTTACCATTCTCAACCAGCTTTTGCAGCCCTCTATTTAATACTTCAGCTGATAAGATGAATAGAGCCGCTAAGAGAGGATCTCCCTGTCTAATACCAAAAGAAGACTTGAAAAAGTCATGAGAAGTTCCATTGATAAGAATTGAGAACCAACATTCTGATATTAACCTACACACCATGTCTATGTAGTATTCATTGAAGCCAAATTTTTTGAGAACTTGAGTGAGGTATAACCATGAAACTTTATCATATGCTTTGGACATATCAAGTTTACAAACTAAATTTGTTCCTCTCAATTTTTTGCTGAAATTTGCCATGATTTCTTGGCAAGAAGGATTTTTTCAGAAATAGATTTGCCTTTGATGAAACCTACTTGGTTGGGACTATAATCATTGGCAAGAATTTTGGAAATTATTTTATTTGAAGTATTGCAAAGGCTGATAGGCCTATAATCATTACAAGAAGAAGGATTATTTGATTTGGGGATGATAGTAATTAGAGTGGAGGTCCAGCTTTTGGGTAATCTATTCCCCATGAAAAAAGAAATGATGGCTTTAAACAGGGGTGCTTTAATAATGTCCCAACATTTTTTGTAAAATTGAGAGTTGAATCCATCAGGCCCTGCAGTGCTAGAGGAATCCATTTGAAGAATAACATCTCTAATTTTTTGAAGAGATGGAGGAGATGAAATAAGAATATTATTACTCTCAGTGATAAGATTTCGGATGTAGTTTAGCAAGGATACATCATCATGAATGGGAGAAGAGGAAGAAAGAACACGTTTGAAATGATCCGAAAAAATACTTTTGATAGTGACTGGGTCTGAGATCTAAACTCCATTAGAGTCTTTGATTCAAGAGATATTAAGCTTATTCCTTTTCTGATTTACCATAGCATGGAAGTATTTGGAATTTTCATCCCCATCTTGCAGCCATTTAACCCTTGACTTTTATTTCCAGAATTCATCTTCTATGGCTACTTGATGTTGTAGTTTAGCTCTAGCAAGCTTGTACTCAATATTGGCAGCTTCTGAGAAATTGGACTCTAACTCAGTTTATTTTCTAAGCACTTCATCTTCTACTACGATTGTGGATTGGAAAATATTTTTGAAAGTTTCTTCGTTCCATATGGCTAAAGCCTTCTTAGTGGCCTTTAATTTATGGGAGAAAACTCTAAGAGGGTCCCCATTACAATCAGTACTCCAAGCATGCTCCAACACTGAGAGGAAATTTTGATGCTTAGTCCAAAAATTTTGGAATCTGAAACTCTTCTTATATGGATCATCATTTAGCATAAGACTAAGTAATAGAGGGCTATGATCAGAATTAGTTCTATTAAGGTGAGCTACTGTAGAAGTTAAAAAACTTTGGCTCCATTGGAAGTTGCATACTACCCTGTCTAGCCTGGCCCAAATTCGATTACCTCCCTCCTTATGGTTACACCAAATGTATTTGGAACCAGTGTAAGAAACTTCAGATAAACCAGCTAACCCCATGGCATTATTAAACTGAGAGTAGGCCTCAACATCAATATCATTGCCTCCTAGTTTATCCATATTGGAGGATACCACATTAAAGTCACCTCCTACAATTGTAGGGAAGGAGTTATTGCACTGGTTGAAAATATCTTCCCATAAGTCTTGTCTTTCATGTTTGTTGCACTTTCCATAAACATAAATTAATTTAATGGGACCAGGTAGAGAGTTATCCTGAAGCTCAAGAGATAAGGCCTGTACAGAATTTAGAGCTACAAACATATTCCACTCATATTTCCACATAATCCAAATGGAGTTATTGAGGTTTGCCATACCATTTACGAAATTCAATCCGAGAACCAAATTTTGAAGTTTAATCTCATCAATTTTTGGTTCCATGATTGCAATAAGGGGAATGTTATTGACTTTTATAAGTTTTTTGAGTCTTATAACTGTAGGCTTGTTCCCAATACCTCTCACATTCCAGAAAAGGACTCTAATCATTGAGAAAAATAACTAATTGAAGCTTACAAAGATTTATTTTTACCTTTGGATTTGGTGGTGACTGAAGAAGCCTCAGCTTGAGGAATGTTTTGGTCCTTCTTTTTGGTGACATTTTCCTCATCTATCTTTCGCAAATAAGAAAATTTATTGGATAAGGTAATAGAGTAGGTTTTGAACTCTTCAGTAAGCTTGGATATATATGGTGGATCACAGTCTTTCTCACTGTCAGATAGACTACTAGAGCTCCAGTCAAAAGTCTTTTTTTGTGGAAGACAAGGTCTGGGAGAAAGATTGATAGAGTGTAGCCAAAATTTTATGGGAGTCATTAGTTTTCTATGGTGGAGTTTAGGAAGAGAATGATTAATGTGGTCTAGTTTACTGGGAAGTAATTCTCCTTCTTCAAGTGAAGGAGGGGATAGGTGTTTGGAAGGGGATTTAGTATGCATAGGATTAGAGGTTTCAGAAGATTGGATTTTTGGACCAGATTTTAAGCAAGCTGACACTAGGAAAGAATATTTTTTGGGGGAGGAGGCAGTTTGTGAAGGAATGGTTTGATTAGTAGCAGCATGTTTTCTTGATTCCCCAACAAAAATATTCTTTTTGGCAGTCCACACCTTAGCAGGGACTGATATGTTAGACAAAAGTCCTGTAGAGATGGGGAGAAAAGAAGTGGTATACTTCCTAGTCTCCGAATCAATGAAAGTTTCATTATTTTTACTGTCCCTATCAAGATGGCCCTGGCGCTTGCAGTTCTTGATATATGGAGGAATTTTCTCATATTCAATGGGTTGCCAGAACCCCATGTCACCATTACCAATACAGACTCAATGGATAATAGGTTTAAGGAGATCTAATTCAATACAGACCCGAGCACAACTAGGTCTAGAGAGGCCTGCAGTAGAGTCATCAATTTTAAGAGGTGACCCAACCAATTGCGCAATAGAGAAGAGGGATGCCTTAGAGAATAAATGTATGGGTAGGAAAGGGAGGGAGATCCAAACAGGAGTGAAGGAGCAATCAATATTGGCTTAAAAGTTAGGAGTCCATTTTGATATTTAAAAAGGATATTTGTGGATATACCATTGGTTACGAATCCAAAGTCTTGGGAAATATTTTTCACTATTAAGCTTAATAAGAATATGTTTCTCATCAAGCAAACCAATAGAGAAAACAGTTTTAAGAGAGAAAGAATGAAACGTTTTCCTGATAACCTCCAAGGGAGGATGACCAAGAGTGAATTTCCCAACAAGGGAGAATTTGAAAGTATCAGATAGAGTTCTAATATCATTATTAGAAAAAAAACACAGCAGGCTCACCTTTGTGCATGCATGGAGTTTTTAGAGAAAGTGAAGATGAATGTTTTCTTCCAATAAGAGAAGCAAAAGATTTGTTTGCAAAAGGAAGGATAGGTTTAGAAGGATTGGCAGGTAATGAAGGAGGATCCTGTGGGTGGGTGGGTGGGTGGGTGGATGCCGAAGGGGCTTCCACAACCGCCATTCCTAGGTGAGAATAGGGTTAGCAACGACCACGAGAGAGAACCTCCAAGAAACCCGACCAACATTAAATAGATAAGAATAGTATGTATAAAAATTGGCATTTTTTTTCCATAATATATTCCAGTCCTTTTTCTACTTTCATTGATTGTTAATTGATTAAAAGATAATAGAAGGATATGTACATATAAAAAGATGTAAATGTTAGGGAAAATATTAAAAATGATACGATATTAACACAAAACTTCACATCAGCTCTTCTAAACAGCGAATCATGGCGTGGCCTGGCGTGTTCAAGTCAAAATCATGTGGTGTATTTGTAATATCTCGTGTTGTGTTTTTACTTATATAATTTAATCAATTTGTGTTTAATTACATGTAAAACTTCATATTCCTAGCAATCATGTTAGAATTTAATAATCATGTCATTCGTGTTCAATTGTCGTGTTCGTGTTAAGCAATAAACTCATAAGTTCATACACTAAATAAGCAATAGTATATACAAAATGTTAAATTTGTAGAAAAAGTTCTAAATCCCCAATGACATAACATTTGTCTTCATAACTTTTTTCTTTATTTTTCCTTTTTAGATACTTAATATTAATGGTTTTCATGAAAACTAATGAAATGATCAAAATATACATGTCATTAACCAAATACAACTTGGAGACCTTTATTGTACTTAATGTAGGAGAATAATATCTTGTTACCTAATATCAAAAACTTGAAAGAGTTATACTGTAACTCCGTGTGAATAAAGTTATATTAAATTACTAGTACACATTCTCAGTGAAATTAAACCATGAGGAGAAACTCAAATTTATTCATAAACATTCATATGTGGAGTATATTCCATACACTTAGTAAACCGACATAAGTCAAAAACATTCAGTCCATCAACTTATAGCATTAGGCCCATCCGGTTTATGTATGTTTTGTAATGAATCCAAATTCTAATTGAAAGGGCTGAAAGTTTTAGTTCTTGAGGTAGAGAGTAAGAATTGAAAAGTCAAGTTTAAAATTTAGAAGTGAAGAGAGAGAATTCAGTAGTAAATATAAAGTCATCATTCTCTTTCGAAGACCAACACCATAATTTAAAAATTATTGACTCATTCTAAAAGTGGGTGTAATGCCCCGTGTTTTTATGAATATTTAAATTGGGTTAATTTAACTTAAATGGAAAATATTATTTTGAATAAATTAAATTAATTAGCAAGAGTTGAGTTAATATTTGATATTCTAAATTGTAGATGCAATTATTATGCAACACAAATAAATATGAGAGAAACAATTATCAAGAAAAGAACAAGGAATACAAGATGTCAATCACACAACAAAGGATGTACGTGGTTCAGCCAAGATGTGCCTACGTCCACGGTGGTGCAGTCGATATTATTTATATATACTCCAGAGAGTAATTACAGAGAATACAACTTGTCCTTTTGCCCCGGACCTAGGGTTTAATATATACATGTACATGTAGATGAGTGGAGGTGATGGGTTCCTCCATGTTTTCCATCTCCCCTATAACTTCCCTTCATGGGATCGTGGGGGGAGACCGGATCAATTATAAAAGATGAGGGGCCTGGATTTTGGGCCGCCAGGACTGGGCTACTCGTCCAGGCCCATAGTTCTAATTTTCGGGTACCCACCATTGACCCTAAATTTGTTGGGCCATGTTTATGGGTTCAGTGGATTTAAATGATCAGCCATTATGGCTGATTTGTGATTTTTCGAAAATCGTGAAGTTGCTTTGGCGGCACCCGCTTCGCTATTTGTGCGCTATGATTAGAATTGAAGGCTTGTTGGGATAGCCACTTTTTGTTCCGTCGCTTCAGCCTTTCTAGTATTCTTCCTTCTTCTGAGAACTCTAGCGCCTCGTACCTTCTTCTCTTAATCCCCATTCCCATTGCTTCATAGTCGTCTTGAGCTCGTGCTTCGTCATCACTTGAACCGATCTTCTGTTTTGTAAGTTTCTCGTGCCCTTTCTTTGCACTTTCTCTTTGGTTTGTATATTTTCTTGAGTTTTTCAATGGCAAAGATTGGAAATAGATCAATCTCTGAATTCAGGGAGTTCTACAACATCCCCGAGTGGGTTGATATTGAATGTTGTGCCTCCCCTCCTAGGAACGTTAGGGATATAGAGGATGCCCACTGGATCCATGTTTTGTTGCTTTCCTAGGGGGGACTTACTTTCCCCCCTAATGATCTATTTTTGCATTTCTTTGGCTATTTAAATATAGTTCCTGCAGAGTGCTCGTCCAATGTGTGGAAAATAGTAAATGGCATCCATAGAATAAACCAGTTGTATGGTACTAGGTTAGGACTTGCCGAGATCTATTTCTGTTATTCCTTTTCTCGAACTAGTTCAGGTGACTTATGCCTCAAAGCTAGGAGTCCTGATAGGGTATTGGTAGTAAACCTACCTCATTCCCATAAGGACTATTGGCAAGAGGGTTTCTTCATTAGGAATTGGCAGTTCCCTCCCCAGTTTGAAGGGTCGAGGTTTGAGAGGTTCACTGTCCCTTTTTACGGGGAAGAATATATAGGTAGACATTGTACTGTTGTTTCAACCTTTGCTGATTTGTGACTTTTCTAACCCCTCTTTGCTTTTTCTTCCACAGCGAGGATAAAGAATTTGGAGCCTTCTCTCAACGAGGTTCGTATCTCAGAGTTGGTGAAAGCTTGGAATATTAGGGAGCCTCTGGGTGACGGCGAGCATCCCAGGTCTGCTGCCTTTTTGCTCGAGTATAAGAACATAGGCTCCAGCTTCATAGCACGGCCTGTGGATAGTGTTCCAGAGTTTAATTCTTTCGAAAAGACTACTGCTGAGCCTATCCAGTTGGACGAAGAGGAGAACAGCTCTGAGAGTGAGCCTGCAGGAGCTGCGAGTAATTTGGGTGAAGGGAGCTCTGACAATAGCATTTCTTCTGACTGTGAAGAGGATTCTGAAGCTCGAGGATCGTCAAGCACTTCCAGCAGTTCAGGTGAAGATATGCCTCCAAGGAAGAACCTGATTAGAGATGATGATGATGAGGACCATGTGCTTCTTGCACAGAGGTTAAAGAAACAAAAGTCTACTTCTGGGGTCATGGCTACTGGTTCTCGGTCTTCTACTCAGGAGCAAGAGAGGAAGAGGAGAGAGGAAGAGCAGGTGAGAGAGAGGGAGAGAAAAAAGGAGGAGGAAATAAAGAAGGTGGAGGAAAAGAAGAGGATGGAGGAGAGGAAGAGGATGGAGAGGGAGAAAGAGGAAGAGAGGAGGAAGATGGAGTCAAGGACGAAGGCCGAACAAGCCTTGGTCCCGGTGTCTGCTTTGCCCGAGGGGGCCTCAGTTGCCATTTCTCCTCAACTGGCACCTGCGCTGCTCAAGAGGGTAGTTCTTCCTGTAGATTTCCAGAGGGCGCTGGGGTCTGATCAATTGTCCCTACAAGCTAGCCAGAGGCTAGCCTTGGTAAGATTATCTCCATTTTTAAATTCCTTAACAAGTTTTAGTTGTTTCTCCTTCTTGATCTCTTCTTTATTTTTGGCAGTTTGTGACTGACTTCGTCGTGCTCTACCGTTCTCGTGATGAGTTGTTGAGAAGGAATGGCAAGCTGGAGCAGCAGAAGTACGCTCTAGAAGTCAGGGGTTCTCAGCTGGAGGCTGATTTGAAGGCTGCTGATGCCGCCCGAGCTTCCTATGATCTGGCCCTCATTAATTCTAATTGAGAGATGGATGCGGCGGTTAAGGAGCTGAGCGAGCCGAGGCAGGCCTATGACCTAGTCTGCTCAAGTAAGCTGGGTGTTGTGGAGGAGAACAATGCTCTGATCGAGCAGCTAAAGGAGAAAGAGTCCCAGGTAGCAACCATCAAGGAGGATTCATACAACTCCGGGTGGACTGCTGCTTATGAAGACGCCGAAGTTCAAATAGGCTACATCAGCCATTTGAACTTCAAGAAAGGCTGGAACAAGGCCCTCCTAGCTGCTGGTGTTGATGTTGAGTCTCCTCTGTTCGACGAGCATGACCCGGGTTCGAGGCCAACTGTGGACGAAGAATCCCTTTCCCCAGCCATCGAGGGTGTTGATCTTACCTCTCAGACAACTTCTGCCGATGCTGGTCCTACCCAGGCGAATGAGGGCATCCCTGTAGAGGGGGGTGCCTCTGCTGCTACTGACAAGGGGAAACAGCCAGCCACCTCTGGGCAGCCTGAGGTTGCTAGTTAATCTTCTTTTAGGACTATTTTTGTACTTGTGCTTGTAATTTTTCCAATTTCTGCTCGATGTACTTGACTTTTATCAATGAAATGAAAAGGCTTCTTTTTCCAGTGCATTGATTGATTTTTCTTTCCATTGCCCTTTTATGTCTTGTAGTTGACTGATGTAGAAGAGTATATTCCTGCCACATCTTAATTGGGCAGGACTCTTGGTCTCAATGCCAGTCCTCAGGTTCATCAGGACTTTATTAGGATTTTCAAATCTCTCAGGTCAAGGAATCAAAAGTATAAGGAGCAGTCCGAGCTAGTGGCTAAGCTGAAGGACAGGCTCCAGGAGATGGAAGGCATTGGTGCCTCTGTACAAGACGAAGTCAATGTACTGAGAGCAAGGTTACTAGAGGCCACCGAGATAAACCAAGTTGGGGAGTTCCTACAGCAGGAGAATGAAAACCTGAGGAGGGAAGTCTTGCAACTTAGAGAGCATGCGTCGAGCACTATTTCAGCGGTTTTGCAAGGCTCCTCGTCTTCGTGAGATGGATATACTCCTCCTATGCTGCGAGGTTCCACTCGTCCTCCCCTCCCGCGAGCTGGTAGGAGCACCAGGGGTAGGAACAGGGAAGCAGAAGAACAACATGATAAGGAGATGGAAGAGCTCCATGATGATGTCCGGCGAGCATATGTAATTGCTGCCGGGCTTCAAAGGGACGTTACCCGATTACGGCACTTATTCAAGAAGGGTCCTCGACAAGCGTGGGCTGACGGTTATGATCAAGGCTGGCTAGATGCTCCAACAAGACTATCCGAGTTCGAGGAACTTTCTTTCATCAGAGGGTGGTTGAGTGCCTTGAAAGAGCTTCAGGTCCCGAGGAACTTGGTGTTATGGTATCGTCACGAGATGTCCTCCTCCACTCTGATGCCCAACCCATTCAGGAGGGATGATCGATGGATCCCCATTGATGCTATTCCTCGGCAACTATTAGAGTTGGACGCAGATGAGGTTGTGGAAGAGCTGGTCCCCGCTCCTGATGACGGACGAAGAGCTAGAGTGGCAGATTATCTTGTTCGGAGGCTTCCACCTTCTTGAATTTTTGCAAGTTATTTTTCTTTTGATAATGTAAACGCTTTGGGCGAGCTTCACCGACTAAACATGTATTATCATTATTGTAAATATAACAAGTTGTTATTCTTTTGCCTTTTTTGGTAATGTAAATGCTTTGGGCGAGCTTCACCGACTAAACATGTATTATCATTGTTGTAAATATAAGAGATTAATGAAAAGTTCGTGTTTTGGGCAATTTTGTCGACTAAACATGTTCGTCCAATCTTTTTATATTCTTACTACTTCATAATCCTTTTTGTTTTGTCATGCAAGTGTCCCCCCAGTCCAGTATAATACCAAAATACCATTATGCCCCATTTTACCTTTTAGGTTGTGTCATCACACTTCCTTAGGCCTAAGTAGGGCAATTGGCTAGGACACACCTGGTATTGGATGTCTTCATCCGATCAGGATTTTTCTCAACCAAAGTAGGTTTGATGGCCAGTATAAAATCTGGTCGCATTGCCTAAGAATCCTCTATAGGGCTTTATATATTGCCAGGGGAAATGCTAAGAGGTCTCTCGTGTTTCATGATGATGACCTGAGGAGGGGTATTCCCCTGCTATATCGACCATCGTGCCTGTGATTTGGAAAAGATGTGTGATAAAATGCAACTGTTACTGATTTCATTAGTAATAAGGGGAATGAACTGTCCTTTCACATAACAAATACAAGAAAAATATTCAACAATAGAATTCCTTGAGAATCTAAAAATATAATTTCTTGAGATTAGCTGCGTTCCATGCTTGTGGTATCTCTCTGCCCTCCATCATTTCCAAATGATAAGCACCTTGCAGGTCGTCTTTAGTTACTTTAAAGGGTCCTTCCCATTTTGGGCCTAGCTTGTCGTCTGATGACTTTACTGTGTTGCCCAGTACTTTCCTTAGAACATAGTCCCCAACTTGGAATCTTCTCGGGTTAACCCTTTTGTGGTAATGCTTTGCGAGCTGTTGTTGATAGCTCGCAAGATTTACTAGGGCAAGTTCTCTACGCTCGTTGGTGAGGTCGAGTTCAGCGAGCAATGCCTCATCATTCTGGCCTTGGTCGACAAGGTCGGATCTCATTATTGGTAAACCCGCTTCTAGTGGGATGACTGCTTCCATGCCATATGTTATCAAAAATGGGGTTTCTCCTATTGCTCGTCGAGGAGTTGTTCGGTATGCCCATAGGACATGGGATAGCTCGGTTTCCCATGCGCCTTTGGCTCGCTCTAATCGCTTCTTCAATCCATCGATCACAGTTTTGTTGGAAGCTTCAGCTTGCCCATTGCTCTAAGGGTAGGCCACCGAACTAATGTTGTGTCTGATCCCGTGTTCGTTACAGAAGTCCTGAAAGGGGCCACTCTCGAATTGTGTCCCATTATCAGTGATGATGGTTCTGGGGATTCCGAATCGAGTGATTATATTCCTCCATATAAACCTTATCATATCAGTGTCTCGAATGTTTGCCAATGGTTCTGCCTCGATCCATTTGGTGAAGTAGTCAGTTGTAACCAACAGGTATTTATGATTACTGGCAGCAGTGGGTAGTGGTCCCACGATGTCCATTCCCCATTGGGCGAAGGGCCATGGGCTGGTCAGGGATTTTAGGTCGTTGGCGGGTTGGTGGACCATAGGAGCGTGAAGTTGGCATTTCAGGCATTTGAGGACATATAACACGGAGTCCTTTTGCATATATGGCCACCAATAGCTTTCCTTCATTGCTCGAAAGGCTAGAGGCCTTCCTTCGACATGACTTCCACAGATTCCTTCGTGAATCTCGCGCAGCACTTGCTCGACATCGCCTGGGTGGACGCATCTAAGGTAGGGATCGGAGAAGGACTTCTTATACAAGTCGCCTCCTGTGGATAAGTGAAAGCGAGCAGCTTTGACTCTTATCTGGTGGGGGTTTATCTTGTCCTCTGGGAGCGTGCCCTCCTTTAAATAGTCTTTTAAGGGGTCCATCCAGCTGGGGGTTGATCCCACCTGGAGTATTTGCTCCACGTTTGGCAGCTTGCTGTTGTGGTTAATGCTTGGACAAATGAGGAAATCGATGGGAATGACCCTTTTAAGGCTAGAATCAACTGCCGAGCTTAGGGCTGCTAAGGCGTCGGCATGACTGTTTTGGCCTCTAGGAAACTGCTGGATGTTGATCTCTTCAAAGCTCGTCATTAGTTTTCTCACCAGGGCGAGGTATGCTGCCATTCTTTCATCCTTCGCGTTGTAATCTCCACTTATCTGATTGGAGACTAGTTGAGAATCGCCGAACACCTGTAAACATTTTTCGCCCAGAGTTTACGCCTTTTGGAGACCGACTATTAGGGCTTCATACTCTGCTTCGTTATTAGAGGCTGCAAATCCAAGCCTGATTCCTTGCTCAAGGATGGTGTTTGCTGGGGTGATGAGAACAATGCCTACGCCTTCCCCCTTTGAGTTGGAGGATCCATCAACGAATAGTTTCCAGGTTTCCACTGTTGCTGGGTTCTCCATTTTCTTTGTTGGTTGAGGTTGGTCGGGGAGTTCTTCGCCAATGAATTCGGCTATGAAATCAGCGAGGATCTAACCCTTGATAGCGGTCCATGGTTGAAATTGGATGACAAACCGGTCGAGCTCGACTGACTACTTAGACAATCTGCCCGAAAAATCTGCTTTCCTTAGAACCGCCTTAAGGGGGTGCGATGTAAGGATGATGATAGTATGAGCTTCGAAATAATGCTTCAGTTTCCTCGAGGCTATTACCAGTGCAAAGGCGAGCTTCTCCAATGGCAGGTACCTTTGCTCGGCGTTTAATAAGGTCTTTCTCGCGTAGTAAATGGGGTGTTGGATTCCTGCGACCTCGCATATTAACGCCGAGCTGACAGTGTGATTGGATACCGAGAGGTACAAGTACAAAGAATCCGTTTGCTGTGGTATGACAAGCAGCGTTGGAGAGCTTAAGTAGGACTTGAGCTCGTCCAAAGATCGCGAGCAGTCCGGGCTCCATTCTATCGGTTTACTCCCTTTTAGAAGCTGGAAAAAAGGTTTGCACTTCTCGGAGGATTTGGAAATGAAGCGATTTAAGGCAGCGAGCATTCCAGTGAGCTTCTGCACGTCCCGGACTGTTCGAGGGGGTTGTACCCTGTTGATTGCATCGATCTGGTCCGGATTAGCTTCTATGCCTCTCTTACTGACCAAGTATCCCCACTACACCAAAATGGGAGATTTGTGAGTGCTGTTAGCACTCACAAATGACCTTTATAACTCCTATTTACCGTCATAATTTAGGGGGTGACAAAAGAAAATTTATAACTCCTAACAGCAGTCATAATTTTTTATAACCCCTATGGAGTTATGACGGGTAACCCCGATTTGTAACTGCTATTCGTAACTGCTGTCAGCAGTCGCAAATATAACATTCGTAACTGTTGTGAGCAGTTACGAATGTTATATTTGTGACTGCTGACAGCAGTTACGAATCATATATTTGTGACTGCTGTTAGCAATTACAAAATTGATAGTAGTGACAAATTTGTGACTCCTATTAGGAGTTACAAAATTAAATTTGGTAAATGTTATAAAAGCTATTACAAATATCTTTATATTTTCACAAAATGATGAAATAATGAAAGTAAAATAAATATCACGATAACAAGTCTAAAAATTTTGACAACATTTCATTTATATTTCTCATATTCCAAATATCCAGTACACATAAATCTTATTAAACTTAATTTAACATCAAACAACCCCTAAGTGGGCGTCAAGTACAAAATGAACATAGAATAAAAAATAAACTAAAAAAAGTAACGACACAACACTTCGATGACATGGAATGCCATGAACATGTAACAAATCATTCTAAATCTAGACCAGGAGTCACCACGCAGTAGATACGATTCGTGAAGTCTAGGTATATCAGCCGTGGGGGGTATTGATGTGGTGACATCCTCCCTCGTGTACTCGGAGTATGCCTGTTGATCAAGTTCAATGGACTCAAATTTTTTTAATACGGCGCCTCGGTATCCATTAACTTGTGCTTGTGTTTCTTGCCACGAAGTGTAAACACCTGAATTTAGGCCTTTGAATACTACGTATGCCGGATATGCCATGTGTATGCCTGCAAATAATAAAATGTGATTAATATATATATATATATATATATATACATTCATTTTTTGTGATAAAGAAACTACCATAGCTTTTATATATATATACTAGCGTATGCCCGTGCCTGAAGGCACGACGAAAATTGCAAAAAAAAATCGTTACCCGACAACAAAGTGAAATAAATGTACAATATTTCTGTTCTAATTTTAAAAAATTTGGGCAGAGTTCCCTTTATTTATAGGACTATCCACCCTGTTTAAAAAAATAAAAATACTCAACAACAGCAATACTACAATACTCGAGGTCTATGTTGGACCTCATTTCAACCACTTCATCAATTTAACAATAATATTGACAACTATTAAATAGGATGTTGAGTCAAGAACCGCACGCATCACCGTCAAGAACTGCACGCATCACCGTTCAACTATATAGTAATCCCAAAACTTTGAATCTACAAATAACTACAAAGTAATCTATATAAGGGGTGGTGGTGGATATGATAGGAATGATACAAACAAACAACTTCCCCAAAGTTGGGTAAACACATATGAATTTCATTACCATCATCTTACCTTTTCTCATCGTTAAATGATAGCTTCACTTATATCTTACCTACTCCTTCACCTGAAATAAGACATGTGAATTGATAATTAAAAATGATAGCACAACTTGAACCAAAAACCATCCATTTTACTTGAATACAAAAATCATTGTAAAACAGAAGCATTCTATGCATATGTGATAATTTATAGGTACATAAAAA
The DNA here is from genome assembly GCA_949130495.1 of Sambucus nigra. Taxonomy (NCBI): domain Eukaryota; kingdom Viridiplantae; phylum Streptophyta; class Magnoliopsida; order Dipsacales; family Adoxaceae; genus Sambucus; species Sambucus nigra. The sequence continues at coordinate 228,530,427 of OX422215.1, forward strand.
CCATTCTTGAATATTTTCAATCAAGTCCCCCAGACTATTAATACAACAATCAAATAAACCTTATGAAATAGTAATTCACATACCTGTCATATAATTAATAGAGATGTTGTCTTTGAGAGTTTAACAGCATAGAAATAAACAGTTACTGGTACCAAATGACTACAAAGTTGTGAACATGATGGTTTGCTGATTAGTAGACCTCGGCAGGGTAGTACATATTTAAGAAATAATACAGGTTTCATACATGACGCATTGGTGTGCTCTAAATAAAGCTTGTGATTCAAGTGCAAATCTATCGCAACAAGTAATATCCGGTAAGTACGGAATCGTGATCCACGGGGATTGAAACACTCCTAAGAGAACAGGATTAGGTTAAAGGGATTCTCTAAACGTCACAAAAGTTAAAGTGTAAAAGATGATTTAATAGTTTGGAAAAGTGTTTGAGAGTAATCTCTAAACTAACATACTATTGATGATCAGTTAATTCATTAATAATTACGGAACTATGAAAAGAACTAAGATAAGTTTGAGTTCAAGAGATTAAAGGGATCGAGGATCATTCTCCCACCTCGGATTCACAAAGAAGGGGATTATAGGGCTTGGTTGAAATTAATTCTAATCGATCATAACTAATTAAGCCCGAACATCAATCACGTAGAGACTAAACTCAACAATGGAGGATTAGGGGTTAGTTAGTTATTGCTAGATGGGTTGGGTTTGTAGTAGAGCTTCAAACACTAACCCTTGCATGACAAGAGAAGTTAAGAAACTATAATACTCCAATACCAACACATGAAGTTCCATTAGAACAATTATAAACCAAACCCTAAATATGAAGTTCAAGCATCCAAGGTGGGATTATGATCCCCAATCATAAGTCTAGATACTCATAATTGAAACTACACTACACATGCTAGTTAACAACATAATTAAGTTAGTTATCTAGTTTAAACACAAACCAATACAAGAGATGGAATTAAATGCAAATTAAAGCTAGTAGAACAAGTAGAGAAGAAGTAAATGAGTAATTTCATTAATAATCACAAGTTGTGTACATGGGGCACAAAAACCAAAATTAGAAAATAGACTAAATGTACTCTCTCTTCCCCACACCACTACACAACTACAAAGTTACAAACCCAAAAATCAAAATAAAGAACCACAAAAGTTAGCAGCAGAGAAAGCGGGATGACAACGCCCTACATATGGTCCGGATGGCGGCTCGAGGACTCGGGCGCGGTGGGGTCACGAGGGGCATAGGGATCATAAAGGTAAGGAGGCACAGCAGCCTTGCCCCCAAAAATATAAGAAAACAAATCCATCTGTGCCCGGGCAATCATGGAAGTATCTCGCTGATAGTCAGCCCGTAAGGATGCGAAGTTCGTCATATAAGTGTCCCGAAACTCGGTAAAATCACCTTGCAACGATGCGAAGTTTGCCATATAGGTGCCCCGAAACTCAGTAAAATTAGCCTGTAACTCATCCATCCGCACCCCGAGATATGTAATGGGGTCAAAAGTAGGAGGCACAGGAGGTGGGACTTGATGAGGCACTTCCGAAATATCCGGCATAGGAGCATCAGGGGCATCAGGAGCATCCAACATACGCTTTTTCCTCCTCTCCCAATAATCTTGCCCCAAGATTTTAGCAATGGTCTTATCATTAAACACTTTGGGCAGCCTAGGTATCTTGTCGCTGCCCAAGACCTCACATCCGGCATCCCTGCAAATCTGGGAAATCAGTCTCGCAAAAGGAAGAGTTGTGGTTCCCTTCTCGCTATAGGTAACGTTAACTATTTGATGCAACATGAGGGCGGAAAGACTGATGACCATGTCATCCCCTGAAAGACTGTATAAGAAGAGGGCCTACTTGTAACGGAGGACAGCCTTGGTCTGAGTTGGAATAATGGAATTAATGGCGATGAGATGGAGGATACGATGTACATCGGGCATGCCCGAAGTGGGGAAAGTCTCCCCCGCCCAAATCTTGCCGGGTGCAAGACGTGCAATAAGTACCTCTTGTGGAAGCTGAGGCGCATCTGCGAGGACCGGATAATGATAGATCTCAGGGTTAGAAGCCCCACTAAGGTGTGCAGCCAAGATGGGCTTAGAAATAGTAATCTGCCTCCCTCTCACATACGCTTCATACGTGCCGCCGCGCGTAGATACTAGAGAAGCATAAAAACGGCGTACGTGGTCCTCGTTGACCTCCCCTCTCATGGACAGATGGTCCTCCCAATTGAATTTGGCTAAATACCGTCTTACAGAAGCCGGCATCTCATCTAAAATCACCTCCTTCTCAATAGCGATCGGGCGACTGGTTTTGAACATGGCCCGATACCACTCCATCTCATCCTTGGAACGAAAAGATTCAAAACCAGCGCCTCCCTGTCCAGTAACCGCATTGGATGATGGCTTGGTGATCGAAGGAACCTACAAAACATTAATTCAATACACATACCATAAGTGCGATGCATAAAATCAAAGTAATCGTGAAATTTGGGGAAACTAGGTTCGAAGGGTAAGCGTTGGGAAAAATTGGTCGAGTAGACGTAACCGACGCACACCACACTCAAACAAGGATAATTCAACAATAATGTGCGATAAAAGGTGCGAAGATGGAGATTTAGCGCACAAAACCTTCACAGAGGCATTTTATCGAACATAGAGCGTGCAATGTATAGAAAGTAGGGTGAAAATGGCATTTTCAAAGTGAAACAACCCCAATAAATACAACTTAATCATCAAAGCAACATAAACAAGTTGTATTTGTTGGATTCACATCACAAACAATGAGAAAATATTAAGTTTCCTGTAGAAAATGTGGATTTTACAAGAATGCATTTAACCCTACTTTTATACAAAGAACACTAATGATTAGGCACATATTCTTCACATTTATCCCCTTAATTTCGGTATTTTTATGATCCCGTGCAGTGTATTTATCTTGGATTTGTCTCTTATTTATGCTACTAACCTTTTTTGGCAAGTATTTCGTGTTATGTGTATTTCTCATGTGTTTTACAGGTATTTAATGCAAGTTAGTGCGAAGGAGAACTCAAAACAGTGAAAGAAACCAAGAAATGGAGAGTTGAAGGGCATTTTCGTAATTTTTCAGCCTTAGTCCGGAGGTGGGGCCAACTAGAAAGTTGAAGAGCTCTAAATTACAAGAATACTAGAAAAACGACACCTCAATCCGAGCTACGGTGAAGAAGTTACGATGTTTTGAAGTTGCGCGATAATGAAGAGTCTGGATGTGCGGATTTCTGTAATTAATTATGCATTTAATGCAGTGCAACTCTTAGAAAACTTGTGCCACAAGCGAAATTTGATGCCAAATTCATGCAACTTGGTGCTATAAAAGACCAAGCTCTACCTCATTTTCAAGGGGAGTGGAATTCTAGAGAGAGGTAGTTGCTAGAGAGAGGCTAGGTTAGGAGTAGGTTAGAAGTGCTAGATTAAATTTTAGAGTTAGATTTTGAGAGCAAATTTTCTATTCCTTCAAGAGTTTTCATGAAGATTCCAATTCCATTTTTTGTTGCTGAATTCAAGTAATATCTTTCCATTCTCTAGTTTTATTATTTGCAAATTATTTCCCATGTCTTGTAGATCCATAATTTTGTGTGTGAATTTATTCTTGAACCAAATCATGAGTAGCTAAATTCCCAAGGGTTGGGGTACATGAACTCAATCCAAGGCAAATTATTTATGTAGAAAATAGAGGTTAAATTAAAATATTGATTGAATCGTGAAAGCACCGCTTTATATTTACCTTTGATTTCATATGATGCGGGTTAGATCCCTCATATATGTAATGCTTAGAATGTATAAAGACCGGATCTAGTCAATAATTTTAATTTACAATTTTAGTATTCTATACGGTAATTTGTTAAGGATTGAAGGATTGTACCCTACCCTATTTTCTCCCATTTGTCAGATCTAATTTCTTTTGCACTTTTCAGTTTGTTTTTTTTAAGTAATTTTTTAATAGAAATTTTCCCAATTTTTAATCATCTTTTCGTTTCTTTTACGAAATCATTTCAAGATTTAATAATTTTTCTTATTACTATTTGGCAATCTTGATCCCTGTGGATACGATCCCGACTTACCGGGTTTATTACTTGAGCGACAGGCTTGCACTTGAGCCTAGATTGTAGGCACTTTTGAGACAAATATTAAGTCGCGTCAACTAAATAAGATTTGAAAACAATTTAAGAGGGTTTAATTAGTAACCTTAGATGAGGATGCCCTGGATGAGGAAGCCATGAGGGTAAAAATGAATAAAATAAAGGAAATGATATGGGAGAGGAGGAGGTCTTCGGCTAAGGGAGAAGAGAGAATGAGAAGTTGATTTAAACAAATGAGGGAATTTTAAGTGACCAGGTGAACCGAATCGATTCGGTATCGATTCGAAACTCTCGAATTCAACACTGTCTAAGGGCGAATCGATTCGGTGATAAACCGAATCGATTCGGATGTAGAGACCTAAAACTTCTGGTTTGCCGAATCGATTCGGAAGTAACCCGAATCGATTCACAAACCCTTAATTGGCTACTGGAAGGGGTCGAATCGATTCGGTGATAAACCGAATCGATTCGGATGCTGGGATCCAACTTTCTGCTTTGCTGATTTCCTAAATCTCATGAAATTTGATCATTGGGCCACCTTCAACTGGATTTCTTGGACCCATATGGTATATCTAATGTATGTAATAGGTCCGGAACAAAAAAATGCAACCCCACACGTGCCGGGGGATGCTCGGCACCAAAATTGAGAATTTATCAAACCCAATCACCCCTGCTAATGAGGCTACTGTGTACGATGTCCGGTTGTAAATCCGTAGATATAATTAGGACGTAATTCACAATCTGAACACCTATTCTTCCCATTCTTCCGACTTCGTTCCAACTAAAGTTCACACACTTAACAATTATGTCGGGTTCTAGATCGGAAGACATTCAAAACAGATTACTAATTGATTCAAAACAGATTACTAATATTTAAAATAGAGTTCAAACACTACTAATTGTTCACTTTGACAATTTGTTCAAATTTCTCAAGACAAATTACTCTGGATCACTTAAGGATAAGACAAAGCAATGGCCAAACCACCCAAGATTTCTCGACATCCTTAATAGTGTCCCCCCCATGACTTCGACGATACAACGAATGATTCTCTTCTCCTGGCTCAACACTACTAACGTAAACCTTACGTTCAAATATCAGCAATTGATGGCCATGCCCCACCGTTCCAGTAGCAGCTGAAGCAACAACTTGTCCACTTGCAATCTTTCTCTGATTTGAAAAATCTAATAAATCGACATATGGATCATGTGGAGGATCAGTTAAATCTCCAAAGTTTGGCTCAGTTGACGGGGGGTAGGAATGTAATCATGGGGACTTGAATGCGGAACTGGAATGTAATCATGGGGACTTGAATGCGGAACTAGAGTGTAATTACGAGGACTTGGGTGTGGGACAGGAGTACAATTGCGAGGACTTGGATTTGGTATTTTCAATCCATTCGATTCAAAAGCACTTAAAAGCATGGTAATGGATGATTTGAGAAATGCCATATCCTCATCATGTTTTTTTTCTCGTGTCTTTGCTCTAGTCAACTGTGATACTATAGGAGAAATTGCCTTAAGTTTACTTTTGGACACGGGTCCAACACCACGAGTCTCCCTCCTAGTATCTTTTCCTCTAAAGGAAGTCAATGCATCTGTATCAATACTAATTTGGCTTGAAGAACCTTGACTACTTCTCAGCTCACTCAATTTTTGCTGCAAAATTATTTATGAATCGATTAAAACCATTGAACGACGAAACTTGAAGGAATTTAATTATTACAACTGAGATTACGAAACTCACCATATCATCAGCAACCTTTGGGTGAAACTCCCCAGTTTTCCGCCTATGACTTTCGAGATACACTTCCAAACGATCAACAGGTCGTTTATTGTTAAGCACCTATAAATTAATTTTCCATTAACTATTTGAGCAAGACATATAATATATATACACGTTAAAATAAGAAAGGGTTTATACCATCTCCTATGTTTTCTCAGCATACGACATCCGACCAAGACAATGGACGTCAGTCTTTTTAGCCCTGTTCACCCGTCCTTAGTGTCGTTGTTTTAATTTTTCCTCAAATGCTTCGCGCGAGACGAATTCATTCCACTCACGAACAGGGATATGCTCTTTCTCCGGTACTTGATCCTTCAGGGCCTTTATCCCATCACTGTCCAATCCCTTAAAATAAGTCGAGCGGAGGTTACTTCTAAAAGTCTTCAATTGAATACCAATGGCTTTCATGGACCCCTCCTTCTGGTCGGCCGAAAGATTGAACTCTTTCATGAGCGTATCCCACAAGTTGTCCTTTTTTACTTGCTCAAACGTATCCCAACTCTCATATTTTAAGCCAATGAAAGATTTTAACAAAGAGAAGGCTCGAGCTTTAAAAGGATTCTTGCCACCTATTGGCAAACCAAATAGGTTAAGGGAAACGTTAGCACGAGAATCAATGGCAGAATGTTCATCATAACTTGAACTTTGTGGCCTGGATGATGGAATTGTATTCTCGGACGCCATTTTCTGCATTTTTATATTTATGCATTAGTTCATATGTTAATACAAGAGTAAGGAAATAATATAAAAAATATAATATAAGTTATACCTTTTCAACATATTCTAAAAGTTTTGATAACTGAAACCAACATAACATGGCATAATTAAACATATACTCCTCTAATGCGTTTAATAATTTCTTTAATCCTGGGTTGTCATCCAGAATAGACTGAATCTCGATAGGTGCCTCTATATCGTCTACCGATGTAGTCAAGCACTGAGGAGAATGTAAAACAACAGACCATGGATAATTGTTGGGGATCTTTGCATAAAACACTTGCTTTAAGTTTTGGAATGCACAAACGAATGGCTCATCATTAACATTGTCTTTACTCTTCAACTTGGCCAAATCAACCTTCACCATGTGGGTGTCAGGGTCGACCATACATGCATTCTTGTCCTCCACTCTCACCCAATCACAGTAAAATACAGGTATGCTGAAAGATATATAATTTAATAGGATAATTTGTTTTATAATCCCATAATACGTCATCTCAGCTTCTATCAAGTTTTTATCTTTCGCGCTTGCCCTGAAATGAGTTAATGCTTTATATGAAATGCCGCTGTTTTGTTTTCCAATGAGTTTTAACTCATGTGTGCTTCAAGAGAACACAAAACCATTGACACGATATTGTCCAAACTCCTTGGCTACAAAACTAGGCCCATTTGCTAGACGTGTAAGCCTCGTAGATACTTCACCAGCTTTCAATAATTGAAACCAAGAAAGTATTTGCATTGTGAATATGTTGCAAAGACAGTAAATAAAAGTGAGGTATTACTGTAGTCACCTCGGAAGCTACCCAATGCCTAAAGTCATTGTCTGCGCTCGCGCCTCCCTTCCTCCGCTTGGCATGCCCGCACTCATTATATTGCCTAGGTTAAAGCACTAAAAATATTAATTTCTAATGAATATAGCATCGAACATATTACATTATTTTACAAAACACTTCAAATAAACTCACATTTTCCATTTATCTATGTCTTCATGCGTCTCGAATACATATCGAGCCACCTGGTTATATTGTGTACTTGTTAGCTTCACTACCTTACCTTTCCCCAGGGCCTCCTCATCATCAAACTCTTCTAATTCATCAATAAAGCGTTCATGACCTCCAACATTTGGGTTAGGCATATATTCCTTTGCATACAAGGAAGCCTCTTCCATAATGTAGACCTCACCAATGGACCCCTCAACATACCGTGTATTCTTAACGTAATCTTTAAAAGTTTTCATTAATCGTTCGAACGGATACATCCATCGGTACCTTACTGGTCCACATAAAAGTGTTTCATCGCACAAATGCACTAAAAGGTGGATGCTTATGTCAAAGAATGAGGGAGTAAAGTGCTTCTCCAAAACACATATAGCCTCGACCAATGTTTCTTTCGCTGCCATTATGTGCGTCTTGTTGACAACTTTCTCACACAATAGGGAGAAACATAAGCTAATTTGTAGAATGGCCCTTCGAAGATCCTTGTGTTCCGAAAAACAGTGTCCGAACAACAGAGGGATAAGTTGCATTATCACATGCCAATCGTGGGACTTGCACTTTTTCAAATCTTTTGTTGCGTCGCAGACAATCTTGCGTAAGTTGGATGAGAAATTATAAGGGACCTTCAAGCCCTTTAATGTTTCTAAGAACATATTTCTTCCTTCAATGCTCAAAGTATAAGATGCAACTGGCATATGCTTTTTTCCAGTGTTTGTATCTTCTTTCAACCATAATGACCTTTTAATATTCAAATCACGAAGATCTTCACGGGCTTTTTATCCATCCTTGGAATGAGAACCACCAATGCATGTGCTTACAAGATGCTCAATGATATTTTTCTCAGCATGCATTATGTCTATCACATGTCGGACAGGATGTTCCTTCTAATATGGCAAATCAAACATTATTGATCTCCTGGACCACGTCGTTTTCACATCAACATCCTTTCTTTTACGCTTTTGGGCCAAAATTATGGGGTATTTCCCCTTCAACTTTTGATCATCCTTTAATGACCTTTCTTCAATTTCCAAACCAGAAAGTCTTGGTGGAGGTGGTCGCGTCTCGGTGCCTTCTGGGAGAAAATTGCTTCGTATTGACCTGAATTTGTGACTTTGGGGCAGAAATCTTCGATGACTATGATAAAAAAGTTTACCACTTTTCTTAAGCCAGCTGGCTTCAGTCTCCTCTCCACATATAGGACAACCTAGGTAACCATGTACATTGCACCCAGATAATGTCCCGTAAGCAGGAAAATCATGAATTGCCCATATCAACATAGCTCTCAAAATGAATTCCTCCTTTTTGTATGAGTCGAATGCTCTCACACCTTCAACCCATAACTCATTCAATTCATCTATTAGTGGCACTAAGAAAACATCAATGTCACTACCCGGTGCTTTTGGACCTGGTATCAATAACGACAAAATTGAAAACTCCTTTCTCATGCACAACGACGGGGGCAAATTTAAAGGCGCCGTAAACACAGGCCATATACTCTTATCTGTGCTCAATTTGCCAAATGGGTTAAACCCATCAGTTGATATTCCGAGGCGAACGTTGCATATTTCTGTACCAAAGTCCGGGTATCACTGATTTACATATTTCCACACAGATGAATCAATCGGATGTGGCATGAGATTCTCACCCACCTCCGCTCGACCATGCCAAGTCATTTCCTCTGCTATCCAAGGTATAGTGTAAAGTCTCTTCAATCGAGGACCTAAAGGGAAATACTTTAACACCTTCTTAGGTATTTGCGTATCTACTTTCAACAAACGCTTATTATGTACTATCATCTTTTGTTCATAATTAGGTTCCTTACATACAGGACAAGCCCGTTTGTCCTTATGCTCCTTATAGTATAAAATGCAGTCATACTTGTAGAAATGAATTGATTTGTATTTCATACCAAAACCTTTCAAATTATCCTTCATGATCGAATAATTGACTGGCAGTGTATTTTCTTTGGGGAGCAAATCTTTCGCCCAGAGGAGTATTGCCGTCACACTTTTTCCCGACAAGCCAAATTTGCTCTTTAAGTTGTGCAACCCAACCATGGCATATAACTTTGTGTGGTCGCGGTTGGAGTTATGGTATAATGATGTTGTGGCTGCTGCTTTTAACCGTATATAATCCTTAACTTGGTCCGTATAGTTGCCAACATGATCCTCACATCCTAAAGCATTCCCTCTACTATCTTGCTTTTCTTGTGCTGCGTGCACTTCATACGTATCATTTATGAGATCGTTTAACCTAGCATGTACTAACGGGTCACCATTTGTGTGAACGATTTCATTGACAAGTATTTCTTCTGGAATATACTTAAATTCCCTCTCCCCACGGAAATGCCAAAATGTGTAGTCAACTTGCATACCCCAATGAAATAAATGTACTTTTACATCCACCCCTTTCAAGCATTTCCCATTTTTACAACGATTGCACGGGCATGGGATAATATCAGTTTCGAGATTCTTCGTTGCATAATTCACAAAGTCTTTAACCCCATTAACGTATACTTACCCCACTCTACAACTTTCACCCATCCACTCTTTATATTGTGGAAACCCCATTAATTCTACAATACAAACAAATAGAAACTCAGTAAATTATAAAACTAAATGAAGTTTGAGCTAATATTTAGAACATAATCTCTGACTTATCATTTCATTAATACTATCATTGCATTAAAACTCACAGGAAAACCCAACCAAGCACAAAACGTCAAAACTTCAACGAGCACAAAATAATGGTTATTTAATTAATTTTTAGATAAAATAAATATGAATAGTATAAAATGATTATTGAAAAAAATCTAACATATTCCCAAATAAGATAATATTCAAAAAACGAAAGAGGTTAAACGATGTGTAGATATACTCACAACAAAACAATCAGATTTGATTATATTTTGTCTAGAGAACGTTGACCACAAAGCTCGGGCAAAACTCGTAATATTAAAAATCCATTTGATTATATTTTGTCAAAAAAATATAATGTCTAGAGTTTTTGAATAATATTTTGTCAAAAAAATAACCTCAATACAATTTCTAGGGCTTATTAACATAAAATACAATTTGTATATAGATACACTCATAAACACACATATAAATAGAAATCTATACATACACATACATACACACACATGTAAACATAAATTTATACATACACACACATATAAACAGAAATCTCTTCATACACACAAATATACACACATACCCACACATAATAAGAATCGAAATTAGGCTTTAGACAGAAATTATACAACAAAAATACCCAAAAATATACCTGTTTGATTCACAGAAATTAGGGTTTTAGAATCGCAAATGCTTCTTCACATCAACGTCTTCTTCACATAACCAAAATAAAATAACAAACAAAATTAGGCTTTGAGGTTTTGGCAAATAAAAGAGAGAGGGAAATTAAAGCGGGAGCTCTTAACGTAAGATAGAGGGAAATTAAAGTAGGTTAAAAATTTTGTGACTGCTAATAGCAGTCACAAATTTGTGACCGCTAATAGCAGTCACAAATTGAGTCTAAGATCAAAATTTGTGACTGCTGGGAGCAGTTACAAATTTATGACTGCCAATAGCAGTTACAAATTAAGTCTTAGACCAAAATTTGTGACCGCTAATAGCAGTTACAAATTTGTGACCGCTAATAGCGGTCATAAATTAAATCTAAGACTAAAATTTGTGACTCCTCATAGCAGTTATAATTTCGTGACTACTCATAAGAGTCATAACTTATGTCTACTAATAAGCTTGTGACAGTTATAAATTTGCGACTGCTTATAGGAGTCACAAATTAATTATATGGTAACATTTGTGACTCCCATTAGCGGTAACAAACTAATTGACTCAAATTTTTTTTAACCAATTAAATTTATCACCCCTAATGGCAGTCACAAATAATTTTGTGACTGCTCCCGGGAGTGACTAGTTTGTCACCCCTATTGGCAGTCACAAAAAGGCAGTCACAAAATTAACATTTTAGTGTAGTGCCCAGAAATTTTCCTGACTGGACACCGAAGGAACACTTGCTCGCATTAAGCTTCATTCGGTACTTCCTGAGGATTTCGAAGGTCTTTGACAGGTCTGAGAGGTGATTTTCCTTCTTCTTGCTCTTAACGAGCATGTCATCGATGTAGACCTCCATTGTGTCTCCCATTTGATCCTTGAACATTTTTGTGACCAGCCGCTAATAGGTTGCCCCCGCATTCTTGAGCCCAAATGGCATGACCTTGTAGAAATACAACCCAACTGTCGTGATGAATGCCGTTTTGTCCTGATCTGGGGCATACAAGGGGATCTGGTGATATCCTGAGTATGCGTCCAGGAAACTCATTCGCTCGTGATCTGCAGTGGCATCTACTAGTTAGTCTATCTTTGGGAGGGGGAAACTATCCTTAGGGCATGCTTTGTTGAGGTCAGTGAAGTCAATGCAAACTCTCCACTTCCCATTGTTCTTCGGAACTACTACTGGGTTGGACAACCACTTGGGGAATTGCACTTCCCGTATGGATCCTGCATCCGTAGTTTTTTTACCTCCTTTTCGACCGCTTTAGCCTTCTCGGGTGCAGTTCTTCGTGCCTTCTGCGTGACTGGCTTGAATGTGGGGTCGATGTGCAGCTGATGACAGACCATATCAGGATCAGTACTAGGCAGCTCGTATGGTTCCCATGCGAAAACATCTACGTTGTATCTCAATAAGGTCGTCAACTCCTTCTGTTCTTGGTCGGTGAGAGATGCTCCAATCAAGAAGACTCTGCTACTGTCACCAACTTCGGCTATAAATTCTACCAGGTCCTCGATGACACGCTCGGAGGGGAGGAGCCTGGTCTCCTCTACTCCTGGCCTTCCATACTTTAGTTTTTATTTAGAAGGTATCACACCCTCTTCAACTTTCTCGCTGGGTAGACCGGCCTTCTTCTCTGGCTTTGGTCTGATGGTTGCTATGAAGAACTTCCTCTCCATTGCTTGGTTGTCATGGATCTCCATTACTCCTCGCTCGGTTACATACTTGAGCATCTGGTGGTAGGTCGAGGAGACTGCCTTCATTGCATGAAACCATCCTCTGCTGAGGATGTCCTGGTACGGTGATTCGATGTCAACTACCAAAAACTCAATCATCTTGGAGACGTTCCCAGCGTGAACTGGCAGCACTATCTTGCCTATGGGCATGGTCATTTTCCCAGCGAAGTCGACCAAAGGAATAGTATCTTCCTTTAGGTCGGCGACGCTCAACTTCAATTTCCTGAACAGGTCGAGGTACATTACTTCGGATGAGCTTCCTTGATCGACGAGCAGCTTGTCGATGTCAAAGTTGGCTATCCTGAGTGTAATGACCAGGGCATCATGATGTGGGGTCCTTACTCCCATTAAATCTTCATCCGTGAAAACAATATGCTTGTTATAATTGATGTCCTCTGCTCGTCGACATTTTTCTGACTGTGACTTTGCTGGATCGATTTGAAAAGCCTGCATTACCGCTGTAAGTTTTTTCATCTCCATTCGAGCTGAGTTCCCTTGTATTTTCTTGACGTCAGATACTCCATGGATTACTGCGAACTCGTGTCCAGCGTCATCTTCCAGCACGTTGTCGGGTCTCACCTCTCTGTTGGCAGTCACTTTCTCTGCCCTTTTTTCCACAAAGTCATTCAAATGCCCGTACTGCGCCAACTCTTCAAGGTGAGACTTAAGAGCTTTGCAGTGCTCCATCTTGTGTCCTCCCTCTTTGTGAAAAGCGCATCTCAACGCATTGTTCCTCTTCGAGGGATCTCCTACCATCTTCCTGGGCCACTTGATGAATGGCTCATCCTTGATCTTTGCGAGAACCTTGTAAATTGGTTCTTTAAAGACGGTATTGACCGCCTGGAATGCTTTCGACGCGTCATGGTTCCCTCCGTTATTGGAGCCATTTTTTCCCCCGTTCTTTCCTCCTTTCTTCTGGTTCTCAATTTTCTCACCTACCTTGGTAGTGAGCTTAGCTCGACCGTTTTCTCCTGTATTAGAGCGGGTGACATCTTCCACCTTTGCGTATTTCTCGATTCGGGCCATTAGGTCGTCAATAGTCATAGCTTCCTTCTTCGTCAGGGACTGGTAGAGGAGGGAAGAACTAGGGAGCCCAATTTTGAAGGAGGCCACTGCCACTTCCTCCGTGCAGTCCTCGATCTCATTGAATAACTCCCAGTACCTCTTCGCGTATTCTTGGAGGGTCTCTTGAGGCATTTTCTTCATTGTCAGTAGAGCATCCATCCTTTTGGGATGGGAGCTACTAGTAATGAATCGGGCCGTAAAAAGTTTAGCTAGGGATTTGAAATTCTTGATCGACCGGTGGGGGAGCCTTTCGAACCACTTCTGTGCTACCTCATAAAGGCTCGAGGGAAAAATGTGGCACATCAGGGCATCTCGGTGAGTCCAGAGGGTCATGGCCTGTTGGTATTTCCTGACGTGATCGATGGGATCAGTTTTTCCATCTTAAATCTTGAACCTTGGAAAGGAAAATTTCTTGGGAGCTTCCTCCTCTTTGATTTCTCTTGTGAAAGGTGACTTCATCCGGGCTTTAATAGTTCACCTCGCGAGTTCTCTGGTTGATCTTGTTCCGTGGTGAGCGGGATGCTGGTCCATCTCCCTGCGGACCAAGTTTCGTATGTTCTCATCGCTGCGAGCAGGGCTCTGGTAGCGGCGAGCTCTTTGCAGCTGTTCGCGGAGGTCGTCGTCTGACTCGCCTCCTCCGTCCCTTTGATATTCTCGCCTAGGGCTCCTTCCTCGACTGTGAGACTTGCTCGCCTGAGGGCTAGGAGTGCGATGTGGGCGTCTCCTGTTATCAGGACAAAACTCCCTCTCTAGTCTTTCCAATCTTCTTTTCAAGCGAGCATTCTAAGCCTTGTATCTGTGAGAAGACTCCCTCTGCTCGTGGAGCCTTGCCTCGTACGCATCAATCAACCTGGATATCTGCGTGGACCTCGCTGGTCCCTGACTTTCTTCTGAGGCTGGTCTTTCCAGGCGAGCTCTCTGATCTGAACGTCGGACTTCAGACCTAATCCTGCGAGGAGAAGGTGGCTCTTGAATATCTCCTTCTTGGGGAGCATTGTTGCTGTGGACAGACATCTTAAACTCCTTTTCTTGACGTGGGCTCTTCTCAGGGAAAGATGAACGCTTCCCACAGACGGCGCCAATTGTAGATACAATTATTATGCAACACAAATAAATATGAGAGAAATAATTATCAAGAAAAGAACAATGAATACAAGATGCCAATCAAACAACAAAGGATGTACGTGGTTTAGCCAAGATGTGCCTACGTCCACGGTGGTGCAGTTGATATTATTTCTATATACTCCGGAGAGTAATTACAGAGAATACAACTTGTCCTTTTTCCCCGGACCTAGGGTTTAATATATACATGTACATGTAGATGAGTGGAGGTGATGGGTTCCTCCATGTTTTCTCCCCTATAACTTCCATTCATGGGATCGTGGGGGGAGACCGGATCAATTATAAAAGATGAGGGGCCTGGATTTTCGGCCGCTAGGACTGGGCTACTCGTCCAGGCCCATAGTTCTAATTTTTGGGTACCCACATAAATTAAAATGTATATTACTGAGAGAATAAGTAATATAAATTATGGCATATGTTATATAGTGTTGTAAGTGAGAAAAATGACAATTATTAATTACTTAGTCGGGAGGCACATTTGAGATATATCGGGACTTAATATGAGCATCATGAAGTAAGTATATGGTGAACCCATATAGTCATTTCGATGGCGAAGAAGTGTTCGGAAGGGTCAAAATAGTCAGAAAACCAAATTCATGCATATGTATAGGGGTTCAGATCATTTCTAGGTCGACCCGATAAGTGAAAAGTCAATTTTTGACCTTTAGATTTCTAACCCATGAAGAAATACGGGATTAGCAAGTTTAAAACAAACTCTTTTGCTAATCAAATGGGGAATTAAAAAATTAAAGTGAGAGAAAATTAAAGGATGGAAAGTGTGAGAGCTTTTCAAGGCGGTGAAGGGTCTTAGAGGATGAGCAATACCTAGAGCCACCTTGCATCACCACCATACACCGTCAAAATTTAGGAAGAACGAGGAGGAGGAACTCACATCATCTTCTTCAAACAAAATTTAGAATCATCCTAAGAGGTAATTTGTTTAAACTTGCTTAATTATGAGTTTGTAAAAGCACCTGCTAGATTATAGGATTTTTGGAAAAAAATCCATATTTAGGAAGTTTTGATTCGAGATAATATCACTTAGGATTATAGAACTCATGATTTGGATTTTATATTTCATTGATGATTTAGAAATTTGAGAAAAGCTTGTGATTGAATTGCAAATTAAACTATCTAACTAGAAATGAAATGAAATCATACAAATATGAAAATCGAACGCATGTGAAATCGTTTTAGAAAATAACGAACATTGTATGTTGATTTTAGGTCTGTTTTAAAAGGAAATTGGTAGCGTGCTCTCTAAATTTATATAAAATCATGTTTTGAACAACTTTGTAGTTTTAAGTTTCTTCAAAATCACATAAGAAAAGCCTCAAACCTTCATTTTATATTTATGGGCAAAATGTAACTTTATTGAGAAAAATGATTATTATGAATTACATTATAATTAGGGCATATTATAAAGATTCCAGGTTTTGAACCAGTAGGTACGGGTTGTGGGTAGCTACTGAAATAATTAATAAAATTATTTAAATCCCTTCGATTAACAAGAAATTCTAGGAATAGTGGGAATAGGGAATAAAATGAGAATTATTAGTTAACGAGATAAATTTGAAATATACTCTATGTATGTATAAGATGAGTTTGATTGTGATATTTTGTGTAATGTCATACCTAGATACTTTCTATCACGGGAGGTTACACGTAGTGGGTAAGCCTATCTTTGTATGCCCATTAGGGAGGAATTGGATTCGTGCCCTAGAACATAGCACTTACGTTGTCATTATGTTGAGAGATCACTATACCAAAAACAATAATTTGGCACACCTTGATATTAAAAATTTGGCACATTTTGAAACTATGCTAAATTTTGGCATGGTTTAATGACAATCTGGCACACTTTAAAACTGTGCCAAAATTTTGCTCTGTTTAAACGTGTGCCAAAATTGAGCAGACTTAACTAAAATGCCCTAAAAATACCAATCTTTATAATTTTTTTGATCTCCCGCTCTCTCCTCTCTAATTTTTAGGTCTCTATCCATCTTCTTTCTCTCCCGCTCCCTCTCACTCATACCACTCTCTGAAAATACATGTGAACCCACTATCGGTGCCTCTCTTATACAAAGAACGTCTCAATCAACTGCAGACACTGGAGGACCTAGGCGGTAGGGACATCATGCACTGTTCGTGTACTATCATCTCTCATCTATATTTCATACGATATACTTTAATCTATGGTTCGTATATCACTACACCAAATCTTCTGGATTCTCACTGTCATTGGCCTTTACAATTCTGGGGTGACAACTTTTACTGTCATGAACTTGTCACTGTCATTGACCATGACAAGTTCATTAGACTCATCACGGTTATGTCACGATCTTTGACCTTGACAAGTTTTATCATGGTTAATAACCGTGACAACCCCGTGACATTTAATAAAAGATTTTCATGGTCAATGACCGTAACAATTCTGCGAAGAATTGAAAAAAATCTGTTGGGCAGTATGGCCACTGTCACTGCCCATCAGTATATTTGTACCTGTTATAGCAACGTTGTACATGTTCAAACATCACATATCCAAATAAAATAGAGACAATGCCAATATATATTCAAAATAATATGCATCACGATATAATCCTAATATAATTCAAATGTTACTACTTAAAACAATTCAATTCAAATAATGTCACTACATATCTGGGGTAGGTTTGAGGAGGTGAATAGGTCACACGATATACGAATTAATACACCTAGCAATGTGCGTTGTGCCTCATTGTTTGCACAACCATAATGTGGAGTTCTCCTTCCCCAGTATCACATGCGTGACGATCACCTTGGCCTCGATGCCTTGAAGCAAATGTCCATGAACTGGCATACCCTGGGCGGTATTCAATTCCTTCAACCCCCGCCTTATTCACTGGCCAGCAAATAGGTACTACATAAACATGCTTGACCAACCAAGTGTTGACATCAGTCAGTCGAAGGGATCCAAATAGGGGACGGCATCATCAGAGTCCACACGTGCCGGCGATGAAGCAACGAGGTCCACATCCTCGCCCTCTTGAACCTCCTCCTCCACAACCACCTTCTCCTTCCCTTTCCCTTACGGTTTCCTCCCAATGAACTCTTCATGAATGAGAACATGTCTTGGACCATCACCTCCAAATGGGATAGCTTCGAGTCATGCGAGTCCACCATTCGAGCCAACCCGATCTCGCTCGTCTCCAATCCGTGAGCTCACCCCCTTCTCCTCCCCTTACGATCAGTGCCAGCACTTGGTTGAGTGCGTCTATGGAAAAATATGCCTTGTTGGCATCAGACTGCGACTCATGCACTTCCTTAAGCTTTGCCTGAAATGACAAAATGCACATGATTAGTTAAATAAGTAAATAAAAAAATTATAACGTAATTAACAAAAAGTAAACTCTCGAATTACTTACAATCCTGGCCTCGATGGTCGGGGACACCTCCTTATACTTCCCCTTCTTCGTCCGAATAGCCACATAAGTATCGAGCCTATATGGCCCACCCCCAGGGCCACTCCCCGTCCCCTGAAATAAAATAATGCAAAATTAGTATCGGCCCCGCAAAGTAAAATAATATAGAATAATATATTTCTGTAATTATAGAAATATTAATTCTTACCATCATCCTATGCTCCACTTCGGCACAATAAGTCCGGCCAGAGTAGTGCACGTCCATCTTTTTCGCTCGATTTTCACTCCTCGATTGGCGAGATCAAATGTCGCTCTCCGATCTCATTGTCAATGAACTTTTGCCATTATGTCAATGAGATCGGCTCCTTCGGCGGGATGGAGTCACGCATTCGGATAACGGACTCTCGGGTCTTACCAAAGTACGGGGTCCGCTTATTTTTCTTCCATGTCTTGTATTGCTCCCTCAAATACTCCAAAATGGAATCGCATAATTTGGGATCCAGGCTGAATTGTTCCTGTCCAATAAATACAATGTTAATTACGAATAAGTATAAATATAAATATAAACATAAATATAAAATGAAATTGAAATCAAAATCGAAATCGAAATTCAAATTAAAATATTAATATAAATATAAATATAAATACATTACCTATAGTGCCGCCCAAATAGCTAACTTGAGCTCATTTGGCACCTCCCTCCAACTAGTGTACCCCGGGCTGATGATCATCTTTACGAGCACGAGGGATCTCGCTAATAGCCCCGTCTTGTTCTCGATGGCCATCCCCAATTTTCCATATTTGGGGAGCCTAGGGGCCGAGGAGCCCTCGTCACCTCCGCTACCACCGAGCCCAGACGACATCATCATAATCATCATCATCGCCTTAATACTTGAAGGAGATTTTTTTGTAAAAAAATGTTGTTATTAGTACAAATGAAAATGAATTAGAAGAATACACGCAAATATATATAATTACTACAAATCCAAATGAATTATTATTATTTAACGCCTTAATTATGAATTCCAAAACAACATCATCTAACTCATAATATGTACAATTACTAAAAATCCAAAACATCCCCACCACCACCCCTACTTCCCACACACGCGCACACAACACAAGAGTCAAAACGATAAAGTGAAAATCAATTAAAAGCATTAAAAATGGATTGATAAAGTACAAATTGGAATATTTATTACAAATTGAAAATTTGTTTTAAATTTGGGTTATCATAAAAAATGGATTGATATTAGGTAGGAGAAGCCAAGTCATCCACACTACTATTTAGATGCTTTGGTGCATGTAGGACAGTTTACCATGGCTCATTGTTGATATACTCCGAGTAAAACACTTGGTTGACCTTTTGAAATGCACAAACAAACGCCTCATCGCTCACGTGGTCGTTTCTCTTCAACTTGGACAAGTCAACCATGATCAAATTAGTGCCAGGATCAACTTTACAAGCATTTTTATCCTCAATTCTTACCCAGACATAATAAAATACAACCTCTTTGAATCTTATATAATCCAATTCAAATATATTTCGAATTACATCACAGTAAGTCATTTCAACTTCAACGTGGTTTTTATCTTTCGCGCTCGCTCAAAAGAAAGTAAGAGCCTTGTATGGAATGCCCTAGTTCTGTACATTTATACTTTCCTCGTACACTTTTTCCTCGAATACGTAACCATTCAATTGATAGTTTTTGTACTCTTGTTTCATGAACAATGGTCCAGTGGCTAGACGAGCAAGCCTTGATGTCGCATCACCCGTCTTTAAGAGCTGAGAATACGGATAAATTAATTAGATTAGTTGTAAAGTTTGAGTGTAATGTAATGTTATATAACGACCATTTTCATTATAATTACCTCTTGTGTCAACCATAACCTAAATTCGTTGTCTGATTGTATCATTGTTTTTCGTCTTTTATTGTTCTCACAGGCTTTATATTTTCTGCATATTACAAAATTAATCATGTATAAAATAATCTAAAATATTCTAAAATAATGTAAAACTTAAAATAATTTAAACTTACTTTTTCCATTCTTCGACATCTTGATGTGTGTCAAATAGATAACGAGTTACTTGTTTATGTTGCAAACTCGTTAATTTCACTCGTTTTCTCATCACATGACCACCATCATCGGCGAACTCATTAGGGTCATCAACGCTGGCCGAGTCAGGCATATATTCCCGAGTATAGATTGATGACTCAACGGTGATATATTCATGTGCAATTGATCCTGCAATGTATCACGTATTCTTAACATAATATTTAAAAACTTTCATCAATCTTTCAAACGAATACATCCACCGATATCTAACTGGACCACAAATCGCTTCGATCACCGACAATTTTGTGACCACTATGTGTCCTCAATTGACTACCTTCTCACGTAAAAGTAAGAAGGCAATACTAATTTGCATAATATCCCTTTGCAAAATCCTTGGGCTTAGAGAAACAGTGTTTAAACAATAGAGGAACCAATTGCATGATCACATGCCAATCGTGGGACTTACACTTATGTAAATCATAAGTAGCATAATTCACAATCCTTTGCAAGTTGGACAAAAAATTAGATGGGCCCTTCTAATTATATATTGTGTCTACAAGCACCTTCCTTTCCCCACTTGTCAAAGTAAACGCACCAGGGGGAATTATTGTCCTTCCCCTACTATCTTCTTTCAACCATAGTTGTGGCTTAAGTTTCAACGATTTAACATCTTTTCGTGCATTTTCTCCATCCTTCGAATGACTCCCCCCAAGGCAAGTGCCCATAATATGTTCAGTGAGGTTCTTCTCTGCATGCATCACATCCAATACATGGTGCACCGAGTTATTCTTCCAATAAGGCAAGTCAAATAAAATTGACCTCAAAGACCATGCCTTTCTTATCCCAGTTTCATTCCCAGTTGGGGTCTTCTTATGCCTCCGCTATCCATGGTAATGTGAAAAATTTCTTTAATCTAAGCCCAACAGGAAAATATTTCAACACTTTTTGAGGCACTTTTGAGCTTGTGCCTTCCTTACCAGTAGATTGGACATATCTAGGTTCATCGCATACCAAACAACGATCGAGATTTTCATACTCCTTTCGGTATAATATGTAGTCATACACACAAGCATGAATCGATTTATACTTCATTCCCAAACCTTTTAAACTATTATCCATAACATGATAGCTATTTGTAAGCATATTCTCCTTGGGTAGTAAGCCCTTCACCCAATTTAGAATTCTTGTCACACTATTGCCAGACAAACCTTACTGTGTCTTCAAACTGTGCAAACCAACCATTGCATGTGAAGTTATTTGATCTTTCTCACAGCCAGAGTATAACGGTTGGGTTGCCTTAAATTTTAAACTTTGATAGTCATCGTCAAGGTTTATCGCGATATCTTCACGAGCACTTGAACCTTATACATCATCAGTAACCTCATGCTGCTCCGCTTTATAAACTCCGTACGCATCATCAACTAAATCCTCTAACATATTATGATATACATCGTCCCCTTCTACATCTAGCCTACTTATTGAAGGTTATTGTGAAGGTTTTTCGGGGACAGTAGGAACTTTCATTTCACCGTGAAAACTCCAAATCGATAAATATATTGCATACCCCATCTTAACAAATGTAGTTCAATTGTTTTCCACTCAAACACCTTACCATTCTTACACCTAGTTCACAAACACGAAAACTCTTCATCATTATGACATCTCTTTGCGTATTTCACAAATTCATTAGCACCTCTGAGAAACACATCCCCCATTCTGTTTGTCTCACCCATCCACTCTTTGTATTTCGGATATCCCATCACATCTACCATAACTAATCACCTATTAAAGGTAAGAAGCGTATATTCATGGATTAGTATAAACAAAACTTAGATTTATAGTATGTTTCATTTAATTATTTCTTATTTATATTCGATTTTAAATTTCAAATTCAAATTCAATTATAATAGAAATTCCTATTTCCACCATCCTAGAATTCAAATTTCAAATTCATGGATAAAATGGGTTTTTGGGAGTTAAAACAATTAAACCCCAATAATATTTCAATTTGTGGAACTTAGATTTTAACCAAAATTAATTGGTGGTTTTGGGTTCTAGGATGTTTAGAACCCTTAATATATGTGTTTTTGTAGTTGGTTGAGGTTGTAGGATGTTGGGTGAGGCGACAAAAGCTTGGGAGAAGCTTTAATGGCCGAAATCATCTCGGAGAATATGATGAATAGTAACCCATGACTTTAGGGGGCCATTTTGGCCAGGAAAAGAATTGATTTAGCTCTCGACCAAAACATGAAAGTTGTAGATCTTTTCGATACAAGCGTGGGCACCGACAGCGTATTTTTCTAATTTTTCTACGATTTGATATGATTTTTACAAGATGGAAGCTCCGAGTTGAAATCATCGACTCGGAAATCAAATCGGGAATTGGAAAAATTACGGCTAGAATTAATTGCGTAGTTGTTCGGGATAATTTTTGGGGTAGTTTAGAAACCCCGATAATGAATTTGGGTTGTTGGATAATGGATTTGAGGAATTTAGTTTTGGGGACTTGGTGAGACCGGTCGACCACGCCCCTAAGGCCGGTCGATCGCGTCAAGAAGAAAGGGCCTACTGCTTTGTTTCGTAGGCTTATTTGCAACCCGCAGTCGACCGGGGGTCCAGGACCGATCGACCGGTGCCCTATTTTCAGCCCAAGATTTTGTAGATTAGTATTACTTCTCCTCTTTGAATTTAAAGTTTAAGGACCTTCTAAATTAGAGTATTATAGAGGGTTATGTCCTAAAGGACTTGGTGAATTGGGAATATATATATAAATTCACTTAGAGTGAATTAGTATATTTGGAGATATCCAAATGAATCCATAGATGGGACTTAAGTATGTATTACTTATTAAAGTAAGAAATACTTTCGGTTTAGTATCATGCATATATGAATGCATGATTATGATTCCTTGAGAGAATCTTTGGGATTAAGGGTCATCGATAGATGGTTTGGCAAATATGGCCATTTTTATATATTCAGGTAGGAATATATGGTATATATATATACTATGTGATTATGTATATATGATATGATATAAATGATTTTGAAAATATATTGATGAATATTTTCAAAATGGGGAAAAGGTAAATGATTTTCATAATTGATAAATTATGGTTAAACACCTCCCTAAATCGCTATCATAAGGGAAGTTGCGTGCGTTATGGTGATGCCCCTGGCTAATGAATGCATGGTGGCTATAATCCTATAGGCCATATGGGCGATTATTGTTTACTGCGTTGGTTAGGGTATTCTGGGTGTGGTCTTGACTTTCCCGTAGGCATATGGCCGCTTCCCGACGTTGGTAGGTTCCCAGGTTGTCTTGTTTGATAGACCCTGGAAGATGATAGCCATTTAGGGGCGCGTCCAGTGGGGAAACCCGGAGGGGAGGTCTTAGTTTTATTAAAGAAATTTATGATAATAAATTGGCTATAATTTACATTTCCTGAGTATAAAAAGGGAAATGGGATAAAGTTTTGGCTTCGGTAACACTCCCGGATAGAAGGAGGGATTTGGAAGCATATGATTGATCAAAGAATTTTCATGATAATGAAAATGGCTTTGGGTACATTTCCTGAGTGTAAAAAGGGAAATGAGATGATATAAAACGGAAAAGCATTTTTATGATAATAAAACTGGCTTTTAAAAATTATATGATTGGTTAAAGCAATTCATGATAAAGAATTGGCTTTTATATTTACATTTTCTGAGTATAAAAAGGGAAATGGGAAGTTTTGAGAAAATGAAAAGTATTGATAAATACTTGTATATAAATCCTCAGTCCGGGAGATAGATCCGGATGTATATTGTAATATGAATATGTATATATGGATGAATCGAGTACCAAGGGTCTAATGGATCCCGACGATCGACCTTGTCGCATAGTAGTGTATCGGGGGGGTTCCTTGTTTGGATTTCTCTTTGTGAAACACCCCACGCACGAATATGGCAGTGTGTTGAGACTGGGGAGAAGTTTAATCATTAGTGCTCTTATATTATAAATTCTTATGGTATATATATTTATATATATATATATCTTTCTGTACTGAGGGACTGGCGGATCTCGACGATCGACCGTGCCGAGTAATAGTGTATCGGGGGGGTTCCTTGTTTGGATTTTGCTTTGCGAGACACCCCACGCACGAACATGGCATAGCGTTGAGACTGGGGTGAAGTTTAGCCCTTAGTACATTTCTTGGACTATCTAGGGTTGATAGTGATTGGGTGATAGCCTAGTTTAGCAGGGTAGGTTGACTAGGATGTTTAGAGGGATGCGCTAGGAGTGCACTGTTAGTGGAGAGGTGAGGGGTATCTCATGGGAGTACGATACCAAACTTAAATATGAGATAAAACTATTTTTCTAAAAATAAAGCATTTATGCACTTGCAAAATATTTTCAAACTCGGGCTCTGACCCGTTTATCTACCTTTCCTTCTTGCTATATATATATTATATAGGTGTCCAGACACAGGGATGCCTGGATGGAACTTCTTTCGAGTCAGACGTCAGCTGCAGCAGCTGTGGATGCGTGCAGGTTTTTGATAGCCGCTTCCATTCTTGAAATCTAGATAGGAGGTATTGTATAAACATTCGAGCCAATGGCTCAATTTCATTTAGTTATTCTTTCAGTACATCATTCGATATGGTTGTATATTTTGACCGAGTGTTCGGTTATTTTATTTCATTTTAGTTTTATTTAAGCATTAACTTGTGGATGTTTCATTTTAATTGTTTAAAAAGAGTAGTTAATTAAAAGTTTTTAACGCTCGCCTAATAGGATATTAGTAATTAAATGGATTTTCAACAGTGATGCTAAGAATGATCCATATGTGACTCCTATTTTAATTTGATATAGGAGTGATCGCCCGGTATCCCATTAGGCGGGTTATTACAGATGGTATCAGAGCATCAGGTTCTAGTGTCCTTAGGAATCTGTGCGGACGTACTACAGTTTTAGCGTTGCTCTCATTTGTTATAGAGCCTCAGGATTAGGATTGTAGATTTCTCTTGTGAGATTTCGTTCTCCTGCCATGTTAGAAGATTATAGAAATATTTTACGCGCTCGTTTGAGGATCATGTGCGGGGCTTGGATGGCAGCAGGAGGTGAGGCTTAGCTGGAGCAGCTGGTGGAAGTTGGGGACGAGGGCCTTAGTAGAGGTCACTCTCCTTATGGTAATTGTTAAGGATTTTGGCGGCGACTACTAAATAATGGTAGTTAGGAGTACCGCAGTACCACTGAAGTAGAGAGTGGTACTAAAGTCGAATTCCTCATTGAAATTGAGGGTTCGAAAGGGATCTTACGGATAGTCTTAACCGTGAGTCCCCACGATTTAGTCGGAATGAGAAGGATATTGTTATGAGTTTTACCTCAATCGAGGAGGTATATTTGGCGTGGCTATATAAAGTCACGATATTAGTTAGCCCTAGACTCGTGTGTATAATTTGAGTTATGGCGGTCACTATAACATAATATCATGTATGTCTATGTATTTTTCCGCGATAGCGGGATTTTGTTTTCCTTCACTCGTCATAGAGGCGGGTGTTTATATTTTATATATATTGTATATGATGATGGTATTATCGGAGCGATAGCAGGCTAATGATGGCAAGACTATCGTGTCCATGGTTCCTGGAGGGAACAAGTTATTATTGCGATGTCTCACCTAGATATAGGTTGAGTTCACCTGATTTATTGTGGGATATGAAACTTGGATGAGGAGAGGTTTCTTTATCATGATTTTGAGTATATGGAAACCTTGTATATATGATTTAAGGCCGCATGATTATTGTTAAGATGAAGATAAAGCTCATTATTATTTGCGCAATGACTTAAAAATAGTGCCAGCGCGGGGTGGTATGACTCTTAGTTAGAGATAGGAGTTCAGACCACCTTTTTGTTGGATTAGGGGATAGGGATATCCCGGTTGCATGTTTGAAATAACGGAACTCCATAACCAACGAAGTCAATGGTTAATGTGTGGAGGGGTTCCTTATTTGGATTTCTCTTTGCGAGACACTCCACACATGACTCTTAACGGCGTCGGGAGTGGAGAGCTGTTATGGGATGCGAGGATGTTGATTTTGTGGAAAGGTCTTATAGTGTGGATGAACCACTATAGCCTATGAGCCACATGATGATGATTTATTTATGGAGATATGGTGCTATGGAAAATCACTAAAGTGGTCCCCTCGCCACAAGTGGGTGGGTGAGATTGGACTTAGAGAAATTGATTTGAGGATAATAACCAGCCTTAATGAAAAGGCAGATTTTGAGAAGATAAATTTTGGGTATTGTGTTCGTGACACTTTCTACAGAAAGTGGGCACTTCTAGTGATTAGGTTTCCTTCCGTATGGGCGAAAGGATAAGATAGTAGAAATGCGTTCGTAGGTTAGCATAGGTAGGATTTAGGACGTCCCGCTGGTGTGCCTTGGGTCGCTATATCTCGATGATCGACAACGCAAGGGAGTAGTGTTACGGGAGGGTACCTTGTTTGGATTTCTCCTTGGCGTGACGTCCCACGCACGAAACCAAGCAAACGCCAGAAATTGAGAGAGGCCTTGGGCACTAGGTATATACTTAGGATTATATTCGTTCCGCGTAGGTAGGACATCACATAGACCTTAGTATTATTAGGACGTAAGTTCGATAGTGTTAGTGGCGCCGAGGTTAGGAGAATGGAATTTCGTGGGTTCGAAGGACCCATAGGTGAGTATTACACCGAGGAAAGGAGACCCTTATTGGGAGAGAGTGTTACGTGTCAGATGTTTGCAATGTTTGTGTAGATGTGCACAAGTTAGAAAGGTGTATGGGCACCTTGGTGAAATGGTTTTATATACCGCCTGAAATAGAATGGGCGTAGTATATAAAGTTGAAATTTATGTCGTGAAGCACTAGAGATTATGGGTGATAGGTGACGCTATTAGAGTCACTTTACGATTGCGGTAGCCGCATAGTGTATGGTTATGAACCATTGGGTTAGTATCTTTACCTTGAGGTTTTAGGATTTGTAGTGATCCTAGTTAGATGGTGTAGGTTATATCCGAATTTCGAGGACGAAATTCCGTTGTAAGGGGGGAGTATGTAACAACCCACCCTTTTGGAGACAATTAAATTCCATAAATAAATATAAATTGGTAATTTGGGGGAATTTCCCTAAATAGTAATTTTTGGGATTTTCGAGGATTAAATGATTTTCGAAGGATGTTGTGATTATTTTTGGGACTATACAGGTCGAAATATTTTAATTATATGTCGTCGTTGAGTAAAGGGACATGAGGTAAGATTTTTAATTGGAAAATCCGCATTTATTTATTTTGGGTTGGAATAGTGATTTGCGGTCAAGTACCTCGGATGGGAATTTCGACTGCGCCATGAGTCTCGGAATGTTCAAGATAGTAGGAAAAGAGTGTCCGATTGTCGAAAATGAGTTTCGGGTAATTTTAGAGGTAAAAGTAACTCGTAATTGGGTAAACGAGTCGTTTTTGGGTTTTAAGGGGTATAATCCTTTTTTCTTCTTATATAAAGAGGGAGATAGGGAGAAAAGAAGAAAGAAAGAAAGAAAAGAGAGAGAAGTGAGAGGGGAGGGAGAAAGAGGAGGAGAAAATGGAGATTCGGGTCAAACTCGGCCGGATTCGACTCGAGGTCGTCGGATTTTATCCACGAGGCAAGTGTTTACTTTCTTTATTTATCTTTTTGCATAAATATCTCATACCGTAGTTTGGTATAAAGAAACCCTAAAGGTTTTGGGGTGGGTTATCGTGGATAAAATGGGTTTTGGGGAGTTAAAATATTTAAACCCCAATAATATTTCAATTTGTGGAACTTAGATTTTAACCTAAATTAAATGGTGGTTTTGGGTTCTAGGATGTTTAGAACCCTTAATATATGTGTATTTGTAGTTGGTTGAGGTTGTAGGGCGTTGGGTGAGGCGACAAAAGCTTGGGAGAAGCTTTAATGGCCAAAATCATCTCGGAGAAGATGATGAATAGTAACCCGTGACTTTAGGGGGCCATTTTGGCCAGGAAAAGAATTGATTTAGCTCTCGGCCAAAACATGAAAGTTGTAGATCTTTTCGATACAAGCGTGGGCACCGACCGCGTATTTTTCTAATTTTTCTACGATTCGATATGATTTTTACAAGATGGAAGCTTCGGGTTGAAATCATTGACTCGAAAATAAAAACGGGAATTGGAAAAATTACGGCTAGAATTAATTGCGTAGATGTTCGGGATAATTTTTGGGGTAGTTTAGAAACCACGATAATGAATTTGGGTTGTTGGATAATGGATTTGAGGAATTTAGTTTTGGGGACCTGGTGTGACCGGTCGACCACGCCCCTAAGGTCGGTCGACCGCGTCAAGAAGAAAGGGCCTACTGCTTTGTTTCGTAGGCTTATTTGCAACCCGCGAATTTAAAGTTTAAGGACCATCTAAATTAGAGTATTATAGAGGGTTATGTCCTAAAGGACTTGGTGAATTGGGAAAATATATATATATATATATATATATATATATGTATGTAAATTCACTTAGAGTGAATTAGTATATTTGGAGATATCCAAATGAATCCATAGATGGGACTTAAGTATGTATTACTTATTAAAGTAAGAAATACTTTCGGTTTAGTATCATGCATATATGAATGCATGAT
This sequence comes from Sambucus nigra, assembly GCA_949130495.1. Classification (NCBI taxonomy): domain Eukaryota; kingdom Viridiplantae; phylum Streptophyta; class Magnoliopsida; order Dipsacales; family Adoxaceae; genus Sambucus; species Sambucus nigra. The sequence goes on from OX422215.1 coordinate 228,559,372, forward strand.
TATGATTCCTTGAGAGAATCTTTGGGATTAAGGGTCATCGATAGATGGTTTGGCAAATATGGCCATTTTTATATATTCAGGTAGGAATATATGGTATATATATATACTATGTGATTATGTATATATGATATGATATAAATGATTTTGAAAATATATTGATGAATATTTTCAAAATGGGAAAAAGTTAAATGATTTTCATAATTGATAAATTATGGTTACACACCTCCCTAAATCGCTATCATAAGGGAAGTTGCGTGCGTTATGGTGATGCCCCCTGGCTAATGAATGCAGGGTGGCTATAGTCCTATAGGCCATATGGCCGATTATTGTTTACTGCGCTCGTTAGGGGCTTCTGGGTGTGGTCTTGACATTCCCGCAGGCATATGGCCGCTTCCCGACGTTGGTAGGTTCCCAGGTTGTCTTGTTTGATAGACCCTGGAAGATGATAGCCATTTAGGGGCGCGTCCAGTGGGGAAACCCGGAGGGGAGTCTTAGTTTTATTAAAGCAATTTATGATAATAAATTGGCTTTAATTTACATTTCCTGAGAATAAAAAGGGAAATGGGATAAAGGTTTTGCTTCGGTAAGACTCCCGGATGGAAGAAGGGATGTGGAAGCATATGATTGATCAAATAATTTTCATGATAATGAAAATGGCTTTGGGTACATTTCCTGAGTGTAAAAAGGGAAATGGGGTGATATAAAATGGAAAAGCATTTTTATGATAATAAAACTGGCTTTTAAAAAGTATATGATTGGTTAAAGTATTCATGATAATGAGTTGGCTTTTATATTTACATTTCCTGAGTGTAAAAAGTGAAATGGGAAGTTTTGAGAAAATGAAAAGTATTGATAAATATTTGTATATAAATCCTCAGTCCAGGAGATAGATTCGGATGTATATTGTAATATGAATATGTATATATGGATGAATCGAGTACCGAGGGTCTAATGGATCCCGACGATCGACCTTGCCGCATAGTAGTGTATCGGGGGGGTTCCTTGTTTGGATTTCTCTTCGCGAGACACCCCAGGCACGAATATGGCAGTGTGTTGAGACTGGGGAGAAGTTTAATCCTTGGTGCTCTTATATTATAAATTCTTATGGTATATATATTTATATATATATATATCTTTCTGTACTGAGGGACTGGCGGATCTCGACGATCGACCGTGCCGCGTAGTAGTGTATCGGGGAGGTTCCTTGTTTGGATTTCGCTTTGCGAGACACCCCACGCACGAACATGGCATAGCGTTGAGACTGGGGTGAAGTTTAGCCCTTAGTACATTGCTTGGACTATCTAGGGTTGATAGTGATTGGGTGATAGCCTAGTTTAGCAGGGTAGCTTGACTAGGATGTTTAGAGGGATACGCTAGGAGTGCACTGTTAGTGGAGAGGTGAGGGGTATCTCATGGGAGTGCGATACCAAACTTAAATATGAGATAAAACTATTTTTCTAAAAATAAAGCATTTATGCACTTGCAAAATATTTTCAAACTCGGGCTCTGACCCGTTTATCTACCTTTCCTTCTTGCTATATATATATATATATATATTTATATATATATATATATTTATATATATATATATATATATATATATATATATATATATATATATATATTATATAGGTGTCCAGACACAGGGATGCCTGGATGGCACTTCTTTCGAGTCAGACGTCAGCTGCAGCAGCTGTGGATGCGTGCAGGTTTTTGATAGCCGCTTCCATTCTTGAAATCTAGATAGGAGGTATTGTATAAACATTCGAGCCAACGGCTCAATTTCATTTAGTTATTCTTTCAGTACATTATTCGATATGGTTGTATATTTTGACCGAGTGTTCGGTTATTTTATTTCATTTCAGTTTTATTTAAGCATTAACTTGTGGATGTTTTATTTTAATTGTTTAAAAAGAGTAGTTAATTAAAAGTTTTTAACGCTCGCCTAATAGGATATTAGTAATTAAATGGATTTTCGACAGTGATGCTAAGAATGATCCATATGTGACTCCTGTTTTAATTTGATATAGGAGTGATCGCCCGGTATCCCATTAGGCGGGTTGTTACAGTCACATGATACATACACAATTATCACCATGCTTTAATCCTATATATTTAAACACACAGGCACTCACAACAGAATTGTCCAAACATTATACAATATAATTTTGCACTAGTATATTTCTCAGTGGAACAGAAAAATGCTAAGGGTACAAAAAAAATACTAAGGGTACAAACAAAGTACAACAACGATGTGACCATGCAAATGGTTAATTTTAAAAGTGACATGACCACTGAATTATTGTCCATATGGGGATGGAAATTTTCAACTTTTTTTTAAAATTACTTTGTATCACGAACAATCAGTGTGTGTGTGTGTGTGTGTGTGTGTGTGTGTGTGTGTGTGTGTGCGCGCGCGTGTGCGTGTGTGGTGGGCAGTGGCAGTTGGGGGGAGGGGGAAGGGCTGGGGGTGGGGTGGGAAGGTGGGGCAGGGGGTGTGGGGTTGTGTGTGTGTGTGTATATGTGCATGTGTGTATTTTTTCAATTAAATTTTTGTTGTCTTATTAGATATTGCCCCTCATATTGTAGTGCCCCTTGTAAAAGAATTGATTGATTAAATATTGATTGGTTGCTAATTTTTTTTGTAAATTAATAATTAGTACCACTTTCATATGCAAGTAGGATTGCCCCTAATTGTAAATTAGTAAATTAATAATTGTATACTTTAATTATTAGTTTAATTGATGAAAATAATTAATTGGGTAGATGAATTAGAAGGAGTATGGGATACACATTTGTTGCCATTGCAATTGGATTGTAGTGGATCGATGTTCGGTTTGCTAATTTTAAAAGTGGCATGACCACTGGATTATTGTCCATATGGGGGGTGGGATTTTTCAACCTTTTTTAAAAAATTACTTTGTATCACAAACAATATATATATAGTATGATAATTAAATGAAACATACTTGAAATTACATATAGTGCGCATAGATACTAGTCTTCTAGTTCTTAAGCGTACGCATTCAATAGCCCTTAGACCCGTTCGAGAGTCATTACCCCTGTAACAAGATCTCTAGAATTGTCCCGTTTGGACAGTTTGGGACTGCATAATTTTTGTATAATAATATTCTTAGTGGCTTAAAGTTGTTACTTCTGGAGGAAGTTCTGCAGTCGTATCCTAATGTTCTCTCGGTACATACTAGATTGACAAGTGTGACTGTTATTTCAATTGATCAATTGAAATAACACTCACACTTGCCAATTTATGTCGTATACTTGGAGAACTATGGGGATATGCTGCCGAATTATTATCAAATCGTAACAATGTGCATGAGCTATTAAGTATATTATAGAAATATGTGATCTTGAATGGGATAGGACCACTCATTGTAAGTGTGACGATTCTTGTAATTGGAATGGATATGTAAAAGTAAATTAACACTTAATGTAGCTCCCCACTAGTGTTTATTACACAATTCTTAGCTTTACTAGTTTTATACCCCACGCGATGCGCGGGCATGTTATAACTTTATTTCTAAAGTATATGCGAAATATATATTATTATTCTTATATTTTAATTAATATTAATATGAAGTGAAGAAAATGAGTAAAATATTTGGAACAAACGAGCATTCCCCTATTTTAAAATTGCAAATTAACTATATAGTTATACTTTTTTGGTAACGATGATTATTATATGATTAGTTTTTAATTGAAGACATAATTATAATTTTATATCCATTTGACACATTATATAAGTACTAATACTAGACAGGGAGAAAAGGGAGACTCTTTTATTAAGCATATATAATTATTATAATTATTGTCATATATATTTCAAAATATTTTATTTAGACACTTAATCAACAATAAAATATACTTTAACCTCTATTTTTCGAAAAACTACAATGACTTAGTGTCGAGGACATGATTGACCGAACATCTAAATGACAATTAGAAGTTGTGTTTTAAGAAAATAAAGCAAAATAAATATAGAAAACATATATCAAAGCACAAAAATGATTTCGCAATCCCAAAAGGAGTACTTTATTTTTTATTTAAAAGACAATCATATGAAACACGGAAGCATACCTCACTTCCTTTAAAACAGGGCAACATATACAATACCTCTCACTAGCTAAACCCACATTTCAATTTTAATTACCATTAGTTGTACATGAATTATTTATTTTTGGTCTTGTATTTTAAGAGATTTTAATGCATTGATTTTGAGACACGTGACAATATCACATTTAAAGTCACGATTTTTATATTATTATATCATTGCAAGGCAGGAAAAATGAGTACAAAGTGAAAAACATGAAAGGGATATATGTACTTTTGAAAGAGATGTTGGAGGTGCAATTTTTTTGCTTGACTTTTATGTGGAGACGAAAACATATTTTTTTTCAAGCCTGCCAAAGCCAATGAACATAACGAAACTATCAAATCCAACTTCAAACAAACAAACTTAAAAAAAAAACACTTCATCAAATATATGTTCCAATCCTTCTCCAACTTACGGATAGTACTTGTGAACTAACGGGATGAAGATGGGGAATATTATGTGATATTGCTGGGGCTTTGCTATTATGAAAGCAAATGTTACTTTTCACAAAGAAGTTAATACTAATAAAAATAAAATAAGAGTCATTTCCTTTGCTTTCTACTTCGACCTATTAGCATAACTCTCGATATTCTTTTCCATCAAATTCAAGCCCAAGATAGCTTCCCCCAACCCACAGTTGACCTCCACCAATACCTGTCGTCACTATAATGCGTCACCGCCTGCATAATGGCCATGACCCTCTTGGACGGATCCCCAAGCATGACAACACCCGACCCCACAAACACCCCATCACACCCCATCTGAATCATTAAGGCTACATCTACCGGCGTCACCACGCCCCCTCCGTCGCAAAGTTCACAACTGGCAACATTCCCATCTTCTTCATCTGCATCACCACATCATAGGGCGCCCCTATTTTCTTAGCAAATGTAAACACCTCGTTATCATCTATATTTTAGAACTACGTTAAGGCTTTTGAAAAAATGGAGAGAGGAGTGAGAATGCACACGGTATAGGGTCTTTTTTTTCCACACCATCGATCAATTCCAGGTCCTCAGTTCGATCCATACGACGAGTCACCTAGAGATATAATTTTATACTCGACCGAATTTTCTCTTTGGATTCATATTCTTTGTGTTTATCCTTATTGAGTAAGTCTCTAGGTTTTAACTCGGTACGCGAGATGGTTCAATTTATAGTGTACTGATGAGAGAGGAGACGAACCCTTGGAATTTCAAGGAGGAGAAGAGACCGAATTAATTGTAGGGGGTGAAAACGTCTGTTTTTTTTAATTAGATTAGATGTATGTTGTTTTTTATAACTTTGTAAATGTAATAAGATAAGAGGAATGGATGGTAGACTTGACACTAATTAGAGAAAAGGAATGGGTGGAAGAAGAGCAATGGCTAGCATCGTGGAGACAAATAGCATTTTAGAGTACTACATAGATATATAGATAATCGATTAGGGAAGAGAGTAATGGATATTGTACATGTGTCAATCATCTAAGAGGAGAGGGCAAAATTATATTAAGATATTAGATTGATCCACTAGTGTACAAATAATAACATAAACGTATATTTATATAAGAGTTATGATACAATATTATGATATAGAGACATTTTGAGAACATGAGATACATTACTTATACTTGATGGACGATGTGAGAATGTCATCTAGATCCATTCAAATCATCTTCCGAAGTGGAAGGAAAGTATTTAATTCCCAAATATGTTTCCTCGCATATATATAAAAAATTTTGAAATAGTTAATATGAACTCATCATTTTTTATCCTAAAAAAACAAATCATAATGAAAGAAAAACAAGCCCTATCATTTTTAAGTGGGATTAAGGGTCTTTCTGTGACACTCCGCATAAAATAATAACGGGTGGCCAGCCCTATACTACATTAAATCAGGAATCTCAGATGGCTCAGTCTCAACATCAACAGAATATACAATACAGATAGGGCTAACTACCCGAAATCATAAAAGAGGATGCCAAAATTTAAATGAAACATGCAATGGAAATCAAACCAACAATGTATAACTACTAACAAAGGTAGAATGCACAAGATCCAAGATAAACGAAAGTGCTAACATTAAAGTAAAATGAGTATACAAATGGAAATATAAACCCGAAAAAAGTTATCGGGTGAAAGATTGTACAACAACCATAAAGACGAAATATAAACAGTTGTAAATTACTCTTGGTTGTTAACCCGATGTACAAAATGAATTCTATCTAGATTCACAAAGAAATAGGATGCGACTAAAATCTAAATCCCTCAAAAGTTCGCACCTGTTACGGCTCCCAAGACTTTGGATAGAAAAGCAACTGGCATCCATGCGGCAGGACATCTGTAGTAATAATATACATATAGCAGGAGAGAAATATAAATGGGTCAGAGCCCGAGATGTAAAAATGTTTAGCATGTGTGTTAACCATGCATAATAAATATCAATGCATTATTTCATAATTAAAGTGGAGTCGCACTCTCGTGAAACCCCAAACTCATCTCTCATCTAACAGAGCGCCCCTATTCACGTCCTGCAATCTTAATTAAGTTACCCCGCCCATAAGGACAACCTACCTTACAATAGGCGGCCTAAACCCGCAAGACCGGCCATTCTAACATAGCCCAAGAATCCTTCCCATTCTAATCACACTTAAATATATACACATATATGCCATACTAGGCTTTATTGATTCCAATTAATAAACTTAAATAGTTATCAGTCTTATTATGTCACATATTAACATTAATCTTCAATTTAAGAGTTTATTCTCTAAATAACATGCACACAATATAATAAGGATAAAATTTCTCTCTACTCTCAACATTGCACTGCGTTTCGTGCGTGGGGCATCTCGCAAAGCGAAATCCAAACAAGGAACCCCCCGATACACTACTCCTTGACAATGTCGATCGTAGGGATCCATTATGTCATCTACGCAAATCCTACTACTAAAAATGTCTCTAAGTACGATCCCTTAACCATAAATAAACTCGTACACCAAAATCACCCAAGATGTATGTCATAGAAAGTTCGTATCCTTTTCACCTATAGGATATATACATATATATACATACATACTCTAAATATATATATATATATATATATATATATATATATATATATATATATATATATATATATATATATATATATATATATATATATATATATAGTCAATCATTCATTTCCATGAACATGTATACATAACACACATAATGTATACCTTGTCATCAACATAATTCCACTTTAATATGAATAGTTATATTACACACATATAACGATTCTAAGACCGCCCGTCCGGGTTTTCCCACTGTGCGCGCCCCTAAATAGCTATCATCTTCCAGGGCCTATCACATCAGACAACCTAGGAGCGTCCATATACCTTCGACAGTGAGTCGTAACCACACCCAGAATTACCCGACTGTAAACAATAATCACATAATATAATAACCGGTCATATGGCTGAGGACTATATTCACCCTGCATTCACTAACCAGGGGACTTCACCTCATGCGCGTAACTTCCCCTATGATAGCATTTAGAGAGGTGTGTATATACATATAAATATACCATTCATAATATATAGATATGTGCCATCAGTCACATCATATGTATAAATCATCACACAAGAAATATACCTTTGTTTCATATTCACATAACCATTTCAACACACACACACACACACACACACACACACACACACACACATATATCTATATATATATATATATATATATATATATATATATATATATATATATATATACTCTATCTTCAATCAATAATCATCAAGTAACATAAGCTGGCGATATATACACAACTCTCATAATACTCACCCTTGTTACGACGCAAATATACTCAAAGCGTTCCCTCTTATACAGTGCCTCACTGGACAACTATTTATTCATTTTCCCTTATGATATAAATATTCTCCCGATACATATAACAATGAGGTTACTAACTCCCAAGTGTAACATATATAGCAATCACTATACATTCCATCAATATCAGAATACACTTCGATATATCTAATAATAATTCTGACTATAAGTATACACATCACTAATAGTCTTCAAACCACAATCTTAATCCTCAATTCATTTCAGAATCCTTTCAAGTATTGGAATTCCAATCGTCATTCACCAATTCAATAATTTATAAGACTCAAGCTCAAAACTACATTTAGTTTATGATCTCAACACATATTGGGGTATCCCATATTTAATCACTCGTCGATATGTATAGACTAGTCCAACTATAAGTATACTCACAACTATTTGTCGGCAACAAGTTAAATTTACCCTCACTTTAGATTACGGTTCAATGTCTCTTGATGAACCTTACACATTTACATAATTACCATATTCCTTGAGTTAATCATCACTAATGATAAGCGACTTCTCTCTCTTTGGTCCCCTAATCATATCCTAAATAGAATCCCATTGCTATAAGGAATTAACACAATAGTCGGCATCTAAATTTCATATTATGCCATCACAACTTCCTCCCAATATCCTCAACCTCACCTCATGTATTAACTCACATGTGATCTCCAAATAGGACTCCCATCCCTAATGAGGTTTCCCACTACCTCGATTCATCAATTTCACTACCTTTATATCGTCCCAAGCTACTACGATAGGCCCCGCGATCATAGCATGTGATAAATCCTAAAAAACACTCCAAACATATGTCTCGCATCATATATGTGAGTTCCAAACCGAGAAACCCAACCGAAAGGGATTTAAGACTCATCTAGAAAAATTAAGCAAAATTTCCCTCCGAATCGATTCGATCCTAGATGCGAATCGATTCGGCCCATCCGAATCGATTCAGCCCAACAAGACCTGTAAGTCTGCTATATACTGAATCGATTTGCAATGGGCAAATTGATTCAGCCCTATAGACCTGATGCTTTTGCAACATGGCTAATCAATTCGCTAGGGGCGAATCGATTCGGCTAGTTCAGAAAGCCACGAAATGGGGCAATTTTCTCATAACCCAAATTTCCCAAAATTCAATTTATACCACTTCCAACCATCAAACACTAACCCAATCAAGTTTCCATCACCAAAACCCATCCTATATCTAGTCTCATCAAGTTATACACCCTTAAACCCATGTGTAAACATTAATTGCCAGATTTAAACCCCAAAAATCTAGGTTTTGGTACATAACCCAAAATTCAATTCTTTTATCCACAAATTATAAAATGAAATACACAAATGAAATGTTTAGCAAGATTAAACACTTGCCTCGAAATTGTAGAGGTTGAATCATCCTCGTGATCGCGTTTGGGCCAGAAATCTCCAAGCTTTCTCCTCTCTCTCTCTCTTCCTTTTTCCTTTCTTTCTTTCTTTCTTTCTTTCTTTCTTTCTTTCTTTCTTTCTCTCTTTCTCACAAATGAGAAAGGATGAAATCGTGAGTCTCTTAAACCCTTAAAACAATAATCCCAGTTTTAAATGTTAATACACACTTTAAATGACTCGTTTACTCCAATTCGAGTCAAACATACTTAAAAATATTCCGGAAGCAAAATAAATCCCAAAGATAGTCATTTCGACCATCTCGACCCATCTGGAATCAATGGCGCACACAAAAATCATCATCCAGAATACTTTAAAGTTTCCTCAATTTTTGGACCTCAATTTCCAAAATTTAAAATTCTCCAATTTAAATAAATTTTATTTCTCCCAAAAATTTAATTTCTCGGTCCCAAAATCGTGGGGTGTTACAGATCTTCCCCCTTACAAAAATTTCGTCCTCGAAATTTAGGTCATGCCTAGGACTTCGAATCTCATCTAGTCCTTACATCTACCCTCAACATCACTATACATGCCTCATCCACTTCTCATATCGAATCATATAAACTTTAAAATCGAACTAACTACCCAGGGTGCCCATACACCCCGTACTCGAGCTCAACTCATAAAATCTTAATCCGGCTCCACTAGCCTCAAAATCATAATTTAACTCTCAACAATTTCTATAGTAGCATATATAAAAGTTTAAAATTTCCAATGGTTGAACTCTTCTCAATTCCCGACATTCGCTACATTCATGCGGGGGAGGTCTCGCAAGCGAAATTCAATCAAGGAACCCTCCCAATACACTACTGTGTAGCTATGTCGGGGATTGAGATCAGTTGAACCAGGATTAAGATTTTATAAATAATTTTCGAATCATAATTATTTCCCGAAGGCCTATATAACAATACAATATAAAATAATTCCATGTCTTTCGACACGCCAAACAAGCACCTTATGTTCTCAACACAAGGTCCCAACAAACACAATACTCTAACAAATACCTAGTCCTCCAAACTAGCACAACCATGAGCTAAATCCTTTACATCACATTAAAGCATTGCCACAAGGTAAGTCCTCCTCTAATTGGAATACCACAAGTATATGCCCTATCATATCGATAAAACAATAACATAATAACCACTACCCAACAAACTTAAACAATCCGCACTTTCGGAAATCAATAACATAACTCTCTATTTACTCATCGTGAGACGGTCTAATATCCCAAAAGGTTCCACACAAAGACCACACTTCCTCACTCCTTTCTCGAAGGAAATTCTATACCACTGTGCTTATAGCGGCTAACCCTTTTATACCTTACATGCAACGCTCCCAATATTGCACAGAGCACAACCTATGCCAAAACAAAAGTATTCTACATTACACCTCCCTCTTCCACTGCTTCACCTCATCCATGAATCCCTGTTCAAAGTCCTCTACTCCTTCCAGGACAATCTTTCTTCCTAAAACTCATTTCTCCACAAGGGAAACATCTTCCCGAAAATCCTTCCTAACCACCCTGAAGGACAAGGCGCTAATGCGACCCCCGATAACTCCTCCATTTTTTTTTACTCATTGAATCCAAGTCTCCAAATTTCTCACTCCCTCTTCCAAGAAGGCTATACTCAACGTCACACACCTCACATCAGGAAAATCACCAACACCGAGTTTCCTAACAAATGCTAGCGAATTCATCAATCTAAACCTCCCAAGGGCTTCCTATTCTCTTCTCATCAGCACTTACCTCATCGATCACGAAATTCTCCATCTCATTTGACTACCATCAATTACCTGGAATCACTGCTAGAATTATCCTCCTTATCTCTGCCTGAGTCATGGAAGGAAAATACCTCCAGTCAAAGCGTACCCAAAATCTGTTATGGGTATTACATCTCTCATCTTGCCCCTTCCTAGACAACTTATTCTTAGCGACATCTGAGACAAAAACAACTATATCAGAACATCCTTCAAGGGAGTACACCTCGCAGAAGAAGATAAATGTAGTGAGCACAATAATCCTAATAGTAGGGCTCTACCTCAAAAACATTAACGGAAGAATGCAAAAAACCCACACAGATCCTAAAGACTCTCGAACCTGATGCTCTGATACCATCTGTGACACCTCGCATAAAATAATAACGGGTGTCCATCCCTATACTACATTAAATCAGGAATCTCAGATGGCTCAGTCTCAACATTAACAGAATATGTTGTACAAATAGGGCTAACTACCCGAAATCATAAAAGCGGATGCCAAAATTTAAATGAAACATGCAATGGAATTAAAACCAACAATGTATAACTACT